>OX336393.1:474570345-475797389 GCA_946902985.2 Meconema thalassinum
TAATATTGATTTAAAAATGCTTTGCTTTAGTTAATTCAATTTGTGGCTTGTTTAAATCTGAGTAGAGAAGCTTGAGTGTAATGTGATTGCAGAATATCAGTCTGTTCATTATAATTATGTGGTCGAATTAGTTTTTATTTTATTTTAGTATAAATTGAATATTTTATAATTCAAACTGGATATTTCTTCAAGTTAAAAAAAAAAAAAAAACAACAAGGAACATACGGTAATTAAAAATATCGCATTTCCATGGAACTCTAAATCAGAAGATTGAATTTCAATCTCCAAAGTATGTGGAGTTTCTTGGCCATCTGTTGAAGATTCCGTAGAAGACTGGAATAATTTTGTTAAATCTATCGCAAAACTGTTTGAAATTTGGAAAGTAACCGTCCGTTAAGGTAGAAGTGGGAAACCACAGGTCCCATGGTGCTGGGGCAGCGCGCTTGTCTCTCACTTGGAGGCCTTGGGTTCGATTCCCGTCTCCGTCAGGGATTTTAGAAATTGATGTGAGGGCTGGAAGGGGGTGCACTCAGCTTCGTGAGGATAATGCAGTTGCTGTCTGACAGCAACTGACAGTCACGACAACCAAGATTAACGACCGAGGGGACCTGATATGCTGGCCACGGGTCACCCCAATATCTGCAGATCAAATGGCTGGGCAGCGGTCGCTTGGTAGGCCTAGGCCCTTCATCGGCTGTAGTGCCAGGGGTAAAGTAAAGTAAAAATAACTTGGAAACCACGGAAAACCACTTCCAGGATGGTTAAGATAGGTATGGAACCCGCCATTTCTTAGTATTGCTCCACAAGACCAAATATATCCCTTTGCAGCCCTCAGACCATAATTAAATTTCTTGGCAGAGCCGGGAATCGAACCCTGGCCTCCGCGGTGACAGTCAAGAATGCTAACCACTTATCAAGGAGGCGGATAATGACTGTAGTAGTAACTGTATAAGCGACAATGACGGGTTAGTTAGTTATTGAGGTGTTAATGGGCGGAACTACGAGGTCATCTGCCCCAAAGACGGGGTACGGCAGCGGTATTATTGACCCGATGTTTAAATAATGCTCTATATTTTCGTTTTGGTCATCCCTTATTCCTGTCCCTTACAGTACCTTCCTTCCTAGCCTTGAACTTCACCTTGCAAGAGAAATTGTCCATAGCTTTTTAACACTCAACTTATTTCTATATTATTTACGGTCGGGTCAGATTTACCCATGGCGCCATTCCCCGCGTGACAATTTTCAGCTTACGTTAGTTGGAACAATCTGTTAAAAATAAGGGAGAGAATCTACCTATTTTGGTGCAGCACAATCACATAGTTCACGCTCTTGTTGATCCGTGTTTAGGGTCTAGGGACACCTTGGCCATGAGCTCCTTTGTTCAAAAATTGAGATGACTGTTTTGCCGCCAATATCAAGGCCAATTATACCGATATGTAACTTATTGTCATTTTTCTGCTTGTTAAATGTGAGAAATGTAAATGAACCAAATTTTATTTTCGGAATAGTTCATAGGAAGACACCAGGTGTAAAATTACTTCATTAACATTCGTACGACTACGACAAAAAGGGAGTGACACACTATGGGTCAAAATTACCCGGCGCCAGTCCTCCTGTTATTTTCTTCGCGCCAGTTCTCAATGTTTAACATGTGCACGCAATGGTTGGTTGGTTGGTTCCTCAGTTTAGGGGCTGCGACAACGCGGTCATGTAGCCTCGTGTACTCTGGGTGTGTGTAAAACCTGTCTGATAACCGGTGTTAATTGTGATGGCTGTCTTAGTGTGTGTATCTGCTTTTTACTTCAAGTAAGGACTGAAACTTTGAATTTTTCAAATAGTTCCTACTTTTGCCACCAAACGCCACCGTCAACGACTACTAGGCCTCGTTCGGAACTTAGCTACCAGACACCACCGCTGTCGGCTCTCGGCATCGAACGTAGGAACCTAAGAGCGTTGTTTACACTCTTAACCTATACAATTTAGCTTCACACAGGTGTAATTAGTGGAAGGTTCTTTAACATGCCATAAATCTATGACATTGAACCGCCGGCATTACTTCCCCTCCGAAGGAAGGCATACTGAGGGATTTTTAACGCTCTTAAAAATCCGACGTCTTCGGCCGGGTTTGAACCCGCGACTATGGGCATAGAAGCTCAGCATGGTACCCACTACGCCACCGAAGCCGCCTCAATAGTTGACTGAAGTGGGCAGAATGTGGAGAGGATATTCATAAAAATATCACACTTTTATTTTGTTGATGAATAGGTATGAAAACAAAAGCGAAGCCACGTTTGCAAATGAAAACATCATCATTATGAATAGGGATTATTGCTCTGTGCTTTGACATTTTCCAGTGAGTCTGTGTTGCCACAAGCGTTACAAACATCAAATCCCACAAAGCTCATTAATTAACAACATATACCATGACTTCAAAGTGTTAGTAACATAGCGCAGCAGGTTAGTGTAAATGGTAGTGGTCCATATTACTGGACCTGCTAGCAGCCAGTATCCTTGGTTGTCACCTCTGAGATCCGGCTTCGATTACCGGCCCTGTCAGAAAACATTATTTTGGTCTGAGGGGTGGCACAGTGTACTCTCAGCTTCGTGAGGCACAACTCACAACAGTTGGTTGCCTGTTGCCGATATTGAATAATTATTAAAGATAAAGGGAGTTCAGTTGAAATCAAGGTTTATCAAGGTTTACAACCTAAAACCTAAATTTAAAATAAAATGTAATCAAATGCTTCTTGATAAATGTTATGTTAATGAGTTAAGTTTGTCGCTTAACAGTCTTCTTTAGTGATGTACTAAGAAGTCGTTGTTACTGCTAAGTCAGTAGGTCTCGTGGTTCTTACTTCTGATGAGTAGTATCTGCTTTCTATGAATGAGAACTCGTTGGTTAGTTTTGTAGATGTATTTATTAATCTTTGACAATCCAATATATACAAGTTAACACCAGACAGTCAACCTGTTTAGTCACTGCTGTAACTGGAAGAGAGCAGTGCTCCTCAGCGCAAGGCTTTTATACAAGTCCCTTCACAAGGGAGAGGGCAATGTGCGTCATACAGAATATGGACTCATGGTTCCGATAATAGGAATTCCATGAAGCGAACACTCATAGGCAGTGTGTCATTTCCTTGGTTCCGAGAATAAGAATTCTCTGAATTGAATACAAGCGAACACTCATAGGCAGTGTGTGTCATTTCCTAGGTTCCGAGAATAAGAATTCTCTGAATTGAATACTCACAGGAAGTGGGGTAAACATATCGAGATATACAGAATGACAGATACACGCGGCTTGCTATTCCATCTCTAGTAATAATAATCATAAGTCTTAGTTTAGAATGGGGTCTGGAGTCCGACCCTAGACGGAATACATAACTAATGTACTGTATATATGTTTTCTAAACGGGTAATATTATGCAAAATTATGTTGTTGTTTGAGTCTTCAGTCTTTTGACTGGTTTGACACTTCTCAAAGCGTCCCTGTCCTGAGCTAACCGTTTCATCTCTACACAGCCACCACAACGTACATCCGCAATCTATTTAACATATTCTAACCTTGGTCTACCCCCACAGTTCTTGTCATCGCCCCTTCCTTCCATACCTAAGTTTGCTATTCCTGGGTGTCTTAGAATCTGTCCTACCAACCTATCTCCTCTCTTCAATAGCAGTCACTAGAAAAATCTCTCCTCTCCCACTCGTCGTAACACCTCTTCATTTGAAACCCTAATTACCCATCTGTTCATCATCATTCTCCTGTAACACCACATTTCCAACGCATCGATTCTCCTCTTTTCTGCTGCACCAATAGTCCAAGTTTCACTTCCATAGAGCGCTACGCTCCAGACAAAGGCTTTCCAAATTGACTTCCTAATATCTAAATCTATATTCGATGTAACAGATTCCTTTTCTGTAGAAATGCTTTCCTTGCCTGTGCTAACCTATATTTTATATCCTCTTTGCTTCGTCCATCACTGATTATTTTGTTTCCTAACTAACTAACAGAAGTCTCCTACTTCCTTCTTATATTCACCTGCTGATTTGACGTTCATAGAGGGATTTCTGATTTCTTTCGTTTGCATCCAATAATAGCCTACTTTCGATTTTTGCAAAAAATGAAAGTAGACTTATGAGATCAACACAGGCCAAAAATTGTGTGCCTGTCTGTGTGTCCCCCGTCCCCCCTTCCCCCTATCAATTCGAACACGGTGAAACCGAATAGAACGAAATTTGGAACAGAGGTAGCACTAGCAAAGGGCACTTCAGTGACATGTTTTATATCGCCGCCATCTTGACGGAAACGTAATGGCGGCCACCCAAATGTTCGAAGCTTAAATCAAATTACGACCAACCTAATCATCCGATCTCTACCAAATTTTGCAACATTATACCTTGATGTATGAAGAATCTTTTGTCCAAATTTGTGTATGGCGGCCATGTATGTGTGCAAATCGATTCCCCCTATCAATTCAAAAACGGTGAAACCGAATTGAACGAAATTTGGTACAGAGGTAGCACTAGCAAAGGGCACCCCAGTGTCATATTTTATATCGCCGCCATCTTGACGGAAACGGAATGGTGGCCACCCAAATGTTAAAAGCTTAAATCAAATTACGACCAAACTAATCATTTGATCTCTACCAAACTTTTCAACAACATACCTTTTTGTGGGAAGCACCTTTTGACTGAACTACAAGGTAATCCGCCCAATAGATTGATGACAGCGGCCATGTATGTGTGCAAATCGATTCACCATATCAATTCAAACACGGTGAAACCGAATCGAATGAAATTTTGTACAGAGGTAGCACTAGCAAAGGGCTCGTCATATTCATGCTTAATATCCGTATACCACGTTGTATTTCAACAAGCTACTACAACCAATATCCAATTATACTCCTTGAAAAGGTAAAAGAGTTAAAACTTTACCCATGCATTTAGGAGAAAGTAGGCTATATGTTCTTTACTGAACATCTTGTTTTAGGTAGATTTCATTAGAAAGCTAACTATTGCAATGGGTACCATATTTCGACTTCCGGAAAATTTCGACATATCTTCGCGTTTCACATCACCCAGACCCCAAAACCACCGTCAGTTCAAAAGTTTATATATATATATCAGTTTCTTGTGGACACGATAACTGCCGTTATTTTGCACCAATCACTTTGAATTTTTTACATAATATGTATCCCTATAATATCTCGGTCGAGTTCGTTAATGGGTAAAATCGGTCGAAGGGGGGTGAAAATGGGGGGCTTTTTTCGAAAAAGTGAAATTTTGCTATAACTCTCTTAATACGTGAAATATCGAATCCATTCCAAGTTCATAATATGTGTCGGATAAGTGCCAAAATTTTATGTCAAATAAGTTTTTTGATAGCACCAACCATTGACCAAAGGGGTGGAAAAAAGTGTTTTTTTTTTCGGGAAACATTAATCATATCTCACTTAATAGGCACAATATCAAAACCTTACAAAATGGAAAATATTCCCCTAATAATTACCTAAAACTTTTGTCTGAATGAATTTTTGATATGACCCACCATTACGCCAAGGGATGAGAAAAATGATTTCAGAATTTTTAAAAATGCCAAGTGCCATCAGAGGTTACCATAACAACGCTTTTAAATTGATAAGGGATGATCTATCAGAGGTTGCCAAGACAACGCCATTGACGAGATCACATTCATTTTTAGCCTATTTTCAATTTTGAAAAAATAGGCTTATGAGATCACCTTTTGTCCGTGTGTGTGTGTGTGCGTGTGTGTGTGTGTGTGTGTGTGTGATTCGTGTGTGTGTCCCCCCCTAATAAAATCTAAACGGCAGGAGCGATTTCAATGAAACTCGGAAAGTTCATAGCACTATTTCGGGCGACCTCGACCGTGCCCTTCAAATTTTTTTACGACTCACCAATCCAACATGGCGGCTGTGCGAAATATTTCACCAGCATTCAATATCTCCGAAACTATTACCGATATTACCCTGACATTTTCTATGGTGATAGAGGGAACTACTATAAGTTCACTTATGTGTTTTTTGAAAACCTGGTTACTACAAAACCAACATGGCGGCCAAGCGAATTAGCGACTTTTAAGTAGACGTTTCTCGCGATTTGACCAACCAAACGCAATGAAACTTGGTACAGTATATGTTTATATACATTGTAATGCACCGACATCTAACTTCGTTCAATTGTTTACATAATCACAAGATGGCGGATGTGCGAAATATTTCACCGGCATTCTATATCTCTGAAACTATTAGCGGTATCTCCCTAAAATTTTGTACGCAGATAAATGGCACTACTGGAAATCCATCTATAGGACCTTAAAAAACCGGTTAACTACAAAACGAACATGGCGGCCAAGCGAATTTGAAAAATTTAAATAGACCTTTCTCGCGATTTAATGTTCCAAGCGCACTGACACCTGGTACAGGAAATATTTATACCCATTGTAATCCACTGGTATCTAATTTAGTTCAATTGTTTACATAACCTCAAGATGGCGGCAGTGCGAATTTTAAAATTAAGTTTTTATTTCTTGTGATGTAGTCATGCGATCGAAGTGAAAGCTTGAATAATAAACCTACGCAATAATTTTCCTTTAATGGTACATGACTCTATGGCCTATACAGTTAACAATCCAACATGGCGACCATCCGAAATATTTAGACTATACTGAATATCTACGAATCTATTTTAGCAATCAAACTGCATTTTTTAATGTTCATAGGGGCTATGAACTTAAGTTCACCTATAGGACTTTAAATAACCTGGTGATCACAAATCCAACATGGCGGCGACGTGAATTATAAATATTCACATGGACGTTTCTCGCAATTTAACCAACCGCGTGCAGTGAAACTTGGTACAGTAAATCCTTATACGAATGTTGATCCACTGGCATCTAATTTATTTCAATTGTTTCCATAACCTCAAGATGGCAGCTGTGAAAAATTTTTAAATCTCCTTGTTACTTCTTGTGTCCTAATTATGCGATTGAAGTTTGAATACTACACGTTCACAATAATCTGCATGTAACAGTACGTAACTCTAGGACCTACTTATATAAAATCCAACATGGCGACCATCCGAAATATTTAGTCGGTTCTCAATATCTACGAATCTATTACAGCAATCAAACTGAAATTTTGTATGTTGATAGTGGCAATTAACATAAGTAGGATATATGAAAATAGGCTGTATAGTTCTTCACGGAACTACTTGTTAGCCTACTTTTCACACTTGTCAAAAATGAGGAAAAAGTAGACTTATAAGATATATCCGGGAAAATGTGTCTGTCCTTCTGTCTGTCTGTCTGTCTGTCTGTCCTTCTGTCTGTCTGGCTGTGTGTGTGTGTCCACCCCCCTCCCCTATCAACTCCTAAACGGCTGCAGCAATCGAAACCAAATTTAGTATGAGTAAAGATGTATACCGGAATATCTCAGGCCCATATTTGAAAAAGATGCCAGTGCTACCAACTGCTAAAAAAACGCACTAGAAATTTGAGCTCCATGTTGGATATCTTGGATGGTATACATGGGAGCTATTCTAAAATTGGCACACATGTAGATAATACTATTTCAGTTTAATTTCCAGGTGGCCATACATGACAGCGTTGCCAAAATAATTTTAAGCCTTCTGATAAGTCCAATTTTCAAATGAATATAACTTCTACACTATCAATTGGATTTCAACCAAATTTTGTATGTAAATGTGTACATAAACATATATGACTGAGTGTATTCTTAAGAGCCACCAGGTCTGCCAACTGTTAATAATTGCTCTCTATTTTGTATCCAAATATATCAGAAAATATGCAAGCCGACAGCTTTAAACTATGCACACGTAAATTACCCGACATTTTACATTAATTTGGAGTACCTTATATACGTCAGTTCTACCAACTAGATTCTAAGCCTGCTGATAGGACCAATTTTTAAATACATGTAACTTCTATACCAACAAATGGATATCATCCAAAATTGGCACAAAAATATATATTATTTCAGATTATTTCTGACCAGCACTCGCATGATATTGTTGCCAACATGCTTTTACGTGTACTAATAGATCCAATGTGTAAATCCATGTAACGTCCTTTGGATTTCAACCACATTTTGTATTCTGTACCTTAGGAGATGGAAGTAAGATTATATTCAGTCACCAGAGCTGCCAACTGTATTGCTCTATTAGGCTACATTATGCCTAGTATACCTTATTTCGAACTAATTAAGGCATTTCGATATTACCCACTTAATTTCGTCATTATTCTAGATAGGTTCATATACAGTAGATTAATCTATGGCATGAATCTTAATTTTAAGAAAAGTAGGCTCTTTAGTTCGTCACGGAACTTCTTGTTCCATCTGACTATGAGGGAAGCGGCTAACTGGTAGCATGCTGAACTTCTATGCCCATGGTGCTGGTTCAAAGCCGGACAAAGTCGCCGGATTTTCTAAGAGCGCTAAAAATCCGTCAGCATGCTTTCCTTCGGAGGGGAAGTTACAACGTTCGTTGCAAGTTGCTGGTTGCGGTGGCATCTAGCAGCCAAGTTCACAGCTAGGTGTCGTTGACGTTAGTATTTGGTACAAAATTAAGTACTACTACTTAAAATTGACCGTCTGTAGACCTTACCTGAATTACAGACTAATACAGTCATCACAAATAACACCGTTTATCAGACAGATTCTATACACACCCAATGTACACGGGGTTACATGACCACCTTGTCGCAGCCCCTAAACTGAGGAACCAACCAACATCTCTGCTGGAGATAAAATTTTGCGTGAAGAAGTAACAGACTGTTAGATAGTTACACATTAGTTCCAAACCTTGCATAAGGACAGTGTGATCACAAGTATAAAAATTAACCCCAAATGACAAGAAGGTTACCATCCCCATAAGACAGTAAAATGTTAAAAGTATGCATAGAAAGACGACAAAATGTTAACTAACCTCCAATTGTAAAATACTTTCTCGCAATAAATGAGGTCTGATCCTCCTACGAAAACCTGCATATTTTGCCTATTATAGCCTATCCCCTAGTTTGACCGGTGAAATCTACCTCCGCCTTCCGGCGTGCCGAGAGGAATTTTTTATATTACATTTATTTCTTTTCATCATGAATTATTTCTTTCCTCAAGACACAATTTAAAAACTCATTCAAATCCTCTGGTCTGTCGGATAAGATGACAATGTCATCAGCAAATCCCACAGTTGACATTTATTCTCCTTGAATATTTACCCCTACTTTGAAATGTTCTCAAATTTCCTTCATTGCTTGTTCAATGTATTCCTAGATTGAAAAGTATGGGCGATAATTTGCAGTCTTGCCTTACACTTTTCTGAATACCAGCTTCTCTCTTATGACCTTCGGTTCGAATAACTGCTGTCTGGTTTCTGTATAGATTGTAGATCAACCTCTTATCTCTGTACTTTATTCTAATTCAAATGCGTATGTAACGTCTGTCTGTTAGGTAGTCAGCCCGAAGAACGGTTGGATCCTCAAAAAGTACCCTCGTTAGGCCATGTGGGTAGATACCCAGAAAAACCAAGGCAGCACTATATTAAGGCGTACTAGGTAAGATGAGGAGTGAGATAGTTTGCTATTGCTTTCCTCAATGAGTCAGAACAGCAGTAAGCTACTAACCCTATGAGTAGAACCTTTCACAGCATCCGCAGACACTGACTGAGCCCTGAATGTTATTACTAAGCACCACCCATACCTCAATAGCTTTCACATAATTACAGCCAGGAGTGAGACTGAGACATCGGTGAAAAGCCAAATTTTACTCTAGCCTGTGCCAACAGACAAACGCAAATGTACTGCATTTATCAAGAGATGGCAAACAGGCCAGTGCGTAACGTAATATATTGTAATCTTCGTAGAGATTTATTTTAATGAATTTTGGTGGATTACCTTTAATGCCATTGGTATTTAATTGAGTTAAGAAGAGAAAATTAGCACTGGCTGATGTACTGAAGCTGTGACTAAATCCGCATATAGTTCTAAGCTCTTCTCTTTTCAACCTATACATAAGTTCTGATGTTATCAATTGTATAATTGAGAAATTCTGAGGAAATTGGGTGCTCGAATACGCAGGTTGTACAATGGCACTATTCTTTCTACTTAAACAGAAAAACAAACTTTTAAAATTCAATGAAACCACAATGTAATCTGTTAGTAACTGTATAAGCGTCAATGACCGATTACTTAGTTATTAAGGTGTTAAGGGGCGGAACTACGAGGTCATCTGCCCCAAAGACGGGGTACGGCAGCTTTATTCTCTTCAGAAAACGCAGTAGGGAAACAGGGAAGTATTGGAAGTCCGGTGGGCTCGAAGCTAGCTGAGGATACGAGCCGAGGTCAGAGTCCATAGATAACGTGCGACACATTCCAAAATTACAGAGGGGAGACATCAACTCCACAACCTGGTTTGGCACCTGCCCAAGTCATACAAGTAATTAGGGGAAACGACTTTAAACCCGACAAATTCAGGGAGAATTCAGGATCTACTCCAAAAGCATTTTTGCGCCAGTTGGATGATTACTTTAATGACCAACACGTCAGTCCCGCAAAACAGCTGCGACTGGTGGAACAAATTTTAGAGGGCCCAAGTTTAATCTGGTTTCAAAGCTTCAAGTATACGTTTAATGACATGGCCCAGTTTAAAGAGGCATTCTTGAGGAAGTTCTGGAGTCCTTCACTGCAGCAGGGGTTGAGGATGGATTTATATACCAGGAAATATCATAGCACACACCCTACAAGGTTTTCTGAGTGTTTTAGCCAACAGCTAGTTAAATTCCGGGATTTTGATGGGCCCCTTCAGAGGAAAACATGGTTTTAACCATCGGCAAGCAGCTTCCGATGAATATTCAGCAATTTTTAGTGGCTGGAAATATCAAAACCGCAGTTCAGGCCGAGGAGATACTCCGCCACTTGGATGAGACGAGTATGGTCAGTCCGCAGACAGGGAGACGGAATATGGAGTGCGTAAACACTGCTGAAGTAGTTCAAGGGCATCAAAGCGGCCACAATCAAAATAATCAGACGAAGACACAGTCCACCAGCACACAATTTACGCCCAGACGGCAGGAGTTCGACGGTCGAAACCAATATAATAATAACAATAGGAACTTCCAGAATCGCCGTGATAATTATAACAATAATCAGAACAATAATCACAATCAGAGGACGTACCAGCGAGAAAATACTAACTGGAGAGTACACCAAAGGCTGGATAGACCTTACCAAAGGAACGGGGACGGCAGATGGAATAATCAGAGGAATTATCGGCAAGATAACCAGGGAGATTATCGTAATGACTGGAACGAGCGGTACGCTGAGTCACAAAAATATTTGGACGAATTAAATGCAGAAGAAACAGAGAAAGAGAAGTGGGGACGAGCCATGAAAAACAGAAAAAGTCCAGATAATCACCAGGATGCAGAAAAGGTGACAAGACAGGAGGAGACGCGGAAAAATAGCAGAAGAAATTCGCGGAACGAAGTTTCAGGCAAGAGTCTGGAAAAGTGGTAAAGAAGACGGTAGCAGAAGAAGAAGACGGTACCAGAAGAAGAAGAAGACGGTAGCAGAAGAAGATGGGAGAAGAAGAAGGGAACCATTTGATGAATAATCAGGACAAGGGGTGCAGAATCATTATTGCAAAATTTAATTTGAGAACCTACACTCAAATGTACGTGGCTACGTGGTATCTTGGGGGAGCGAGCTTTGTTTGTAAACAAGACAGCCGGTCTGGCAGATGTTGTAATTGTGTGAGTGAGAGTGGGAAGGTCTAGCGAGACGTGTGAATGACATTGCAGCGAGGAGCGCGCACACTAATTGGGACGGTGGAATGTACACTCAGGCAGACGAGTGAGGTACTTAACAGACGTTATCTATACTACTGTGGGTATTGTTTTTAAAATCCAAATCAATCACTTGCTTCGAATTTCAAAACCTTGCTGAGGATAAATGAACCCTTATTGATTTGTCGATTTTTATTATTATTATTACTGATGCCCAGGCAGTACATGTTGAAGATTGACAAAGGAGAGTCAGGTAGTGTGTCGCAACGATTACAACAGAAGCAGCTTGGTAGTTATTCCTGAAGATGACCGGTTAAGCCGAGTTCAAGGACAAATTCTGGACGAATGCGCTCCTCAATCGGCGTCATTATGGGATTGTCAGAAGTGAAGTTCTAACCGATCCACGATTGAATCAGCAAATCAGGAGAGAGGAAGCCAAAGTCACGCGGTGGATCGCGTACCTTAGAAAAAGGCGCGAAAACGCGTATCTAAAGAACCGCCGATACGATATAATTCCGCATAAGTCCATTGAGACGTTTGGATGAAAAGAAGAAGATTGATACTAGTCCCAAGTTTGTGAGGTAAAAACTACAGATTAGTTTCACAAATTTCCCCCACTCTGCCCCATTCTGTCAGTTTCTAATATATTGATCGGTGATGAGCTGTTAGGGACACAACTTTATTGAGCAACCTTCACGCCAGTTTGCGTCACGATTTATCAAGCTCTAGTGAGCATACTTCCGTCTGTTTGACAAACATTTCATTTTGTGCTCAAGGGAGCAGAGTTCACGCTTAGCGGTGGAGCTCTCTAATCGAGATAAGCGCTACGTGGTAGACATATTTGAGACTTGTTAGAAGCCAGTTGCGTGGTGAATGAAGTGTGTAATTTTATGTAAATTTTTGTGTTATATTTTGAGAGATGTATATGTGCGTGTGTTATGCAAATGCTGAGATAGGGCCAGTTCTACGTTAAGTAATCGCCTAGGACATTTATTGTGAGTGAAAGTCAGTAGCTCATAGCGATTCTAGCTAGGCAAACTAATAACTTAGAACATTTCTTTCCAAGAAGCTACGCCAAGATGTCTGCTGAAAGGTCGTGTGATGGAATGAAGTGCATCGCCTCTACCAATACGTCGACGATGGACGACTAGATTTCCCGTAGGGAAATGCTCTGGGATGGAGGTTAAGTTCTACAAGCTGCAATGGTAATGTACAAACCATTGATTTACTCAATATGTAGTTAGATTAGACGCGGGAACGTTGTAAATATTTCAGTCATTGTTTTTGTTGTATTTAGATTTTTTTGTGTGCCGACACTATTATATTTAAATGTACGTTGGCACGTGGCCAAAGTTGTTTGATTGTATTTTTTTCTTATGAGTCATATTTAGTGTACACGGCGTGTGTATTTGATTTTATCCATGCGAATGCGAAACTCGTCACGGTCGACAAGTGGTGCTTTATTCAAGTTCATTTTTTTTATAGGAAAAGGGGGTAAATGTTGTATGATTATGTTACGAACAGGTTTTTATTCATACTAGGGTTGCCGAGCGCAACAAATTAAGATGTCACCGTAGAACACCTTAGTTCTATTTTTTGAGTTTTTTTGAGTCTTTTTCAGGTTCTTTAGTCACGGACTAGATTGGGAGCGCAAGTTGGTGGAAAATATTTTATGTCTTTTATTTCAGGTTTCTGTCAAACCCATACGTGTGATTCTGTGTGTTCTTGTGTCAGGTGTGTGTATTGATTCTTCGTGATGAGGGGTAGGATGTGCTACCGTCCTCAAATATTGTGGTTGTATTTTGTATTTTTTGGAAAGGCAGAGCACTCTCAGTCCAGTGCTGATTCTTGGATTTCCTTGGGACATGCTGAGATATATTATTTTGACACACACACACGTATATTATGTGCTTTGGGAGCACGCTTCTTCGAGACTCGAACCCGTGCTACGGCAGGTCGAGGTTATTGACACGTGGGTTGACAGATGTGCAGATTCCACTTAGCACCCGTCTATGTCTGGTGATTCACCTTTTAGGCAGTCCAGCTGACCGACTGACCCTGTAAGCTATCAGGAGCAAACCTGTTCTTTTTTGATGGTCATTGGACCATAATTAATTGGGAGTTTGCCATGTCAGTTACTGATTACCACATATCGTATGAATGGAATATTGTTTTATGATGTAAATGTTGGCTTTGAGCCTAGTGATTTCTATGACTCATTTCATTGTTAGTTTGTCTGTTGTGACACCGTTGGGTGTACTTGTGTATTTTCTTGTAAAAATGGCAAGCGGCCATATGTGTATTTTTCTTGTTTGGTCACGTGTTAATTTACATGTGTTGATTTGATAAGTCCTAATTTTAGGCGTTAATGCTGTTTGCTACGGCAGTTCCTTGATTCCAATTTCATGCGGAAATTATTTGTTGTTTTATTTAGTGTAGGTTCCCCGTGTCTGTCTAGCTCTAGACAATGTAGATTCGTCCTCTGAAGGTTTACTGGATGGTGACGAATCTCGCATTAATTTGTACACATCGTAACGCATGTAGAACAGCCGCACACGCACCTGGTTATTGTAGTAATTTGGGACATTTGGTCCAGCTGTTTACAATCTCTCCTGAGATTAGGCCTAAGTTTGGCAGTTTATTAATTCAAGTGGGAGTCATTTGGGAGACTTGGTTTGTTTTGTTTTATTGTAATTAGTGTAAATAGTTGATCTGTTATTAAATTCATATGTTTTAACCTTGGTATTCACTTCTTCCTGCATGTTATTTTGTTATATGGTACCCTGCATGTTATAAGAAGCGCTTAACAACAACTTAACGAAATGGACTGTTACACCCCCCGAAACTGAGTCTCATATGCTTCTTTGCAAGGGTTCAATATATTACACCAGAGCGCAGATGTTAATCAACAAACCTTACTGTACTTTCCCCATGTTTAAACAATATTAGGGAGTATGGTATGAAGAGAAGGTTTTCATTGGCAAAACAGGCATTTATGACTAAGAAAAGCATTTTATCCAGCAAACATATGAATAAAGATGTAAGAAAATCCTTTGCAAAATCATTTGTATGGAGTACACTGCTCTATGGAAGTGAAAGTTGGACTCTGGGTAAATTGAAAAAGAATCGACTTGAAGCTGCTGAAATGTGAATAAGGTGGAAAAATACAAGAACGAGCTGGATGTAAAGAGAAACCAACCTGGAAGTCTTAAGGGAAGTCTAAAAAGAGAGAAGATTAATGAAGGAAATGGGAAAGAGAAAAATAAAATGTATTGGACATGTCATCACTTTCATCGTTAACATTCTTGGAGGGAAAATTCTGGGAAGGAAAGGAAGATGACGGCCTAGGGCGAAGTATTTGGAAGACATCAAGAATAGAATGGGATGTGACAATTACATGGAACTGAAACGAACCGCCAACGGCAGAAGAGTGTGGTAGCATCGGCAAGGCATTAACCTTTAGAATATGAATGAATGAATGAATGAACGAATGAATGAATGAATGAATGAATGAATGAATGAATAAATGTATGAATGGTATGAAGATCATAGTTTCAAAGACGAAGGTTGTAACCGATCTGTAGGAAAGAAACGCATGAAAATAGAATATCAGGTTGGAGGAACTAAATTGGAGTTTTGAATCATTTTAAATACTTCGTCTGTGTATTCTCCCAGGAAGGAGTCGAGGTGTAGAAAAGCCAATGCAATGAGTTCTCAGTTGCAATCTACAGTATTCTGTAAGAAAGAAGTTAGTGTAGCGATGGAATTCTCCCTACATCGTATTTTCAAACAGCAATTTAGATTGAATATACTTAAAAAATGTAATTTAGATCTAAATACTCACAAAATGCAATAAAGAAGCGAAATACTTTCAAAATGCTCACCATGTAAAATGCATTGTAGATTGAAAATACCATACTTGCAAAATGCGGTTTAGGTTGAAAATACTAACAAAATGCAATTGAAATACAAAATATTCACTCAAGTGCCAGCCCCTACATTGAAAGGCTTACTAGAAAGCAAGTTAGATTATCAATCCTTACAAAGTGCAATTGTGGTTGAAAATACTCGCAAAATGCAATTTAGATCGGAAAGACTTACAAATTCATTTTAGATTGAAAATACCTAAAATATGTAGTGTAGATTCAAAAAATTCGCTTAAGGTAATTTGGATATACGGGGAGCGAACTAACAAGAACAGTGCGGGAATCCTAAAGAGGAAAGGAAATATAATAGAAAGAAAACAAGAAGTCTGACCCCTCGAAGAATGAGGGTTCAGGAAAGATGAGTCAAGGGCCCATTAAGGCAGGAAAGTGAGAGACTCCCTAGGCCTCGGATACAAGAGTTGACCAAGGGAGGTCGACAGGAAAGAAGACGGAGAGGAGCCCGGCACAAGTAAGTGGAAGCAATGCCGGACACAGCTGGCGTCCCGTGGTCGCCAACCCACGTCCCACTAGATGTGAGCCCCTGGGGGTCGTAATGAAGAGATACGGGCTATGTTAGAAATGAACAAGCTAGATGAAGCTGTTCGTATGAGTCGACTCAGAAACAACTTACATCACATAGCAACATCTTACTCTTCCCAACAAACAACGTACAATTCCTAGGAACAACATTGCAACAGTTAACAGCTCACAGAAACAACATACCAGACCGTTTTTAACATGCATATATTCTGCGAATGTGATTCATTCTGTGATTAGCGTGGAGTAAATACCAACAGTTACTTACCAAATTACACTACCCAACTCGCAGTTGGCGGGAGAATCTATCGTAGCTGCCATGTGTGCGTGTCTGTTACTCAACTCAAAATGGAGTAATGAAGTTGGAAGTGGTATAGATGCTCAGTCGCCAGCCGAGCATACCTGCCTCATTCATACCAATCTATTTGGTGTTTACCGGTACGATCAGAGTTTAACAAGTCGTCGGATTTTTAAGAACGTATAAAATCCCTCAGTATGCCTCCCTTCGGAGGAGAGGTAAAGCCGGCGGTTCCATGTCATAGATTTATGGCATGTTAAAGAACCTTCCACTAATTACACCTGTATGAAGCTAAATTATCTATAGGTTAAACATTTTACTAACCTTCTTAGGTTCCTACGTTCTTCGTCAAGAGCCGACTGCGGTGGCATCTGGTAACTAAGTTCTGAACTAGTTGGTCGTTGACGGTGGCGTTCGGCGGCAAAAGTAGGAACTATTTGGAAAAATTGAATGTCTGCAGTCCTTACTTGAATTAAAACTGATACACACACTAATACAATCATCACATTTAACACCGGTTATCAGAAAGATTCTACACACAGCCAAAGTACACGGGGCTACATGGCCGCGTTGTCGCAGCCCCTAAACTAAGGAACCAACCAACCAACCTATTTAGCGTCCTCTTCCTGGTTTGTCATGATACCAGAAAGGCTGGAGACTGCCTGTAAAATCTCACTGTGACGTGCAGGTTTAATTTCACTTTAGGTGATTGAGGGTATAGTATAGCATTGTATCTCGCCTGTCTAGACACCGGCACAGTTCAGTGACAGAATAGGAGGTGCTACTAAGATAAATGGAGACGGGCCTAATGCTAAAGGCTGGGATGTACAGCAGTGGGATGCTTGGCTCATAGTGACGTAATATTCAATCTCTATCATTGTGAACTTCATTCGGTGTTGGATAGTGCGCACAAGATGGTGCCTTGATACGCTTGCGAAATTTCTTAAGAACAATAAAGAACATCGAGATCGAGGCAGGAAGTTTGGGTCCAAGCTCGATGAAAATGAAAATCTACAGTCTGATTCCTGTCGACCGACCAGGTCAGGGAATGGAATGAATGAAATCCCCATCTGGTGGCGAGGATATGATCTGTGCCGGCTGCCGAAGCCTGTCACACTCCCCTGGGGCAATGATTAAATGAATGACAGATGAAATGAAATGACCATCGAGAGTGTTGCTGGAATTAAATTTGTGACAGGGAAAACCGGAATACCCTGAGAAAAACCTGTCTGCCTCCGGTTCGTCCAGCACAAATCTCACATGGATTGACCGGGATTTGAACCACGGACCCAGCGCTGAGAGGCCGGCGTGCTGCCGCCTAAGCCACGGAGGCTCTCCCAAGCTCGATAGCAGGGCTAAAATATTCAATTCTAAAGAATGTTTGGACCAGTGACTCATTTTGGTGTACAGTATAATGTAAGTTGCCAGAATAGTTTCTTTAGTCTTTCTTGGCTGTCGCCCCGGAGGTCCGGGTTCAATTCCTAGCTCTGATAAGAAATTTAATTTTGGCCTGAGGGCTGGAACGGGACACATATCCATACTTTAGGCACAGAGGTCCTGAATTCGATTCCCAGCTCAGATAAAGTAGAATTGGTTCCTCAAGCAAATGTAAGGATGGTTCCAAAATCAACGCTAAGGTTTTCTTGTTCCCTATCCTGGCCTCTATTACAAACACACAAAACCATTTGAGATACCACAATAACACAGGTTATCAACATATTTTAGAGAGATTCAATCATTTTAACATAGACTATAGGACTAGGGTCTATCTGAGATCAGCGTTGGGAAGAAGACGACACTGATATACAGTGGTTACCATGGCAACAAGTGTTCGTCATCTAGGCTTAAGCATTATAGTGTAGTAGATACATCTATATGTTGCTATAAGAACATTACTCACTATTACTGAAAGATAGTACGCCTATCAGTCGCGAGATAGTGCGAACTCATAGTTTTGGACTAAAAATCCGCAAACGTCTACTGCAAGTCATCCAAAAGTTTGATTTCTTTCTTCCAACGTCACCCAATGTCAAGTCCCTTTAAGTGCTACCAACATAAATCTCTAAAATGTTACTAAATTCAAAATACTTCGAAAGTGTTATTTTCAGTGTGCGAGTGATCTAGGCCTATCTGGTTACCAAGGTAACAAGGTAACAAGGCTCCCATTACTACGAATTATTCAGTACAAGAGAAATCTTACGTAAATAAAGAAACGCACTTGCACAAAGGTACATACAGTGCGAATAAAGTGATATAACAGCTTAGGCTTTCACGGCCGGCGTTCATAATTAAGTGAGTTGATAATAAAATAGTATTTAGAAGAGACTCTCTGCTCAAAAGCCGTAATTTCGTATAGGTCTAAGTTATGAATTATCCTTGATAATATATACAACTGAAGACTTACTTTTGAATTGTGAGGATATCATTTTTGAAAGTCTCCAAAAAGTTGAAAATATTCTTTTGGCTTGAGTTATCCGTGATGTAAACAAGAAGTTTTGGACTCCTTTGGATATCACTGTAATGTTGTGGGTTATGTGGTGGCACAGCAGCGCATTCTACTATTCATTTCTTTAACGAAAAGGATTAGGAACGTATAACAATTTACGGGGTATTGCAAGTAGATTATAACAATTTTGTTAATTTTTCTAATGATGCTAATTTTGACTATATTGCAATGATCAACGATAGATTAGGTGCATTGAATTTCAAAATACTACCGGCCTTTTATGTTTTACGAAGTGTCTAGTAATTAGTACCATAATCTTATGGACATTGCAGGTTGATCTCCAGAGGGTACGATGTACGGTACGTGCTGCCATGTCAAAAATCAGTGTGGTAGTATTAACATAAATCAGACATTATATTACATTTCCCTGGGTACTCCTCCACTTGCTTGCTGCATGTATTTCCTATTCCCATAGTGTACGGTCTCTAATTGTGGTAACATTTGCACAGATGATGATAATGATCATAATTGTTGTTCTAAGGGGCCTAACATCTAGGATATCGGCCCCCAATGGTTTGGGTGATAGAGAAAGATGAGATGAGAACGAAAACTATAACTAATACTAACTACAGACTTACATACTACAGTAGAAGACGAAATGGTGAACTAATAAAAGATAAGGCAAATAAAGATCAGGAAGAAAAGAAATGCCTTCAACCCTCCAAGAATGAGGATTGAGGCACTTGGGAGGATAGAGAGCCATGAAAGGCAGATAGGAAAGGGAATGACGAAAGGGCCCAGCTCAGGAATCCCTCGGGGGTCGCCAACTCCCAAACTCGCCTGCCATGAGCCCTCGAGGGTGTAGCACTATCCAGGGTGCACCAGAAGTGGTGGGGCTAGATACACCCTGCCTCTTTGAGGACCTTGTGCAAAAGGCAGGAGATAACAGGAAAAGAAAAAGAAGGCTGACCACTCGAAGAATGAGGGTATCAGGAAAGATAAGACAAGGGACAATTAAGGCGGGAAAGTGAAGGACTCCCTAGGCCTCGGGTACCTAATACCGTCTGGGTCAGAAGAGACCAAGAGGTGACCAAGAGAGGTCGGCAGGAAAGAAGACAGAGAGGAACCCGTCTCAAGTAAGTGGAAGCAATGCCCACTCAGCTGGGGTCCACGTGGTCGCCAATTTGCACAGAATTCAAGTGAGGAATATTAGAAGGAGGGACATGTTTCATTCGTCAAATGAACACCATTAGATCAAGGTCAATCAAATCACTATATACGAGAATCATCCAGAAATAAATTTTACTTATTTCCTTTTAAGAAAATGAAACCATAGATACATGAAAAACTATTGGCACCTGATACAGCAATGTTTGTGTTATTTTTCTACATAATCACGCCCTTTTTCGCCGGCAGTGTAGATTACGTGGGCAGCCCTAAAAATGGCTTCCAGTGTTTCGAAGAATGAGGGTATCAGGAAGGATGAGGCAAGGGCCAATTAAGGCGGGAAAGTGAAAGATTCCCTAACTTAGGTCTGGGATACCTAATACAACAATAACTAACTAACTAATGTTTCACTGTTGAATCGCTGTGTAGAATAAACAACCAAATCTCGAGGTAAAGAAGAAAACTTGCTTTAGATATCAGATCTTGTTGTAATTTTGATAAGTTACATAATAATTAAAAGGCAACATTGAAAATTGCTTCAGTTCTATAAATTTAAGGGGAAACATACAGCTCAAGGAACCAACACAATAATTATTTTAATATCGTAACTCTGCCTGTCATAAATCGTGTACAACATCATATTCATTTCCAAGGAAACACACATCTTGCTATTAGAGGCAAAGTTTAAAATTCCAAAATTCAAATCGTTTCTATTTTATCCATTTAGCTAAATTTGGTACTTGAATTGTGCTGAGCTTCGCCATTTCCCTCATATCTCGCAAGATTAGAGGAATTTATACCGACAGCAGTGGCTACCTTAAAGCGAGCGTTAGGTCATGGGGCCAAGCTCTCTGCTGACTCGGTAGACGCGTTGGTTCGAGCCCAACCGTCGGCCATCTTTCAAGTGGTTTTCCATGGTTTCCCCATTCTCAACACCATGCAAATGCTGGGACGGTACCTTCTGACAGGCCACGGTCACTTCCTTCCACATTCTTGCCCAGTTTCATTCATCTTCATCCATTCTATCTCTAAACGCGACGCGTAGGTTGCCAAGCCGCGTCGACTAGAAAGACCTGTACTCGGCCTCTCAGGAGGCCACACGACAAAAAAAAGAAGAATTTATGGACTTTTCTTAATTTAATGTGGTTAAACAAAAGCTTGGTGCTTTTCAGTCGGTCAACACGAATGTACCCAAAAAGAGCTAGGTTATGTCCTAATCCTGAAATAAATTACATGAGATTAATAAATACACTATGATGACCAGTTTCGATCGTTAAGCGATCATCATCAGATCCATTACACTTAGGCTATAACATCTATATTTGAGAATACACGTGAAAAATATTTACAATATGTAGACTACAATTATTTAGTAGCAGTCTTGGTAATGCAACTGTCGGTGTATGCTAAATGTAGCATATCTATTTATTACAGTATACCCATAGTTGATTTTGTATAACCATATAATCACCCCAAACAGACGAACTCCGGATTTTTATCACCATTTTAGCATTTCACCTAACATTAGATATAGCCTACTACATTTAGCATACACCGACAGTTGCATTACCAATACTGCAACTAAATAATTGCTTGCCACGGTGGGTGAGTGGTTATAGTGTCGGACTACCCACCCCAAGCTTGCAGGTTCGCTCCTGGCCGTGGTAAGTGATTTTTCAAAGGCCACAAAAATCACGACACTCATGTCATACGTTGTTGGCATGTTAAAGAACCTATTTGAACTCAGTAGGCCGAGTTCATAATGAAAAAATTAATCTCGGGATTTTCCGCCATCACAATGTTCCTCGATTCTCTACTTGAAAGCGCTGTAGTGTCAATGAGTTTAGATATCTCACCTCCTTGACTTTCATAGTGATTTAAGGAACAACGAAATTCGACATGCAAGCTACCCTCCGGGTGTCAAATTACAAAGATTTCACCCGGCATCCGAGGCCATACGATATATTCTTCTTCTTGTTTCGAATAGGCCATCTATGGACAACGACGTTCAACTGTTACATTTGGGGTGGGCTTTGATGTTTGCCCAGTAGTTACGCATCCTCTGGCTGTGTTGTTCCCTCCTCTCCTGGGTCCAGAGGGCACCTGTTTTCTTTCTTGGCGGTTTGTCCTGGAACCTCAATTGCTGAAGCATCTTCCTGAGAGATGTCCGGTCTTTTAAGACTCTTTCCGTCCCTCCAAGTTCTTGCAGATCTTTGCTCACTTCCCACAACCATGGTGACTTGGTCTTCCGCTTTTGCCAGTAACCGAGGAGCTGATTGGTCAACCTGGTAGGATGCATCCTGTAGACGTGTCCATAAAATGCTAGACGTCGTTTCCTAACAACATCCGTGATTCTTTCACAGAGCGTGTAGAGCTCTTGATTAGGCCGCCTTCTGTATTCATTACCTTCCTTAACAGGTCCCAATATCTTTCTCATTATCTTTTTCTCCTGTACTTCGAGTTTGTCCGTGAGTCCCTTCCGGTTGAATACTAGACATTCTGAAGCATATAAGGCTTCAGGACGTATAACTGTCTGGTAGTGTCTCATTTTAGTCATTCGGGAGAGACACTTCTTATTATATGTTATATAGGCTATATATTATTATATGTTAATGATGGTTTTTGTCACTTAAATATATTTGAGCTAGAAAGGAAATAATTATCCAGTTGAGGGTATTTGCCATAGAATGGAAGACTTTTAAAATTATTTTTCTGTGTTTTCAGTAATACTATTTTGAAATTATTGAAATCTATTCGAATATACTAACTTTTAAGATTCCAAAATCACTTTTATATTTTTGTGCAGTTTTCGGCAAAGACGTTATAGGTGTGTTGCGTGTGAGTTAACTTTTTTTTAAATTATAGAGCGTGATGTGTGTTTTGTATACACTATATCCTGTTAAATAAACCTCGTTATTGAGTGACAAACACAGTATCAAAATAATTTGGAGGTGGGAAATTATTACCGCATTGCTCATTTAATAAAACATACTGTCGGGTGTGGGGAGTGGAATAATAAATTCCCAACCCATCTTTCATAAAATAGAATCCACGCCTATAAAATTGTTGCATATTCCTGCTCATCTATCACCCCCAATTACAAAGGTGAAAAAAAAAATTATACTCCCAGTCTTTTGCCCTAAAAAGGGTTAAAAAGGCAAAAGTCCAAATATTCCAATAAACATGGGAGACATGGGGGGAAACGGTGAAGGTCAGCACAAAGATATTATCAAATTTTGAAAAGTGGATAAAGATAGTTACGATTTGAATTTTGGAATCTTAAACTTTGCTTGTAATAGGCAGATGTGTTTGTTTCCTTGGAAATGTGTATAATCTTCTTTATATATATATAATTCTTCGACACGTGTGTATGTCACTGAACTCCTCCTAAACGACTGAACCGATTTTGATGGAATTTGGTATGTATATTAGGGTGGGTCCATGTATGGTTTAGATTCACAATCTGACCCGGTAGGTGGAATGAACACAAATTTAGAGCCACAATTTACACACAATTTTAGAACCACAATATACAGTCAAAAACAGTCGTCATGGAAACCACTAGCCTTGGCCTTGGTGAAAGCTGATGTCTTTGGACGGTTTGTCTCTGCACGTTAGAGCCACCTGGTCGCAACCTGTGCAACTACCGCCATTACATACACTCCGCCCGTGGCGAAAAGTTGTGTTTTATACCAAAGGCGGCAGTGATGTCGAATTCTACTGTTTGTCTGTGCACGTTAGAGCGTTTCAAAGTCCCGTATGCGTTCATATACCATTCATCCGCTTGCCATGAAACTTGGGTGATATGTTGAGTGAGCTCCAGGGAAGGTGTTTGGCTTAGTAAATCCATTTTACAATTGATAGCGCACGAATAGATTCAACAAATGAGCGACGACGCGCGAAGCGTTTCAAAAAGGTCCCGTGTGCGTTCAAATACCATTCGTCCGATAGCGATAAAACTTGGGTGAGATGTTTTGTACACTCCAGGGAAGGCTTCTGGCTTAGTAAATCAATTTCACATTAGGTAGCGCACGACTAGATTCAACAAATGAGTGACGACGCGCGAAGCGTTTCAACAAAATCCCGTATAAGTTCATATTCCATTCATAGATTGAGATGAAACTTTGATGAGTTGTTGTGTACACTTAAGTGAAGGCTTCTAACTTAGTAATCCATTTCACAGGAGGTTGCGGACGAGTAGATTCAACAAATGAGCGGCAACGTGCGAAGCGTTTCAAAAAAGTCCCGTATGCGTTCAAATACCATTCGTCCGATAGCGATGAAACTTGGGTGAGATGTTGTGTACACTTACGTGAGGGTTTCTAACTTAGTAAATCCATTATACAATAGGTAGTTCACGAGTAGATTTCAACAAATGAGCAACGACGCGCGAACTTTAAATCAAAGTCCCGTATGCGTGCATATACCATTCATCCGATTGCAATGAAACTTGGGTGATATGTTGAGTGAGCTCCAGGGAAAGTGTTTGGCTTAGTAAATCCATTTTACAATTGATAGCGCACGAATAGATTCAACAAATGAGCGACGACGCGCGAAGCGATTCATAAAGGTCCCGTATTCGTTCAAATACCATTCGGCCGATAGCGATAAAACTTGGGTGATATGTTGTGTACACTCCAGGGAAGGCTTCTGGCTTAGTAAATCAATTTCACATTAGGTAGCGCACGACTAGATTCAACAAATGAGTGACGACGCGCGAAGCGTTTCAACAAAATCCCGTATAAGTTCATATTCCATTCATAGATTGAGATGAAACTTTGATGAGTTGTTGTGTACACTTAAGTGAAGGCTTCTAACTTAGTAATCTATTTCACAGGAGGTTGCACACGAGTAGATTCAACAAATGAGCGACGACGCGCGAAGCATTTCAATAAGGTCCCGTATGCGTTCAAATACCATTCGTCCGATTACGATGAAACTTGAGTGAGATGTTGTGTACACCCTACGGAAGGTTTCTGGCTTAATAAATGCATTTTACAATAGGTAGCGCACGAATAGATTCAACAAATGTGTGACGGCACGCGAATCATTTCAACAAAGTACTGTATGCGTCCATATACCATTTATCCGATTGCGATGAAACTTTGGTGAATTGTTGTGTACACTCCGGGAAATGTTTCTGTCTTAGTAAATCCAGTTTTTAATAAAAAGCGCACGAGTAGATTAAACAAATGAGCGACGGCGCGCGAATCGTTTCCACAATGTCCCGTATGCGGTCATATATCATTCATCCGATTGCGATCAAACCTTGGTGAATCATTGAGTACACGCCAGAGAAGGTTTCAGGCTTAGTAAATCTATTTTACAATAGGTAGCGCATGAGTAGATTCAACAAATGAGTGACGGCACGCGAATCGTTTAAAGAAAATCACTTATGCGTTCATATGTCATTCATCCGATTTCGATGAAACTTTGATGAGTTGTTGTGTACACGCCAGGGAAGGTGTTCAACTTGGTAAATCCATTTTGCAATATTGGTAGCGCACGAGTAGATGTAACAAATGAGTGACGACGTGCGAAGCGTTCCAACAAAATCCTGTATGCGTTCATATACTATTCATCGATTGCGATGAAACTTTGATGAGTTGTTTTGTACTCTTACGTGAAGCTTTCTAACTTAGTAAATCCATTTCACAGTTGGTAGAGCACGAGTAGATTCAACAAATGAGTGACAGCGCACGAATCATTTAAACCAAATCCCGTATGCGTTAAATGCCATTTATACGTTTGCGATGAAACTTTGGGGAGTTGTTGTGCACGCTCCAACGAATGTTTCTAAATTAGTTAATTCAATTCACGATAGTTTAGAGGCAGTTATCAGAAATTGAAAAAAAATATTGTGTATCCAAAAGCACTTCAAGAAACAAAGTTACAACACTTTCTTTGATTGGCAGGACAACGGCTGCCGGGTCAGCTTGTTGTTGTATATGATTTTTGACAGTCACAGTTATATTACAATGGTTATTGATTTGGATCCTTAAGATGTATTTTCCCCGTTAACATAATCAACACGGAACAAAAACTCGAAGGCATCAAATATTTCTTTAAAAAAATGGGATATATTTTATATTACAATTATTTGTCAATTGTCCTGTGAATCACATTTATAATATGCTATCTACCATGTTTATTGAGGTAATAAAAATAGCAGGTACATTAATGAAGTAGATTTAAACAATTTTATTGCGTGCAGAGTCAACAGCTTGATTACAAACGCCCGGTAATTGAATCTCCAACGAACCTCATCAAAACTTGATCCCGCTTGCTAACAGTGAGGCAGAACCAGACATTGGAACTGAAGAATTCATTAGAAACGAACTCGGAGCCGAATTGGCTTAAATTTCTACAACGTAATTGATAATATAGTCTACGTACAAACAAAGCAAACTAAAAGATAACGGACGAGATTCAGTTCTGAGTAACGATGCATAGAAATTTATTGATGGATTCAGCATTTATTTTTAAAATCAAACATCTGGCGTGATATAATTTTAATTAATTCAGAGGATTGTTCTACGTCATTTTCTTCCTAAATGAAGAGCATAATAACATTAAAATCGATTTCAACGTATTCAAATATTGTTTCTGAATACAATTAATGGTAAAAATTTAGGTGGACTAATCCATAATTTTAAAAGTTATTGTTTGTTGCTGTTGATTCCTTTTAGGGACTTAGCGACATCGTGCTTCTGTAGCCCCATGCACTTGGGTGTGTGTAGAATTTGCCTGATAGCCTATGTCACTGTGAGGTCTGTGCCAATGAGTATGTTTCTAATTGAGGTAGGAAGCGATACTGGCCTTAATTTAGGTTCAAAGTTTAAGTTCTACGCCAATCAATACTTAAACAAATATAATATCTCTATTATTTACTGTACATGTTTCGACCTGACATTGAGGTCGTCTTCAGCTCAATCAAAAATGAAATCATAGAAGAATACAAATAAAATACTGTTGATGTACTTAAGTCTAAAGGTTATTTGATGTGAAATGTTTATGATATAAATCGTAATTAAAATAATGAAATAAAATAATAAAATGGATATCCTTACAATGTAATATTAATTGAAAATAAATGAATCGGTGTTTTTTTGAAAGGGCGTAAGCGACATTTTTTTGACATTTTCACTTTTTTAGCGTTTTGTTTTCCTTTTTGGATAGAGCCATCTGTTTCCTTTGAAAGGACGCTTGTGCAAGCGTTCTTTCCGTATAAAACTCATGTTCATAAATATTGAGTTTTTTTGAAAGGGCGGACGTGCGTCACATCCAAAGTACACGGGACTACATGACCGTGTTGTCGCAGCCCCTAAACTGAGGAACCAACCAACAATGACTTTCTTAAGTTGTAAGTGTTTCCCTGTTCTTCAGATTTGTTGCAATTTTTGTATGTAGTAAATACATTCCATCTGAACACAATGTCGGGGCTTTAGATTAGCTCTAATTTCTTAGTATTGCAAAAAAATCCAATTTAAGCCCTAAAATGATATTTACCAATGATCCATTATATTTTGTGTCCATCTTTGCCATATATCTGTGTAAAAATCTGTCTCTAGCAAATAGATTGCGTTTTCTAACAATTTAATGAACATTTTGGGTCTAATTCGTTTTTTTTTGAAAGGGCGTAGTTGCACGATTTACTTTTGCGCATATCTTCCGGATAAACATTTATAAAATTATTTTAGAGAGTGGACCATGTTCCATAAAAGCATGTTAGTCACAAAATCCATTAAAATAAAAATTAAATTAAAAATTGAGCCTTTAGGGAAGTTTTATTTAGTGTCCCAAAAATTTCCTTTCGACACCCTTTGGGTAGATTATAGGCTAGGGAATAACCCACCCACCAAGGGAAGATGATTAAGAGAAGGAAGTAGATTTGGGATTGGAAGAGAAGGATAGAAAAATAGGAGGAGAGTCCCACAAAAATAATAAGTTTAGTGTTAAACACACTTAAAGGTGGTTGCCACTGCAAATATGTGCTCGGATACCTAAAGTGGCTACGAGCTTGGTCGAAGCTGACGGGAACAGCAGTTAAGGCTTGGGCAGTTTGCCAGAGAGAGGCTTTAGTGTGCTTCCTCCCAAGCACGAATGAAAGTACTATAGGGAAGGGTGATGGTCTGGCCAGACAAATAGTAAACGATTTATTGTATATGAACGAGGGCATAAACCTAGGAAGAGCTAGGAAAGCCAGGATCCTGCCTAAACTTTATATCAGAGAAATGATGAATCCAAAAACAAATATTTAATTTATTTAACAATTCAGGATTAATTGATCTTTTTAACAAATAAATATTTTTTAATCTTATTAGCAATTTGAGGTCGCAGACCTCTTAACATCAAACAGTTGCTCCAGGCAATTGACAATTTTTAAGGTTTCAAACCTTATATGTTTCCAAAATCTTTATAAGATTTAAACAAATGAGCAATAAAATAATTAAAGCTTGAACGGGAATTGAAGTACAAAAAGTGCACCTTAAGAAATTCTGGAGAGAATGTTCTAGAGAAAGTGCCAACTTTGAAAATAACAATAATAACAACGTGAAAAATAAAATAGAAGTTCCTACAACTTCTTATATTTATACAGAATTAATATATAAGAATTATACAAAAAGGGCAGGTCACTTACAGTGAAACCTGGAGAAAGTGAAAAAGAAGTTTCTAGACTTCCTATGTTTAATTAGGAATCACGAGAAAAATGGGGCAGTTTCCATTTCGTGAAACCTGAACATGACTCGCTCAAGAGTTTAGAGAATTGTTTTCCCTGATTTTGAAGGGAGGAACAAGGTAAATTTGAAACGTGCGCTAGACACGTATCACAAAGATTATACAGAAATACTTAATGATAAACCAGCAAATATGGAAGGGCACTTCTTGGAATGACACCTTATTGGAAAAAACCTAGATTAAAAATTTATTGCAGATTGTTAGTGAGAGGTTTAGGAAAGAGAAATGGGAATTGAGGAAAATGTTCATGGCCTTAGTTAAATATAAGCGAACGATCGCGACGCGGTAGAAAAGTTGAGCAAGCACTGGTTTGCACTATAGTTCATTGAAACATATGAAATGTTCACTGTGGAGACACAAAGGTTGTGGTAAAGAAAGTTATTGCAATTATAGGAAAAACTGATTGCACTATATAGGTGAGAGTCTATTTCTTGAAACAGTTGTGATTTACAATTAAATGCGCCATAGAATGTTCCAGCGGTGGACGAAAATTCACTATTGTAGTAATTTAGTTTTAAACAGAATTCTCCCAAGTACGTGAGAAATACATGACGGCAGGACTCGTAGATTGAGTACCGAATCTGGAAAGTTCCCGAACAATCTTAGTAGTAAGATGGGGCTAATGTAAATCCAGCGGAGGAACTTGCTTTGTAAATTACAGACAGTGGGTATTAGATAATATCCCGCGTAGTGAGAAGATTTCTCATTTGGCAAGCATAAGAAATGCTGCTTTCACTAAGATTAGCTTGAATAAACAAAAGCTCAACATGGAGAATCCCGCGGAGGATGATTTTGCCTCAAAATAAGTAATTTCACACTGCCTATAAAAGATAGTTAAAAGCATGTGGTAGGTAAAATCATGAAGATGAGGTTAAAACTTGAAGCAGGTACTTATCTTTGTTGCATGGCGAAGGTGAAGTTCCTCACTGATGCTTAAAGTTCCAACATGGCGTGGAATTTAAAAAAGATGCCTCGTTAGGTCAGGAGGCTGGCTCTGGTTGAGCCTTAACTGATTACTACGACTGCCGACTAAGAAGTGAGAGCAGCTCAACGAAGCACGGAAGGTCCAAGGAAGGGGAGAGAGTGGGGGTAGGAAACAAAAGGTATACATATCAGCATAACCAACTTTAAAGAAAGAAAATAATCTTCTTTTGCTGAGCTGGTCTTCAAAGAGTTGACAACAGTATCTGGTAGCCAAATGGATGTGGAATTCCTCTTGCGCGAGGAAGAGTGGAAGAGCTTCAGAGATTTGTTGTTATATGACGCTAGGTGGGTCACAGAATATATATCTGGAACAGACTCACACAAAATATAAGAAACCTGAACTCCTAAGAGAGAACAGAAGATCACTGTTGGTGTCTGACAAAAGGGAAGGAAAGAACGTGCAAAAGCATTCAAAATTATAATCTCAGGTACCGTGCATTCCAATAATGCACCATACTGGGAGGACCAGACACCAACAGCGAGCAAGAAAAACAAGTACAGTAATGAACAATTGTCGAAAAGTAGTTTTGTGATCTGACCATTAGTAGTCAAGACTCTGAATACCCTGACTCTCCTATCTCTTCCAGGGTAACACTTAGTCACCTTTCCAAAAGGCCAGACTAGGGGGGGTGAAACATCCCTAACTAAGACCAAGTCTCCCACTTTGATGTCGGGACTGGAAAGAAACCACTTCTGTCTCCCCTGCAAGGAAGTTAAATATTCCAAGTTCCACCTCTTCCAAAAGGAATTACGGAGGGCTTCAAGTTTACACCAAACAATAGGTAGATTAGAATCCCTGAAAGAAATGGAAAGGGGAGAAGGGGCAGAGAGAGAAAGGCGTGTAAGACAGTGACCAGGTGTGAGTGGAAGGAGGTCATCAGGGTCATTAGAAAGCGGAGTTAAAAGGTGAGAATTAACGACACTTTCAATCACGAAATAACTAGAAGCTGAGGGAAATAAGGCACTAGTAAAGATTGCGATACGATGAGAAAGAAGAATTGGCAAGTTTAAACAAAGCGTATAGGAACAAGTACATCTATTCAGGACAAGAATATACCAAATAAACAAAGGAACTATGCGAGTAGAAAGCAAGAACGCCATAGGTAACAAACGAGTAGCCATAAACAATGACCTCAAGTTATAATGAGTATCAAAGGGGTTACTCAGAAAAATACTTAAGTCAGCAAAAAACTTGACAGGACAAGCATGAATACAAAAACACATCGAATGTGACGTCGAGAAAAAACAAGTTTGTTCATCAATGAACATTAAGATCGCAAAATATGTAAGCAAATTGCAATACCTACGCGCGTGAGAAATACGCAACGAAGTTTTGGAACGAGGATCAAAGCAGTTATGTAATACGAGCATGAGTAAGCGGAAGACGTAAATAAGTACGGCCTTGACACACATAGTACAACGAGATAAGACATATAAATAGCTGACAGAGTCCTTAAGCGGAACAAGTTTATTTTGGGAGGTAGGCAAACGGCTTCTGTACTTTAAGTAGCAACTCGTCAGACAATGCTTGGCAATCAGCCAGAGTTGAGATAAGAGAAACTTGCTTTGAACTTTGGCAATCATACAGGAAATAAACAACTTGGCATTCCTCAGGCGTGTATACATACAAGTCTGACAACCAAGCAGTTCGAAGTACACACACAACATTTGGTGAATCAGCTGTAACTTAAAGCAGAACGAGTCACACGACATACAGTCAATCGTAACTTGGACGTGAAAAAGCAATTTAAAGCTATATGAAATAAAGTAGAAAATCAATTTCGCATAATTGAGAGAATCACGAAATCGGACAATTTTCAACAAAAAGAAGCTTAATTCTTCCGAGCAAAGAAGACAAGCTGGGACATTGAGAAGAAGGTTATGCATAAGAATAGTTATTCTAGATGCTATAGAATTCAGAGTTTCAATCGGTTTCATGAGCGACTTCCAATTGCGAGGAAGGGGGGAGGAGCCGGCCGTGGCCATCCTTCTACATAACGAAAGAAGTGAAACATAGCGTACAGCAAAGTGATGGTGACTGATAGCCATGGTTTTACACAAGGGGAAGATAGTTTTCGAGGAATAGTTTAAGCAATTAACTGCTATAAAAAATGACATGAGAAGGTAGACGAAATAACACAAAGCAAGGCGAACATGAATTGCCATTTTGTGCGGGAAGAAGGAAAAACCATTTAAACAACTTACAGGGTTAGCGCAGTTGTTCACGGTAAGACATCGTTTCGACAAGTGGTTTTCAAAAATATTGAGATTTGAAACATGAGCGTTCTTTTTTTCAGAAATGGGATTTATGTCAGCTGCGACGAAATGACATTGCGTTTTGGTTTGAACACTGGTATGTTTGATCTCACCAGTAATAACCCAACCAAAATCGGTGTCTCTAGCGACCACGGTTGAAGATAACTTGCGTGTTTGTTTGCGAATACAATTCCAAAAAACATTGGCACTGAAAAGCACATCAATGGGACCTTGAGCATTAAACTGAGGATCGGCTAACCTTAAGTGCGAAGGAATCTTTAATCCGGAGGTATTGATGGAGTGACTTGGAGTGTCCTTGCCGATACTGGTAAGAATGAGACAGTTTAAATTAAGATTGGTGTTTCTTTGGCAAACGTCTCTGATTTTCAATTTTGAAGACTGCAAAACTTGAGTTTTCAAATTGTCAATGCCGGTCACATTGATAGAAGTAGGCGATGACGAAAGACCTAGTTTTTTAATCAACGATTGCGAAACAAAGTTATGCGTTGAAGCGGAATCGAGAAGACCACGGGTTTTGAACCAATTTCCAAAATTATCTTGGATTTCAAATTGTACAGTGGTCAACAGGGTTTGCGCACTGTGAAAAGTGTCGGCGTTAGAAATGCAGGAAGAAGCATTAGTTTGTTCGGAGCGGCTCTGCAAGGAGCTTAAAGAGGCAGGTGCTGATGACCTCGATTTATCGTGAACGTGCAATAAAGAATGATGCGGTTTTTTGCAATGAAAACAAAGATTTGATGACGTACAGTTCGAAGAAGAATGCTTAGGTGATAAGCAGTTGAAACAATGCTTGCTGTTTAAGACAAACTTTCTTCGATCTTCGACAGACAATTCTTTAAAGGATTTGCACAAATACAAGGTGTGAAGCTTTTTACAGAGCGTGCATTTTAACGATTTGTTAAGCGGCCTGATATCTTCTCTTGAATGATTGAAAGAAGAACGGGTTTGTTTGTTTTCGACAAATGGGGGCTGATGTCCCTTTGAAGAAGCAAGTTTTTTTTCAAAAATTTGACACTGAGGATTCGTTTCGACCTTTTCGCACTGAAATGCGAGTGCTGTAAGGAATTGACATCGACTGTTGAGAAACGAGATAAGGTGTTCGAACGAATGTTCCTTGTTGCAGGCGAGTTCGATCTCCCAGGCCTTCAGTGTCGAAAAATCGAATCTTGATGTAGCTAGGTGAATAAGTATGGTGTCCCATGTTTGGACAGGCTGTTTTAGTTGGTATAACGCTCTGACATTTAACTGCATAGAATCTAAGAGGTCTCTTAAAGATGTGACGTCATTAGGTTTGACGGCCGGTAAGTTGAAGAGACAGCGGATATGACGAGCGACACTCAACCGTAAATTGCCATATCTCTCTTTAAGGAGATTAAAGGTGATGTGGTAGTTGTCTGCGCTTAAAGGCAGTGACTCCACCAAGGTCAAGGCCTCAGATTCCAAAGAAGTGCGGAGGTAGTAAAATTTATGTATGTCTGGGATCTCGATATTTTCATGAATTAGGGAGCAGTAAAGTTCGTAAAAAGAATACCATTCACCTTCCTTGCCTGAGAAGTGCGGTAGGCTTATCTTGGGAAGTAACGGTTTCGGTTTGTTCTTGTGAACTGAAGCGGGTGCGAACTGGGCCGGATTGATGACCCTAGTGTCCGGTTCTGAGATATTGCGAATCAATTGGTGGGCCTTTGCAATCCCTTCAAAGTACAAGGGTTCGACCTCGTCCCGATCCGATTGGAGTTCTGGGCAAGCGGATTCAATCTCGGTTTGAATTTGGTCATAATAATCATAAGACCGTTCGTACAGCTTAAGGCGATGTGTTAAGATATCTAAATCACACTCAGCGGGATTTAACTTGTTGATAAAATTTCGGAATCTAGTGAGTTGCCCTTTATAAGAAGAACGTCTAGCAATGAGAGTTTCATCTTTTTCAGTAGGAGCCATGATGAAGAGAATAAATTGAAATACAACTCACGAAACTGTAGAACCTTGAAGATGCTGTCAAATTGGCAACAGCGAAAGAGTAGAAAGAACAGGACACCCCAAAGGAGACAGGAGCGGCCTCTTTCCCGTTCACAGGCTTTGCATGACGTAGATATAGCTGAAAGATCCAAAGGAGATATTAGAAATATGCAAAGTATTGTCAAATGACACTTTACAAACAATGGACATAGCAAATGGACTCTCCCGGGTTTCTGGTACCAAATTTTGGGTAGATTATAGGCTAGGGAATAACCCACCCACCAAGGGAAGATGATTAAGAGAAGGAAGTAGATTTGGGATTGGAAGAGAAGGATAGAAAAATAGGAGGAGAGTCCCACAAAAATAATAAGTTTAGTGTTAAACACACTTAAAGGTGGTTGCCACTGCAAATATGTGCTCGGATACCTAAAGTGGCTACGAGCTTGGTCGAAGCTGACGGGAACAGCAGTTAAGGCTTGGGCAGTTTGCCAGAGAGAGGCTTTAGTGTGCTTCCTCCCAAGCACGAATGAAAGTACTATAGGGAAGGGTGATGGTCTGGCCAGACAAATAGTAAACGATTTATTGTATATGAACGAGGGCATAAACCTAGGAAGAGCTAGGAAAGCCAGGATCCTGCCTAAACTTTATATCAGAGAAATGATGAATCCAAAAACAAATATTTAATTTATTTAACAATTCAGGATTAATTGATCTTTTTAACAAATAAATATTTTTTAATCTTATTAGCAATTTGAGGTCGCAGACCTCTTAACATCAAACAGTTGCTCCAGGCAATTGACAATTTTTAAGGTTTCAAACCTTACATGTTTCCAAAATCTTTATAAGATTTAAACAAATGAGCAATAAAATAATTAAAGCTTGAACGGGAATTGAAGTACAAAAAGTGCACCTTAAGAAATTCTGGAGAGAATGTTCTAGAGAAAGTGCCAACTTTGAAAATAACAATAATAACAACGTGAAAAATAAAATAGAAGTTCCTACAACTTCTTATATTTATACAGAATTAATATATAAGAATTATACAAAAAGGGCAGGTCACTTACAGTGAAACCTGGAGAAAGTGAAAAAGAAGTTTCTAGACTTCCTATGTTTAATTAGGAATCACGAGAAAAATGGGGCAGTTTCCATTTCGTGAAACCTGAACATGACTCGCTCAAGAGTTTAGAGAATTGTTTTCCCTGATTTTGAAGGGAGGAACAAGGTAAATTTGAAACGTGCGCTAGACACGTATCACAAAGATTATACAGAAATACTTAATGATAAACCAGCAAATATGGAAGGGCACTTCTTGGAATGACACCTTATTGGAATAGACCTAGATTAAAAATTTATTGCAGATTGTTAGTGAGAGGTTTAGGAAAGAGAAATGGGAATTGAGGAAAATGTTCATGGCCTTAGTTAAATATAAGCGAACGATCGCGACGCGGTAGAAAAGTTGAGCAAGCACTGGTTTGCACTATAGTTCATTGAAACATATGAAGTGTTCACTGTGGAGACACAAAGGTTGTGGTAAAGAAAGTTATTGCAATTATAGGAAAAACTGATTGCACTATATAGGTGAGAGTCTATTTCTTGAAACAGTTGTGATTTACAATTAAATGCGCCATAGAATGTTCCAGCGGTGGACGAAAATTCACTATTGTAGTAATTTAGTTTTAAACCGAATTCTCCCAAGTACGTGAGAAATACATGACGGCAGGACTCGTAGATTGAGTACCGAATCTGGAAAGTTCCCGAACAATCTTAGTAGTAAGATGGGGCTAATGTAAATCCAGCGGAGGAACTTGCTTTGTAAATTACAGACAGTGGGTATTAGATAATATCCCGCGTAGTGAGAAGATTTCTCATTTGGCAAGCATAAGAAATGCTGCTTTCACTAAGATTAGCTTGAATAAACAAAAGCTCAACATGGAGAATCCCGCGGAGGATGATTTTGCCTCAAAATAAGTAATTTCACACTGCCTATAAAAGATAGTTAAAAGCATGTGGTAGGTAAAATCATGAAGATGAGGTTAAAACTTGAAGCAGGTACTTATCTTTGTTGCATGGCGAAGGTGAAGTTCCTCACTGATGCTTAAAGTTCCAACATGGCGTGGAATTTAAAAAAGATGCCTCGTTAGGTCAGGAGGCTGGCTCTGGTTGAGCCTTAACTGATTACTACGACTGCCGACTAAGAAGTGAGAGCAGCTCAACGAAGCACGGAAGGTCCAAGGAAGGGGAGAGAGTGGGGGTAGGAAACAAAAGGTATACATATCAGCATAACCAACTTTAAAGAAAGAAAATAATCTTCTTTTGCTGAGCTGGTCTTCAAAGAGTTGACAACAGTATCTGGTAGCCAAATGGATGTGGAATTCCTCTTGCGCGAGGAAGAGTGGAAGAGCTTCAGAGATTTGTTGTTATATGACGCTAGGTGGGTCACAGAATATATATCTGGAACAGACTCACACAAAATATAAGAAACCTGAACTCCTAAGAGAGAACAGAAGATCACTGTTGGTGTCTGACAAAAGGGAAGGAAAGAACGTGCAAAAGCATTCAAAATTATAATCTCAGGTACCGTCATTCCAAGAATGCACCACCCTTTCAAAAAACACTGATTCAAATAAAATATTGGGCTTTACATTAAAAATTCAAAAATACAGACAATGAAATAATTTATAAAAACAAGTGCCGAATATCAACAAATATCTTAACTCGGTGCTTGAAATGAGTAGAACAAATCTTCTTCCAAAATATGGAGTGTGAATTTTGTATCAGGTGCCAACTAGTTAGTTCGTCGTTTGAATCAACCTAATTGATTGGAAATATGTTATATAAATAAAAATCTTCTGTGAGTTAACTGCACACTGCTGCACTCTCGTGGCAGAAATATGAAGAGGGACTGCAACAATACAAAACTTTTGGAGTTTTTCTATATCACTGTTGAGTTTTGTGACTGTCAATTAAAGTAGCTACAGTGAATTTATGAAATCACTTCAATCATTTATAATAACCCTGCACTTCGGTTTCACGTAAAATTCTTCGACAGCACCGTTGTTCGAATGTAACAATATGTTTCCTATCATCAGATGGCATGAACCTACCAACGGCGTCTTGCGACTGCATGGATGGAGTGCTTCCTGTTGTATTTGTTTCACACAAAGCCTCTTATATCTTCCTGTGACATATTAATTCATTCTTTGATGGAGTAGATCCACCTCAGTGCTAGTCGCTCACGTCTTCTTGCCAACCTTACTTCCCCCCTTACCTCCTGACTTCCTTCCTAACTCCCCTACTTCCTTATTTCCTCCCACTGTTTCTTCTTCCCTTCCTAACTCCATCCCATCCTCGCTAATTTCCACCCTTCCTACCTTCCAAACCCCTTCCCTCTCGCCACCATCCTTTCCAACTCCCCAACTCCCCTCCTTCCTTTCTTCCATCCTCCCTGCCTTCTTTTCTTCTTCCTTCCCAACCTTCCGCCCTTACTTCTTACCTCCCTCCCTACTTTTCTTCCTCCCTTCCTGCTTTTCTTCCTTTCCTAATTTCCCTTCCACCCCCCGTATAATTATAATTTGTAAATAAACCAACAGTTGTTATACGTGTGTCACTTCGTGTTAATAAAACAATCAAAATAAAACACCCTGTATTCCAGGAACAAAAGTGGAACGTTAATAGCTGAAAGAGCAAAGCCCGGAAATGATGATTTATCACTTGGCGTGGCAAAGCAAAGCACTGTCCTTGATTGCTCTAGACACTGGCCACAAACCTAGACTACAACATTAAACCATGCAATATGAGAAAGCATCCCGTTGTAATTGCACCAATATCGATTAGCCATAAACAACGGAACCACACGCGGTTAACTGAAATTCAGTGGCAACTAAAATAATTTTCCAACACATTTGGGGTAATTGAGATACTATTAAAACAAATCAATTTTAGTATGAGCTCATTAATTACAATTCGCACACACGTGCAAACATGTGTACAGAAGAGAATTAATCATTTAAAGACAAAACGTACACTCATCATCCAATTACCAAGCAATTATCGGCTGTTATCATTTAAAATCGCTATTTGAGAGGAAGTAATTCATTTCTTGGTTTACCAGTTGTAAATCTTCAGTCGGTAAACACGAATTTGTCCAATGAATGGACGGGGTTCAATGTATATAGTTTGGTACGGTATATGAATAATAAATAAAGAACACTCTTGGAAAAATTCACAGTTCACTTTTATTTCACTCTCTAGACTATATATTTTGATTTTGAATAACTTTGATTGATGTTTGTTGTAGGCTATTTCTTGTTTGGATTTTGACTATTTCTTATTTATTTATTTATTTATTTATTTGGAAATTTTGAGCTGGTTTTCACTAATTTTGACTAATTGTGTTTGTTTTATTTTTGGATTTTGTCAAATTTCGATTTTTTGTGTATTTTTAGATTTTAAGTACGGTATATTTTTGGTTTTTTATCCTTTGACCTTATTTTTGACAAATTCTGACTAATTTTGACTATTTTTGGTGTTTTATGAATTTTGATTAATTTCGATTTTTGTGTTTTTATTTTTTTAATTTTGACTAATTTGCTTTGTATTCTAGGACTGCCAAACACTGGCGGGGTTGGACAAAAGGGAGAAGGTGGGAAAGCACAAGTGTCGCGGAGAACAACGTTACCATTCTAGGGTTAACAATGCCAAGATAGATAAATAGCAGACAAAACATTTTTAAACAAATAAATAAGCAAGGGCATAAACAAGTAAAACTAGATTCTAGTAATAGCCAGGTGCTAAGGGCTGAGATATGCACCGCCGCGCTACGAGTGGCCAAACTTTTAAGCTCGTGGAGCGATGCGTAGGTAAATTCTAAAAGTAAACATGAATCAATGAGGGATTTCCAGACATCCTAGAAACTTCAAACTTAGTACCAGGGAAGATGATGATGATGATGATGTGATGCTAATAATTGTTCTTTTAAGGGGCCTATCATCTAGGTTATCGGTACCTAATGGTCTGGGTAAGAGCGAAAATGACAATGACGTGGAAACCAGAACGAAAATTAAGTGAGACGTAAAATACTTACGAGTACAAAATGGAACTCATTGAAACTACTCACAAAATGGAAAGTGGTAACACTTACAAAAGGGAATTCAGAACGAAAATACTCACAAAAGGAAGAGATTGAAAAATACGCACAAAATGTAGTTTAGGTTCAAAATACGTACAAAATGCAATGTAGAGTCGAAATACTTGCAATTGATATGCAAAATATTTACAAAATGCAAATGAGATTGAAAACACGTACAAAATGCATTTGAGGTTTAAAATACGTACAAAATGCAATTGAAATTGAAAATAAACAATGCAATTCAGATTGAAAAGCTCCCATTTCAAATCCAAAATGATCACAAAGTGCAAATGAAATTCAAAATGCTTACAAAATGCAATTGAAATTGAAAATGCTTACAAAATGTACGGTAGAATCAAACTACTCAATTGGATATGCAATACTTACAAAATGCAATTTAGATTGAAAATACTTACTAAATATAATTTAGATTCAAAATATCCACAAAATGCAATATAGATTCAAAATACTTGCAAAAAGCGGTTTAGGTTGAAAATACTAACAAAATGCAATTGAAATTCATAATACTCACAAAAGTCCCGGCCCATATATTGAAAGACTTACCAAAAAGCAATTTAGATTGTCAATACTTACAAAATGCAATGGAGGCTGAAAACACTCGCAAAATGCAATTTAGATCGAAAAGACTTACAAAATACAACGTAGATTGAAAATACCTACAAAATGACGTGTAGATGCAAAAAAAAAATCGCTAGAGGGAAATTAAATACACGGGGAGCCAATTAACAGAAACAGGGCGGAAATCTTAAAGAGAACAGGAAATATAATGAAAAGAAAAGAGGTCTGACCCCTCGAAGAAGGAGGGATCAGGAAAGATGAGACAAGGGCCAGTTGAGGCGGGAAAGTGAAAGACTCCTTATCCCGATGACGTAGAGTTTTCATGAGCTCAAACGTTCCCTGAAGGTTCAAATTAACGTTTAACATCAACAAAACTAGTTAGAGATAGGCTAATGAAATCCCAAATACATAATGTCAATATCTACCGTGTTGTCAAATCAATTGTGTGAGTTCGTGAAGGGAAACTAGGTAGAACATATCATTGTTCTGTGTGTTACAATATCTATTATTGCAACCAACAATAATACATAACGTTTCGACATCGTTACTGGTAATACAATAGAATAAATGCTCGCACGATTTCGATATTGGCCTACTCAATACTCAGCTGATCGCGGCATGTAACAGCTTCTTGGAATATCCGCTTAAAGCAGCACGTCAGTATACGCACGGAGCCTATAGGACATTAATATCTCAAAAATATGAGGGCATGAAAGTGAAGCGGGTCAGCTAACTCATGCCCGTCAAAGTCCCCTTTCTTACTAAGAAAGGAATTTTCACGGCCGTGTAGATGGCCAATGAAAGCTTCCTACAGTACGATTAGTACAAGCCATGTACACTTAATGCCCCTCTCTCTCTTTTTTACATTACTGTCTTACTTTTTTCAATCGTATTACCATTCCAGGTATTTTAAACTGTATTTCAGGAGCGCTTGGATTTAAATCTGGGTTAATGAAATATTCCGTGAACAAGGGATTGCTTTTTAGCTGTGCTCGCATTCAGATAATTTTATTACAATGGAATGCAAGAGTTCACTTAGCGCAGTGGCAAATCCCTTCAGTCAATTGTTCACAGTTCAAGAACAACATGAGCTACTGCATTTAGACTGGATATACTATTGGGTGACTATCGCACCCATACGGCACTCCTTCCGTTTGGACCAATAATGTGCACCAAATATCCTTCATTCTAGGGCTGCCACAAGGACAAAGTATAACTAATTTATTTATTTATATATTTATTTATTTATTCTTCTTTTCGATTCACCCAGTTTGGGGTGCGTCAGATCACTTCTTAGATGCCTGTTGTCTCCTTTTCTCCCAATACTTCTTCATTCTGTCTGATCTCCCCTTCCTTTCCTCTTCTGATATCTGCATCGGTTTTCTGGTGTCGACTCTGGCTTGGAACTCTTTAGTGTTGTCTTTGGTCAAGGTTTTGGTTGTACCATTCATTAACATAAGTAGCCTATTACCGGCTGAGTTATCCATGATCGTTACGGCGCGGCGTGCTGTAGGCAGTCGCTCACATCCAGGAGGCGAGGAGGTTCGAATCCCCCAGCCGGCAACCTTGAAGATGGTCTTCTGTGGTTTCCCATATTCCATCCAGCAAATGCCGGGGTTGGTCCCTAACTATAGACCACAGCCGCTACCTTCTAATTTCTCGTCCTTACAATCACACTTTCCTCCCCAGACAACACTCCACACACACACACACACACACACGATGGTACTTGTAGCTCACCCCATGGATGTCCACATAGAAGCAGCTACAAACTCTGGCGAGCTGAACATGTCCTCGGACATTCCCGGCACTAAAAGCCATAAGCTAAAAAAAAAAACATGAGTATTTATTTACTAAATATTCAAATATTTTAACCCTATTTCTCAGATGTGTATTAATATTATAATTTATAATGAATTAATTGTTCTTGTCACAACATTAGGAAACTAAGCCTCTAAAGATATAAAGAATGAAATTTATGAACTGTTTTTAACAGCAGAAGGTTTCGAACAAATACGTACCGTACTATTCTACGTACTTAACACTATTTTTCCACATGAGTCGTCCAGTTGCAAAACTCGTTTAATCCACTTGTGAATAAGAATCATTTTCATGAGAAACGTTTCTCTGGACTTCGCCTCACGTATCTTTAGTGTTTGTTGTGCTTTGTGTTTTTGGTTTTTGGTTTTGTGTTTGCTTTGTGCTTTTGCTTACGAATTTTACCTTTTGCTTTTGTTTCTTGGTTTTGGTTTTTTGATTGTTTTCTGCTTTTGCTTTTATTAAATTCTGTTTTTTGCTTTGTGTTTCTTTTTTGTTTTGTTTTCTGCTTTTGCTTTTGAATTTTGCTTTTTGCTTCGTGTTTTGTGTCTTTTGGTTTTGTGTTTGTTTTCTGGAAAATCAAAATAAAACAAAATAAAATTATACAAAATAAACAAAAAACAATCAACATAAAACAAAACAAAGTAAAAACAAAAACAAAATAAAATAAAATAAAATAAAACAAAAAAATAAAATAAAACAATTTTAAACAAAATATAACGAAATTAAATACAACAAAACAAAATAAACCCAACAAAATCAAAATAAAATGAAAAAAATAAATTAAACAAAACAAAATAAAACAAAATAAAATAAAGTAAAATAAAATAATTAAATATATAACTAGCGGACCCGTGCGAGAAATCTCGCATGTTCATAAACCACACTTTGTCCAATAGGTTTATGAGACACTTAAGGAGAAAAGTTATGTTTTTACTTCAACCAAATGATTATAGAACACTATTTACATTTCAGGATAAAGGAGAGACCTCAGAATGTTAATATGACATGAAACAGGCGTCACAGCGGCCCGTGGACAACAATTATGGAGCGTATTTTCCTACATCAACGGTGTTTGCAAATCGCACACTTCGTACTATTTTTTAAATTATTTTTTTAAAGAAATTATAGATATTTATGAAATGATAGTGCAATGAGTCACTGCTAATGTCTATTCTCTTTCATTTCAATGCTCATTTGCCACGATCGGTCGCTTGTGAGCACCGTAGGAGGGATGCATACTACTGAAATAATATATACTAGTTGAAACCCGTCAAAACATGACGGTCAATAGAAAAATATTTACTGAAGAATTTTCTTATATAGGCCTACTGTACATTTTTTGTACGATTATTTTTTGACTCTATTGAAACTATAAGGGCGTCAAATGATTGCACTCTCAACACTGCAAAATACTGCTGGCCATGACTGAAAAATTGTTGGGGCAAATTGAGGCCTATACGTTCCAGAGTTTCCCCTTGAGCTTTATTGATAGTGATAAAGTATGCCAAATTAATTGGAAAATATTGCCTCTTAAAAGAAAATGATAGTGTTTTATCGGACGGTGTTAAATCAAGTCGAAGGATTAGACCTCTCTGCCTAATTTTAACTGCACCTATTATTTCCATATCCAAGCAATATGGTTGCATTTAGGAGTCCTTGGGAAACGTTCAGATTTCTAAGCAGAATAACGGGTCAAGCGTTTGGAGTATGTGGCGGCCAGTCATTTAGTTCCAAGAAATTCAAGAACTCTGAGGAGTCTAATACAACTGGCCGCAAACCGTCGCTTATAATTTTGGAATATAACGAAGAAATGCGATGATGTGCAATTCCATACATTTTAAAACAATGTGGACCGTGTGCGTGTGGCACAGTAACATTGGCACCAAATGAAACGAAGGACATAGCATTGTACTGCCGATTAGTCTCTCTGAAATTCCTTGAGATATCATCTCCAGTGAAAAATAATTGTTGCAGCCTGTCAAATATTTTATATTTATTCAGATTAATTTTACCATTACAGCAGCAAAGGTCAAAGTAACCAAGTGTAGATTTCTCGCAAGAGATATATAGTGCAGAACAATGTTTACATTTGTTCGTCAAGGACCCTAAACTGTAACGGCATAGTATCTGGAATTGTTTCTGAAATGCCATATTTATGTTAGATTTTAAAAGTGGTTTCGTATTTTTCTCCGATTTCCCACTTTTTTTTGCGGCTAGTGTTCCATTTCGTCAAATGGGTTTATTTATAGCAGCATTTCTCCCCAAATTAACGTCATTTTAAATAACACTATAGTGGCCTGCATCAACGCAGCCGCCAAATATTAAATGGCAAATAATAACTTACTTCCATTACCAAAATCAACTGCGTGGTTAGACCCATTGTTATGTACTCTAAACAAATAATCAATAAACAATAATATTCACATATACAATGAAGTTCAGAGACTTCCATTCTCAAGTTGGTTGCTGATGAGAATGCGATGAGACTGATCGCCAATAATACAATCCTTGCAATTTTTGCAATTTGCTTGCAATCGCCACTCAGGATGACGATCTTCATTTTGAAATAAACAGAATGAAATTGCTGTAAATAATCAATTTCCATCACCTGTTGAAAGTACAATACTTTGCATTCCCATGACAGTAAATTAGGCAAGGGAGCATAGAATCACTTCGCTACTACTGGAATGAGCATAGACTCACTTCGCCAGCCACCGTAATGGAGGGAGTTTTAGAATTATATGTTCAGTGCTTGTCAAAGATCGTATTAACACAGGGAAGCCCACTCTTAAGACTACATTCTGAGCTATTGCCCCGGATTCCAGGTTCGATCCCCGCTCTGCACGAAATTTTATTCTGGTCTGAGGACTGGAACGGGGCGCACTCGTGAGGCAAAACTAAGAAGAGCAAAGTTTGATTCCCATCTCAACAATCTTGGATTTGGTTTCCGTGGTTTCCCACTTCCACTCCAGGCAAATACCTAACTTAAAGCCTCGGTCGTTAACTCCCCATTCCCCACATTAATTACAAATGCACTCATCAACACAGCCATCACATTAACACAGGTTATCAGAGAAAAGTTTACACTCGCACACCAAAATAGACGGGGCTGAGTGACCACGATGTCTGAGTCCATCAAATGAATTATGTTCGCCAATTTGTTAACGCTGATGTATGTTTTTGAACTACTGGATATAAGTTCAATGACTTTTAAATTAATATCATTACATTGTTGCAGCTTGGCAAATATTTTATATTCCAGTAGATCAATTTTACAATCACAACAGTAAAGGCCGAAGTAACCGCGCGTAGATTTTACGCAAGAGAAATACAATGTAGAACGACGTTTACATTTGATCGTCAAAGACCTTACACTGTACTGCATAACATCTGGAATTGTTTCTGAAATGGCCTAATTATATTGGATTTTAAATGTGGCTTCGTATTATTCGATAACACTATAGTGTCTTGCAATATCGGAGGCGCTAAATATTAAATGGCAAAAAATACTTCCATTGCCGAAATCAACTGCGTAGTTAGATTCAGTACTCTAAACAAATAATCATTAAACAATTGCCTTATACAATGAAGTTCAACATGACCGTCCAGAGACTTTCATACTCAAGTTGGTTGGTGAGGAGAAAGCGATGAGACTGAACGCTTAAAATAAATTCCTTATAATTGTTCCTGCCAGCGAAATTTTTTGCAATAGCTTGAAAACGCAGCTCAGAATCACGTTCTTCATTTTGATATAAACAGTACAAAACTGTTCTAAATAAGCTATTTCCATCACCTGTTATAGTTTATGGCAGTACATTTTGCAGGGGAACATAGAATCACTTCGCCAACTACTGGAATGAGCATAGGTCTAAACTCAATACTCACTTCGGCAGTCACCCTAATGGAGGCAGTTTTAGAATTCTATGTCCCGTGCATGTCAAAAATCGTATTAACACATGGAAGCCCACCCATTCTTGGCTATCGCCTCGGAGACCCGTGTTACATTTCCTGCTCTGCCAAGAAATTTAATTCTGGTCTGAGGGCAAAAACGGGGTACATTCAGTCTCTTGAGGTTTAACTAAGAAGAGGAAGGTTTGATTCCCACCTCGACAATCTTGGATGTGGTTTTCTGTGGTTTCCCACTTCCACTCAAGACAAATACCGGGATGGTTCCAAACTTAAGGCCTCGGCCGTCACCTTGCCATTTCCCACCTTAATTACAAATACACACAGTAATGCAGCCATCACAATAACACGGGTTATCAGAGGAAATTTTACACGTACACACCAAAGTACACGGGGCTAAGTGACCACGATGTCGGAGCCCTTCAAACGAATTATGTTTGCCAAGTGTCTCTCGTGGCGAAAGCAATTGTGGACACGCGCCAGGGCCTGGAAAACTACCTTTTCTCTAATAATTTAAGAGTATATCGACGATGCATAATTATAACTTTTAGTCTAGGATGCTACCAACTTGACCGCCGAAGCATTGGGAAGAAATTGCAATATTAAGGTACATAAACAACATAGCCTACACACTCAACTGTCAGTAAATGTTCTTCAACGTTTCCCTTCTTAAAAATTCCCCTCCTTTATAATTCTCCCTCACGTGAAAACGCGCGATGTCTTGTGTTTTAAATATATCGATGCAATGGTGCTGCCATCTGTTAGTTACTGGAACTATATGGGCGAGGTACTGCCATCTGTTGTCAGTTACTGGAACTGATGGCAGATATTAGCTCTTTTGACCACATGCTGTAATGCAAAGGCAAAACGGAAATAAAACGTATTGAGAGGGAATGTAGAAATATGTATCTTTAACTGACATAAAACCTTACTAATACTCCTTGATAAAACAATATTTCAGTAGTAAAAAAATAAAAATATTGGCGGGAGCTGGGATCGAACCAGTGATTCTTGGATCCACAGTCAATCGCCTTAACCAAATAGCTATTGACGCACTCTCGTCCAGCCGCAGACGCAACCATTTAGTATCTTCAAAAGCCGGTATCTGAAGAAAATAATCCAATTCATTATCAATAAAATCAATATTGCAAATTCGTGTATGTTCATACTGTTATTATATTTTATTGTCAGAACTTGGTTAATGTATGTTTTCAATTACATGGAAGCTTATTAAATAACTTACATTTAAATGGGCTTCTCACCGCCATTTTGTCATGAGCCCAGGCAGATTGTGCGCATGCGTGAGGGGAAAGAATTCTGCTATTTTCTATATTTATTTAAAAATATACCGTAATATATTAGTTTATTTTATAGACACTCTGCAAATCTACAGGCCAAGAGCTTACGTTAGAGTGTTCTACGAAGTAAATCGGTTCTGTCGTTCTCTCAATCTCGTGGTAACAAAAATCGCCTTAGTGTTTTAAATATATAGATGGCAACAGAGAATTCGTTACTTTACAGGAATGATAAAAGTGAAATATGTTTCTACACTCTAATACCAATCGTAGGAAGGAAGAAAACAAAAAAAAAACATATCCGAGGTGGGAATCGAACCCTCTCGACAATGCAAAGGATGGCAACAGAGAATTCGTTACTTTACGGGAATGATAAAAGTGAAATATGTTTCTACACTCTAATACCAATCGTAGGAAGGAAGAAAACAAAAAAAACATATCCGAGGTGGGAATCGAACCCTCTCGACCATGCAAAGGATGGCAACAGAGAATTCGTTACTTTACGGGAATGAAAAAGTGAAATATATCTCTACAATGTAATACCAATCGTAGGAAGGAAGAAAATGAAAATAAATAAACGTATCCGAGGTGGGAATCGAACCCTCTCGACCATGCAAAGGATGGCAACAGAGAATTCGTTACTTTACGGGAATGATAAAAGTGAAATATGTTTCTACAATGTAATACCAATCGTAGGAAGGAAGAAAACGAAAATAAAAAAAAACATAACCGAGGTGGGAATCGAACCCTCTCGATGGGAACAGAGAATTCGTTACTTGACGGGAATGATAAAAGTGAAATATGTTTCTACAATGTAATACCAATCGTAGGAAGGAAGAAAACGAAAATAAAAAAAACATAACCGAGGTGGGAATCGAACCCTCTCGATGGGAACAGAGAATTCGTTACTTGACGGGAATGATAAAAGTGAAATATGTTTCTACACTCTAATACCAATCGTAGGAAGGAAGAAAACAAAAAAAAACATATCCGAGGTGGGAATCGAACCCTCTCGACCATGCAAAGGATGGCAACAGAGAATTCGTTACTTTACGGGAATGAAAAAGTGAAATATATCTCTACAATGTAATACCAATCGTAGGAAGGAAGAAAATGAAAATAAATAAACGTATCCGAGGTGGGAATCGAACCCTCTCGACCATGCAAAGGATGGCAACAGAGAATTCGTTACTTTACGGGAATGATAAAAGTGAAATATGTTTCTACAATGTAATACCAATCGTAGGAAGGAAGAAAACGAAAATAAAAAAAACATAACCGAGGTGGGAATCGAACCCTCTCGACGGGAACAGAGAATTCGTTACTTGACGGGAATGATAAAAGTGAAATATGTTTCTACAATGCAATACCAATCGTAGGAAGGAAGAAAACGAAAATAAAAAAACATATCCGAAGTGGGATCGAACCCTCTCGATCATGCATAATACAAATTTCTGGCTAGTAACCTTATCCCCTTGGCCAACCAGACAACTATATGACCCTGCAGTATTAAGCTATCTAACCAGTATACACACTCAACCTGCACTTTATGTCCTTCAATTCGTGGTTTATTTAATATAATTCTATTTCAATGCATATTGTAAAAACATAACTAACATTATTGGAGACCCTTTTTAATTCTCATAAACAAAGATCTCAGTTAGACGCGACCGGAATCGCCATTTTCCTTGTTGAGAAAGGCCATTGTGCGCATGCGCGAGAGTGTCAAATATTACATATTTCTTTAATCATTTAAAAATATACCGTAACATATATTTTCCTTTTAAAGAAACTCTGCAAATCTGCATGCCAATAGCTTTCGTTAGAATGTCTTACGAAGCCAATCGGTTAAGTCGTTTTCACAATCTCGTGTGTACAAAAAACAGCTTAGTGTTTTAAATATATAGACTAGTTGAAACCCGTCAAAACATGACGGTCAATAGAAAAATATTTACTGAAGAATTTTCTTATATAGGCCTACTGTACATTTTTTGTACGATTATTTTTTGACTCTATTGAAACTATAAGGGCGTCAAATGATTGCACTCTCAACACTGCAAAATACTGCTGGCCATGACTGAAAAATTGTTGGGGCAAATTGAGGCCTATACGTTCCAGAGTTTCCCCTTGAGCTTTATTGATAGTGATAAAGTATGCCAAATTAATTGGAAAATATTGCCTCTTAAAAGAAAATGATAGTGTTTTATCGGACGGTGTTAAATCAAGTCGAAGGATTAGACCTCTCTGCCTAATTTTAACTGCACCTATTATTTCCATATCCAAGCAATATGGTTGCATTTAGGAGTCCTTGGGAAACGTTCAGATTTCTAAGCAGAATAACGGGTCAAGCGTTTGGAGTATGTGGCGGCCAGTCATTTAGTTCCAAGAAATTCAAGAACTCTGAGGAGTCTAATACAACTGGCCGCAAACCGTCGCTTATAATTTTGGAATATAACGAAGAAATGCGATGATGTGCAATTCCATACATTTTAAAACAATGTGGACCGTGTGCGTGTGGCACAGTAACATTGGCACCAAATGAAACGAAGGACATAGCATTGTACTGCCGATTAGTCTCTCTGAAATTCCTTGAGATATCATCTCCAGTGAAAAATAATTGTTGCAGCCTGTCAAATATTTTATATTTATTCAGATTAATTTTACCATTACAGCAGCAAAGGTCAAAGTAACCAAGTGTAGATTTCTCGCAAGAGATATATAGTGCAGAACAATGTTTACATTTGTTCGTCAAGGACCCTAAACTGTAACGGCATAGTATCTGGAATTGTTTCTGAAATGCCATATTTATGTTAGATTTTAAAAGTGGTTTCGTATTTTTCTCCGATTTCCCACTTTTTTTTGCGGCTAGTGTTCCATTTCGTCAAATGGGTTTATTTATAGCAGCATTTCTCCCCAAATTAACGTCATTTTAAATAACACTATAGTGGCCTGCATCAACGCAGCCGCCAAATATTAAATGGCAAATAATAACTTACTTCCATTACCAAAATCAACTGCGTGGTTAGACCCATTGTTATGTACTCTAAACAAATAATCAATAAACAATAATATTCACATATACAATGAAGTTCAGAGACTTCCATTCTCAAGTTGGTTGCTGATGAGAATGCGATGAGACTGATCGCCAATAATACAATCCTTGCAATTTTTGCAATTTGCTTGCAATCGCCACTCAGGATGACGATCTTCATTTTGAAATAAACAGAATGAAATTGCTGTAAATAATCAATTTCCATCACCTGTTGAAAGTACAATACTTTGCATTCCCATGACAGTAAATTAGGCAAGGGAGCATAGAATCACTTCGCTACTACTGGAATGAGCATAGACTCACTTCGCCAGCCACCGTAATGGAGGGAGTTTTAGAATTATATGTTCAGTGCTTGTCAAAGATCGTATTAACACAGGGAAGCCCACTCTTAAGACTACATTCTGAGCTATTGCCCCGGATTCCAGGTTCGATCCCCGCTCTGCACGAAATTTTATTCTGGTCTGAGGACTGGAACGGGGCGCACTCGTGAGGCAAAACTAAGAAGAGCAAAGTTTGATTCCCATCTCAACAATCTTGGATTTGGTTTCCGTGGTTTCCCACTTCCACTCCAGGCAAATACCTAACTTAAAGCCTCGGTCGTTAACTCCCCATTCCCCACATTAATTACAAATGCACTCATCAACACAGCCATCACATTAACACAGGTTATCAGAGAAAAGTTTACACTCGCACACCAAAATAGACGGGGCTGAGTGACCACGATGTCTGAGTCCATCAAATGAATTATGTTCGCCAATTTGTTAACGCTGATGTATGTTTTTGAACTACTGGATATAAGTTCAATGACTTTTAAATTAATATCATTACATTGTTGCAGCTTGGCAAATATTTTATATTCCAGTAGATCAATTTTACAATCACAACAGTAAAGGCCGAAGTAACCGCGCGTAGATTTTACGCAAGAGAAATACAATGTAGAACGACGTTTACATTTGATCGTCAAAGACCTTACACTGTACTGCATAACATCTGGAATTGTTTCTGAAATGGCCTAATTATATTGGATTTTAAATGTGGCTTCGTATTATTCGATAACACTATAGTGTCTTGCAATATCGGAGGCGCTAAATATTAAATGGCAAAAAATACTTCCATTGCCGAAATCAACTGCGTAGTTAGATTCAGTACTCTAAACAAATAATCATTAAACAATTGCCTTATACAATGAAGTTCAACATGACCGTCCAGAGACTTTCATACTCAAGTTGGTTGGTGAGGAGAAAGCGATGAGACTGAACGCTTAAAATAAATTCCTTATAATTGTTCCTGCCAGCGAAATTTTTTGCAATAGCTTGAAAACGCAGCTCAGAATCACGTTCTTCATTTTGATATAAACAGTACAAAACTGTTCTAAATAAGCTATTTCCATCACCTGTTATAGTTTATGGCAGTACATTTTGCAGGGGAACATAGAATCACTTCGCCAACTACTGGAATGAGCATAGGTCTAAACTCAATACTCACTTCGGCAGTCACCCTAATGGAGGCAGTTTTAGAATTCTATGTCCCGTGCATGTCAAAAATCGTATTAACACATGGAAGCCCACCCATTCTTGGCTATCGCCTCGGAGACCCGTGTTACATTTCCTGCTCTGCCAAGAAATTTAATTCTGGTCTGAGGGCAAAAACGGGGTACATTCAGTCTCTTGAGGTTTAACTAAGAAGAGGAAGGTTTGATTCCCACCTCGACAATCTTGGATGTGGTTTTCTGTGGTTTCCCACTTCCACTCAAGACAAATACCGGGATGGTTCCAAACTTAAGGCCTCGGCCGTCACCTTGCCATTTCCCACCTTAATTACAAATACACACAGTAATGCAGCCATCACAATAACACGGGTTATCAGAGGAAATTTTACACGTACACACCAAAGTACACGGGGCTAAGTGACCACGATGTCGGAGCCCTTCAAACGAATTATGTTTGCCAAGTGTCTCTCGTGGCGAAAGCAATTGTGGACACGCGCCAGGGCCTGGAAAACTACCTTTTCTCTAATAATTTAAGAGTATATCGACGATGCATAATTATAACTTTTAGTCTAGGATGCTACCAACTTGACCGCCGAAGCATTGGGAAGAAATTGCAATATTAAGGTACATAAACAACATAGCCTACACACTCAACTGTCAGTAAATGTTCTTCAACGTTTCCCTTCTTAAAAATTCCCCTCCTTTATAATTCTCCCTCACGTGAAAACGCGCGATGTCTTGTGTTTTAAATATATCGATGCAATGGTGCTGCCATCTGTTAGTTACTGGAACTATATGGGCGAGGTACTGCCATCTGTTGTCAGTTACTGGAACTGATGGCAGATATTAGCTCTTTTGACCACATGCTGTAATGCAAAGGCAAAACGGAAATAAAACGTATTGAGAGGGAATGTAGAAATATGTATCTTTAACTGACATAAAACCTTACTAATACTCCTTGATAAAACAATATTTCAGTAGTAAAAAAATAAAAATATTGGCGGGAGCTGGGATCGAACCAGTGATTCTTGGATCCACAGTCAATCGCCTTAACCAAATAGCTATTGACGCACTCTCGTCCAGCCGCAGACGCAACCATTTAGTATCTTCAAAAGCCGGTATCTGAAGAAAATAATCCAATTCATTATCAATAAAATCAATATTGCAAATTCGTGTATGTTCATACTGTTATTATATTTTATTGTCAGAACTTGGTTAATGTATGTTTTCAATTACATGGAAGCTTATTAAATAACTTACATTTAAATGGGCTTCTCACCGCCATTTTGTCATGAGCCCAGGCAGATTGTGCGCATGCGTGAGGGGAAAGAATTCTGCTATTTTCTATATTTATTTAAAAATATACCGTAATATATTAGTTTATTTTATAGACACTCTGCAAATCTACAGGCCAAGAGCTTACGTTAGAGTGTTCTACGAAGTAAATCGGTTCTGTCGTTCTCTCAATCTCGTGGTAACAAAAATCGCCTTAGTGTTTTAAATATATAGATGGCAACAGAGAATTCGTTACTTTACAGGAATGATAAAAGTGAAATATGTTTCTACACTCTAATACCAATCGTAGGAAGGAAGAAAACAAAAAAAAAACATATCCGAGGTGGGAATCGAACCCTCTCGACAATGCAAAGGATGGCAACAGAGAATTCGTTACTTTACGGGAATGATAAAAGTGAAATATGTTTCTACACTCTAATACCAATCGTAGGAAGGAAGAAAACAAAAAAAACATATCCGAGGTGGGAATCGAACCCTCTCGACCATGCAAAGGATGGCAACAGAGAATTCGTTACTTTACGGGAATGAAAAAGTGAAATATATCTCTACAATGTAATACCAATCGTAGGAAGGAAGAAAATGAAAATAAATAAACGTATCCGAGGTGGGAATCGAACCCTCTCGACCATGCAAAGGATGGCAACAGAGAATTCGTTACTTTACGGGAATGATAAAAGTGAAATATGTTTCTACAATGTAATACCAATCGTAGGAAGGAAGAAAACGAAAATAAAAAAAAACATAACCGAGGTGGGAATCGAACCCTCTCGATGGGAACAGAGAATTCGTTACTTGACGGGAATGATAAAAGTGAAATATGTTTCTACAATGTAATACCAATCGTAGGAAGGAAGAAAACGAAAATAAAAAAAACATAACCGAGGTGGGAATCGAACCCTCTCGATGGGAACAGAGAATTCGTTACTTGACGGGAATGATAAAAGTGAAATATGTTTCTACACTCTAATACCAATCGTAGGAAGGAAGAAAACAAAAAAAAACATATCCGAGGTGGGAATCGAACCCTCTCGACCATGCAAAGGATGGCAACAGAGAATTCGTTACTTTACGGGAATGAAAAAGTGAAATATATCTCTACAATGTAATACCAATCGTAGGAAGGAAGAAAATGAAAATAAATAAACGTATCCGAGGTGGGAATCGAACCCTCTCGACCATGCAAAGGATGGCAACAGAGAATTCGTTACTTTACGGGAATGATAAAAGTGAAATATGTTTCTACAATGTAATACCAATCGTAGGAAGGAAGAAAACGAAAATAAAAAAAACATAACCGAGGTGGGAATCGAACCCTCTCGACGGGAACAGAGAATTCGTTACTTGACGGGAATGATAAAAGTGAAATATGTTTCTACAATGCAATACCAATCGTAGGAAGGAAGAAAACGAAAATAAAAAAACATATCCGAAGTGGGATCGAACCCTCTCGATCATGCATAATACAAATTTCTGGCTAGTAACCTTATCCCCTTGGCCAACCAGACAACTATATGACCCTGCAGTATTAAGCTATCTAACCAGTATACACACTCAACCTGCACTTTATGTCCTTCAATTCGTGGTTTATTTAATATAATTCTATTTCAATGCATATTGTAAAAACATAACTAACATTATTGGAGACCCTTTTTAATTCTCATAAACAAAGATCTCAGTTAGACGCGACCGGAATCGCCATTTTCCTTGTTGAGAAAGGCCATTGTGCGCATGCGCGAGAGTGTCAAATATTACATATTTCTTTAATCATTTAAAAATATACCGTAACATATATTTTCCTTTTAAAGAAACTCTGCAAATCTGCATGCCAATAGCTTTCGTTAGAATGTCTTACGAAGCCAATCGGTTAAGTCGTTTTCACAATCTCGTGTGTACAAAAAACAGCTTAGTGTTTTAAATATATAGATAATTACAAATGCACTCATCAACACAGCCATCACATTAACACAGGTTATCAGAGAAAAGTTTACACTCGCACACCAAAATAGACGGGGCTGAGTGACCACGATGTCTGAGTCCATCAAATGAATTATGTTCGCCAATTTGTTAACGCTGATGTATGTTTTTGAACTACTGGATATAAGTTCAATGACTTTTAAATTAATATCATTACATTGTTGCAGCTTGGCAAATATTTTATATTCCAGTAGATCAATTTTACAATCACAACAGTAAAGGCCGAAGTAACCGCGCGTAGATTTTACGCAAGAGAAATACAATGTAGAACGACGTTTACATTTGATCGTCAAAGACCTTACACTGTACTGCATAACATCTGGAATTGTTTCTGAAATGGCCTAATTATATTGGATTTTAAATGTGGCTTCGTATTATTCGATAACACTATAGTGTCTTGCAATATCGGAGGCGCTAAATATTAAATGGCAAAAAATACTTCCATTGCCGAAATCAACTGCGTAGTTAGATTCAGTACTCTAAACAAATAATCATTAAACAATTGCCTTATACAATGAAGTTCAACATGACCGTCCAGAGACTTTCATACTCAAGTTGGTTGGTGAGGAGAAAGCGATGAGACTGAACGCTTAAAATAAATTCCTTATAATTGTTCCTGCCAGCGAAATTTTTTGCAATAGCTTGAAAACGCAGCTCAGAATCACGTTCTTCATTTTGATATAAACAGTACAAAACTGTTCTAAATAAGCTATTTCCATCACCTGTTATAGTTTATGGCAGTACATTTTGCAGGGGAACATAGAATCACTTCGCCAACTACTGGAATGAGCATAGGTCTAAACTCAATACTCACTTCGGCAGTCACCCTAATGGAGGCAGTTTTAGAATTCTATGTCCCGTGCATGTCAAAAATCGTATTAACACATGGAAGCCCACCCATTCTTGGCTATCGCCTCGGAGACCCGTGTTACATTTCCTGCTCTGCCAAGAAATTTAATTCTGGTCTGAGGGCAAAAACGGGGTACATTCAGTCTCTTGAGGTTTAACTAAGAAGAGGAAGGTTTGATTCCCACCTCGACAATCTTGGATGTGGTTTTCTGTGGTTTCCCACTTCCACTCAAGACAAATACCGGGATGGTTCCAAACTTAAGGCCTCGGCCGTCACCTTGCCATTTCCCACCTTAATTACAAATACACACAGTAATGCAGCCATCACAATAACACGGGTTATCAGAGGAAATTTTACACGTACACACCAAAGTACACGGGGCTAAGTGACCACGATGTCGGAGCCCTTCAAACGAATTATGTTTGCCAAGTGTCTCTCGTGGCGAAAGCAATTGTGGACACGCGCCAGGGCCTGGAAAACTACCTTTTCTCTAATAATTTAAGAGTATATCGACGATGCATAATTATAACTTTTAGTCTAGGATGCTACCAACTTGACCGCCGAAGCATTGGGAAGAAATTGCAATATTAAGGTACATAAACAACATAGCCTACACACTCAACTGTCAGTAAATGTTCTTCAACGTTTCCCTTCTTAAAAATTCCCCTCCTTTATAATTCTCCCTCACGTGAAAACGCGCGATGTCTTGTGTTTTAAATATATCGATGCAATGGTGCTGCCATCTGTTAGTTACTGGAACTATATGGGCGAGGTACTGCCATCTGTTGTCAGTTACTGGAACTGATGGCAGATATTAGCTCTTTTGACCACATGCTGTAATGCAAAGGCAAAACGGAAATAAAACGTATTGAGAGGGAATGTAGAAATATGTATCTTTAACTGACATAAAACCTTACTAATACTCCTTGATAAAACAATATTTCAGTAGTAAAAAAATAAAAATATTGGCGGGAGCTGGGATCGAACCAGTGATTCTTGGATCCACAGTCAATCGCCTTAACCAAATAGCTATTGACGCACTCTCGTCCAGCCGCAGACGCAACCATTTAGTATCTTCAAAAGCCGGTATCTGAAGAAAATAATCCAATTCATTATCAATAAAATCAATATTGCAAATTCGTGTATGTTCATACTGTTATTATATTTTATTGTCAGAACTTGGTTAATGTATGTTTTCAATTACATGGAAGCTTATTAAATAACTTACATTTAAATGGGCTTCTCACCGCCATTTTGTCATGAGCCCAGGCAGATTGTGCGCATGCGTGAGGGGAAAGAATTCTGCTATTTTCTATATTTATTTAAAAATATACCGTAATATATTAGTTTATTTTATAGACACTCTGCAAATCTACAGGCCAAGAGCTTACGTTAGAGTGTTCTACGAAGTAAATCGGTTCTGTCGTTCTCTCAATCTCGTGGTAACAAAAATCGCCTTAGTGTTTTAAATATATAGATGGCAACAGAGAATTCGTTACTTTACAGGAATGATAAAAGTGAAATATGTTTCTACACTCTAATACCAATCGTAGGAAGGAAGAAAACAAAAAAAAAACATATCCGAGGTGGGAATCGAACCCTCTCGACAATGCAAAGGATGGCAACAGAGAATTCGTTACTTTACGGGAATGATAAAAGTGAAATATGTTTCTACACTCTAATACCAATCGTAGGAAGGAAGAAAACAAAAAAAACATATCCGAGGTGGGAATCGAACCCTCTCGACCATGCAAAGGATGGCAACAGAGAATTCGTTACTTTACGGGAATGAAAAAGTGAAATATATCTCTACAATGTAATACCAATCGTAGGAAGGAAGAAAATGAAAATAAATAAACGTATCCGAGGTGGGAATCGAACCCTCTCGACCATGCAAAGGATGGCAACAGAGAATTCGTTACTTTACGGGAATGATAAAAGTGAAATATGTTTCTACAATGTAATACCAATCGTAGGAAGGAAGAAAACGAAAATAAAAAAAAACATAACCGAGGTGGGAATCGAACCCTCTCGATGGGAACAGAGAATTCGTTACTTGACGGGAATGATAAAAGTGAAATATGTTTCTACAATGTAATACCAATCGTAGGAAGGAAGAAAACGAAAATAAAAAAAACATAACCGAGGTGGGAATCGAACCCTCTCGATGGGAACAGAGAATTCGTTACTTGACGGGAATGATAAAAGTGAAATATGTTTCTACACTCTAATACCAATCGTAGGAAGGAAGAAAACAAAAAAAAACATATCCGAGGTGGGAATCGAACCCTCTCGACCATGCAAAGGATGGCAACAGAGAATTCGTTACTTTACGGGAATGAAAAAGTGAAATATATCTCTACAATGTAATACCAATCGTAGGAAGGAAGAAAATGAAAATAAATAAACGTATCCGAGGTGGGAATCGAACCCTCTCGACCATGCAAAGGATGGCAACAGAGAATTCGTTACTTTACGGGAATGATAAAAGTGAAATATGTTTCTACAATGTAATACCAATCGTAGGAAGGAAGAAAACGAAAATAAAAAAAACATAACCGAGGTGGGAATCGAACCCTCTCGACGGGAACAGAGAATTCGTTACTTGACGGGAATGATAAAAGTGAAATATGTTTCTACAATGCAATACCAATCGTAGGAAGGAAGAAAACGAAAATAAAAAAACATATCCGAAGTGGGATCGAACCCTCTCGATCATGCATAATACAAATTTCTGGCTAGTAACCTTATCCCCTTGGCCAACCAGACAACTATATGACCCTGCAGTATTAAGCTATCTAACCAGTATACACACTCAACCTGCACTTTATGTCCTTCAATTCGTGGTTTATTTAATATAATTCTATTTCAATGCATATTGTAAAAACATAACTAACATTATTGGAGACCCTTTTTAATTCTCATAAACAAAGATCTCAGTTAGACGCGACCGGAATCGCCATTTTCCTTGTTGAGAAAGGCCATTGTGCGCATGCGCGAGAGTGTCAAATATTACATATTTCTTTAATCATTTAAAAATATACCGTAACATATATTTTCCTTTTAAAGAAACTCTGCAAATCTGCATGCCAATAGCTTTCGTTAGAATGTCTTACGAAGCCAATCGGTTAAGTCGTTTTCACAATCTCGTGTGTACAAAAAACAGCTTAGTGTTTTAAATATATAGATAGATGGGAATGTAAATCGTGGAGAATTCCTTACTGTACGGGAATAATAAAAGTTAAATATGTTAAGACAATGAATTACCAATAGCCAGAAAGAATAATTAGGAAATAAAAATACATGTCTGAGGTGAGACTCCTTCGACTATGCAAAATTCATTCCTGGGTACGCAATGTTACCCCTGAGCCACCCAGTCAACAGACTTCTAAACCAATATTAAGTTACTTAAACAACAAACGAACTCAAACGCCTGTTGAAGTTCTTCAATTCCCTCTTTTTAATTCTCAAAAACAAAGATCACACTACGATACGGTGAATCCTTTATCCGCCATTTCTCTAGAAGTGTAATTCTAGTCTGAGGGCTGGAACGGGGCGCACTATTGAGGCAAAACAAAGTAGGGCAAGGTTCGATTCCCATCTCAAGGGCTGGAACGGGGCGCACTCTTGAGGCAAAACTAAGTAGGGCAAGTTTCGATTCCCATCTCAACAATCTGGGATGTGGTTTTCCGTGGTTTTCCACTTCCACTGCAGGTAAATACCGGGATAGTTCCTAACTTAAAGCTTCGGTCGCCAATTTCTCATTCCCCACTTTAATTACGAATGCACACGTCAGTACAGCCATCACAATAACACAGGTTATCAGAGAAAATTTGACACACACACACACACACCAAAGTAGACGGGGCTGAGTGACCACGATGTCGGAGTCCATCAAATGAATTATATTCGTCAATTGTCTCTCATGGCGAAAGCGATTGTGGCCATCTTTTATTTAATAATTTAAAAGTATATGGCAATGTAAATCGTGGAGAATTCCTTACTGTACGGGAATAATAAAAGTTAAATATGTTAAGACAATGAATTACCAATATCCAGAAAGAATAATTAGGAAATAAAAATATGAGTCGGAGGGGGGATTCGAACTGGTTCCATTACGCGATTGTTTATTTTAAAGACACTCTGCAAATCTACAGGCCTACAGCTTTCGACAGATTGCTCTACGAAGTGAATCGGTTCTACCGTTCCCTCAATCTCGCGGTAACAAAAATCAGCTTAGTGTTTTAAATATATAGATAGATGATTTTACGACATGATCCTTATCCACAAGTGGATTAAACGAGTTTTGCAGCTGGACGAGTCACCATAGTCTAAGCACTAAATTTCAGATGCCCCTGTGGTAGAACTCAGCCGGATATTTGTATATTTGTAACTGCCGTATTTATTTTTTGCCGAAAAAAATAGGGGCAAAGACTTTTCGATCCCCCCTCGTTTATGATAGCTAAGGTTCTAATTCATGGAGCGGCCGTGGTGGCATAGTCGGTAGTATGCTGAGTTCAAGCCCGGCCAAAACATCGGATTTTTTAAGAGCGTTAAAATCCCTCAGTGTGCCTTCCTTCGGAGGGGAAGCAAAGCCGGCCATAGATTTATGACATGTAAAAGGACCTTCCACTAACCAAATTTGTTTGAGCTAAATTTGTAGGTTAAATTTGATTAACGCTCTATTAGGTTCCAACGTTCAACGCCATGTTACGGATGAGGTGGCATCTAGTAGCCATGTTCGTAGCTTGGTGTCGTTGACGGTAGCATTTGGTAGCAAAAGTAGGAACTAAATGAAATTGGTCGTCTGCAGTCATTACCTGAATTACAGATAAAACACACACTAATACAGCCATCACAATCAACACCGGTTATCAGACAGATTCTACACACACCCAAAGTACACGGGGCTACATGTAAACGTTGTCATAGCCCCTAAACTGAGGAACCAACCAACCTAATATATAAAAGCAACCGACAATGGTGGCTACCCTCGCTAAGTGGTTCCCAATTTTCAACTCCAGGAAAATGCTAGGACGGTACCTTCTCACAGGCCACGGCCACTCCCTTCCACATCCTTTCCCAGTTTCATTCACCATCATTCATTTCATCTCTCATTAACTCCTCTCATGAGGTTGGCGTCAGGAAGGGCATCCGGCCGTAAAAACCATCCGCCACAAAGGCTTCAATCGCATCTTATCCCCGACCCCGTTGAAAAACAGGAATAATAAGGGGTAGTTATGTATAAGCAAAGGAAAAGAATAACTATTTACCCAAAAGTCGTTGCCCTAGTGATGATGAGAAGATGATCGTGAGGCCTCCTGAGAGGCCGAGTGCAGGTCTTCCTAGTTGACGCCCGTGGGCGACCTGCGCGCTGTAATGAGGATGAAATCATGATGAAGACGTCACATACACCCAGTCCACGAGCCACGGAGATAAAAATCCCTGATGGCCTGGCCGGGAATCGAACCCGGGACACTTCGGGCCAGAGCCTAGCGCACTAACCAATTAGCCACGGTGCCGGACGTAGCCCTAGTGATTACACACATCATCCGAAATAAATTCAAAATGTTCACAGAGGAAGCTTACTTTGTTTGTAGAGATTACGTTGATGTTTTATACAAACTATTAACAGGCTAATAGCACTGTAGTGCAGGTGGATATTGCGTGTATACAAAGCGGAACATTATCCGATGTCTGTAAAAGTTCCGTGATGATAATCCTGGAGGGAATTCCAGAAAGCAATTGGCATTACGGGCGGTGTTAGATTCCACATCGTGGTTATGCTCTTGACGTTCGGGTTATCATGACTGAATATCCCTGTCCTTTATGGTCCTCCAGCATTTGAAAATGTATATTAATTCTGATTAGTTTCCATCAGAAACACGCCCGAATGACGTACGATTCAGGGAGCTTAACGTGTTCACCTAACCAGAAACCGAACATTTGCCACATTACAACTGATTATACTAACATTTATTCGTATGATCCGTCAAAAATAATTCACCAAAATAGAAACCATTTAAAAATTTCATGCAACACCTGCAATGTTGGTCAAAACAAAATGAAACGCTACCCACAAAGTGGCGCCTACCTCCTTCCTATGTTATGTATTGGTATTCATAGTTCATTGTCATTTGATGTGATGATGATAATAATAATCATAATAAATCTATTCTAAGATAGAGAAGTTCACGGACACAATGCGCAAACTCAGGGCTCGCTTCTAGATGGACAAAACGTATATTTAACAATTTCGACTCAAAACCAAAAACAACAGTCCCCTGGTACGTTAATGACAAGAATGACCTCCGAGAATTGGGCCTACGACCTGATGACGCGCACAAACGAGACTTTTTCCGAAAAACCATCGTGACTTATGGGACTTTCCGAGATGATGAGAAATGGACAACCGGTGCAAAGTGGCCGGATGAACGCCGTGCTCGTCACAGCAAGCTAATGAAAACCTACTGGATCAATCGTAAATTGAGTAAACGCCAGAATGTATAGTGGAACATATCGTGGCCCCTAGTTGGCCGATTAGCGAATAATAAATATAATAACATAATATCGTATGGCTCGGGTGCCGGGTGCAAGCTTTGTTATTTGTCTCCCAGAGGGTAGCTTGCATGTCGAGTTTCGTTGTTCCTTGAAGCAATATGAAAGTCAAGGAGGTTAGATATCTAAGCTCCTTGAGCACTATAGCGCATTCTAGTAGAGAAATGAGGAACTTTGTGTTGGCGGAAACACCTGAGATTAATTTTGCCATTATGAACACGGCCTACTGAATTCAGATGGGTTCTTTGACATGCCAACATCGTATGACAAGAGTGTCGTAATTTTTGCCGCCTTTCAAAAATCACTTAGCACGGTCAAGAGTGAAACTGCAAGCTTGGGCTTAGTAGACCGACACGTTAACCACTCACCCACCGTGGCAAGCATTTGGTGTGATGATGTTGATAATTGTTGCTTTAAGGGGCCTAACATCTAGGTTATCGGCCCCTAATGGTCTGGGTGATGGCGAAAATGTCAATGAAATGAAACCATAACGAAAATTAAGTGAGACTGAAAATACTTACAAAATGGAGCTCAGATTGAAATGACTCACAAAATGTAGAGGGGAAATACTGTACTTACAAAAGGTAAATGAGATTGAAAATACGTACAAAATGCAATTGAGTTCCAAAATACTTACAAAATGCAATTGAAATTGAAAATACACAATGTAATTTAGATTCAAACCGGCCAATTCAGATTCAAAATACTTACAAAGTGCAATTGGAATTCAAAATGCTTACAAGATGCAATTGAAATTGAAAATGCTTACAAAATGTATGGTAAATTCAAAATACTCATTAGGATTGACAATACCTACAAAACACAATTTAGATTGAAAATACTCACCAAATGCAATTGAGAATCAAAATACTTACAAAATGCCCACCACACAAAATGCAATATAGATTGAAAATACTTGCAAATTGCGGTTTACTGTGGGTCCAAAATACTTACAAAATGCAATTGAAATTCAAAATACTCACGAAAGTGCCTACACCTACATTTAAGGACTTACTAAGAAGCAATTTAGATAGTCAATCCTTACGAAATGCAATTAAGGTTGAAAATACTCGCAAAATGCAATTTAGATCGAAAATACCTACAAAATGCAGTGTAGATTCACAAAATTCGCTAAAGGTAATTTAAATACACAGGGAGCCAATTCACAAGAAGAAAAAAAAGCGGTAATCTTAAAGAGGCAAGGAAATAGAATGAAAAGAAAACAAGAGGTCTGTCACCTCGAAAAATGAGGGATCAAAAAGATGAGACAAGGGGCAATTAAGGAGGGCTTCGTATACCCTAATACCGTCGGGGTCAGAAAAGGACAAAAGTTTCAATTTTAATTGTAATTTTATATTATTATTAATTTTCAATTTTTACAAGCATGTTTATATTCAATTTTATTTACTTTCATCATATTTTATATTTTACGTTTTAATTTTAATTGTTCTGTTAAAAGAATTAAATTTCATCAAGCATCATAGGTCAAGAAGAGAGAAGCAAGTTATTTAGTATTCTGAAATATTCACACTTCCAAAAGAAAATTCTTTCACATATGGCTGAAAGATTCAACCATTAGGATCTTTGACATAGCAGGTAGTTAATATACAGACCCTAAGGTGAAATCTATCAGACTCTAAGGTGAATTCTATCAGACCCTATAAGGGGTTATCGTGCCATAATGTTTCCCCTAAGGGGATCTTTAACGTGCCAGAATGTTTCCCCTAAGGATATCTTTAACGTGACAGTAAATCTACTGACACGGCTCCCTCACATTTGCGCACCCTCAAATGCAGGCAGTGCCAGGATTCCATCCTGCAACCTTGGGCACAACAGGCGAGAACGTCACCGCAGTGCGATGCCACGAAGTCAGTCCCTTTTATTGGAGTATATACGTTTGACTTACGTTTGCGTATTATTTATTTATTTACAATTTATTTATGGTATTTATTTGCGTATTAAGCACGTATAACGTCTAAATCAATAACATCTAAGTTAAAATAAACCTTGATCAGATGATGCTCACTTGACGAAAGAAATATGACATCCAATTTCATTTCCCCCTGTCCCTTTTGTTAAAAACGTGCTGCTGTTGCTTATTTTCTGCGACATCGTGATCATATAGCCGCGTGTATTTGGATGTGCACTGTACATGAGATTTATGTGACAGTCTGTGTGTATTTGTGAATTGGGGATAGGGTCTGATAGAATTTAATTTAGGGTCTGGCAGTATACACCATAAGGTCTGGTAGAATTTACTTTTGGGTCTGCCTTAAGGTCTGGTAGAATTTACTGTTGGGTCTGCCTTAAGGTCTGGTAGAATTCACCTAGGACGTCTAGTATCATTCACATTAGGGTCAGGTAGAATTCACCTTAAGGTTCGGTAGAATTCTACTTAACGTCTAGTATAATTCACCTTAGGGTCTGGTATACTGTAATTCACCTTACGGTCCGATAGAATTCAGCTTAGATTATGGTAGAATTCATCTTATGGTCTGATAGAATTCGCCTAAGGGTCTGTTGGAATACACCTTAACGTCTAGTAGAATTCACCTTAGGGTCTGGTAGAATTCATCTTACGGTCTGATAGAATTCACCTTGGGGTCTGATAGAATTTACCATAGGGTCTGGTAGAATTCACCTTTTAACGTCTAATAGAATTCAGCCGTTTAATGGAATAATTCACCTTAACGTCTGATAGAATTCACCTTAGGGCCCGCTACCGGCTCGCGGCCCACCGGTTCCAGAGCACACCATTTGTCGATTCGTAATAATTCACGTCTACTGTAGACTACTGTAGAATGCGAAACAATGTCCAGCGAGCCAAGTCAATTGTTAGGTGTTAATACAAACACGACAGAAGAAAGCACTCATTGTATAAAAGTGTAATGGGCAAACTGTGTTAATACTTTCTTGATGAGCAGCTTTGAAGTACCTTTCATTATCTCTGCAATTACCGGAACGAGAGGTCTATGAATAATTCACAGAGCTGACGAAGGCCAAAAGAGCAGAAAGAACGGGATAATTAAGTCAGCTGCTTCAACTTGCTCTGCTGTTGGAAGACTCGTTGTACTGGTGACAGTGTATGTCCAGGAAGACGTCAATAATTAGAACTAAAAAAGTACATCTCATCCGGGATACATTCAGAGCTTCAGCTAAAAATATTTACATTGGAAAAGTATTCGATACGTTAAACCTAATGACTGACGCGTTTCGTTTCACTAATGTATTTCAATATACAGTATATATATATATTTTTTTTTTTTTAGCTGCCTCATTAACTAAACCCCAATTCTAGGATTTCATGAACTACTACAGCGAATTCAAAGTTTAAATTATACGCCCACCAATTCATTGGCGTACAATTTAAATTTTTAATTCATCTATCAATACTGATATCTACAAACATTAGTACTATCATTGCAAATGTGTTGCATTCTACTACAGCGAGCTTTAAGTACATAGTGAAAACTATAACACAAGTTGTAACTGCAAAAATATCAACCGCGTACAATATATAAAATACATTACCTAGCAGATATTTTGTTGTTTTGAGTTTTGAGATTATTTGAGTTAATATGATTTTTTTTGAGTTCTTGAATTTGTTTGAGTTTTTCTGTTTTTTTTTGTTTAATATATTTTTTGTGTTTTATTTGCGTGTTTTATGCGACGATGATGATGATGCTGATATTATAAGTTTTACGTCCCTGTTAACTACTGCGGATTTTAGAGACGCCGTGGTGCCAGAATTTTGCCCCGAAGTGGATCTTTAACGTGCCAGTAAATTTACTGACACGGCTCCCTCACATTTGCGCACCCTCAAATGACAGCTGGCTGCACCAGGATTCGATCCAGCAATCTTGGGCACAGTAGGCAAAAACGTTACTGCTGAGCCACGCAGCCAGTCAATTGTTTTTTTGGTGTGTATGTTTTTTGTGTTAATTTTTTTCTGTGTTTTATACTTTTACTAGCAACCCACCCCGGCTTCGCCCGGGAACAGTTATGAATGCATTACGTGATAAGCGCCTTTATTTTCTATGTCAATGAACTACGATCTTTATCGGATTTACGTCTCAGCATGATGGGATGAAATCACTGACTGGACTATTATATTATCATGGAGATGCATGTGCAACGAATTCTTGTCGGTCGTAATTTAAGGAAGACGAGGTGCTTGAAACTCAAATCCCCCTTCCGTCCAATATAAAAATACTTATAGTAGGCGATATATTGAAGATACGAGTTATGCCCTCGCGGCAATTTTTGTAGGACTTTTCATGCTGAACAATTCTTACACTCATAGTATTTAGATATTTTTAACGGTTTGCCCAGCGTAAGCTTACAAAGTGCTCGGACGCCAGGGTTTTTCGACTTTTCCACTGAAATCGTTACTGCTCGGCTTTCTTTGTTCATAAATAAATTATTTTCTACAGAAATCATCCTTGAGATATCTTTTACAGAATGGTGAAAACCGCATCAAAATCCATCCAGTGGTTCTCGAGTTTACCCGTAACATCCAAGAATCGGGGACTTAGTTTTTTACTAAGTAGAGATTTTTTAATTTTGTTTTTATATTATTTAAATTGTTATCGGCGAGGTAGACTGTAGGGAAGGAAGTTTCCAGCTGTTCTCCACATATGCAGCAGGTGCACAGTTTCGGCGATTAACAGGCCAAGTCACCTTTGGGGTGGACTGTACGTCGCCGCACTGAGGAAGTGAGTGAATGTGTAGAAGAGCTTCTTGCTCCTTGTGACCCACATTGCCTCTTGCAGAAGCTCTTACTGAATGCCAACATCCACAAGTAATTGCGCATGTTAGCGAATGTATGATTACACATAAATAAAACAAATATCCTCAATGGATGACCGCCATCGATAGGACGGTATCGCCGTGGTTTCCATTCAGCTAAAATAATGCAACATATTTTATACACATGTGTGCTGAAGAAATTTTGGGACCACATAGGGAGAGGATATTTATTTTAAATTCAAGGTCTACCACAAGCGATCTAAACGTAACCAAGACGGAATTCTATAAATTTAATAAAAGCTAGAACTATCTAGGACAATATCACTTCTCTAGCAATAAAGGTTCCAATACATTGCATTATTACACGGCAGTCTATTAATATCGTAATTTTCCGATAAAGTGTGTCATAAAAAGTTTTGAAGCTACTTTTCAGTGATGCCAAAATAACAATGAGGGCAATTCATAACTTTTAGTCGCTCAACAAATGAAAACTCCACGGAAAATGGGGTAAGTCACAATCTGTAAATATTTCAGGAGAGCGAATTTAAACTTTCAACTCTAAAAATAAATACTTAAAACACCCCAATTGAGTGTAAGCAATAGTCTATAGTTTTTTGTTGCCAAATTTGGTTGGCTCTTAAGTTAAGGGGCTGCGATAACGTGGTCATGTAGCCCCGTGTACTTTGGGTGTGTGTAGAATCTGTCTGATAACCGGTGTTAATTGTGATGACTGTATTAGTGTGTGTTATCTGTTTTTTAATTTAAGTACTGCAACTTAGAATTTTTCAAATAGTTCCTACTTTTGCCGCCAAGCACCACCGTCAACGACTACTAGGCCAAGTTCATAACTTAGCTACTAGACGCCACCGCAGTCGGCTCTTGGCAACGAACGTAGAAACCTAAGAGCGTTTAGATTCTTAACCTATCCAATTTAGCTTCACACAGGTGCAATTAGTGGAAGGTTCTTTAACATGCCATAAATCTATGACATGGGACCGCCGGCTTTACTTCCCCTCCGAAGGCAGGTATACTGAGGGATTTTTAATGCTCTTAAAAATCCGACGGCTTCGGTCGGGTTTGAACCCGCTATCTTGGGCATAGAAGCTCAGCCAAATTTATTTCTAATAGAGGAAGACATGTAAAACAAATAACAAATAAAGTTAAATTATGAAAAAGCGAGAGGATATGGGACGTTTTTCTGTTTCCACTAAAAATTAAAACCTCTGTATCTCGGCGACGTTCCGCTTAATTTGAAATTAATTTCAACTGATCAGTGGTGACGATGGCTGGCTACTACCTTAACAGTTTTGAAATGAACGGGCTTATCTTGAAAATGAAGTGATTAGGCGGGAAACTTGAAACTCTACTTGCTAAAATATACTCTATTTTGTTATTTGCACAGATGCTTAGTTCAATGCCCCGCGATGCAGTACAGTTACACACACCAATAAACGCACCAAACAAACGCAGGTTATCATACAGATTGAATACACACCTAAGTACACGGGGTTGAGGACCAACATATCCCAAACACCTAAATGAAACGGAAAACAACTGCAGCTTAGTTGGGTGTTGAAGAAAACTGTTGTCTACTTGTTGTTGTTGTTGTTTTTAATTGAACATTGTGGACATTTAGCCCCATGTACTTGAATGCGTGTAGAATTTGTCTGATAATCAGTATTATTGTGGGGGCAGATGACCTAGCTGTTCCTCACCGTAAAACTTTAATGACTAAAGAAAAGCGTTACTGCGGTTTCTATAGTAGTGTGTGTATTTGTAATTTTGGTGAGGATTTGTAAGGAATTGGCCGTGGCCTTAATTTAGGAATGATTCCGGCATTCGTCTGGAGTAGAAGTGCGAAACCACGGACGACCACTTCCATGATCGCTGAGGTTTGAATCAAATTCACCTCTTCTCAGTTTGGGCTGACGAGGCTGTGGGAATCATGTTCCAGTCTTCACACAAGAATTCAATTTCTTGACAGAGACGAGAATCGAACCCGGACCTCTAGGCCGACGGCTAACAACGCTAGCCGCTACACAAATATGGCAATCGAAAGGTTTTTTTTACACAGCACACATTCTTAGTTCATCACTGATTTCAAACAGAAGAGGTCGAACCACTCCCCCATCATGAGCTGTAGGCCTGTTCACGGAAGACGGCTTCTGGGCGATGGTTGGTTAGTTCCTCAGTTTAGGGGCTCCAACACTGCTGTCATGTAGCCCCGTGTACTTTGGGTGTGTGTAGAATTTGTCTGATAACCGGCGTTAATTGTGATGGCTGTATTAGTGCGTGTTATCTGTAATTCAGGTAAGGACTGCAGACGATCAATTTCAAGTATTTCCTACTTTCGCTACCAAATGCAACCGCCAACGACACCTAGCTGTGAACTTGACTACTAGATGCTACCGCAACTGGCACCTGGCGGCGAACGTTGGAACTAATAGAGCGATAATCAAATCTAACCTACAAATTTTGCTTCACACAATTGTAGTTAGTGAAAGGTTCCTTTACATGCCATAAATCTATGACATGGGTCCAACGACTTTACTTCCCCTCTGAAGGTATGCACACAGGGATTTTAATGCTCTTAAAAATCCGATGACTTCTGCCGGGTTTGAACCCGCGATCTTGGGCATAGAAGTTCAGCATGCTACCAACTACGCCACCGAAGCCGTCCCTGGGTTTACTGCCAAGCGTAGTCACTTGTCTCAAGATTGGCGTTCGTATAATATAATAATAATAATGCTATTGGTTTTACGTCCCTTTAACTACACTGGCTTTTAGAGACGCCGGGGGGTGCCGGAATTTTGCCCCGAAGGGGATCTTTAACGTGCCAGTAAATCTACTGACACGGCTCCCTCGCATTTGCGCACCCTCAAATGCCAGCTGACTGCGCCAGGTTTCGAACCTGCAACCTTGGGCTCAGCAAGCGAGAACGTTACCCCTGAGCCACGCAGCCAGACCGTATAATATCGTGGCTGTGAATATCTTGTGGTATTATTTTCTCTAAGATTTAATAGAATAATTGAATCGGCCGGATCTGAGAAGCATTAAGTCAATTTTTCATTATTTTTCAGGAGACAGATAAAACGACATTCACAGAACAAAACTTAACAAACACTCTATATTAGTCATGAATGTTCTGAAGCAACCATTCAGGTTATATTTGTGTTAGTTGAATATCAATTTTAATTTAATAAACATATTATTTTGCACATCAAATTTTTGAAACGTGACTTAATTCCTTTCAGCTCCGTAGTCAGTTTAGTGCGGCATATTTCACATGCTATTTTGTTTAAAAAAGGATTTGTAGCATAAAAACCACCAAAACCCTATACAAATGTAATTTACAATAGCACAGCAACACGCGGGAATCTCGCAGTGCGGCCAACATTAAGTACGAAATACGGCGCTGAAAGGCAGCAAGTCATTAACTTAATAAAATATGGTATATTGGCTTTCACGGCCGGTGAATTAAAACTCAGCAATTCTTCTAAGTTTGTGCCGTGTCTTGTGTGGGGTTTCGCCTAGGACACCAAGCTGGCTCATCGGCGGGCTCTTGTTGTCCCCGCCCGGACCCCCACATCTTCGTAGATCAGCAAGATCCACACACTCGGTTAAAATGTGGGCCATGGTGAATGGTGAATACAGGTGTAAAGTGGGGGGAGGGGGACAGGTCTTCCTGGAAACTTGATTCGAAATTTTCGTCTTGTTTCAGAACAAGACTTTCTGCTTTTCATAAACGAATTATGGTGAATTGGTGTCTAGGCATGACCAACAATCACAGTAATCACAATACTTACTAAACGTGCAACACTAACGTCTAAGCTTTGCAGATACACGTACATATGAATGACAAAACACGTGTGAACTAACGATAAGAGTAAGCGGAGCGCGCCACCACACCGGCTGAACCGTGTACGTGCGCCCGCGATCCGCGCCAGTCAAAGCCGGCTTAGCTAGCCGTGCTTATCGGGGCGCACATAGATAATATCCTGTATTAAGGTTCTAGTGGGTGGATCTTGCATGACCAATGCCTACACAACATGACGCAGTCACTCTGTGATTGAAATGACCACGATCTCTCAGCTCCAAAAGGAAACAACAATTAAGCTTTGGCAGGGCTCTCTGAGGATCCAAACTAATAAGTTCTCCATATTGCAAACAAATCCTAGAATGCAGAGACCCAGATTTTATTTTATATCTGATCGGCGCAGCGAAGAGCACTTAAAATAACTAACGCACCAATTCGTGAGAGTGTATGTGGAACATAAATCGTCGAAAGCAACTTATTACAAAACGTAATGGTCAATTATATGGGAACCTGGAGACAACACAATGGAAATGGATCTGTAGCTTGAGGACGAAAGAGGGATGGTTTCAACGGCAAGAGGCAGATCAAACTCGAGAGTAATTGTTCGTCCAACAATGAACGGAGCTCGTTTCCTTCTCCTTTCAACGACATTCTTAGTTAGAAAGCCGTATCGCTGCGCCACATTGATCGCTAAAAGTACGGGCCAGGATCGGAAGTGATAGCTTTAACATCGGGGCCAATAGTGCCTCATCTCCTCATAATGTTCCTGTCAATGGTACCATAACAGGGGTACTTAAGAGTTTTGTTTATTTCTTGGCCAAGACCCTCAGTTGAAAGGGCGATAAACTTGCGCGACCCATGGCCCTACAGTATGAAGTTTAATTTGGTAATCGCTAAAACAATAATATTAAAATAATAATGTATAATAAGTCAAAAAGGATTTGGAAAGAAACAATATCAGAGAAGAAGATACACCATAGAGATATATTTTTGGCAAAAAGTACTAAAAATGGAAGGATTCCAAGGGAGGAATGGAAAGAAAACCGGCTCGAAATGGTCGGAGGAAGGGAAGAGGAAACATAGTGAGATAGTGAAGAAAAGCTGGAGGAAGTAGAAGGATGATGATAATGAATATAATTGATGTTTTAAGGGGCCCAACATCTAGGTTATCTGCCACTAATGATCTGGGTGATAGCGAAAATGGCAATGAAATGGAAACCAGAACGAAAATTAAGTGAGACTGAAAATACTCACAAAAAGGAACTCAGATTGAAACAACTCACAAAATGTTCTTACAAAAGGGAATTTAGAACGAAAAGATTCACAAAAGAAATAGATTGAAAAATACCCACAAAATGTAGGCTAGGTTCGAAACACGTACAATATGCAATGCAGAGTCGAAATACTTACAAAATGCAATTGAAATTCAAAATACTTGCAAAATGCAAAGGAGATCGAAAATATGTACAACATGCAATTGAGGTTCAAAGTACTTACAAAATGTAATTGAAATTGAAAATACGCAATGCAATTCAGATTGAAAGATCCCATTTCCAATCCAAAATATTCACAAAGTGCAATTGAAATTCAAAATACTTACAAAATGCAATTGAAATTGAAAATGCTTACAAAATATACGGTAGATTCAAACAATTCATTTGGATTGACAATACTTACAAAATGCAATTTAGATTGAAAATACTTGACAAAATGTAATTTAGATTCAAAATACCCACAAAATGCAATTGAGAATCAAAATACTTGCAAAATGCCCACCACACAAAATGCAATTGAGATTTAAAATTCTTGTGAAATGCGGTTTTGGTCGAAAATACTTACAAAATGCAATTGAAATTCAAAATACTCACTAAAATGCCCTGCTCCTACATTGAAAGACTTACTAAATAGCAATGTAGATTGTCAATCTTTACAAATTGCAATTGAGGTTGAAAACAATCGCGAAATGCAATTTAGATCGAAAAAACGTATCGCTAAAGGGAATTTAGATACACGGGGAGCCAAGTCACAAAAACAGTGCGGGAATCTTAAAGAGAAAAGGAAATATAAAGAAAAGTAAACAAGAGGTCCGACCCCTCGAAGAAGGAGGGATCAGGAAAGATGAGACAAGGGCCGATTAAGGCGGGTAGTGAAAAACTCCCTAGGCCTCGGATACCCTAATACCGTCGGGGTCGGAAGAGAACAAGAGTTGACCAAGAGAGGTCGATCCCAATATAGGCTAAAGGGTGATCAAAACGATTCCGTTTAAGGGCGTTGCTGTGGCGTGTATGCAACGTTTTTGGAGACCCCGGGCGTAGAATGTCAAACAAAAAGCACACCGGATGGTTGTTTGCCTGCAGCACCTGGTGCGTTTCAATGTTGAAGGTAACACGTTCCTGGAACACATTACTGTAATGCTGGTGCCACCACTGGGAACCGGAATCGAAAGCATCGACGATGCAGTGGTGTCATCCATCGTGCCCTCATCCCAAGATGTTCAAGAGCCCACCATCCACTGGAAATGTGAGGGACTTTGATTACCGGGGCCCTTTGATTATTGATTTCAAAGAACGTGGTATCTCCATCACTGGAGAACGGTACTGGAGAAATTACGCTGTGCAACTAAGGCGAAACGTCCGGGAAAACTGTAGCAAGGGGTGTTGTTGGTTTATGATAGCGCACGTCCCCATACAGTAACGTGTTGATCACTTTTTAGGTTCATCCAAGAATTTGTGCTTGCGTACTATTGTACTAAACGCTGCACGATTTTCTGTGATGTCGTTTGTGATATTTATTTTTTGGAGATCCACATTGGTTTCTCCTAGCCAGTTAATTTGACCTTCTTTGAGTTGATTACTTTAAATAAACTTTTGGTTAGTCTGTCGCTGTCCATTCTCTATAGATATGGCCAAAGAATTTCAGACGTCTTTTGCATCATGTTATCTCCTGCCTTCCGCTCAAGGCCCTCAAGGAGGCAGGGTGTGTGTGGCCCCACCACTTCTCGTGAAACCTTGATAATGCTACACCCTCCAGGGCTCACGGCTGGTGATCCCGAAGGATTCCTAAGCTGAGTCCGTTTTCTCCCCCCTTTTTCCTCTGACTTGGGGGTGGTCCCTCTCCCCTGTCCCTTTCCTATCTGCCTTTCATGACTCTCCTTCCAAGTCCCTCAATCCTCATTCTTCGAGGGTTGAGGGCATTTCTTTCCTTCCTGTCCATTATTTGCCTTATCCTTTATGTGTTTACCATTCCGTCTTTTAGTATGTAAGACTGTAGTTAGTATTAGTTATAGTTTTCTTTCTCATCTCATCTTTCACTATCACCCAAACGATTAGGGGCCGATAACCTAGATGTTAGGCCCCTCAAAACAACAATTAACATCATCGTTGCTGAGATTTTGTTAAGTCATTCGTAGGCAATATTATTATTATTATTATTATTATTATTATTATTATTAATATTGCTTTAATGTGGTGGATTAAGGGTCTCTGCCCTCTCTTATACAACCACATACAATGAAACTTGTTACGAATAATGCCCCAACATACAAGGTCTAAACAGGCCTTATACTGTACCTAAATCTGAGAAGGTAATTATGTGTTTGTTATAATCTATATAACATTTGTATATTAACAATTTATTGAGTATTAAATTCACCTGTGGGTCTTTCAATAATCTTGTCAGCACAAATCCAACGTGGCGGCGACGCGAAATTTAAATATTTAAATGGACATTTCTCACGATTTAACCATCCGAGCGCAGTTAAATTTAGTACGGTAAATGCTTATACAAATTTTAATCCATTGACATCTAATTTACTTCAATTGTTTTCATAACTTCGAGATGGTGGCTGCGCGCAATTTTAAAATCTCGTTTTTATTTCATGTTTCCTGATCATGCGATTTAAGTTTGAATAATAAACCTAGGCAATAATTTTCATCTAATTGTACACAACTCTGTGGTCTTCATATTTTATGTTAGAATCCAACATGGCGACCATCCGAAATATTTAGATGGTTCTCAATATTTACGAATCTATTACAGCGATCAAACTGAAAATGTGTATGTTGATAGCTATTAACATAAGTAGGATATGTGAAATTAGGCTTTTAGTTCTTAATACTGTACCCGATACCTAGTTGAGGCTATCGGCTACGCCAGCAGACATTTTGGGAAGAGTTATGAAAAGATAGCGCTCAGATCGAGTCAAGAGGAATGTCAGGATGACGTAGAAGGTCTAGGATTAAGAAGGCACTGACAGCTGTAAGCAGATGGAATTATGGATGGAAGTATGAATCTTTATTAAGATCTATATGGAACATGGTATTTAAACATCTCAGAAGAGAAGATATAACAAGCATTATATGTGGTAATAATTTGTAGGAAGTCAGATAACCCTTAAGGTATTTTATAACTTAATAGCCGAGACGATCGGGGTTCGAGATTATATTTGTGACGCAAGACCACAGAGGTGGGGAGAACGTCACGTGACTGCGCCAGGGAGGTTCAGGTCAATGCAGTCTAGAGACAGTCAGTTGAGCTCTGTAAGCAGAGGAGTCAAGTACAGTTAGCACGGCAGTCGAGGTCAGACAGCGAGCTGAGTAGGACATGCCGAGCGTATGGTAAAAGTCGCGCAGCGAACAGCTTTTGTCACGGAAAGTGAAAGCGACAGTTTTAATTTCACCAAGCAGCGAACGAAAAGTAGGTCAGTGAGCCGGGCGGACACCCGCAGTAGGCTGTGTGAAGACCGGTTACAGAACCAGCTGTACGGGTCAAGCAAACATGAGAAGGCCGGGGTTTAGAACAGCACAGTAAAACGAGTTGGAGAACTTATTTCAAGCTGCAATTTGGTAACGCAGAACAGCATAGTAGAGCGACATGGCGAGGCCAGTTTTAGGATTCTATAGTATTACAGTAGGGACGAGCGGGTTATTACCAATTTTATACGCAAGCAATATGATAAAAGCTGAACTTCATTATAACATTGAATTGGAACGCATATTCTTTAATCGAATTATACAGGCAGATAGTTACGAGATACTGCAACTGTGACCTTCAACTGAACATAGTTTTTCAATGACATTACGACTATGCATTTCATAACGCATTCCAAGTAACATTAACAATTTTAGGCAAACGGGATGTTATAGGCATATGCACTTATAAACTTTAGCACGTGCATTAATGCAATTCTTTCTTATGAAGTGTTATAAATTACCGAGTACGAACACAGCTACAGGGTGTTTCATAAACTTAGACACTCTCATATAAAATTTTATTTTATGAAAGTAAGACTTAACAGTTATTGGAGATTGAACTTTCAACACTCAAACCGAACATTGTATGGAACAGTGGCGTAACGTAGAAGAGGAATAGGGGGTCCGCTGTTTCTATGAACTTTTTCGTGAAGATTTGGACCGTATCCGCTATGGATAACCAGAAGTTTATCATGTCGGAGTAAACGCAGACAGAGACGCGATGGCACCACAGAGCGATGGATTCGATTCCTGACGAGGAGGAGGTCCACCAGCTGATTCACTTGGGATTCGAAGGCAATCGTCATTGCGTAGGTGGAATGATATTCACGCCGATCTTTCGAGAAATTCATTACATAAGGAAAATCGACGATCTTTGAAATTTAATAACAGCTGATTATGAGAAGGTACTGTAAGAGTTATAACTTCCTGATATGATTATTTTCATGAATACTGGGCACACATGTATATTTTTCTAATAGGAGTGATACGATTATTTAGACATGGCTTTGACTTTATATGCTTCAAATTTTGCTAGAATATGGAGTTACCATATGATATGGCAGGCATCATTATACGATATTCTCACCATTGGTTGGCTTTATTAAGCAGATGTTTGGTCTTTTAGACATTTTTCCAGCAAGGATAGTTTTCATGAATAGTTTTTTTGTGTGACGAGTATTTCGAACTCGTGATCTGCAATTGATTATCTAAATTACTTCGTCAGTTCATTGCATACTAGCGAGTGTGTATTATTCATCAGTAGGGACTTTTTCCATTGGATTGTTTGGAGATATTAAGATGTTATTCACTTTAGTTAATGAATATCGCTTTTATATGACAACTAGAGACTTGTTGATTCCGATCTGGAACATTCACTCATTTAGTCTTCGAGATGGGGTCTTTCGTATTTATACGATTGTATGGTGGTTACTCATCTTACCCCTCGTTCAGGGCACTATCATGTTAGTCGACGGGGCGAGGTCTTTCGTATTTATACGATTGTACGGTGGTTACTCATTTTACTTTCCATTGAGGGACTCATTTTTATCATCCGAGTGTACATGAGATTGTAAGAGGATCAAACAAGGAACTACTAGTCACATATCAGTCGAATTTTTGTTAAATAAAGTAAAGGTAAATGTCAGTAGGGTTACATTTGTAATTCTTGTTTGCCAATCCAATATTTTGTGGCTATACTCTTTTGAGAGTACTTTCAGTTTAACAGCTGGTACAGCTGATGCTTTTGATGATTTTTATAATTGTGTTTGATACCTTTGAGAAGGATTTAAAGTAATTGAATCTTGTAAGATGAATCATTAATGGTCAGATTTATTTTAAGGCAGATCAATATTGCATATTTTGATATGTGAGATTATAGCACATTGGTGTTTTTCTGTGATGTGAATTATGAGAATTGTAAGAGAATTTATGCTATTTGAAAGCAGATCTTGAATTACTAAGGTAATATTTTTTTCAATTGTTTAAGAAGTTGTCTAGATGTGATCAGAGTAATTACAGTTATTGGAGATTGTGTGCGTTGATAATTTGAAGCCAGTTATATATTTTTTGTAGATCATGCAACATGGTTAAGTGAAGTTTGTGATAGGCATTTTGTGGAAGTTGCCAAGAAATAGTTGCAATGTTGCTAATGTATTTTGAGGCAGACATGAGGTTGTCGAACCCAGTATAGCGTAATTGTTGAGATTCAGGCTGTATGCTGAATGTTTATGGAGTTTTGTGGAATAATTGTGGTATTCAAATGTGATATTTGAAGAAGTGAGGAGATATAATGTCGTTGTGGATAGTCAGATCCAACGTGATGTCGTGAAGGCAATAATATTTTTTGGCATGATAATTGAATACGAGATATAACTTGGAAGTGATAAAACTGTAAGACAACGTTCTATAACCCATATTAAACAATTTGTTAGGAAATTAAACAAATAAATAAAGTTGATAATACAAGATTTTCTGATAATAATAATTAATGAAATAATAACCTGAAATTTAAGCATATTAATGATCTGACCTAATGAAATAAAAATCAGAATGACTAGATGAAATAATAAAAAATCTAAATAACCAGAAGAATAAAATTTAAATAAATTAATAAATTAAATTTTGGAATAAATCAATAAAATTAAATAAGTGGATGAATTAAAGATTAGATAAATAAACTTATTTAAATAAATTAATAGATGATTGGATAGATGATGAATAACTGAATTAGAAGGTGATAATTAATTAAAGAAGCTGATGATTAATGAATTTATATGGAATTAAATAAATTTAATTGAGAGATGATTTAAAGAAATTGCAACTTGAGTTGAGTAATTAAACAATTTGTATTGATGATTTAAGATGATTTAGTCTGAAGGAGATAATAAAATAAGAGTGTGTGAATAATTAGAAAGTATAATGAAGTGATGATAATAATTTTCGTTTAAATGATTTAATGGTGATGAGTTAATGATTCTGACAGGAATATGTTGAATTTTGAGATGAGAATTAATGTGAGAAATATTTAACTTTGATGATGATGATGATGATGATCACAACCAATGAGCAGTGGATTCTCTGTAATTCACGAACAAGCAATTATTAATGACAATGTAAATAGTGTAAATTAATTATTCGATGTTTAGGAGCATTTTACTAACGTGTTCAACAATTGAATTATGCCATGCAAGCCATAAATTGCGTGATATTTAAAATATGTGATTATAATATGTGTATGTTTAGATAGATTAATAATTTTTTTAAATCCACATTCATGATGTTAATTTAAAGAGAAATTAGGTCTCAGGTATCACGAATGTCAGTGACGAAAGACATAGTGCTACAGTGATCCTGTGGACCCAAGAGAACTTTAGAGATTTTTCACGTTTTATGTGGATTGAATACCTTTTGATTAGAAAAGAGATGGTTCGATTTTTGGACAATGACAATTTAACGTTGGCATTCGACCATACTCTCAGGTAGGATGAATATTTAAAAAGTCTGTCTGACTATCAAAGTGAAATAAATTTGTTTTTATCTTAGTTGTGATCTGATGATGGTGTGATTTTCCTTTTTCTTTCCTTGTCTTGATTAAGGCTTAACCGGAAAGGATGTGGTTTGCTAGGAATTAAGTTGATGGCGCCCATTCATATTTGCATGTTTTTCTATTAAAACTTAAGCCCGTAACGACCCTAGAGATACTTTGTCTCGTGTTACCCACTGCTTTTTCGATAACTCAGCTGAATTTCCGACACAATCCTTATTTGACTAGAAGTTCATTTCACTCCGCTCTGTCCTGGAACTCCAGGAATGCGATGTAATAGCAGTTGGGTCATCGCATCCCCAGGACGAACGGGTACAATACTAAATACATTCACTCATAATATTGTTATAAGCCGCTACAAATTCAAGATAAAATATTTTTACGCACATTTGTGGTTGGTGAGGTAACATTTATAACGTCACGAGGACGGTTATTCCATATTTAAGTGTCTGACACATGAAAACAATTACTGAAAGCAGATGAATGATGTCATGACGTCAGCGTGAAATGTAGACTACTAACATACCTTACCTTTTGTCTGACAATAACAACGCACCACGATATCCAACTTTCCGGACAAGGAGCCTTCTGGGTCAACAAATCGGTACCAGTTAATGTTGTTTAAAGATTCATCCATGGCGTACGAAAACGATCGCTTTTCCATTAATTGCCCTCAACCGAGCAACAGAAACAACAACAGCAACAAAATCAAAATTACAATAATAATAATAATAATAATAATGATAATAATAATAATTTAAAAAAAGACAGAAGTAATGTCGAATATGGCACAACTAAACACCAAATATAGAACGATAAACCGTGTTAATAAATTTAAATATCTTGGGGAATGGATCCAGCAAAATGGACTTGACAAGAAAGCTATAGAATAAAGAATCAAGGATCAAGAAATTGGAAGCAACTTTCCAAACCCCCCGCAACATATATAACAAAAAGTGCTTTTCTATGAACACAAACATTCGTCACTACAACACTGTCATCAAACCAGCGCCGCTATATGCATCTGAAAGCCTTATCATATCCGGGAAATGTTTGCTCGCGAATTTAGAGAGAATAGAAAGCAAGATCCTACACATCACACTTGTCCCGGACTACAAAAATGGCATCTACGTCAGAAAATCCAGGCAAGAAATATACTCTAAGATAGAGAATATCACAGACACAATGCGAAAACGCAGAGTTTGCTTCTACGGTCATATACGACGGATGATCGACTCCTGACGGACGAAACGAATCTTCAGTATCTTTGACTCAAAACCAAAACCGACAATGCCATGGTACGTTAACGTTCAGAAAGATCTTAAAGAAATGGGGATACGAGCAGAAGATGCACATGACCGAAATCTTTATAGAGCAGCCATCAAGACGTTTGGGACTTTCCGGGACGAAAAACGGACAACTGGTGCGAAATGGACAGAAGAACGTCTTGCTAATCACAGTGAGCTCATGAAGACAATGTGGATCAAGCAATAATGAACAAGTAGTTCCGTGAAGAACTATACAGCCTATTTTCATATATCCTACTCATATTAATTGCCTCTATCAACATACAAAATTTCAGTTTGATTGCTATGTTAGATTCGTAGATACTGATAACCGACTAAATATTGCAGATGGTAGCCAGGTTGGATTTTTATTTATGTACTATTTCATGAAGATTATTGTGTACGTGTGGTTTTCAGACTTCAAACGCATTTTTAGGACACAAGAAGTAAAAACGAGATTTTACAATTTTGCACAGCTGCCATCTTGTTGTTATGAAAACAATTGAAATAAATTAGATACCAGTGGATTAACATTTGTATAAGCATTAACGTGCAAAAATTCACTGCACTCAGATGGTTAAATCGCGAGAAACGTCCATTTAAATATTTATTTTTCGCGTCGCCGCCATGTTGGATTTGTGCTCACCAGGTTACTGAAAGTCATATAGGTGAACTTATGTTCATAGCCTCTATGAACATAAGAAAAATCAGTTTGATTGCTGGAAAAGATTCTTAGATATTGAGAACCGTCAAAATATTTCGGATGCTTGCCATTTTGGATTGTTATATGTATAGGCCATAGAGTTATGTACCATTAAAAGAAAATTATTGCGTAGCTTCATTATTCAAACTTTCACTTTGATCGCATGATTACGACACAGGAATAAAAACTTAATTTTAAAATTTCGCGCAGTCGCCATCTTCAGTTTATGTAATCAATTGAACTAAATTAGATGCCAGTGAATGCCAATATGTATAATCATTTACTGTACCACATTTAAATGCGCTCATATGATTAAATCACGAGAAAAATGTATTAGAATGTTTCAAATTCGCTTGGCCGCCATGTTCGTTTCGTAGTTAACAGGATTTGTAAAGTTACATGGATAAACTTGTAGTAGTGCTCTTTATCACTGTACAATATTTCAGGTTGATATCATAAACAGTTTCGGAGATATTGATTGCCTGTGAAATATTTCGCACATCCGCCATTTTGAGGTTATGTAAACAATTGAACGAAGTTAGATGTCGGCGCATTACAATGTATATAAACATATACTGTGCCAAGTTTCATTGCGTTTGGTTGGTTAAATCGCGAGAAACGTCCATATAAAAGTCGCAAATTCGCTTGGCCGCCATGTTCGGTTTGTAGTTACCAGGTTTTCAAAGGTCACATAAGTGAATTTCTAGTATTTCCCTTTATCACCATACAAAATTCCAGGGTGATATCGGTAATAGTTTCGGAGATATTGAATGCTGGTGAAATATTTCGCACAGCCGCCATGTTGGATTGGTGAGACGTAACAAAATTTGAAGGGCATGGTCGGGGTCGCCCGGAATAGAGCTATGAACTTACCAAGTTTCATAGAAATCTCTCCAACAATTTAGATTTTATTAGGGGGGGACACACACATGAATCACACACACACACACGCACACACACACGGACAAAAGGTGATCTCATAAGCCTATTTTTTCAAAATTGAAAATAGGCTAAAAATGCCTGAATGTAAAATGCGGCTTATCGTGGTCCCTAGTTGGCCGATTAGCAAAATTGAATGAATTAAAAATAATAATGGAGTAAGACTGCGTTACAAGAAAAGAACCTTTCTATTGATTGCCTAGCTTTTGCATACGATCTTGCAATTTTCTACGTTTCTTTAGACATGGCCACAAAATACACATAAGGCAATCATTGTCGATGTTGCCGTTCCACTCAATCAAAACCTACAGGACACAGTGGCAGAGAAAAGGCGCAAATGCTGGCCACATTCCACTGAGTTCAGTCACATATGTTTCAAAGAAGTTTTCGTCGATATTAAACACTTTTTGCATAATAGGAGGAGAAAGAAGAAGACTAATCAGCCCTCATCAGGACACCGAGACCGAAGAGTTTCCTGGGAAAGCCATCCCACTAAAAGACAAAGTGCTCTCTGGACGAAAAGAAATAATAACAACATACCGTAGTCGTTGTCTCTGTGAATGGTTTAGTAAGAAACGAATGGGAAAATGTAAAGGGGAAACTTGGCTTGAAGAAACTCCAAATGCAGATAATGCTAAATGGTACGGCAAGTATAGTGCACAAGGTTTACCTCATAAGTGACATGCTCTGGACATCTTGAGCTCCTGTGCTAGCATCAATGTTATTGTCTCCCAAGGAGTCAGACGGTGATGGTTTTGACATCTTGAGATCCAGCGCTAGCATCAATGTTATTGTCTTCCAAGGAGTCAGACGGCGATAGTTTTGACATCTTGAGATCCAGCGCTAGCATCAATGTTATTGTCTCCCAAGTAGTCAGACGGTGATCGTTTTGACATCTTGAGATCCAGCACTAGCATCAATGTTATTGTCGCCCAAGGAGTCGGACGGTGATGGTTTTGACATCTTGAGATCCAGCGCTAGCATCAATGTTATTGTCTCCCAAGTAGTCAGACGGTGATGGTTTTGACATCTTGAGATCCAGCGCTAGCATCAATGTTATTGTCTCCCAAGGAGTCAAACGGTGATGGTTTTGACATCTTAAGATCCAGCGCTAGCATCAATGTTATTGTCTCCCAAGGAGTCGGACGGTGATGGTTTTGACATCTTGAGATCCAGCGCTAGCATCATTGTTATTGTCTCCCAAGGAGTCAGACGGTGATGGTTTTGACATCTTGAGATCCAGCGCTAGCATCAATGTTATTGTCTCCCAAGGAGTCAGACGGTGATGGTTTTGAGATCTTGAGATCCAGCGCTAGCATCAATGTTGTTGTCTCCCAAGGAGTCAGACCGTGATGGTTTTGACATCTTGAGATCCAGCGCTAGCATCAATGTTATTGTCACCCAAGGAGTCAGACTGTGATGATTTTGACATCTTGAGATCCAGCGCTAGCATCAATGTTATTGTCTCCCAAGGAGTCAGACGGTGATGGTTTTAACATCTTGAGATCCAGCGCTAGCATCAATGTTGTTGTCTCCCAAGGAGTCAGACAGTGATGGTTTTGACATGTGGAGATCCAGCGCTAGCATCAATGTTATTGTCTCCCAAGGAGTCAGACGGTGATGGTTTTGACATGTTGAGATCCAGCGCTAGCATCAATGTTATTGTCTCCCAAGGAGTCAGACAGTGATGGTTTTGAGATCTTGAGATCCAGCGCTAGCATCAATGTTAATGTCCCCCAAGGAGTCAGACGGTGATGGTTTTGACATCTTGAGATCCAGCGCTAGCATCAATGTTATTGTCTCCCAAGGATTCAGACGGTGATGGTTTTGACATCTTGAGATCCAGCGCTAGCATCAATGTTATTGTCTCCCAAGGAGTCAGACGGTGATGGTTTTGACATGTTGAGATCCAGCGCTAGCATCAATGTTATTGTCTCCCAAGGAGTCAAACGGTGATGGTTTTGACATCTTGAGATCCAGCACTAGCATCAATGTTATTGTCTCCCAAGGAGTCAGACGGTGATCGTTTTGACATCTTGAGATCCAGCGCAAGCATCAATGTTATTGTCTCCCAAGGAGTCAGACGGTGATGGTTTTGACATGTTGAGATCCAGCGCTAGCATCAATGTTATTGTCTCCCAAGGAGTCAGACGGTCATGGTTTTGACATCTTGAGATCCACTGCTAGCATCAATGTTATTGTCTCCCAAGGAGTCAGACGGTCATGGTTTTGACATGTTGAGATCCAGCGCTAGCATCAATGTTATTGTCTCCCAAGGAGTCAGACGGTCATGGTTTTGACATCTTGAGATCCAGCGCTAGCACCAATGTTATTGTCTCCCAAGGAGTCAGACGGTGATGGTTTTGACATGTTGAGATCCAGCGCTAGCATCAATGTTATTGTCTCCCAAGGAGTCAGACGGTGATGGTTTTGACATGTTGAGATCCAGCGCTAGCATCAATGTTATTGTCTCCCAAGGAGTCAGACTGTGATGGTTTTGACATCTTGAGATCGAGCGCTAGCATCAATGTTATTGTCTCCCAAGGAGTCAGACGGTCATGGTTTTGACATCTTGAGATCCACTGCTAGCATCAATGTTATTGTCTCCCAAGGAGTCAGACGGTGATGGTTTTGACATCTTGAGATCCAGCGCTAGCATCAATGTCATTGTCTCCCAAGGAGTCAGACTGTGATGGTTTTGACATCTTGAGATCCAGCGCCAGCATCAATGTTATTGTCTCCCAAGGAGTCAGACGGTCATGGTTTTGACATCTTGAGATCCACTGCTAGCATCAATGTTATTGTCTCCCAAGGAGTCAGACGGTGATGGTTTTGACATCTTGAGATCCAGCGCTAGCATCAATGTTATTGTCTCCCAAGGAGTCAGACTGTGATGGTTTTGACATCTTGAGATCCAGCGCTAGCATCAATGTTATTGTCTCCCAAGGAGTCAGACGGTCATGGTTTTGACATCTTGAGATCCACTGCTAGCATCAATGTTATTGTCTCCCAAGGAGTCAGACGGTGATGGTTTTGACATCTTGAGATCCAGCGCTACCATCAATGTTATTGTCTCCCAAGGAGTCAGACTGTGATGGTTTTGACATCTTGAGATCCAGCGCTAGCATCAATGTTATTGTCTCCCAAGGAGTCAGACGGTCATGGTTTTGACATCTTGAGATCCACTGCTAGCATCAATGTTATTGTCTCCCAAGGAGTCAGACGGTGATGGTTTTGGCATCTTGAGATCCAGCGCTATCATCAATGTTATTGTCTCCCAAGGAGTCAAACGGTGATGGTTTTGACATCTTGAGATCCAGCGCTAGCATCAATGTTATTGTCTCCCAAGGAGTCAGACTGTGATGGTTTTGACATCTTGAGATCCAGCGCTAGCATCAATGTTATTGTCTCCCAAGGAGTCAGACGGTCATGGTTTTGACATCTTGAGATCCAGCGCTAGCATCAATGTTATTGTCTCCCAAGGAGTCAGACGGTGATGGTTTTGACATCTTGAGATCCAGCGCTAGCATCAATGTTATTGTCTCCCAAGGAGTCAGACGGTGATGGTTTTGACATCTTGAGATCCAGCGCTATCATCAATGTTATTGTCTCCCAAGGAGTCAGACTGTGATGGTTTTGACATCTTGAGATCCAGCGCTAGCATCAATGTTATTGTCTCCCAAGTAGTCAGACGGTCATGGTTTTGACATCTTGAGTTCCAGCGCTAGCATCATTGTTATTGTCTCCCAAGGAGTCAGACGGTCATGGTTTTGACATCTTGAGATCCACTGCCAGCATCAATGTTATTGTCTCCCAAGGAGTCAGACGGTGATGGTTTTGACATCTTGAGATCCATCGCTAGCATCAATGTTATTGTCTCCCAAGGAGTCAAACGGTGATGGTTTTGACATCTTGAGATCCAGCGATAGCATCAATGTTATTGTCTCCCAAGGATTCAGACGGTGATGGTTTTGACATCTTGAGATCCAGCGCTAGCATCAATGTTATTGTCTCCCAAGGAGTCAGACTGTGATGGTTTTGACATCTTGAGATCCAGCGCTAGCATCAATGTTATTGTCTCCCAAGGAATCAGACGGTGATGGTTTTGACATGTTGAGATCCAGCGCTAGCATCAATGTTGTTGTCTCCCAAGGAGTCAGACGGTCATGGTTTTGATATCTTGAGATCCAGCGCTAGCATCAATATTATTTTCTCCCAAGGAGTCAGACGGTGATGGTTTTGACATCTTGAGATCCAGCGCTAGCATCAATGTTATTGTCTCCCAAGGATTCAGACGGTGATGGTTTTGACATCTTGAGATCCAGCGCTAGCATCAATGTTATTGTCTCCCAAGGAGTCAGACGGTGATGGTTTTGACATCTTGAGATCCAGCGCTAGCATCAATGTTATTGTCTCCCAAGGATTCAGACGGTGATGGTTTTGACATCTTGAGATCCAGCGCTAGCATGAATGTTATTGTCTCCCAAGGAGTCAGACGGTGATGGTTTTGACATCTTGAGATCCAGCGCTAGCATCAATGTTATTGTCTCCCAAGGATTCAGACTTCGATGGTTTTGACATCTTGGGATCCAGCGCTAGCATCAATGTTATTGTCTCCCAAGGATTCAGACTTCGATGGTTTTGACATCTTGAGATCCAGCGCTAGCATCAATGTTATTGTGTCCCAAGGAGTCGGACGGTGATGGTTTTGACATCTTGAGATCCAGCGCTAGCATCAATGTTATTGTCTCCCAAGGAGTCAGACGGTGATGGTTTTGACATCTTGATATCCAGCGCTAGCATCAATGTTATTGTCTCCCAAGGAGTCAGACGGTGATGGTTTTGACATCTTGAGATCCAGCGCTAGCATCAATGTTATTGTCTCCCAAGGAGTCAGACGGTGGTGGTTTTGACATCTTGAGATCCAGCGCTAGCATCAATGTTATTGTCTCCCAAGGATTCAGACTTCGATGGTTTTGACATCTTGGGATCCAGCGCTAGAATCAATGTTATTGTCTCCCAAGGATTCAGACTTCGATGGTTTTGACATCTTGGGATCCAGCGCTAGCATCAATGTTATTGTCTCCCAAGGAGTCAGACGGTCATGGTTTTGACATCTTGAGATCCAGCGCTAGCATCAATGTTATTGTCTCCCATGGAATCAGATGGTAATGGTTTTGACATCTTGAGATCCAGCGCTGGCATCAATGTTATTGTCTCCCAAGGATTCAGACTTCGATGGTTTTGACATCTTGGGATCCAGCGCTAGCATCAATGTTATTGTGTCCCAAGGAGTCGGACGGTGATGGTTTTGACATCTTGAGATCCAGCGCTAGCATCAATGTTATTGTCTCCCAAGGAGTCAGACGGTGATGGTTTTGACATCTTGATATCCAGCGCTAGCATCAATGTTATTGTCTCCCAAGGAGTCAGACGGTGATGGTTTTGACATCTTGAGATCCAGCGCTAGCATCAATGTTATTGTCTCCCAAGGAGTCAGACGGTGGTGGTTTTGACATCTTGAGATCCAGCGCTAGCATCAATGTTATTGTCTCCCAAGGATTCAGACTTCGATGGTTTTGACATCTTGGGATCCAGCGCTAGAATCAATGTTATTGTCTCCCAAGGATTCAGACTTCGATGGTTTTGACATCTTGGGATCCAGCGCTAGCATCAATGTTATTGTCTCCCAAGGAGTCAGACGGTCATGGTTTTGACATCTTGAGATCCAGCGCTAGCATCAATGTTATTGTCTCCCAAGGAATCAGATGGTAATGGTTTTGACATCTTGAGATCCAGCGCTGGCATCAATGTTATTGTCTCCCAAGGAGTCAGACGGTGATGGTTTTGACATCTTGAGATCCAGCGCTAGCATCAATGTTATTGTCTCCCAAGGAGTCAGACGGTGATGGTTTTGACATCTTGAGATCCAGCGCTAGCATCAATATTATTGTTCCCGGTCAATGCATGTGAGATTTTCGAAGTGAATAGGCATATCCTGTGGTTCGGTTTCCACGTAAAAAGGAGGTCCCGTGGCTCATAATCACATGATTCACGGTCACGTAAAACTACAATCTTTCTTTTTTTTTTCAATGTTATTGTCTCACAAGGAGTCAGACGGCGATGGTTTTTTATTTGTACGTAAATGTTATATATAATTAATCGAACTGGACAAGTCAATCAGCTACTTAAAAGAGACCGCAGACTAATACGGAAGATCTTGGGCAACATATGGGTTGACGGACAGGTTCGACTGATATCAAATATAGAAGAATACAGCAAGATGGAACCGATAACAACAAGAATTAGAAATCGAAGATTGCTGTTTTATGGGCACATCTTCCGTATGAATAATGACCGGCTCACAAAGAAAATCTGGAATATTCTTAAAACGAAGATCTCCAAGTTGAAATGGTTCCAAGAGTATGAGAAAGATATGAGACAGGTGTGCATTACGGAGGATAAAATCAAAGACAGGAATAGTTTCAGAAGGATGGTGAAAAGCTATCATGGTTTTACGGTGGAGGCAGAACCCAGAAGATGGAGAGGCCCTTTAAGATAGGAGTGGAAGAACAAGCCGATAGATGTGCTCAAGAGCCGGCAAACGAACAAGACGCAGACACTGAAATGAGAGTGGTTGTTAACACCCTGTCCATAGAGGCTCAAGTCGACGGTCAAAAAAGAATAACAATAATAATAATAAACAATAATGGTAAGGCACAATATCAGAGAAGAAAATACACCACTGAGAGATATATTTAGGCAAAAGGTGCTAAATATGGAAGGATTCCAAGGGAGGAAGGGAAATAAAAGAGTCTCGAAATGGTTCGAGGAAAGGAAGAGGAATCATAGTGAGATGAAGAAGGAATATTGGAGGAGAAAGAAGGAACAGCATAGGACAAAGCATTGAAATTTTCTCTTGGTCCCTAGACGACCGAAACGATAATAATAATAATAATAATAATAATAATAATAATAATAATAATAATAATATTAATAATAATAGCATTTGCTGATGATATAGCCCTGATGACAAAAGATTTCGAAAGTGCAACAGAACAAGTCAATATATTGAAGGAAGTAGCAAAACAAACAGGATTAAAAATTTCCTTTCAAAAGACAGAACTAATGTCGAATATCAAGGATGATACAGCACAACTAAACACCAAATATGGAACGATAAACTGTGTTAATAAATTTATATATCTTGGGGAATGGATCCAGCAAAATGGCCTTGACAAGGAAGCCATAGAAGCAAGAAGCAAGAAAATGGAAGACGCCTTCCAAACCACCCTCAACATATATAACAAAAAGTGCTTTTTTATGAACACAAAAATTCGTCACTACAACACTGTCATCAAACCAGTAGCGCTGTATGCATCTGAATGCCTTATCCTATCCGAGAAATGTTTGCTCGCGAAGTTAGAGAGAAAAGAAAGAAAGAAAGAAAGAAAGAAAGAAAGAAAGAAAGAAAGAAAGAAAGAAAGATCCTACACATCATACTTGGCCCAGACTACAAAAATGGCATCTACATCAGAAAATCCAGGCAAAGAATATACTCGAGGATAGAGAAGATCACAGACACAATGCGAAAACGCAGTTTGCTTCTACGGTCATATACGACGGATGATCGACTCCCGATGGACGAAACGTATCTTCAGTATATTCGACTCAAAACCAAAAACTACTATGCCGTGGTATGTTAACGTCCAGAAAGATCTGAAAGAAATGGGGATACGAGCTGAAGATGCACAAGACCGAAATCTTTATAGAGCAGCCATCAAGACGTTTGCGACTTTCCAGGACGAAAAACGGACAACTGAGCTCATGAAAACAATGCGGATTAAGAGAAAAATGAACAAATGCCAGAATGTAAGATGAGGCTTATCGTGGTCCCTAGTTGGCCGATTAGCGAAAGTGAATGAATGACTGAATAATAATAATATCGTATGGCCTCGCGTGCCGGGTGCAAGCTTTGTTAATTGAAACCCAGAGGGCAGCTTGCGTGTCGAATGTAATGCTCCTTGGAGCACTATGAATGTCAAAGAGGTTAGATATCTAAGCTCCTTGATGCTATACCGCTTTCTAGTAGAGAAATGAGGAACTTGGTGTTGGCGGTAAGTCCCGAGATATTGTTTTTTTTTTAGCATATGGCTTTTAGTGCCGGGAGTGTCCGAGGACAGGTTCGGTTCGCCAGTTTTGTAGCTCTTTGGAGGCAGACACCCAATGGGTGAGCTACACGTACCGTCGTGTGTGGAGTGTTGTCTGGGGAGGAAAGTGTGATTGTAAGGACAAGGAGTTGGAAGGTAGCGGCTGTGGCCTATAGTTAGGGACCAACCCCGGCATTTGCCTGGAAGGAAGATGGGAAATCATAGAAGACCATCTTCAAGGTTGCCGGCGGGGGGATTCGAACCTCCTCGCCTCCCGGATGTGAGCGACTGCCAGTAGTCATGCCGTAACGACCACGGCTAACTCAACCGGTTCCCGAGATTAATTTTGCCATTATGAACACGGCCTACTGAATTCAAATGGGTTCTTTAACATGCCAACAACATATGACATGAGTATCGTGATTTTTGTCGCCTTTCAAAAATCACTTACCATGGCCAGGAGCGAACCTGCAAGCTTGGGGTTGGTAGTCCGACATTGTAACTACACACCCACCGTGGCAAGCCTAATAATAATAATAAGTAACAGATAATGATATCACAGACCAATCACCTCTCCGTAGGATGGGATCGATTCCTTCTCAATACATTTGAGATTTTCGAAGTGAAATGCCATCCCTGAGGTTCGGATTCCACGTAAATGGGAGGTTGCGTGGCTTATGATCGGGAGTTTAACGCTCACGTAAAACTGCAAGCGTCTTGGTTTCGTTGCATAGACCATATATTTATGGCGGTTAGGCCTCATGTCTTTGTCCTCCAAACCCCGTGAGGGGTTCGAATTCAGTACGGTGTAGTAAATTAGGCGATCTTCATTATTTCGGTACTTTCTCAGTCTGTTTGTGCCAATTTGATCTAGTTGATTTGTTCTCCTATTATTATTCTTATTAAATAATGTTTCGTTTCGGCCAACGGAGGACAATGTCATTTCAACTGTTTTCTTTTAGCTTAAAAATTAGTCCAGTATTCTTTCATTCTAGGCGATGTTGTACCTTTGTAATATTTGTCCACGCCTTTCCAGTTTTCTTCGTCCGCTTTGGTTGGAAACTCCGATGATCAAACAGTTTCCGCTTAAGCTGGTCACGCTCCTGGATATCTTCACGTGAGATCCCAATCTCGTGCAGGATTCCACTGAACCTTTGTCCACTTCTCTTGGAATAATAATAATAATATCGTATGGCCTCGAGTGCCTGTTGCAAGCTTTGTTAATTGACACCCAGAGGGTAGCTTGCATGTCGAATTTCGTCGTTCTTTTGAACGCTATGAAAGTCAAGGAGGTTAGATATCTAAACTCCTTGACACTACAGCGCTTTCAAGTAGAGAATGGAGGAACTTTATGATGGCGGAAAATCCCGAGATTAATTTTGCCATTGAACAGGGCCTACTGAATTCAAATGGGTTCTTTAACATGCCAACAACGTATGACATGAGTGTCGTGATTTTTGTCGCCATTCAAAAATCACTTACCATGGCCAGGGGCGAACCTGCAATCTTGGGATTGGTAGTCCGACACGTTAACCACTCACCCACCGTGGCAAGCACTTCTCTTGGAGAAAAGTGAAGATGCGATAGGTTAACGTGCCCATAAAACGCAATCCGTCTTTTCCGCATCGCGTCAGTAATTTCCTCCACACTGGTTGGTTGGTTCCTTAGTTTAGGGGCTGCGACAACGCGGTCATATAGCCCCGTGTACGTTGGGTGTGTGTAGAATTTGTCTAATAACCGGTGAATTTTATTGGTTTTAAGTCCCTTTTAACTACTCTCTTTTAGAGACGCCGGGGTGCCGGAATTTTGCCCCGAAGGGGATCTTAAACGGGCCAGTAAATGTACTGACACGGCTCCCTCGCGTTTACGCACCCTCATATGCCAGCTGACTGCGCCAGGATTTGAACCTGCAACCTAACCGGTGTTAATTGTGATGGCTGTATTAGTGTGTGTTGTCTGTGATTCAGGTAAGGACTGCAGACGATTAATTTTTTCTAGTAGTTCCTACTTTTGCTACCAAATGCTACCAAGCACGACACCTAGCTACAGACGTGGCTGCTAAATGCCATCGCAGTCAACACCTGTTGGTGAACGTTGGAACTAATATAGCATTATCAAACTAACCTACAAATTTTAGCTTCCTCAAGTGTAGTTAGAGGAAGGTTCTTTTTCATGCCATAAATCTATAACATGGGACCGCTGACTTTACTACCCATCCGAAGGAAGGCATACTGAGGGATTTGTAACGCTCTTAAAAAATCCGACAACTTCTGCCGGGTTTGAACCCACGATCTTGGACATAGAAGCTCAGCATGCTACCAATTACCCCACCGCAGCCGCTAATGTGTATGTAAATCCCGGTTATGCCGTCTTCGAAACGCACCATTCTCTTTAATTGGACCTAAGATTTCTTTCCTTGGTTTCCAATTCTCCATCATCCCGTTCTTGTTCATGGCGACACATTTCATACCAAACCCCGTGGCTCTACTACAGTCCATAAAGAGCCTACGTCTGCTCAGCCATTTGGCCTGCAGATTATGGGGTGACGAGTGGTCATTGTGTCGGGACCCCTGGGCCGTTGATCTTGGTCTCCGTGACCGGGGCGCTGCCTCACTGTCAGACAGCTACTCTAATGTCCTCACTAGACTGAATGCACCCCGTTCCAGCCCTCGCATCAGTTCTTAACCCGCGAGGACTGGCGTATGGGTATTTTTGGCCTGTGGCTTAAAAATAATGGCCTATATTTTCGTTTTGGTCAGCCTTTATTTCCTGTCACCTACTGTACCTTCCTTCCTAGCCGTGAATTTCACCCTGCTAAAGAAACATGTCCTTAGCATTTTGAACACTCAAGTTATTTCCATATTATTTACGGTCGGGTCAGATTTACCCATGGCGCCAGTTCTCACGTGACAATTTTCGGCTCACGTTAGTCGGGACAATCTGTAAAATATAAGGGGGAAAATCCTACTATTTTGGTGCAGCACAATCACATAGCTCACGTTCTTGTTTAACCGTGTTTATGGTCTAGGGACACGTTGGTCATCCGCTCCTTTGATTTAAAAAAAAGTGGAGATGACAGCTTTACCGCCACTATCAAGGGCAATTACACAGTCACGAAAATTATTGTGCTTTTTATGCATGTTAAATTTGAAAAATATAAATAAACCTCATTTTATATTGGAAAACCATTCAGAAGAACCCCCAGCTACCCATACATACTGATGTAGCAAAAGCAGGTAATCAACGGTTGAAGTCAAGAAAACCACCTTGGCGCTCTGCAGTACTTCTTGAAGACTCTTCGTTTAACATCTCAGAAGCATGGAAAACTATGTGGGAAGAATCATCAGTATTCAATGCACATCTGATTGAAAACCCTTCCAACTGGATAGAAGGTTTCAAACTCCCCAGACGCCAATGGAGAATCATTAACCAGATCCGTACAGGACAAGGCAAATGTGGATTCCGGCTACACAAATGGGGTTGGTTTCCTTCTGCTAACTGCGATTGTGGAGCTACCCTGCAAACCATCGAACATATTGTTGGTGAATGTCCGCAACGAGCGTTCCAAGGATCAGTCGGTGACATTCATTATGCATCTTCTGAGGCACTTCAGTGGATTGATGGCCTGGACATAGAAGTTTAAAGCAAGAACTTGTGTTTATGACTATGTATATAACTGTATATATAACTTTATATGTAGTGTACAGTATATAACTTTTATTTTAACTCTGTATCATCATACGATAAATAATAATAATTGTATATTGGTAATAGTTCATACGAAGACACCAGGTGAAAAATTAGTTCATTAAAATAGGTACGACAACGGCAAAAGGGAGTGACACACTATGGGTCAAAATGATTCGGTGCCAGCCTTCGTGTTATATTTTCTCACGGCAGTTCTCAAGGGTTAAAATCCCCGTTTGAGCCGGGAATCGAACTCGGAGGCAGGCGACCTATCCTAACACCACGGGGCCGGCTGGCGATACATTCCGCTGCATACCGTATAGAGCCTCTGGCCGGATGACAGTGCAATAACAATTCATTGAAGAATGGACACAGGCGAAAAAAGGTGGTACGAAGTGTAGTTTCAGAATGTACTGTAATTCTGGGGAAGAATTATTCTAATGCAATATTTCTTCACATTGAATTTTTATATGGGTCACCAATTTTCCGTATGTTCATTTTTAGCCTATTTTCAATTTTGAAAAAATAGACTGATGAGATCACCTTTTGTCCGTGTGTCTGTGTGTGCGTCCTAATAAATTCTAAACGGCTGGAGCGATTTCAATCAAACTCGGTAAGTTTATAGCGCCAGTCCGGGCGACCCCGACCGTGCCCTTCAAATTTTGTTACGTCTCACCAATCCAACATGGCGGCTGTGTGAAATATTTCACCAGCATTCAAAATCTCCGGAACTATTCCCGATATAACCCTGGAATTTACTACGGTGATAACGGGAACTACTAGAAGTACACCTATGTGACTTTTGAAAATCTGGTAACTACAAAACCAACATGGCGGCCACGCGAATTTGCGACTTTTAAATAGACTTTTCTCGCGATTTAACCAACCAAACGCAATAAAACTTGGTACAGTATATGTTTATACACATTGTAATGCACCGACATCAAACTTTATTCAATTGTTTACATAACCACAAGATGGCGGATGTGCGAGATATTTCACTGGCATTCTATATCTCTGAAACTATTTGCGGTATCACACTGAAATTCTGTACGAAGATAAAGGGCACTACTGGAAGTTCACCTATAAGACTTTCAAAAACCGGTTAACTACAAAACTAACATGGCGGCCAAGCGAATTGGAAAATTTTAAATAGACCTTTCTCGCGATTTAATGTTACAAACGCAATGAAATCTGGTACAGGAAATGTTTATACACATTGTAATGCCCTGGTATCTAATTTAATTCAATTGTTTATATAACCTCAAGATGGCGGCTGTGCGAATTTTAAAATTAAGTTTTTATTTCTTGTGTCGTAATCATGCGATCGATGTGAAAGTTTGCATAATGAACCTACGCAATAATTTTCTTTTAATGGTACATGACTCTATGGCCTATACATTTTACAATCCAACATGGCGACCATCCGAAATATTTAGACGGCTCTGAATATCTACGAATCTATTATAGCAATCAAACTGAATTTTTTATGTTCATATGGGCTATGAACTTAAGTTCACCTATATGACTTTAAGCAACCTGGTGATCACAAATCCAACATGGCGGCGACGCGAAATATAAATATTCACATGGACGTTTCTCGCAATTTAACCATCCGAGTGGAGTGAAACTTGGTACAGTAAATCCTTATACGAATGTTAATCCACTGGCATCTAATTTATTTCAATTCTTTCCATAACCACAAGATGGCAGCTGTGCGAAATTTTAAAATCTCCTTGTTACTTCTTGTGTCCTAATCATGCGATTGAAATTTGAATGCTACACATACACAATAATCTTCATGTAACAGTACATAACTCTAGGACCTACATATATAAAATTCAACATGGCGACCTACCAAAATATTTAGTCGGTTCTCAATATCTACGAATCTATTACAGCAATCAAACTAAAATTTTGTATGTTGATAGTGGCAGTTAACATAAGTAGGATATATGAAAATAGGCTGTATAGTTCTTCACGGAACTACTTGTTAACTATAAGCATCGGGTCTCTGCCAAACATTTCCTGGTCAAAATGTAATTTCCCCTGGTGTTGGGCAGTAAGTACATTGTCCAATCGGAAAGCAAATAAAAGCCCAATAATGATGGTTGCTAATTACAAACAGGGGCTTAATTAAAGAACAGAACTGGTCCAAAGGTTAGTTAACCCAAATTAGTGTTGAACCAATTGAAAACAATTGGTAGAGGAGCATGACCGAAGCGACCTCTCGACACACCAGTACACCGGTGTTTAATGTTACATGATTAACACAAGCCAACGATTGATGAACCATTCATGATGTGTGTACTGAACCCGAGGGGGTTATGCTGACTGATATCGAACGTGGATCTCAGAGACTGTGATCTCAGAATAAAGGTTCCACCAGGGAACGAACCCGAGATCTGTTGAGGGAGTTTCATTGTTAAATCCCCCAGAGGAAAGTATATATTTAATCACTGGTGTGATTTCAGTTGATAATGACATTATTTATTAAAATAATGCAGGGAAAATGAGCGGAATACAGCATTATTGGACTACTTGGAGTAGGCTATGCTGGACTTAGAACGCAGAAGTAGAGAGTTTGACGTTTTACTAATAGGCCCAGAATAGTAGGAGGAGACTCTTGGAGCCGTGTCAATCTCGCTGACCTAGTTAAGTCGTCTGGAAGAGGTTGGGGGGTTGAATAATGACCAGGTTCTTCCCCGTTTGAGAAGGAAATGGGAGTGGGATGAGAAGATCCCAAGGAAAATCATTGATTACTCGTAATTGGAGTAACGCAATGACATGAGAGTTGCACACAGGTGAATCTTTAGCCAGGAGGCTAATTTTAGAGCCTTTAATCTGCGAAATTGACGCATATTTAATGGAGTGCGTAGGGACACAGGACGATGGATGTTCGCGGCTGGGTTTGACGATGTCGCCAGGGATTCCCACTGAAACCGCGTCCCCAAGCCATGGGAAAAGCAATTAATATTAATTAATTGGCCGATCGAACCTTCAGCACGCAGATAGTTCTGGGATCAGTGAAGAAAAAGGAACCCGATGAGCATTGTTTCGAGACCAGAATCACGCTGGGAGAGGAGTTGAGATAGCGCGGGAAATTTAGCTCTACTTTTTGTGTGAAACCAATATAAGGGAGTCGACCCTTGGCAGAGCAGTGCAGTTTGAACAGACTCGAGCGCGGAACGTATGTCGGTCCGGCTCAGGAAAGGACGCTCAAACAAAGACTTGAACATTTAGTGTTAACCATTATAGTCACCGCACATCGTAATGCACCAAGTGAGAAGATAATCATGCATGGTCATGAAATAATAAGAAGTACGGTAATCAACGAACGTTATTGTGTGAAATGCGTATTACCGAAGTCAAGGAAGGAGGCCCGGACTTCAACTTGGGAAGCCGCGCAGTAAAACCTTTAGAAGGCTTTGTTAAGGAAAGTCGTGCTGCATGTGATGTCAGCAGTACGAACAATGGTTTGTGTTCACATAGGAAGTACCGTGTGATATAAGTTGCAGACCTATTGAAGGTAATAAGCTGTGTAAAAATTATGTACAATGTTAAGCGCAATGTATAATGTATTGACTGGTTATACATGTCTTATTACGCTGGAATGCGCTGGGAGAAACTTTACGAAGCATTTGGTAATATCTTAGAATGCCAAATAGTAACGCTCAGGACGGAAGTAAGCATATTTATGCAAAGCAGGTAGTTTACCGTAGGATTATTGATAGACTGTTGGTGAATTCCGGAGGCAGATGAACCAGACTTTCAATCAGGAGTTGGTAGGAGCACGGAAGATGCCGTCGACGCCTGCAATTCTGATATTTTTGCCGGGGAATTTCAACCAATGAAAAGTGTAAAAAGTGACGTGTGTTATGTATAAATCATATGTGAAATATCTTTTTAAATTAATGGTATAATAAGTGTCATAAAGTGTCATGTGTTTTGGAAGCAATAGCTTCTTTATAGAAATGAAAAGTGCCGTGCGGTTGGTGAGAGAAATGTATTATAAAATGTGTGTATTCAAGATGCAAATGTCGCACTAAATCTGCATATGGCAGGCGACCCGGAAGGATATAAGAGGTTGGAGCCACCATGTTGAGCCTATATATGTGAGTACCCCACAAATTATGATTATGTAGAAGTATAGGCCGCTGCATGTAATGTGATTTCAGAGTTATAAAGATGCCAGTAAAAATCAGTATTAGGAGGGAGACCCTCCAAGTGTAATCATTATTGTGTTGATTTTTGTAGAGTCGAGATGTTGTTACATCAGTGAGTGGATTAATCGTTACCACTATTAATAAAATGGCAAATCAGTTATGTAAATGTAACGTAACGAACACGGTTGTTCGATTTTAAGATGGTTAAGTTGTGTCGGATTTTGGTAATTTATGTCAGTAAGAATAATAATAATAATAATGAATAATAAAAGGTATGAATGAATACATCGGGAAAAATATGGTAAGCAAGAAATATTTACGCTAATTGGAAGACTTATCGATCTAAGCAGTAAGATTATACAGTAAGATTACATTAAGGGATTGAGAAAAATGTTTAATATCAGAATATATTGTATTAATGGGAATATAATTATGCAAGGTAATGGAAAAGCTTTCTAGTGAATTGAAGTTGCAGCTTGTGTAAAAGCTTATAGAGTAATTGATAGATTTCTCTCAATAATTAACGGACGAAGATTATAACATTAGGTCATGGAACCAGGTATTCTATTCGACGTATCAAATCTCGTATGCCGTGGGTATACTGGGATATATGCTTTGTGCCAGAGTGTAATTAGTGTTGGACCCTAACTTTGATGATGGATATGGAATGTTCCGGGTTCGAATCCTGTGATAGGTGAGAGGGGAACGCTGGACACCTCAGAATTCTATCTGATCGCCCGAGAACTTATTATTGAGTGATTCGGCTCTTGTGAAGCGAATCTTATGACGGCAGCATGTGGGCTGACCGCAGCATTTATTTAAGATACCGGTTATCCTACTAGAGCAATGTTTTTATGAATCTCGTGCCTTCATGTTGAAATGGACCGATTTGGTGCCAGTTATTATTATATCCTCAGGGTTGGAATAAATGTTAAAGCTCATCCAGTACCTATTTGCATAATATTCAGTTTAAATCCATTGGTATATGTGTGTCACTGTGACCACGGTATTGTCTTTACAAATCGTAATACTGCTTGGGGAGATGAAGTCCATGAATCAGGGAGACAAGGGTCGGTTTACAGCTGTGAACAACCCCTACTCCGTTCCATTGTATACAGACAGCTCCAAGGGGCTGGGTCGCTAAACGTACCATGAAGGCTAGCGTTTTGAGAGGAAAGATTTAAGACCTTGCTTGCATTGAAAGAAACATTGTTATAGTGAGTAATGAAGTCATGTGGTTTAAGAACACATTGGTAATTATAGTTCACCCTGATGGTTCATGATTTTAGCAATCTAACGAATGGTTGGAGGTTGCATTTATTACTGTCACTGACAACTTTTTCAGAAGTTGGTTACTAAACGCCACAGGCTACGCGCGCAAGGGTAGTTTAATACTACCGTCCGACACAGCGTTAACTAAAGTTTTAAGATGAAATCACAACGGCATGCAGTGGAGCTATATAAATAGAGGAAGTGTAGGGGTAGCTTACAGAATTATGGAGTTGCACGTAGATTGTTGTGCAACACCTGAATAGGCTAATGCATGTAAAGCATTTGGTGGGAAGAGAGAGATGAAACACACACGGCACACATAATTGTCAAATTAAGACGAGGTTTAAGGAATAAGTAATTTTGTGAAAGTAGAGAAGTCACATTAGATGACAGAAGAATTAAAGTACAGTTTGTTTCTGAAGTTGTATGTGCATCAGCGCACTAGAGTGAATTGTAAAGTTGATATAAGGGTAAAGGTTTGAGTTATGATATGAGTTTATTATGATGATATTATGTTAATATTAGTGGATTGGGGAAGTAATTTTTGTTTGATTTTGTTTTATGTTTGTTGGGATTGTTTTATTTGTTTGAAGCCATGATTTTATTACTGAATTAAAGTCTTAGAATAGAGTTGTGCCTTATCATTGTAGAGTTGATACCTTTTAGTTTCAAATCCGAAATATGCAACTGCTCAATGGGGGTACGGTACACGCCCGAGTCATGATGCTAGCTGGAGGCGGAAGCATATTTTCCATGGAGATTACTCACATGGGTACATGGAAATTGATGTCCTGTACAGTGATTTGAGCTATAGGTACAACTAAAGTCGGTCTAGATTTAGTGCACACAACTCTATTAAAGTAACAATTAACGTGAATTAGGGGATGACCGCGCAAACCATAGCTAAGCTCCGATACAAACAATATAAATTTTGATAGACACACGTACATGCTTATTTTATTTATCATGGCGCCGATATGGGGGGCCAGTTTAAAATACAGGTCACCATAGGCGCAGGTGTGTATATTATTTTTCATGTTGCCCGTGTGTGGGCAAAGCATGAACCGTGTATATTATTTTTCATGGCGCCCAGGTTTGTGGAGCTTATGGGATTTAGGGAAACCCCATAGATTTTTATGGTATTTCATGGGGAAAACCATAGTAATTATTTGTTTGCCTCAAACTGTGTTTGAGTGATTTTTGAGTTCAGTAGGCTTTTGATGTAACGCCGAATCTCTCTATTGAGAAGAGAATTACCCAAGGGTACGAGCGCTATATACCAAATCCACAATTTATCATAAAATTAACAGGTTTTGTACGATTTTACAATATGTGTGCAGTGTTTGGTGTCTCTCTTCAAAACATATCCACACGTGTTTCCAGGAAGCCTGCCTGCATCTCAAAGTGTATTATTGTAAGAATGGCTGGCACAGAGGAGATTTTGCAGGTTATTGCAGGGTTAAGACTGCATTTTGACGCTGTGAATGAACAGAACAAGCTGGAAGCTAAGGCTTTCCAGGATGGAATAAACACTCGTTTAGATGCCAATCAGGAGGCGATTAAGGCAAATAAGGTTGCAATGAATGATAAACAGAGTGAATTGAATAACCGGTGAGATGCAAATAAGGTTGAATTAAATGATAAGTTAGGTCAGATGCAAGAAGTAATTAAGACCGAAGTAACAGAAACTGTTGTAAGCATTATATCAGAAATGCAGGTTAAAACAGATAAACGTTTCGAGGCTATAGAAGCCAAGCTCGAAAGTAATTTACAAGCGTGTAAGCATGCGCAGGATGAAACCAACAGTAGGTTAGATGCGCTGTCTAATGACAATAAGGATATTCAATTCCAAAATGAGGCGAATCTCGAACGCCAAGCGAAACAGTTTTCAGAATTTACGAGAACGGTAGATCAGAGGTTAGAAGAGAACGACTCTAAATGGGACCAGAAATTGAAAAGCTATGCCAGAGCAATTAACGGTGATCTCAAGAAACAGGATCAGAACATATTAGATCAATATCAGGAAATAAGCGAGATTAAGGCTATCGCTAATGAAAGTAAAGAGCTGATAAGCAATGTGAAAGGTCAGATGAGCAAAGTTCATCAAGAACTGGACCAAGTTCAAAGTGACATTGTTGTAGTTAACAAAAGGCAAGAGGAGAAGAGAGGTGAGATCATTAAGGTCCAAAATGAAATGTCAAAGGTTAATGGACACATTCGAGAGGAAATCAAAGGATTGAGAGAAGAACTCGAAGTGAGAGAAGGCCAGAAGACAGAGGCAAGCGACAAGACCCTTGCTCAAATTAAGGAAGATGTAGAGGATGAAATCTCCCATATTAAACAAAGCCTGAAAGAAGACAAGAAGAAAATATTTCAAGTGGCAGAGGAAAATCGAGATAGGCTTACCAGAATCGAGAAGGAGGTAATTACTCGACTGGAAAGAGCGGAGATGCGCCACAATCAAATGGAGACTAGGATAATCGCACAGGAGGAAACCCTTATGAAAGATCCTAAGTCAAGTGAAGGCAGCATGGAAGATATGAGGAAAACAAGGTGGGCAGACTTAGAAACCCAACCTATAATCAGGAATGCTACAGGCCCAGGCGAAAGTACTTATATGACGCCAGGTGCACCAGTTGCAGCATCAACGCCACATGAAAATGCTATGCACACCCAGGTGATAAACGTAATCAGGGCAAGCGAAGAGAAACCAAGGAAATTCTCAGGTAGCCACTGTAATATGACACCAAAATATTGGTTGAAGGAAGTGTCTGAATATTTGAATGACGCGCAGATACCGCAAGAGCGCAGGCTACGAGCCATTGAGAAACTAACAGAGGGAGAATGTGCATTATGGTTTCGCAGTTTCCGGTATACTTTCGATACTGTTGAGGAGTTTCGGGAGGCATTTTTGAAACGGTACTGGGATCCAGCCACACAGCAAAATTTGAGATTGGATGTGTATTCAAAAAGATACAGCACCAACAACGCAACGAAGTACGCGGAGTTTTTCATATCTCAAATGTGTAGGTTCAAAGAACTTGATCAAAAACCGAGCGAGCTGGAATTATGTATTGCTATCGCCAAGCAGCTTCCATACGAGATACAAAGACTGCTAATCTCGGCTAATGCGAAAACTGCTATGGAAATGGAGACAGTTCTTAGACAACTGGACCTCACGACAGCCAATACGATGCGTCAGATTCGAACCGTGGAACAGGTACACGTGACCAACACGCAGACTGACCAACATCAAGCTCCAAGGAACAACAAAGCTACGAGCACTGAAACATTAGATTCCAACGGACGTCAATGGGAACAGGAACCCAGAAGATGGCAGCCGAAGTACAAAGGGAATGCTAGTAGAGGAGGAAGAGGCCGAAATTCGTGGAATAAGCAGAACACCAGGGGTAGACCGTACCAAAACAATGGAGGTAACAATGGCCAAGAAGGCAACAATAGAAATTGGAGACCCCAGGAAAGAAGAAGTAACTTCGATGACGAGGTAGAGGAACGATATCACGCTTCATTGCGATACCTCGAGGAAAGGGGAGATGAGCCCCAAAAGCAACAAGTCCGCTGGCAAGAAGTTATGCAGAACAGGACATCGCCAGACAGATATGGAGATGGAGCTAAGAGTCTGGAGGTACAGCGCAGCGAACAAGAGAGAAGAAATTCTAAGGGAACTGGCGCTATAGAAAAAAAAATCTCCAAAATTAGAAGAGTTCGAGACTGATGGATGGAAGTCAGTTAACATCATCAATTGGATAGCCAAACCAGAAGAGCTAATCGAGGATACGGGAGGATCACAGGTCATGGTCAAGAGAGAATTGCCTATTATAATAATAAGAGTGGCAGGGTTGAAAATAAGAAGTCTGTTAGACACGGGTTCAACAGTGTGCCTTATGACACAAGCTTTATATCATGAAATAGCCCAGAGAGAGAATGTTTTGAAAATACCGATCTCTAGAGTCAAAATAAAAGGGGTAATTCCAAACAGAACGATGATATGTAAATATCAGGTATTCCTAGATTTACAGATAGGAGGCTCTATTTTCTCACAGAGTTTTCTATTAGTAAACAAGTAGTTCCGTAAAGAACTATACAGCCAATTTTCATATATCCTGCTCATGTTAATTTCTTCTAACAACATACAACATTTCAGTTTAATTGCTGTAACCGATTCGTAGATATTGAGAACCGTCTAAATATTTCAGATTGTCGCCAGGTTGGATTTTTATTTTTGTACTATTACATTAAGATTATTGTGTACCTGTGGCATTCAAACTTCAATCGCATGATTAGAACACAAGAAGTAAAAACGAGATTTTAAAATTACGCACAGCAGCCATCTTGTGATTATGCAAACAATTGAAATAAATTAGATGCCAGTGGATCAACATTTGTATAAGCATTTAACGTGCAACGTTTCACAGCACTCGGATAGTTAATTCGCGAGAATCATCCATTTAAATATTTATACTTCGCGTCGCCACCATGTTGGATTTGTGCTCACCAGGTTAATGAAAGTCCTATAGGTGAACATATGTTCATAGTCTCTATGAACATAAAAAAAATCAGTTTGGTTGCTGTAAAGGATTCATAGATATTGAGAACCGTCTAAATATTTCGGAAGCTTGCCATTTAGGATTGTTATATGTATTGGTCATAGAATTATGTACCATTCAAGGACAATTATTGCCTAGGTTCATTATTAAAACTTTCACTTCGATCGCATGATTACGACACAAGAAATAAAAACTTAATTTTAAAATTTCGCACAGCCGCCATATTGAGGTTATGTAAACAATTGATTTAAATTAGATGGCAGTGCATTACAATCTGCAAAATCATTTACTGTACCACATTTCACTGCGCTCAGAGAGTTAAATCACGAGAAAAGTCTATTAAAATATTTCAAATTCGCTTGGTCGCCATGTTCGTTTTTTACTTTACAGGTTTATGAAATATACATGGATAAACTTGTACTAGTACCCTTTATCACCGTACAAAATTTCAGGGTAATATCTGTAATAGTTTCGGAGATATAGAATGTCAGTGAAATATTTCGCACAGCCGCCATTTTGAGGTTATGTAAACAATTGAACTAAATTAGACTCCAGTGCATTACAATGTGTATAAACATTTGCTGTACCAAGTTTCATTACGTGTGGATAGTTAAATCGCGAGAAAAGTCTATTTAAAAGTCTCAACTTCGCTTGACCGCCATGTTTGTTTTGTAGTCACCAGGTTTTTGAAAGTCTCATAGGTGTACTTCTAGTAGTACCCTTTATCACCATACACAATTTCAGGGCGATATCGGTAATAGTTTCGGAGATATTGAATGCTAGTGAAATATTTCGCACAGCCGCCATGTTGGATTGGTGAGACGTAACAAAATTTGAAGGGCACGGTCGAGGTCGCCGGGAATAGTGCTATGAACATACCGAGTTTCATTGAAATCGCTCCAGCCGTTTAGATTTTATTAGGGGGGGGGGACACACACACGAATCACACACACACACACACACACGCACACACACACGGACAAAAGGTGATCTCATAAGCCTATTTTTTCAAAATTGAAAATAGGCTAACAAACTGCCTTATAACCTACTTATTGGGGCAGATTTTATAAGGGAATACAGAGTGATAATAGACCTAGCACAGGACAGGGTTATGTTCCATGTGAATGAGGAAGCCGAAGGCTTGGAGGTCGCACTCAATCTGAATGAACCAGGGTCAGATGAACAAGTATGGCATACATACACAGACGTGGCTGAGGAAGAAGTGTTAGCTATGGAGCAGTTAGAAGAAGAACTGAAAACAATAGCCGCAGACATGGAGAAAGATCTGGAACCCGAACTGGAAGAATATATTTCGGAAAAACTAGAAGAAGCGAAAATTGGGCTAAAAGAGAAGGCAAATTTAAGGAAATTATTACTGGAACAGAAGGAAGTCTTTGATTCGAGACCTGGTCGTATAAAGAACTTCACTTAAGCTTTTCAAGTCAGTGATTTGACACCATTTAGGCAGAAACCCTACCCTATAGCCGAAAAGCATTATGCCAAGGTGAAAGAGGCAATTCAGGAGATGTTGGAGGCCGGTGTTATTGAGAAGACACCTACGCCTTATGTAAGTCCATTGGTAATCGTACCTAAGACAGACGGGACTGTCAGAGCATGTCTGGACCTGAGACATTTAAATTTGAAGGTTATTCCGGAGTTCGACCAAGTGCCACCTATTAAAGAGATCCTCAGGAAATTCAAAGGGAAGACCGTATTCACAAACTTGGACATCACTTCCAGTTTCCACCATGTTGAATTAGAGAAGAAAACTAGTCTGTTGACAGGATTCATGTTTGATCAACACACATACACGTTTTTAAGGCTACCTTTTGGTTTGAAAACAGCTGGTTCAGCACTGATAAGAGCGTTAGATCGCAATCTATCCGATGATGTGAATGAGAGTACCATCAGATATGTAGACGACATTCTACTCACATCAGAATCTCTGGAGGAGCACATGAGAGACCTGAAGAAGTTGCTAGATGACCTTCGAGAAGCTAACTTTAAGGTTAATATCAAGGAATCGCACTTCTGTCAGAGGGAAGTTAAATTCCTAGGGCATGTTATTGATGCAAATGGAGTTAAGCCTAATCCAGATAAATTGGATGTAATTCGAAATTTCCCTCGACCCACGAAAGTTAAGGACGTCCGACAGTATTTGGGAGTAATTGGATTCTTTTCGAACCACTGCCCAAACTATACTACGACGGTAGCACTGTGTGCCTACTTCTCTTCATCTGTCCATTTACGCCTATTTCTTTTGGGTTGTGATCTAAATTTGAGTTTCTGGATTTTGATGTTTTACCTACAAATGCTGCGGTCGTGAATGTCTTCTATGGTGATATGTAATTGTTGTAAATCTTCCATAGTTTCTTTATACCAAGAAGTACCCAATTTCGACGTAGAAATTATGTTGAATATTCTTTTAGTCAGCCTGGTGTCGTACATTCTAGCGATGTGTGTAAAGAACTTCACTCTGCGTTTTCTGATAACTGATAACTGTCGTCAGTATTACTGTATAATTTTTCTGTTGGTCATTTTGCCAGAAATTATCTCTGAAAACAGCGCCGTAAATTTTTCTCAGAACTTTCCTTCGTTGATTTTCAATGTCTTTTAATTTTGGCCGTTCCCTTGGTGCTTGTGGTTTCTGACGCGTATAAGGCTTCCGGCGAGACTACCGTTACATAATGTCGCAATTTCGCCAGCCGTGGAGATGCAATTTTTAGCCTACTTTTCACATTTTGCAAAAATGAGGAAAAAGTAGACTTATGAGATCGATCCGGGAAAATGTGTGTCTGTCTGTCTGTCTGTCTGGCTGTGTGTGTGTGTGTGTCCCCTATCAAATCCTAAACGGCTGCAGCAATCAAAACCAAATTTAGAATGAGTAAAGATGTGCACCGGAATATCTCACGTCCATATTTGAAAATGATGTCAGTGCTACCAACTGCTGAAAAAACGCACTAGAAATTTGAGCTCCATGTTGGATATCTTGCAAGGTATGCATGGGAGCTATTCCAAAATTGGCACACATGTAGATAAGACTATTTCAGTTTAATTTCCAGGAGGCCAACCATGACAGTGTTGCCAAAATAATGTTAAGCCTTCTGATAGGTTCAATGTTTAAATGCATATAACTTCTACACTATCAATTGGATTTCAACCAAATTTTGTATGTAATATCTGTACTTAAACAGATATGACTGAGCGTATTCTTAAGGCCACCAGGGCTGCCAACGGTTAATAATTGCTCTCTCTATTTTTTTTCATTCAAATACCAATATATCAGAAAGTATGCAAGCCAACAGCTTTAAACTTTGCACACGTATATTCTGACATTTTAGATTAATTTGGAGTAACTTATATACGTCAGTTCTACCAACATGATTATAAACCTGCTGATAGTACCAATTTTTAAATACATGTAACTTCTATACTATCAGTTGGATTTCAACCAAATTTCGTATGTGCTATGTGTAACATAACAGATATTACTATTAGTATTGTTGAGAGCAATCAGGGCTACCAACTGTTAATAAATGCTGTCTATATTTTTTTACCCTAATATCAATATATCAGAAAGTATGCAAGCCAACAGCTCTATACTTTGAACACGTATAGCACCTGACATTCTAGATTAAATTCGAGTAATTAATACAAGGCAGTGCTGCCAACATGATTCTATGCCTGCTGATATGTCCAATTTTAAAATACATGTAACTTCTATACTACCAAATGTATTTCATCCCAAATTGTCACAACAAGATATCATAATATTTCAGATTATTTCTGACCAGCACACGCATGACATTGTTGGCAACATGCGTTTACGCGTGCTGATAGATCCAATGTCTAACTGCATGTAACGTCCATTGGACTTCAACCAAATTTTGTATTCTGTACCTTAAGAGATGGAACTAAGAATATATTCAGTCACCAGGGCTGCCAACTGTAGTGCTCTATTAGGCTACATTATACCAGGTATATTTTGAACCAATTAGATATTTCGATATTACCAACTTAATTTCGTCATTATTCCAGATAGGTTCATATTCTGTAGAATAATCATTGGCATGAAAAGTAGGCTGTATAGTTCTTCACGGAACTTCTTGTTTATTGTAGTGGGAACAGCTAAGTTTGTAAGCTTTGTGTAATTTTGTGACCCTTACTTCGTTAGCCTTTGTGTTCGGACAAGATATCTGCATGGTTTCTCCTAAATATTTGAAGTCATTGACTTGTACAATTTCTCCGTATTTTGTTTTTATTGGGAGTTTGAGGATTTTGTATCGAAAAAGTGCGGATTTTTAGCCTATTTTCAATTTAGAAACAAGATGTTCAGTAAAGAACATATAGCCTACTTTCACCTAAATGCATGGGTATTGTTATAACTCTTTGTCCTTTTCAAGGAGTATGATTGAATGTTGGTTGTAGTAGCTTGTTGAAATACAACGTGCTATAGGGATATTAAACATGAATATGAGGTGCCCTTTGCTAGTGCTACCTCTGTACCAAATTTCGTTCAATTCGGTTTCACCGTGTTTGAATTGATAGGGGGAATCGATTTGCACACATACTTGGCCACCATCTGCAAACTATTGGGCTGATGTTCTTGCAGTTTGGTCAGAATATGTTTCCCACATAAAGGAATGGTGTTGCAAAATTTGGTAGAGACTAGATTATTAGGTTGGTCGTAATTACATTTTAGCTTTTAACATTTGGGTGGCCGCGATTACGTTTCCGTCAAGATAGCGGTGATATAAAACATGACACTGAGGTGCCCTTTGCTAGTGCTAGCTCTGTACCAAATTTCGTTCATTCGGTTCCACCGTGTTCGAATTAATAGGGGGAATCAATTTTGACATAAAGATGGCCGCCATCCGCAAACTATTAGGCTAATGACCTATTAGATTGGTCAAAGGATGCTCCCTCCATAAAGGTATGTCGTTGCAAAGTTTGGTAGAGATCGGATGGTTATGTTAGTCGTAATTTGATTTAAGCTTTAAACATTTGTGTGGCCGCCATTACGTTTCTGTCAACATGGCGGCGATATTAATCATGACACTGAGATGCCCTTTGCTAGTGCTATCTCTGTACCAAATTTCGTTCCATTCCATTTCACCGTGTTTGAATTAATAGGGGGAATCGATTCTGACACAAAGATGGCCGCCATCCGCAAACTATTAGCCCAATGACCTATTAGATTGGTCAAAGGATGCTCCCTCCATAAAGGTATGTAGTTGAAAAATTTGGTAGAGATCGGATGATTAGGTTAATCGTAATTTGATTTATGCTTTGAACATTCGTGTGGCCACCATTACGTTCCAGTCAAGATGGCGGCGATATAAAACATGACACTGAGGTGCCCTATGCTAGTGCTACCTCTGTACCAAATTTCGTACCATTCGGTTCCACCGTGTTCGAATTAATAGGGGGAATCAATTTTGACATAAAGATGGCCGCCATCCGCAAACTATTAGGCGAATGACCTATTAGAATGGTCAAAAAATGCTCCCTCCATAAAGGTATGAAGTTGCAAAATTTGGTAGAGATCGGATGATTAGGTTAATCGTAATTTGATTTTAGCCTTGAACATTCGTGTGGCCGCCGTTACGTTTCCGTCAAGATTGCAGCGATATAAAACATGACACTGAGGTGCCCTTTGCTCGTGCTACCTCTGTACCAAATTTCGTTCCATTCGGTTCCACCGTGTTCGAATTAATAGGGGGAATCAATTATTACATAAAGATGGCCGCCATCCGCAAACTATTAGGCTAATAACCTATTAGATTGGTCAAAGGATGCTCCCTCCATAGAGGTATGTTGTTGCAAAGTTTGGTAGAGATCGGATGGTTATGTTAGTCGTAATTTAACTTAAGCTATGAACATTTGTGTGGCCGCCATTACGTTTTTGTCAATATGGCGGCGATATAAAACATGACACTGAGATGCCCTTTGCTAGTGCTACCTCTGTACCAAATTTCGTTTCATTCGGTTTCACCGTGTTTGAATTAATAGGGGGAATTTATTTTCACACAAAGATGGCCGCCATCCGCAAACAAAAAGGCTAATGACCTATTCATTTGGTCAAAGGATGCTTCCTCTATAAGGGTATGTTGTTGCAAAATTTGGTAGAGATTGGCTGATTAGGTTAATCGTAATTTGATTTAAGCTTTGAACATTTGTGTGGCCGCCATTACGTTTCCGTCAAGATGGCGGCGATATAAAACATGACACTGAGGTGCCTTTTGTTAGTACTACCTCTGTACCAAATTTCGTTCCATTCGGTTCCACCGTGTTCGAATTAATAGGGGGAATCAATTTTGACATAAAGATGGCCGCCATCCGCATACTATGGGCGAATGACCTATTATATTGGTCAAAGGATGCTCCCTCCATAAAGGTATGTTGTTGCAAAGTTTGGTAGAGATCGGATGGTTATGTTAGTCGTAATTTAACTTAAGCTTTGAACATTTGTGTGGCCGCCATTACGTTTCTGTCAAAATGGCGGCGATATAAAACATGACACTGAGATGCCCTTTGCTAGTGATACCTCTGTACCAAATTTCGTTCCATTCTGTTGCACCGTGTTTGAATTAATAGGGGGAATTGATTTTCACACAAAGATGGCCGCCATCCGCAAACTATTAGGCTAATGACCTATTCATTTGGTCAAAGGATGCTTCCTCTATAAGGGTATGTTGTTGCAAAATTTGGTAGAGATCGGATGATTAGGTTAGTCGTAATTTGATTTAAGCTTTGAACATTAGTGTGGCCGCCATTACGTTTCCGTCAAGATGGCGGCGATATAAAACATGACACTGACGTGCCTTTTGTTATTACTACCTCTGTACCAAATTTCGTTCCATTCGGTTGCACCGTGTTCGAATTAATAGGGGGAATCGATTTTCACACAAAGATGGCCGCCATCCACAAACTATTACGCTGATGACCTATTGGTTTGTTCAAAGAATGCTCCCCCCATAAAGGTATGTTGTTGCAAAATTTGGTAGAGATCGGATGATTAGGTTAGTCGTAATTTGATTTAAGCTTTGAACATTAGTGTGGCCGCCATTACGTTTCCGTCAAGATGGCGGCGATATAAAACATGACACTGAGGTGTCCTTTGCTAGTGCTACCTTTGTACCAAATTTCGTTCAATTCTCATTCACCGTGTTCGAATTGATAGGGGGGGACAGACATTCAGAGTACACACACTCACACACACACAGACACACACACACATGCACACACAGACACACACACACATACACACACACAGACAGACACACTTTTTTCGCCCTGTGTTGATCTCTTAAGTCTACTTTCATTTTTTGCAAAAATCGAAAGTAGGCTAAAAATAGGCTTATGAGATCACCTTTTGTCCGTGTGTGTTTGTGTGATTCGTGTGTGTGTGTCCCCCTAATAAAATCTAAACGGTTGGAGAGATTTCAATGAAACTCGGTAAGTTTATAGCTCTATTCCGGGTAACCTCGACCGTGCCCTTCAAATTTTGTTACGTCTCACCAATCCAACATGGCGGCTGTGCGAAATATTTCACCATCATTCAATATCTCCGAAACTATTACAGATATCACCCTGGAATTGTGTATGATGATAAAGGGAACTACTAGAAATTCACTTATGTGACCTCTGAAAACCTGGTAACTACAAAACCAACATGGCGGCCAAGCGAAGTTGCGACATTTAAATGGACGTTTCTCGCGATTTAACCAACCAAACGCAATGAAACATGGCACAGTATATGTTTATATATATTGTAATACATCGATATCTAACTTCGTTCAATTGTTTACATAACCTCAAAATGGCGGCTGTGCGAAATATTTCACTGACATTCTATATCTCCGAAACTATTACAGATATCATCATGCAATTTTGTACGGTGATAAAGGGTACTGATACAAGTTTACCTATGTATATTTCATAAATCTGTAAAGTACAAAACGAACATGGCGACCAAGCGAATTTGAAATATTTTAATAGACTTTTCTCGTGATTTAACTCTCTGGGCGCAGTGAAATGTGGTACAGTAAATGATTTTGCATATTGTAATGCACTGCAATCTAATTTAATTCAATTGTTTACATAACCTCAAGATGGCGGCTGTGCGAAATTTTAAAATTAAGTTTTTATTTTTGTGTCGTAATCATGCGATCGAAGTGAAAGTTTGAATAATGAAGCTACGCAATAATTTTCCTTTAATGGTACATAACTATATGGCCTATACATATCATCATCATCATCATCATCATCTTGTATGGTTTCCAGCCCCAGGCTGGGTCTGTTTGGAACATAAGCCTCGCCACTTAGTCCTTTCTTCCCACCACCTCTCCGCTGTCACTCTGGTCCAGTCCTCGCCTCTCTTCTTGACATATTCCTCCACTCCTTTCAGCCATCTATCTCTTGGTCTTCCCCTTGGTCGTTTCTTCTGCATCTGCATCTCATGTATCCTCTTGGGAATCCTCTTCTCTTCCATTCTCTTTAAGTGTCCATACCACCCCAGTCTTGACGTCTCAATCCTACCTTGCAAGGGCTCCTCTTTCACCATTTCCCTGACCTTTTCATTCCTCAACCTGTCTCTTCTTGTTACTCCGATCCTACTTCGCAGGAACTTCATTTCACCTGCCTGTATTCTGCGTATGTCTCTTTTCTTCATTGTCCACGTTTCTGAAGCATAGGTCAGTATCGGGATATAGTAGCTTCTGTATAACACTTCCTTGCTTTTTGTGGGACATCTTTATTCCACACTAAGCTCCTAATGCTTCTCAGAAATGCTTCTGCCTGTCTGCCACGTTCCGTAATCTCTTTGTCATTTCTCCCATTTTCCTCCACTAGACTTCCCAAGTACTTGAGACTTTCCACCTTCTTCGGCTGTCCACCTCCAAGTGTTATCCCACTCATTGGTCTGTCCTTTTTCCTGGTCGTTAACAGGATCTCACATTTACTGATGTTGAACTTCCATCCGTACTCTCCCACTGTTTCTTCCCAAGCCTTCAGTTGCTCCTGAATTTCCTCCTCCTTGTTTCCCCAGACCATGAGATCATCTGCAAACACCATTGCTTTCATCTTATCTTCTCCTATCTTTCCTGCAATCCGTGTCATTACCTCGTCCATAACCACAATAAAGAGAAGGGGTGACAGCGCCTATACATATAATAATCCAAAATGGCGAGCTTCCGAAATATTTTGACGGTTCTCAATATCTAAGAATCTTTTCCAGCAATCAAACTGATTTTTTTAAAGTTCATTGAAGCTATGAACATAATTTCACCTATAGGACTTTCAGTAACCTGGTGAGCACAAATCCAACATGGCGGCGACGCGAAGTATAAATATTTAAATGGATGTTTCTCGCAATTTAACCATCTGAGTGCAGTGAAACTTTGCACGTTAATGCTTATACAAATGTTAATCCACTGGTATCTAATTTATTTCAATTGTTTCCATAACCACAAGATGGCAGCTGTGCGAAATTTTAAAATCTCGTTTTTACTTCTTGTGTCCTAATCATGCGATTGAAGTCTGAAAACCACACGTACACAATAATCTTCATGTAATAGTACATAAATATAAATCCAACCTGGCTACCATCTGCAATATTTAGTCGGTTCTCAGTATCTACAAATCTAACATAGCAATCAAACTGAAATTTTGTACGTTGATAGAGGCAATTAATATGAGTAGGATATATGAAAATAGGCTGTATAGTTCTTCACGGAACTACTTGTTTTTCATACGAGATTTGGAGATCAGTTTTCATGGTGATCTCATGGAGTTTCTCTAAGGCATGATGTGCTTCTGTTCTAGTATTTGTTACTATGCGATGCCATCTGCGAAAGTGAGGCATTTTATATGGGTTATGTTTTCCTTTTATTTATTTATTCGCATATTCATTAATTTATTAATTTGCTCATTCATTCGGTTATTTATTTAGTTATATAATATTCAATTAATGATTATTTTATTTAGGATCGTTTCAACTTCTTATGGGTTACGATTGCACAACTTCCTTGACTATAGATGTACTTTCTTCAACTTTTTCTCTGGCTCGCTCTTGCTCGTTGCCCTTCCGAGGACACCCTTCTTGTTCTCCTGGGTTTCTCTACGAACAGATCAGTCACCTCCGCAATTTTCATTCTGAACACTGTTCTGTTTGCAATATTTCCCTCCTCAATGCCACAGTCTTAGCCTACTTTTCACATTTTGCATCAATTAGGAAAATGTAGACTTATGAGATCGGGCAAATGTGTGTCTGTCTGTCCTTCTGTCTGTCTGTTTGTCTGTCCTTCTGTCTGTCTGTCTGTCTGGCTGTGTGTGTGTGTCCGCCTATCAACACCTAAACAGCTGGAGCAATCGAAACAAAATTTGGTAGGAGACCTGAATATCTCACGCCATATTTGAAAATCATGTCAGTGCTACCAACTGCTGAAAAATCGCAATTGAAATTTGAGCTCACTGTTGGATATCTTGGAAGGTATGAATGGGAGCTATTTCAAAATTGGCACACGCATAGATAATAATATTGTAGTTTAATTTCCAGGAGGCCATACATGGCAGTGTTGCCAAAATGATTATAAGCCTGCTGATAGGTCCAATTTTTAAATGCATATAACTTCTACACTTTCAATTGGAATTCAACCAAATTTCGTATGTTGTATGTGTATATAACCAGATATGACTGAGCGTATTCTTAAGAGCCACCAGGGCTGCCAACTGTTAAGAAATGCTCTTAATTTATTTTATCCAAATACCAATATATCAGAAAGTATGCAAGCCGACAGCTTTAAACTATGCACACGTATAGTACCTGACATTCTATATTAATTTGGAGTAACTTACATACGTCAGTGCTACCAACATGATTCTAAGCCTGCTGAGAATTCCAACTTTAAATACATGTAAATTCCATACTATCATTTGGATTTCAACCAAATTTCGAATGTGCTATGTGTACCATAACAGATATAAGAATGCCGATTCTTAAGAGCTACCAGGGCTGCCAACTGTTAATATGTGCTGTCTCTATTCTTGTTACCCTAATATCAATATATCAGAAAGTATTCAAGCCAATAGCTCTAAACTTTGCTACCTGGCATTCTAGATGAATTTGGAGTAACTAATATACGTCAGTGCTGCCAACATGATTCTAATCCTGCTGATAAGTCCAATTTTCAAATGCATGTAACTTCTATATTAACTAATGGATTTCATTCAACATTTACACAACAATAGATCATATTATTTCAGATTATTTCTGACCAATACATGAATGACATTGTTGCCAACATGATTTTACGCGCGCTGTTAGATCCAATGTTTAACTGCATGTAACGTCCATGCTACTCATTAGACTACAACCAAATTTTGTATTCTGTACCTTAAGAGATGGAACTAAGAATATATTCAGTCACCAGGGCTGCCAACTGTAGTGCTCTATTAGGCTACATTATGCCAGGTATACAGTATTTCGAACTAATTAGAAATGTCGATATTACCAACTTAATTTCGTCATTATTCTAGATAGATCCATCTAGATTAATCATTGGCATGAATCTTAAATTTTAAGAAAAGTAGGCTCTTTAGTTCGTCACGGAACTTCTTGTTAATTTGTCCAGGATATTTTCCAGTATTGTTTAATTTGACTTCCAATTTCGTAATATTTCCACAGATACGTACGCTTCAACACCGAGTTTTATTCCTCCTTAGGTTTATGATTATGTTAGTTTTTAAGATTTAAATAGTTTATCGCTGACGAAGAGCCCAATGAGGCTTGAAGCATGTACAAAACTATAACTGTTTCATTAAACATTGGCAGACGGGAATTAATATGCGGTAATTATTCACTTTCCAATAATGTGAACACTTTTGCGTAATATAAATTTAATAGTCCTAGTTGCTATTTTTCAAGATTGCCAAAGTATCGGTTGATGAAGGAACAGAAAGGTCAGAAACAATTACTAGTTCTCGTACCGGTACTGATATGGTGGAACACCAGTGTTTGAATTGTTGATTTCCATCTATATGGTTCGCACTATTCATTTCTGAATACAGTACCATCATAGTATCCATAAGGAAAGCAAGTGTGTTTATCGGTTTTTCTGCGAAATGTCACTTGCAACGTCCAACTATTTTGGGATCTAAGTTGGCTTCTCAAACTCTCGTACTGGATCTTCAGGAGTACTTTCTACTGCAACATTGCAATGTTAGTAGTAGAATATAATTTTATGAACTGATCAGTTTTCTATTACACTATTTCTGTAGTTTTTCTATTTAGACTCCACGGCAGTAGTGTATAAAGAAATTCCGAAAACAACTGAAGGGCCAGCTCTACGTAGGGATATTATTGCAGTCTTCAAAAAGCAGACAGATTGGGTTGTATACGAGTGTGAAATGTTGGAAATTCTAGGAAAATAAGACAAGTCCAATGCTTTTTCAAGATAATTAAATATCTGGAATGTTTGGCATTCAATAATGATTTGTACTTTGTTAGGGGTTACATAATAAATAATTCTATTTGATCTTAAAATGTTTTTCACTTTTGTATTCAACTGAGATTTCGGCAAAAACCAGACTAGTCCAAAGGTATTTTTAGGTTTTCCCAACTATCCTCATCATCATATATATTATTTCAGTAGTATAGATTCCTCCTGCGGCACTCATAAGCGACCGATCGTGAAATTGAGCGTTCAAATGAAAGAGAATAGACATTAGCAGTGACGAATTGCACTTTAATTCCATGAATATCAATAATTTCTTTAAAAAATGACTTTTTAAAAACTGTACGAAGTGTGCGATTTGCAGATACTGTTGGTGCATGAAGATACGCTCAATAATATCTGTCCACTTCACATTTTGGTCGCTGTGGCGCCCGTTTTATGTCATTTTATCATTCTGAGGTTTTTCCTTTATCATTATGCATGGATTTCAGAAACAGTAAATAAAATGAATGTGTAGGCCCTACTCAAATCGTATAATTTCATAAATTAGCAGTGACGAATTGCATTCTAATTTCATAAATATCTATTTTGTAAGAAGTGTGCGATTTGCAAATACTGATGCTCAAACTTGTAGCAATTATGATTTGACGTCTAAACCCTTAAAACTATTAAACGTCAATTATTATTATTTTACAAATTTTTCTTCTGCATTCTAATTTCATAAATATCGATCATTTCGAATGATTTTCAGAAACAGTAAATCAATGGATTGAGTACTCTAATCGTATAACCGGTGAGTGTTAAGTCTTCTTAGAACTATTAAACATTAAGTTAATTCTTTTACAGGTTTTTCTTCTATCATATCCCATGGTTTTCAGAATCAGTAAATCAATGGATTGAGTACTCAAATCGTATAACCGGCGAGTGTTACTGCTAAGCTTTCAGTCAATGGACTCAGCACACACATGATTTAAACTCATTCGTCTAAACAATGGATTTATGGAATTTCAGGTTTGTTAAATTCCAGGTTTTTTAATATGCCGCGATACAAGTTTTTCTTCTGCATTCTAATTTCATAAATCTCGATTTTTGTAAGAAGTGTGCTATTTGCAAATACTGTTGCTGTAACATGCTGCAATTATGAGTTGTCGTCTTAAACCTTAAAACTATTGAACGTTAATTCTCTTACAGTTTTTCTTCTATCAATTCGCATGGTGTTGGAAAACAGTAAGTCAATGGATTGAGTACTCTAATCGTATAACCAGTGAATGTTACGTCGTCTAAAACCTTAGAACTACCGGTATTAAACGGTAATTCATTTACAATTCTTTCTTCTATCATTTCCCATGGTTTTCAGAATCAGTAGGCTAAATCAATGGATTGGGTACCGGTACTCAAATCGTATAACCGGCGAGTGTTACTGCTAAGCTTTCAATCAATGGACTTAGCACACACATGATTTAAGCTCATCCGTCTAAACAAATGATTTATTAAATTCCAGGTTTGTTAATAGGCCTATGCCACGATACAGGGTTTTCTTCTGCATTCTAATTCCATAAATATAGACTTTTGTAAGAATTTTGCTTTTTTGCAAATACTGTTGCTCTAATATGCTGCAACTACAAGTTGTCGTCTAAAACCTTAAAACTATTGAACGATAATTCTCTTACAGTTTTTCTTCTATCTGGTTTTCAGAATCAGTAAATCAATGGATTGGGTACAGTTTTTCTTCTGCATTCTAATTCCATAAATATCGATTTTTGTAAGAAGTGTGCTATTTGCAAATACTGTTGGTGTAACGTGCTGCAATGAGTTGTCGTCTAAAACCTTAAAACTATTGAACGTTAATTCTCTTACAGTTTATCTTCTATCATTTCGCATGGATTTCAGAAACAGAAAATCAAAGGAGTGAGTACTCATATCGTACTCAAATCGTATAATTTCCTAAATATCGAAAAACCGGTGAGTGTTATGATGATCTAATTTTCAGTGATTGCCTTCTTAAGTTAGGGAACCTACAACTTGGAATTCTGACTGAAATGTATCGAATAAGTGGTGAGTGTTACGGCTAATCTGTCTATCAATGGACTCAGCACACAAATGGCATTAACAGAGACAAATTGCATTCTAATTTCATAAATATCGAAGAAAGAAACCATCCACAGAACGCTCTCATGCTGACGCTCCACTCAGGAAAGCGAAAGCTTCCCTGTAGGTAACGTGCAAAGGAGTTAAGCGCTGTGCGCTCCCACACAGGACCGGGAATGCTGCACTGCATGTAGTGTGCGAAGGAGTTTAACGCTGATCGTTGCACTTAGGAACAAGGAAGCCTCACTATAGGCGGGGCGTGAGGAAGTTATCCAACGAGGGCTGTCCTGATTAGGGAGAAAGAGGCTCCTCAGCCAACAAAATAAAGCAGGAAATCTTGACCAAGATGCTTTCTGCCCGGAGTTCACCCAGAAGCAACAAAAAGGAATTCAGCCCGATATATCAGAGGCAATGCACTAATGAAGACAACACAATCGAATGCGATAGGTGCAGAGAAAAGACCCACGAGAACTGTACAGGCCTCATAGGTTAGGAAGTCAGAGACCTTGAAAGAAAGGACAGGAAACTGATATGGCTGTGTGAAACATGAAAACCTAAGGCACTGCACATGAATCAATCCTGTAGGGTGGTAATAGCCGCCCTTGCCGAAACGTTCGAGGACCTAACACAATACATCAAAACCAGATTTCAGAAAAACATGGAAAATGTGATCAAAGAAGCAGTATAGAATGCTCACAGAAAGAAACCAGCTACAGCACGCTCTCATGCTGACGCTCCACTCAAGAAAGCGAAAGCACCCCTGTAGGTAACGTGCAAAGGAGTTTAGCGTTGAGCGCTAACACACATGACCGGGAAAGCTGCCCTGCATGCAGTGTGCGAAAGAGTTTAACGCTGATCGTTGCACTTAGGAACAAGGAAGCCTCACTGTAAGCGGGGCGTGAAGATGTTTTCTACCGAGGGTTGCCCTGATAAGGGAGAAAGAGGCTCCTCAGCCAACAAGATAAAGCAGGAAATCATGACCAAGATGCTTTCATAATTATCGAATAACTGGCGAGTGTTATGATGATCGAATTTTCAGTGATTGCCTTCTTAAGTTAGAGAACGTACAGCTTGGAATTCTAACTGAAATGAAAATGGCGTTCTATAATCATTTGGTTGAAATAAAAACATAACAACCCTTCCCCTTAAGTCACTCATTATAAACCTATTGGGGAAAGTATGACAAATGAACATGCGAGATTTCTCGCACGGGTCCGCTAGTAAATATATAATTCCTTTATGTGCAATGTAAATCTGTTCGTGCGACAATAGTAGGTCAAAAAGTAATTGTTATTTATTTCATTCAGCCCAATTGAACCCATCATCTTCTTATCCTTCTCTTCTTTTTCTTTTGCTTTAGCGCTTGTCTCGCCTCGTGGCAGGGTCCGCTATTTGAATCCGCTGTCTCCACTTTAGCCGGTCCTGGGCAATGTCCGGATGAAGGTTGACGCTTTTCAGATCCCTGTGCAGTGTATCGGCCAAACGTTGTCTCGGACGCCCCTTTGATCTTTTCCCGGCGACCTCCAGTGTGTAGCCTTGTTTTGCAATGGTGTCCACTCCTGACCGTAGCACATGCCCAAACCATCGCAGACGGCCCTCACGCATTTTGTTACAGATTGCTGCGATACCAAATCGTTCCCTTATTCTTTGATTGGGGATGTGATCCAACCTAGTAATGCCTGCTGTCCATCTAAGCATCTTGGTCTCCATGACACTTGGCCGACGTTCTGCTTCCTTCGTGGTCGGCCAACATTCGGTACTATAAAGCGCCACGGGACGAATGAAAGTGCAGTATATCTTCGATTTTAGGTGGTCTTTCATCAGGCGATCGCACATGACACCTGTCGTTGTTCGCCACTTCATCCACGCAGCATTAATTCTTATGTTGACCTCCTCGGTGAGACGACCTTCAGCAGTTATCGTAGAGCCAAGATACTTATATGTTGTCGTTAGAGGCAGATCGTCGCCGTCGACTTGTATTGAACCTATACTTTTTAGCCTATTTTCAATTTTCAAAAAATAGGCTTATGCGATCACCTTTTGTCCGTGTGTGTGTGTGTGTGTGTGTGTGTGAGAGGTGTGTGTGTGTGTCCCTCCCCCTAATAACTTGTGTGAGGTGTGTGTGTCCCTCCCCCTAATAACTTCTATACAGCTGGAGCGATTTCAATGAAACTCGGTAAGTTCATAGCACTAATCCGAGCGACCCAGTCCGTGCCCTTAAAATTTTGTTACATCTCAACAATCTAACATGGCGGCTGTGCGAAATATTTCAACAGCATTCAATATCTCCGAAACTATTCCCGATACCACCCTGGAATATTTTACGGTGATAAAGGGAACTACTAGAAGTTCACCTATGTGACTATTGAAAAACTGGTAACTACAAAACCAACATGGCGGCCCCGCGAATTTGCGACATTTAAATGGACGTTTCTCGCGATTTAACCAACCAAACGCAATAAAACTTGGTACAGTATATGTTTATACACATTGTAATGTACCGACATCAAACTTCATTCAATTGTTTACATAACCACAAGATGGCGGATGTGCGAAATATTTCACCGGCATTCTATATCTCGGAAACAATTAGCGGTATCACCCTGAAATTTTGTACGGAGATAGAGGGAACTACTGGAAGTTCATCTATAAGACTTTCAAAAACCGGTTAACTACAAAACGAACATGGCGGCCAAGAGAATTAAAAATTTTAATAGACCTTTCTAGTGATTTAATGTTCCAAACGCAATGAAATCTGGTACAGGAAATGTTTATACACATTGTAATGCACCGGTATACAATTTAGTTCAATTGTTTACTTAACCACAAAATGGCGGCTGTGCAATATTAAAATTATGTTTTTATTTCTTGTGTCGTAATCATGCGATTGAAGTGAAAGTTTGAATAATGAACCTACGAAATAATTTTCCTTTAATGGTACATTACTCTATGGCCTATACTTTTTACAATCCAACATGGCGACCATCCGAAATATTTAGACGGCTCTGAATATCTGTCGGAATTGTGATCGATCCTGTATGTTTTTTGATGAAATTCCTAGATGCTGTAGGTCTGACATCACTGTGGTGATCCATTTGTTTTTAGAAGCTTTCCCTCTTCCTGTCGTGGTGAAGATCTTGCTGGTAAGTCTATCTGGACCCATGCGTGTCATATATCCGTAGAAAGCTAATCGTCACTTCCTCATGGATGTGACGATATCATCTTGATGATCATAGAGCTCATTGTTGTGCCTGATCCTGTAAGTACCACCCTCTTCCCTAATTGGTCCTAAAATCCTTCTAAGTATTTTCCGTTCCTTGAGCTCTAGTTTCCTCAGTGGGCCTTTCCGGTTCATCAGGAGACACTCAGAGGCATATAGAACGGAAGGTCTTACTACTGAGTTGTAATGTAGAAGTTTAAGGTTCTTAGAGAGGCACTTGGCCAGAGGAGTGCGTCAGGCCTCGGCAGCCGGCACAGTTCATATCCTCGCCGCTAGATGGGGGCTTCATTCATTCCATTCCTGACCCGGTCGGAGACTGGAAGCAGGCTGTGGATTTTCCTTCAGAGAGGCACTTGGATGTGTAGATGCTCTTACGGGAGTGGTAGACCCTTTCCAGTTTCGTGCATCTAGTGTCTATTGCTAAGGTCTCACTCTCGTTTGCTGGAATCCACTCCCCTAGGTACTTCACTGCAGGAACTTTTGAATTGTGGTGTCTTTCACAAGAATAGTAGACGGGGCTCCCTTTATATTTGTCATGAACACTGTTTTTTGTATATTGACCTTCAAGCCAGTTTTAGCTGCTATGTTATAGAGGCTCTGTAGTTGGTGAGCAGCTTCTTCTATGTTGTTCGCTAACAAGGTAAGGTCGTACATTGAGATTGTCTTTCTTGTACCCAATTTGCAGTCCTGTTCCTGATGGTAACGTGGTAGTCCATTCGCTGATAATCTTCTCAAGTACACAATTGAAGAGAATACAAGAAATGCCATCACCTTGTCTAACTCCTGTTTGGATAGAGAAGCTGTCTGAGAGTTCACCTCTGAACTTGACTTTGGAGGTCGTAGCCTTCAGTGTAGCCTGGATTAGTCTGGTGGTCGTCGCATCCAGTCCTAATTCCCATAGAGTGGAGAAGAGGGTCTGTCTGTCTATTGAATCATACGCCTTCTGGAAATCCACTAGTATGACTACCCATCGATGTCCGCCGCAATTCTTGTACCTTAAGATTGTCTTGAGGTCCTGTATTAAATACAAATTTTGTTCTATGCATGATCTATTTGCACGAAAACCGGCCTGATATTCACCTAGTTGGGAATCTAGTTGACTAGTAACTCTGGTTAGCAAGGCTTTAGATAGTATCTTGTATGTGACAGAGAGATGCCTCTGTAGTTATCAAGGTCAATCCAACTACCTTTCTTGTGTAGAGGATGGATCACAGCTGAGGTCCATCCCTCAGGTAAGGTCTCCGTTGCCCATATATCCTGTATGATTTGATGGAGGTTTTGTATTGATTGTTCATCAGCATGTTTCCACATTTCTGCAACTATACCGTCTTCACCTGAGGCCTTGTTGTTCTTTAGGCTCTTGATAATCTCCCTTATTTCTTCTATGGTTGGCGGTAAGGAGTATGGATTTCTGGAAGGAGGGTCTTGGAAGGTGAGTCTCTCTTTAGGTTCCTCTGCATTGAGGAGCTTCTTGAAATACCCTGCAAGGGTACTGGTGCAATCCTTGTTGTTGTACTGAAGTTTTCCATCAGGTCCACGAAGATGAAGGGTAGGAGCTTTGTATTGTGTCGACTGTTTTCTGAGTTCTCTGTAGAAATCCCTCGAGTTATGTCTTTTGAAGTCCTCTTCTGCCTGTTTTATCAGAGCCTTATTATGGTTCCTCTTGGTTTGTCGATATATATTGGAAGTTATTTTTCTTTGTGTAAGAAAGGCCTGGTAGTTAGCTTCATTCTTGCACTGGTTACAAGTGACCCAGGCTCTACGCCTTTCTTCTATAGCCTGGTCACATGTAATCGTCCACCAGGGATGCTTGGCTTTGTTGGATGAGGCAGGCATGGTTTTTTGAGCGGCATCCAGTAGAGCCTTTTGTAGGTTGGACCAACCTTGCTTCTCTGTGTTTTTCTTCAGGGTCAATTATTTAACTATTAATCTATTCATCTATTTTTTTTTCATGAGAATCTACCACTTAGTATCACACAACTTCATTTCTTTTTCTTTTATTTTGCCTGGAGTTCCCTCCGCCTCCAATATTCATACATGCGTTCACTGGCATGTTTCCTTAGACCTTCGGTCCAAGTTCATCCACTTCTCTTTCATCTTGAAACACTTCCAGATTTTTCACTTTACTCTTAAATTCACTTCTTCCTAGCATCTGAGGCTCTGTGATGTTCATCTTTTCTTAATCTATTTATTTATGCATCCATTTATTTATTCAATTTATCTAATTATATTTTTTATCTAATTATCTAATTATCTTCTTCTTCTTCTTCTATTTCTACTTCTTCTGCTTCTCCTTTTTTTCTTCGTCTCTCCTTCTTCTGTCGTTTAGGCTGACTGTGGACCACATCTGGATCGTTATTTTTGCGCAATACTCCTCCATTCTATAGCTCTGCATTCCCCTCCTTTCTTCAGTCCATGGCGCCTGGATCCGGGATGTAGGATGACTCTTAAAACCCGTGAAATTCTTAATTTTGGCTTTGTATGCTTCCCTGTTCCCGGCCCCATTGTGTTGGGGTAGCGCGCCTGCCTCTCACCCGGAGGCCCCGGGTTCGATCCCCGGCTCCATCAGGGAATTTAAAACTGACGTGAGGGTTGGAACGGGGTGCACTCAGCCTCGTGAGGACAATTGAGTAGCTGTCTGACTGTGAGACAGCGCCCAGATCACGAAAACCAAGATTAACGGTCGAGGGGACCCGATGCGTTGATCACGCGTCACCCCAATATCTGCAGGCCGAATGGCTGGGCAGCGGTCGCTTGGTCGGCCTTAGCCCGTCATGGGCTGTATAGTGCCATTTTTTTTGACTTATGCTTCCCTGTTGCTGACTTCAGCTTCAGATGTTGCCATTTCTTCTAGGTCCTTCTTCACCTCCTGATACCAGCGAGCTGTGGTTTTCCTGGTCGCAAGGAATTCCATTATCCGGTTGGTTAATCTACCTGGGTCCATTCTGTATATATGTCCAAAGAACATGGCCCTTCCTTTCCGGATGATGTCTGAGATTTTATCCAATCTGAGGTATAATTCTTGGTTGCCTTTTTTCTTTCTATACGACCCTTCCTCTGTTCTTTTAGGTCCAAGTATCTTTCTAAGAATCTTTCTCTCTATTAGCTCCAACTCTTTGATCATTCCTTCCTTTGTCAGACACAAACATTCAGCTGCATATATGGCTTCCGGGCGAATCACTGGTAGGTTCTCAGTTTTGTGTTGATCGAGATGGTCTTCTTGTTGTAAGTGTTCAGGTCAATTTGTATGCCAAGTTTAACTTGTTAATTCTCGATTTCACTGCCTATTTATCTATTAATCTATTTATTTATTTATTTATATACTAGCAGTAGTGCCCGGCTTCGCCCGGTGGATTTTTGTATGGATGATAATGAATAATGCTACAGAACTGGAACGCTCAAGGATCAGGATCGGAAAGCTCCAACGCTTATTGCAGCTGTTAACCTCGGTATACTGCACCAACACCAGCGCCCTTATGCAGAGGCATACTATTGCCATTATGATAACTGTTTTAAGGGGCATTAGAAATCTTTTTGCACTAATTACACCCCGTGACTGCAATTTATAAGCAGCTCGCAATTCTGCACCAGAACACTGGTAGGGGCGACGTGATGCAGCCCGCATTACCAGGCAACAATTGACTTAGGTATTGTTGAAGTTGTTCGGTAGCGCTTGTTCCTCCGACATACTGAACAAAACTCAATCCTTAAGGTTACCTGAGAGGTGTAGCCTAATGCTACATAGCCTAAACTATTCCTCTTGAATCTGGCTATCATATACAAAAAGAGTTTTTCGAATCCGACTGGTAGTTACAGAGATTAGCGCGTTTAAACACACAAACAAACTCTTCAGCTTTATTATATTAGTATAGATAAAATATCAAATATACAGGCCTATTAAACTGGCTACGCGGGCTAAAGCGCTGCGTTAGGTCAAGGGGCCAAGCTCTCTGCTGACTCGGTAGACGCGTGGGTTCGAGCCCCACCGTCGGCTGTCCTTGAAATGGTTTTCCGTGGTTTCCCCATTTTCAACACCAGGCAAATGCTGGGACAGTACCTTCTGACAGGCCACGGCCGCTTCCTTCCACATCCTAGCCCAGTTTCATTCATCTTCATCCATTCCATCTCTCATCCCGACGCGAAGGTCGCCCACGGGCGTCGACTAGAAAGACCTGCACTCGGCCTCTCAGGAGGCTACACGACAAAAAAAACAAACAAAAAAAAAACGCTTACAAAAGCTGATTGCTCCCTGAATATTTTATTAACTATAAAAGGAGTGCTGAGGGATGAAAATCTTGACAAATGATGATGTGTGACCATGGCTGAAAATTTCGTGACATACTGTAACTTATATAGCATTGGGCATGACTCCATGAACATGCGTTCCTTATTGTTTCTTGTTATAATTCCTTTGTGAACTAGGTTGCACTACTAGGCAGATTATTCAAATACAATGGAAGTTCATGATGTCTGCACGAGCTGTAAGCATCTTGTTCTATTTTATGAATGGAAACTTGCAGGCATTGAAGCTCACTGTAGCAGTTTGTCTGTAAAGTCCATATCATAGAGAATCGCAAACAAGCGTTACTCTATTGCTCCACATGCTGTTCACGTTCATCCCTTCAGTAGCCCATGTCTCTTGAGTGTTGAGTGAACTGACAGTAGGCAATGGCAGTATACTACAAATAAAATCATTTTACTGTGGATGTCGATTATGTGGAAGATTATTTTCAATGGGAACTTTCTCCGAGGTTCAGTAGGGCAAATACAGGGTGAGTGAAATATTACTAGACAACGGAAAGCATTGTATTTCTGAGGTTTGGAAGTGCCGAAAGTCATGGAAAACGTAAGATAAGCAAATTCTGCACTTCAGAAAATCTTTTTAGTTAGATATAATATTTAAACCTGATTTAAGTAAATTAACACCATTGTATTCCTGCTGTCATTCTACTAAATAAATATTTCTTAACCAAAAACAATAAATAACCAAACGAACGCAAATTTTGATTTTCCAAATCATCATCATCATCTTGAGCAGTTTCCGACCGCTGGTCGGGTCTGCTTGGAACATAAGCCTCTCCATCGTTTCCTGTCCATCCACCATCTCTCGTCATTTACTGTGTCCCAGCACACTCCTCTTTCCTCCACACTCTTCTTAACTCCTTTTGTCCATCTGTCCCTTGGTCTTCCCCTTGGCCTCCTTCCCGTAATTTCCATTCCAAACATCTTCTTCGGTATCCTCTCCTCTTGCATCCTCCTCACATGTCCATACCATTGTAGCCTAGATCGCTCTATTCTATTTCGCAACGGTTCCTCTCTTACCATCTCTCTGACTCTCATTCCTTACTCTGTCCATTCTTGTCACTCCTACCCTACTCCTCTGGAACTTTATCTCCACTGCTCGTATGTTATTCTTGTCCCTTTCCTTCATCACCCATGTTTCTGAACCATATGTCAAAATTGGCACTAAGTAGGTCTTGTAGATGATTCCTTTACATTTTTGTGGTACATCTTTATTCCATATCATCCCCCTAACACTCTTGAAAAATCCATCTGCGCACCTTCCCCTTTCATTTATTTCCATCCTATTGCCTCCCTTTTCTTCAATTATGCTTCCCAAGTACTTGAAGCATTCTACTTTCTGCAACTGCTGTCCTCCGAGTGTTATGCCCATATCCAGTCTGTTCTTCCTCCTCGTTGTGATGACCACTTCACTCTTTTGTGCTGAGAACTTCATCCCATATGATAACACTACCTTCTCCCACTCATCTAATTGCTTTTTTACTTCTTCCTCATCCTCTCCCCATACCAGAAGGTCATCAGCAAACAACATTGCCTTCATTTTCCTTTCCCCAATGCTATTTACCACTTTTCGTATGATTTCATCCATCACCACTATAAATAATAGGGGTGAGAGGGCACTTCCCTGTTTCAGACCACTCTCCAGTTGAAACCATTCCTTTCTCTCTCTTCCCACCTTTACACAGCTTTTGCTTCCCTCGTACATTGCTTTCACTCTTGCCACTGTCTCCTTGTTCACTGCTTTTGCTCTCATTGCTTCCCATACCTTATTTTCCAAATAAGGTATCCTAATTCCGTCCCCCCAATCCAGTTGTTATCTATTCATTCATTTTAAGGAATGTTTATTGTGACATTCTAAGGATCTCTTAGTGTGTCCCTATAAGAGATGTATCGGTTGCTGGTGCAGGCATTGAGCGGGTCCATTATTAGGAATATCTGGGGTGCTACCTGAATGACAAATGGGAATCTAGGCAGGAAATCAATGCTCGCATTGAGAAAGCCAGAAGTGTCTTTATTCGAATAAAGAATCTGCTGTGTTAAAGAGATTTTAGTCTGAGAACGAGAATCCGAGTCCTCAGGTGTTACGTAATTCCCGTTTTAATGAAAGGTCATGGGGAATGGACGTCAACTAAAACCTTAGAGAGGAGGTTGGAAGCGTTTGAAATGTGGATGTATCGTCGGATGCTTCGTATACCATGGACCGATAACGTGAGAAACACCGAGGTGCTGGATTGGATGGGCAAGAAGATGGAGATACTCTACAATATCTTCCTCTTCATTTCCCTTATGCCTTCAAGCGTCGGTGTAGCCTCGTTTGAGCCATTTCTGCCATTCCGCTCTATTTCTGCACATTCTCTTCATTTCCACAACAGTTTTGCTCCTTTTCTGTCCCCATCTCTCAATCCTATTCTCCCATGTAATGCGGGGTCTACGTCGTCCAGCTCCTCCCTAGTCTCGCATTTCATGTATTTGTTTTATTTTTCTTTCTTCTTCCAATCTCGTAACATGTCCGTACCATCTCAAGTGACGTTCCTCAACCACTTCACGCATTGCTTTTTGTCCTAATTCCTCTCTAATTCTCTCATTTCGAACTCGATCTCTTGTTGTCTTTCCTACTGCTCCGCTCAGGAACTTCATCATACTTAGATGTTTATCTTGTAATGCCAAACTCTCCATACCATACAGCGTAATCGGTGCCATGATTGCATTATAGATCTGCTTTTTGGTCTTAAGACGTATCTCCTTCTTCCCTACTATTGTGGTATTCATCTGATAATAAGCTGATGCTGCTTTCTTAGTTCTATTTAGTACCTATGGTTCAATTTTTCCATCATTACTTAATATGATTCCTAGATATTCAAACGTTTCTACTTTCTCAAAAGGCTTTGCATTACAGAGGATATTGAGCTTTGCTTCCTGTTTATTCTGTTTTGAGACCCTCATTACTTTACTTTCTCTTCATTCACTATCATTCCCTTCCTTTTCAATTCTTCATACCATTCCACCACTGCTTGATGAAGTCTTTCTGGTGTGTCAGCTATCAATACTATATCTGCATAGAGCAGTCTGTCTGTTAGGTAGTCAGCCCAAAGGCTGGTTGGATCCTCAAAAAGTACCGCCGTTACGTTATGTGAGTAGACACCCACAAAAACCCAAGGCAGCGCTATTTTGAAAAACCGGTCGTAATCTCCACATTCCAATCTTTGTTCTGTATGTTCTTCTCTTACACATTTTTGTTATTTCGTCTAGCAAGATGTTGAAAAGCAAAGGGCTTAGGCTATCCCGTTGTTTAATTCCTTTCTCTATTGGAAATTCTTCAGATGGTTCTCCATCTAGACGTACTATTCCCACTGTTAGTCTATGCTCTTTACAGCATTTCTCAGCTTCATTGGCATCCTCTTCGCTGCCAGTGCTTCCCACACGTATTGTCTTGGTACCAAGTCAAATGCAGCTTTGAGATCAAGAAATGCTAAATACAGGTCCTTATTTTTGGATATGCTCTTTTCTATTCCATTAACAATATCAAGGAACAGAAGCTAATATATTTTCGCCATATGACTCGTAACTCCAAGTATCGCCTCCAACAGCTCATCATAGAAGAGACCAGGGGAGGAGGAGGATCTCCTGGCTCAAAAACTTGCGAGAATGGTTTGACCTTGACTCAGCATCTCTGTTTCAAACAGCAACATCAAAGGAAAGGATAGCAGTGGTGATCGCCAATCTCCGTCGCGGAGGCGGCACGTAAAGAGGAAGAAGTAATATGTGCAAACGATTTTACACACAAGTTATCCATCTAGACGAAAATCTAAAAAACCAAGGTAAACCCCCTCCACGATGACTTGAGGTAGGGATAGAACACCCCTCAATTGTCCTCACGAGACTGAGCGTATCCCGTTCCAGCCTTCAGACCAGATTTAAATTTCAGAAACGCAAGGGGACGGATTTATGTCTCCAGTTATAACAAAAGTGGTGACGGCTCCTGTCTAAACGACTACAACCACACGGCTGTATTCAAGTAGTAGGCTACGCAATATTGAAGTAGTAATGTACCCTACCAATCGCTAAACGATGAGAAACTTAACGTTAGGCGTCAATATAACACTCTGGTAACCTCTCACAATTTGGAAAATTACAGCGTAAACGAACAGAACAAAGCAGGTGTGTAACCAAATGGTTCTGGAGAGTTACCTGCTCCTCTCGAAAGAAAGTAACACTGTCTACGTATGTTAAAGTGGGGAACTAATTAACGTGAGGGAACCGATTCCGGGCACATTATCTTAAATACACCACGCGCCCACCGCATGGTAACAGCGCAACACGCGATCGCGACCCTCGGCGATGGTAGTCCCCATGCATGAGCCCGAGGTCCTGCATGGATCGCAAGTACAGTATATCGAGTCAAGTACCCAATGTCCAATCAATCGGGAACTTGGTAACAAAACCCACAAGAGCAACCTTAAGAAGCAACAGCATTTCCAACAAACTTTCATAAGTTACACAATGCTCTCGCCACAAAATAAAAAGATTAATATAAGGGGTGACCAAATATGATGATGATGATGATGATGATTATGGTGATAATTGTTGTTTGAAGGGACCTACCATCTGGGTTGTCGGCCCCTAATGGTTTGGGTGATATTGAAAGATGAGATGAGAATGAAAACTATAACTAATTCTAACTACTCACTTACATACTAGAAGAAGAAATGGTAAACAAATAAAGGATATGGCAAATAAAGGACAGGAAGAAAAGAAATGCCCTCAACCCACGAATAAAGAGGATTGAGGGACTTGGAAGGAAGGAGAGCCATGAAAGGCAGATAGGAAAGGGAAAGAGGAGCGCTTCATAAAGAGGGAGGTAGCGCGCAGTTCGCGGTCTGGACGGGGACACCAAGAGCTCACTGATGAGCCAGCTTGGTGTCCTAGGCGAAACCCCACACGAAACACGGCACAAAAGTAGTGTGTTTTGGACAGTTCAAGGCCCTCCACCTACACACCCTCCACACAAGATGGTGGCAGCCCGATAACTCCCGAAACCGTGGTCGGATTTTGACGAATGAGGTGTCATTGAACTCGGGTGGACACCCTCTTTCCAATGGACAACATATTTCAACCCCAAAATAAAACCTACCCCTACTAGGGGGTGAATTTGTAACTTTTTAGAGAATCTCTCTTTCCAATTGATACATGTGAGAGTGTGAATGCTGATATGGAATGAAACGTTATTCCACATAAAGTGTATGTGTTCGGTGGATAGCCACTATGAATTAACATGCTTGTTTTTTGTTTTTTTACGCATGCCCACTCATAGCTTTTGTAAGAGGGCGGGCTTTTTAAAGATGGCAGCTGTAGTGTAACCTAACCTAACCCAACCCACGAGTGGTGATCAAAAATTATTTTAAGTGACGCTTGTTGATCGGCAAACCAATAATCAATGAGGGATATGTCAGGCCTTGAGGTGATAGCCCCTTTTGATTGATCCCTGTTGATTGATCTCTGTTGATTTGTCCCTTTGGACTGGTCTCTGTTTACTAGCCCCTTTTGAACGGGCCCTTTTTGACAGGGGGTCATATTTGATGGATCCTTTTTGACAGGTCCTTTTTGACGGGTCCCTGTTGACGAGTCATTGCTGACGGGTCCTTGTTGATGAGTCCCTGTGGACGGGTCATTGTTGACGGGTCCCTGTTGACAGGTCATTGTTGACAGGTCATTGATGACAGGTCATTGTTGATGGGTCCTTGTTGACAAGTACCTGTTGATGGGTCCCTGTGGAAGGGTCCCTTTAGACCGGCCCCTTTGGACTGGTCCCTATGGACCGGCCCATGAAATTTATCCAAATTATGTCAAAGGGCCTAACTACATTTGTGTGTAAAGCAGTGTGTTGAACTGACGTTGTTCGCCAGTCCTTACTACTACAATTGGATAACGATATGAAAGGAATTGATTAACCAGACACGAGTTAACTACCAACGAAACACTTTGGCGACTCTGCTTGTTATTGACCAATGAGTGGGGTTTTAGAAAAACTGTTTGCTATTTTGGGTTATATACAAAAAATGCTTAGACCTTTTGAGCGACTATGTTTGCTAAACAAGACATTATACCAGAGACGATTAGGATTCTTATGTAGCTCAGACAAGGAAAGCATTTCTACAGAATCTGTTGATATTGAATATAGATTTAGGTATTAGGAAGTCATTTTGAAGGCCTTTGTCTGGAGCGTGGCACTCTATGAAAGTAAAACTTAGACAATTGGTGTAGCAGAAAAGTGGAGAATTGAAGTGTTTGAAATGTGGTGTTACAGGAGAATGATGAAGATTATATGGTTAAATAGGGTTACTAACAAAGAGGTATTAAGACGAGTGGGGGAGAAGAGATGTATCTGGCGACTGTTAATGAAGTAAAGAGATAGGTTGGTAGGACACGTACTAAGACACCCAAGAATAGCAAACTTAGTTATGGAAGAAAGGTTCGAGGACGAGAACTGTAGGGGTAGACCAAGTTTAGAATATGTTAAACAGATAGCCTTGAATGTAGGGTGTGGTAGCTATATAAAGATGAAACGATTAGCTCGGGACAGATAGGCGCTGAGATCTGCATTAAACCAGTCAAAGGACTAAAGACTCAAACAACAACATGTACGTTCACCAAAATAATGTTGTGTAACGGTAAATGTTAGTTAACGAACAGTAATGCATTACTAAAACCCATGACACGATACCTAAGAGCTTTTCTAAAATGATTTTAAAATGCCTTTAACCCTATATTGAACACCCAGTTCACAAGACTCATAACTGCAATGTTATGGTAAAACAAAACAAAATCTATATTTCAAAACAAGCAAGTGGTTTAGTCAATGTATACTGGAAAAAGTTTTGTAAACACTCAAGGCCTCAAGACCAATTAAATTAGTAACTGTCAGGTTGGCCGAGTGGTTAAGGTCTTTGACTTAAGATCAAATTTCTGTGTAAGGAAGCAAGGGTTCGAATCCCTTACCTGACATAACCATTGCCTTAACATGGCTTGGTCACACTGTATTATTATGATACTCGGTACACAAACCATAGATATAGTGTATTGTTTAAAGCCACTCTCTTTCTGAACATAGTCAGAGACTGTTGATGGTTAACAATTGTATTAATAGTGGGACATGGGGATAGTAATTAAGAAAAACAGACAATACCCATACAATATTTTTATTAAATTCATTTTATAATAGTTACACACAGAATTCAACTCTATCTCTTTACCATTGTTCGATATCGATTTTTAAACACAACGCTTGTTGTAGATCCTTTTACAACTTTCTCCAGGTACTCTTGCTCTTAAAAACTGGGGAAGCCGCAATGGTTTTATAAACATAAAACCCTCATCCTCTTCTTTTTCATAATTATCATCATCATCATCATTATGAATATTATCATCAAAATTATGATAGTCATTGTCACCATCATTATCATTATCATCATCATTCTCAACATCACTAGAACTATCCAATTCCTCTTGTTTGCTTTCCACAGGAACCTCTTATAGAGTCTGCGTTGCTTTTGATAGTGTTCAGGGTTTTTGAACGATGATATTTGTCCTAACATGTCTTTTTAAGGTGATGATGAATGCTTTTTAACAAACAATGCACTATCTTGAGCAGCAATATATTTTTCTTGGACTTGCTTTTTTACCTGGGTTAGAGTATTTTGCATATTTACATGTGTATTAATTTGAGATTCACAATGATGTTCTTTTGAAGTAAGTACGTTGGAGTCTTTTGTTTTAATCATTCCTCGACACTTTTTGGATCGTTGTTTTGAACATCGCCAAATAACAGTTCCATCTTTATTGGTTGTTTTTACAATATATGTATATCCTTTATAGAAGACACATGGCTTGCCATGACTGGTTGTTGAGACTTCCATATCAACTAATACATATGAATTAAATTTTAGTAAAGTCACATGAACAACCTTTAGATTACAAGTGATTTACACACACACACACACACACATACACACTTTCCTAAATGTCAAGATTTATGGATGTTGTTTTCCGCCAACAGCTGCTTACTGCGTATGAGAAGGCTGGAGACTGGTAGGTGAGACGGTCTTTCACGATGTGAACACTGTAACAGGCAGTAGTCAACTGACAATATTCTTATACCCTAGTCAAGGTTAACAGGTACTTACTGCGTATGACAAGACCGTACACACGTAGGTTAGACCGTATTTTTATGTTTGTTGCTAAGGATTCCATATATACCCTAGACATGTTATTTCTGAACACTTAGTGGTTAATTGTATATATTGAATTTAAATACACAGCTTATACAAGCACGTTTTGCGGATGGGAGGAGTGAGAGGCTGTCAAAAAGAAATGTTTTAGATTAATGAAACGTCATGTCCTAGTAGGCGTGATTTATAGTAGACGCAATTGATAGTAGACGTAATTGATAGTAGGTGTAATCGATACTAGACGTGATTAATAGTAGACGCAATTGATACTAGGCGTGATTGATAGTAGGCGTGATTTGTAGTAAGCGCAATTCATAGTAGGCTCAATTGATAGTAGATATAATTGATAGTAGGCGTGATTGATAGTAGGCGCGATTGATAGTAGACGTAATTTGACATGGGCGTGACTTAGATCATTTTTGATATCATAAAGTTACTGTGTCAAAGTTTATACAAAGTACAAGGTAGAGAGGAGGTATTTTAAGACTTAACCTCAGCTCACTTAACATAACCAAACTTTACCTAACCTAACTTTGTCACGTGACATGTTCTACATGTTTAGACTTGCTTTATGACTGATTTTGTCGTCATAGATTGATGGGAGGGGTGAGAGGCTGGCAAAAAATGAAATGTTTTAGTTTAATGAAACGTCATGTCCTAGTAGGCGTGATTTATAGTAGACGCAATTGATAGTAGGCGCGATTAATAGTAGACGCAATTGATAGTAGGCGTGATTGATAGTAGGCGTGGTTTGACATGAGTGCGATTTATAGTAGACGCAAATGATAGTAGGCGCGATTGATAGTAGGCGTGATTGATAGTAGACGCGATTGATAGTAGGCGCAATTTGACATGGGCCCGACTCAGATCATTTTTGATATCATAAAGTTACAGTGTCAATGTTTATACAAAGTACAAGGTAGAGAGGGGGTATTTTAAGACATAACCTCAGCTCACTTAACATAACCTAACTTTACCTAACCTAACTTTGTCACGTGACATGTTCTACAAGTTTAGACTTGCTCTAAGACTGATTATGACGTCATAGATTGATGGGAGGGGTGAGAGGCTGACAAAAAAGGAAATGTTTTAGTTTAATGAAACGTCATGTCCTAGTAGGCGCGATTTATAGTAGACGCAATTGATAGTAGGCGCGATTAATAATAGACGCAATTGATAGTAGGCGTGATTGATAGTAGGCGTGATTTGACATGAGCGCGATTTATAGTAGACGCGAAAGATAGTAGGCGTGATTGATAGTAGGCGTAATTAGACATGGGCGCGATTTATAGTAGACGCAATTGATAGTAGGCGTGATTGGTAGTAGGTGTAATTGATAGTGGCGCGATTTGACATGAGCGCGATTTATAGTAGACGCAAATGATAGTAGGCGTGATTGATAGTAGACGCAATTGATACTAGGCGTGATTGATAGTAGGCGTGATTTGTAGTAAGCGCATTTCATAGTAGGCTCAATTGATAGTAGATGCAATTGAAAGTAGACGTGATTGATAGTAGGCGCGATTGATAGTAGACGTGATTGATATGGGCGCGACTTAGATCATTTTTGATATTACAAAGTTACAGTGGCAATGTTTATACAAAGTACAAGGCAGAGAGGGGGTATTTTAAGACTTAACCTCAGCTCACCTAACATAACCTAACTTTACCTAACCTAACTTTGTCACGTGACATGTTCTACAAGTTTAGACTTGCTTTAAGGCTGACTATGACTATGACGTCATAGATTCATGAGAGGGGTGGGAGGCTGACAAAAAGTAAATGTTTTGGTTTAATGAAAAGTCATGTCCTAGTAGGCGCGATTGGTAGTAGACGCAATTGATAGTAGACGTGATTAATGGTAGGTGCAATTGATAGTAGGTGTGATCAGGTTCTTACTGCATATCAAAAGGCTGTACACTCGTGTGTTAGACACTCTATCTTGTAAAGGACCCCTATATTCCCTATACAAGGCTATACATGTTACTTCTAAACACTTAGTGATTATTTGTATATTAAATTTATATACACAGGTCATACAAGCACGTTTTTTCACACAGTAAAACTTTGTCAAATAGCCACATGCGACACGCAACGTATGTTTCCGCTCTCTAGTGGTGACTATGGAAACTACCTGAACATATCCTAATCTAATCCTAGCTAACCTCACCTGACGTGACCATACCGGTTTGTAAGCAACAACTACAACACACTAAGATTCCATGAATTCCAGAGTACTTTTAGATTAATTATCGACTCTCAACTCTTATAACTATGTCTATCCCACTCTGTCAAAAACACGATATATTTTTTTTAAATTTTTGCTCGATGTCAATACTAAAGTGATAATGGGTTTTCCGATTCTATCACTATAAATTCATTACCCCCCACTCTTATCTCGGTCTCGACAACAACTATGCCTATTTTTATTATGTCATATGATGTAATGTTCGAGTGCAAAGTGGGTGTAAAAGTGAGTGCAAAGTGAGAGCAAAAGTGAGTGCAAAGTCAGTGTAAAAGTAGTTGTAAATGTGAGTGCAAAGTGAGTGCAAAAGTGAGTGCAAAAGTGGGGTGTAAAAGTGGTATCCTATTTGAAATGGCTTATTTGACAAGTTATTTTGTGGTACCCTATTCGTAATGGCTTATTTCACAAGTTGTTTTTGTCAATGTATTTAGAGGATATTTCTCTTGTTCATGGAAAGTATCTCAGCCCTTTTTATGATAGCATAATGCTTACCGTCATGTTTGTAAGCAACAACAACACACTAAAATTCCAAGAATCCAAACTACTCTAAGGTTAATGATGGTTTCTCAACTCCATTCCACGCCTAGTCAAAAACATTATACATTTCAAATTTTTCAAAAAAGGTAAATTGAGAAAGTAGGCTATATATTTAAACTAAAAATCATATGCTAACTCCAACACCTACGTCTATCCCATTCTCAGTCAAATATATATATATTCTTTAAATTTTTCCAAAAAAATATTTGGAAAGTAGGCTATAATTTGAAAACCAATCATCCTAAAAAGTCAAATATAGACTCAAACCAATGGCTTTTATGTCCTTAATCGTTAGAACAAAACATGGAATTTGACAATTTTCCAAATATTGATCATTTAAAAAAACAAGATGTTCAGTAAAGAACATATAGCCTACTTTCTCCTAAATGTATGAGTATAGTTATAACTCGTTATTATCAAAGAGTATAATAGAACTATTCTTTTTTGAAGACCATAAAACGATTTACCTCTACCAAACGCCACAACCTAGATAAAAACTGCTACCATCATTGAAGAAAGAAAGATAAGAATTATCTAAAGAATGTTATGGATCTGGAGACATAATCGACCGGACTGGCGGCGTGGCTCGGCGGTAAAGTTCTCGCTTGCTGGACCGTATGTTTCAGGTTCGTATCCTGGCGCAGTCAGCTGGCATTTGAGGGTGCACAAATGCGAGGGAGCCGTGTTAGTAGATTTACTGGCACGTTAAAGATCCCCTTCGGAACAAAATTCTGGCACCCCGGCGTCTCTAAAAGCAACAGTAGTTAAAAGGGACGTAAAACCAATAACATTATTATTATTATTATTATTATTATTATTATTATTATTACATAATCGGCCTGACGCGGGAAACATCCAACTTTGAGTTGAGGCATGTCTTTACACGTCTGGCTGCGTATGACTTTCACAACCCTAATTGAATTAACAAATCTTTCCATGACCCTACAGAGACGTGTGTATACCAACTATGTGGCTATTTTCGATTGCTATTTGGCTGAAATAAAAGTATTAATTAATATCCAGAACTAGCACCAACGGTAGAGTTCAGATACTATGTGAAATCGTTTTGTTCTTTACTTCAATTAACATTTTCAAATAACGCACAATAGGCTGTTACAAACCCTTTAAAATAAAAAGTAAAAATGTATCGTAGTATCATCTTGTCATTCTTCAAATTCGATGCGCATAGAATGCCAATGGTATAGTAATCAATGGAGCCCCACGTAGACTAGTCGTGACATCTAGTGGTGAAATATCGAACAATATAATCCTAACAGAGCGAGTGCATTCTAGCGGCCAGAAGAAGAAACTTTTCAATAAAATCTGGAAGTTAATAAGTAGGTCGTCGTGCAGTTACCTTTTTGGCAGCTAGATGTGTCGAGTAAATCTGCTGGCGAATTATGTTTTAATTAAATATATATTTTACACCATAATATGCACAATATAACGCTTAATTTTAAAACATCTGAGTCATTACAAAACAATAAACATATAACATTTCAAGCAAAAAAACTAGCTCTGATCGGGTTTGAACCGTAGGCATTTGAGCGATAGGCTAACGGTCTACCACTGAGCTAATTGTGTCAACGAATATCGTTCTATATAAAATGACTTACATAGAACTTGTTAGCAAATAATGATTTATACTAAACGATTTCATCACTGGAGTATATCATTTATATATAAAGCATTTCATACAAAGTTTATTTATTTTGTATCAGTACGCTATATTGCATGCAATACTCAAATTAGTGAAATATAAGTCAGGCACAAGATACCCGCTGCCATCATGTCTTATTACTAAATCGGCTCAGCTTTTTAAAATCACGTCTGCACTATAGTATTACAAAATAAACTTTTAATTTCGAACGTGCCTCTTCCTTTAGAACAGTTAAAACGATTCTCGGCTCGATAATCGGAACTGGTGGGTCCCATGATATGGATTATAAAGTTTGCATAATTCGCACGGCCGCCATCCTGAAATGGTATGGCGGACGACCTTGTAGTTTGGTCACAAGACGCATCCTATACGAAGGTATGTTGTTACCAAATTTGGTAGAGATCGGATGATTTGGTTAGTCGTTATTTGATTTTACGTTTTGAACGTTTGAGTGGCCGCCATTCAGTTTTAGTAAAGATGGCGGTGATATGAAACATGACACTGAGTTGTCCTTTGCTAGTGCTACCCTTGTACCAAATTTGGTTCAATTCGCATTCACCGTGTTCGAATTGATAGGGGGGGACAGACATTCAGAGTACACACACTCACACTCACACACACAGACACACACACACACACACAGACTCACACACATACACACACACACACACTCACACACACACATACACACACACAGACAGACACACTTTTTTCGCCCTGTGTTGATCTCATAAGTCTACTTTCAATTTTTGCAAAAATCGAATGTAGGCTAAAAAATGGGCTATTCTTTGTAAACTATGAATTACACAAAAAATGTGTTTGACATAAATGACAGGTATTTACCCTCCTCTACCCACAAACCAAGTCCCAGGTCTCTGGGACAAAATCCAAAAGGTTCAATTTTGAAATTAGACGATATTTTGAAAACGACTCATTCTAAAACGTCCTATATAGACTCAAACAAATGTCCTTTAAGTCCTTTATCGTTAGAACAAAACTTAATATTTTTTTCTTTTTTTCAAAAAAAAGTCCAATTTTCAAAATTGCCTATATTTTGGAAACTAAGAATTAGTTCCAAAATGGCGGTCGTAGCTTAACTCAACCTAACCTAACCCTACGAGGTGTGATCAAAAAGTTCCAAAATGGCTGCCATAGCTTACCTTAACCTTTGATTGTGTTTCGCTGACGTAATCGTATGTTTCCACGCACTTCCTGTGTTGAGCGCATCATAGTGGCTAAATTTAACACTCTAGATGAGATGTTTTTGCTGACAGGACGGTTCCTTGTTGACGGGTCCTTGTTGACGGGTCCCAGTGGGGCGGGTCCTTTGGACTGATCCCTATGGACTGGCCCTTGCATTTTATCCAAATTATGTCAAAGGGACCCTCCCCACTGGGACCCGTCAACATGGACCCGTCAACAAGGACCCGTCCTGTCAGCATAAACATCTCATCTAGAGTTTTAAATTTAGCCACTATGACGCGCTCAACACAGGAAGTGCGTGGAAACATACGATTACGTCAGCGAAACACAATCAAAGGTTAAGTTAAGCTATGGCAGCCATTTTGGAACTTTTTGATCACACCTCGTAGGGTTAGGTTAGGTTGAGTTAAGCTACGACCACCATTTAAGAACTAATTCTTAGTTTCCAAAATATAGGCAATTTTGAAAATTGGACTTTTTGAAAAAAGGAAAAAAATATTAAGTTTTGTTCTAACGATAAAGGACTTAAAGGACATTTGTTTGAGTCTATATATGACTTTTTAGAATGAGTAGTTTTCAAAATATCGTCTACTTTCAAAATTGAACCTTTTGGATTTTGTCCCAGAGACCTGGGACTTGGTTTGTGGGTAGAGAGGGTAAATACCTGTCATTTATGTCAAACACATTTTTTGTGTAATTCATAGTTTACAAAGTAGGCCTATAGCCCATTTTTTTTTTAATGATCAATATTTGGAAAAATGTCAAATTCCATGCTTTGTTCTAACGATTAAGGACATAAAAGCCATTGGTTTGAGTCTATATATGACTTTTTAGGATGATTAGTTTTCAAATTATAGCCTACTTTCCAAATATTTTTTGGAAAAATTTAAAGAATATATATATATATATATATATATATATATATTGACTGAGAATGGGATAGACGTAGGTGTTGGAGTTAGCATATGATTTTTAGTTTAAATATATAGCCTACTTTCTCAATTTAACTTTTATGAAAAATTTGAAATGTATAATGTTTTTGACTAGGCGTGGAATGGAGTTGAGAAACCATCATTAACCTTAGAGTAGTTTGGATTCTTGGAATTTTAGTGTGTTGTTGTTGCTTACAAACATGACGGTAAGCATTATGCTATCATAAAAAGGGCTGAGATACTTTCCATGAACAAGAGATATATCCTCTAAATACATTGACAAAAACAACTTGTGAAATAAGCCATTACGAATAGGGTACCACAAAATAACTTGTCAAATAAGCCATTACAAATAGGGTACCACTTTTACACCCCACTTTTGCACTCACTTTTGCACTCACTTTTACAACTACTTTTACACTTACTTTGCACTCACTTTTGCACTCACTTTTGCACTCACTTTGCACTCACTTTTACAACTACTTTTACACTTACTTTGCACTGACTTTTGCACTCACTTTGCACTCACTTTTACACCCACTTTGCACTCGAACATTACATCATCTGACATAATAAAAATAGGCATGGTTGTTGTCGAGACCGAGATAAGAGTGGGGGTAATGAATTTATAGTGATAGAATCGGAAAACCCATTATCACTTTAGTATTGACATCGAGCAAAAATTTTAAAAAAATATATCGTGTTTTTGACAGAGTGGGATAGACATAGTTATAAGAGTTGAGAGTCGATAATTAATCTAAAAGTACTCTGGAATTCCTGGAATCTTAGTGTGTTGTTGTTGTTGCTTACAAACCGGTATGGTCACGTCAGGTGAGGTTAGCTAGGATTAGATTAGGATATGTTCAGGTAGTTTCCATAGTCACCGCTAGATAGCGGAAACATACTTTGCGTGTCGCATGTGGCTATTTGACAAAGTTTTACTGTGTGAAAAAACGTGCTTGTATGACCTGTGTATATAAATTTAATATACAAATAATCACTAAGTGTTTAGAAGTAACATGTATAGCCTTGTATAGGGAATATAGGGGTCCTTAACAAGATAGAGTGTCTAACACACGAGTGTACAGCCTTTTGATATGCAGTAAGAACCTGATCACACCTACTATCAATTGCGCCCACCATTAATCACGTCTACTATCAATTGCGCCTACTACCAATCGCGCCTACTAGGACATGACTTTTCATTAAACCAAAACATTTCCTTTTGGTCAGCCTCCCACCCCTCTCATGAATCTATGACGTCATAGTCATAGTCAGCCTTAAAGCAAGTCTAAACTTGTAGAACATGTCACGTGACAATGTTAGGTTAGGTAAAGTTAGGTTATGTTAGGTGAGCTGAGGTTAAGTCTTAAAATACCCCCTCTCTGCCTTGGACTTTGTATAAACATTGCCACTGTAACTTTGTAATATCAAAAATGATCTAAGTCGCGCCCATATCAATCACGTCTGCTATCAATCGCGCCTACTATCAATCACGTCTACTATCAATTGCATCTACTATCAATTGAGCCTACTATGAAATGCGCTTACTACAAATCACGCCTACTATCAATCACGCCTAGTATCAATTGCGTCTACTATCAATCACGCCTACTACCATTTGCGTCTACTATAAATCGCGCTCATGTCAAATCGCGCCACTATCAATTACACCTACTATCAATCAGGTCTACTATCAATTGCGTCTACTATAAATCGCGCCCATGTCTAATTACGCCTACTATCAATCACGCCTACTATCTTTCGCGTCTACTATAAATCGCGCTCATGTCAAATCACGCCTACTATCAATCACGCCTACTATCAATTGCGTCTACTATTAATCGCGCCTACCATCAATTGCGTCTACTATAAATCGCGGCTACTAGGACATGACGTTTCATTAAACTAAAACATTTCATTTTTTGTCAGCCTCTCACTCCTCCCATCAATCTATGACGTCATAATCAGTCTTAAAGCAAGTCTAAACTTGTAGAACATGTCACGTGACAAAGTTAGGTTAGGTAAAGTTAGGTTATGTTAAGTGAGCTGAGGTTAAGTCTTAAAATACCCCCTCTCTACCTTGTACTTTGTATAAACATTGACACTGTAACTTTATAATATCAAAAATGATCTAAGTCGCGCCCATGTCAAATTACGTCTACTATCAATCGCGCCTACTATCAATCACGCCTACTATCAATTGCATCTACTATCAATCGTGCCTGCTATGAATTGCGCTTACTACAAATCACGCCTACTATCAATCGCGCCTAGTATCAATTGCGTCTACTATTAATCACGTCTAGTATCAATTACACCTACTATCAATTACGTCTACTATCAATTGCGTCTACTATAAATCACGCCTACTAGGACATGACGTTTCATTAAACTAAAACATTTCCTTTTTTGCCAGCCTCTCACCCCTCCCATAAATCTATGACGACATAATCAGTCTTAATGTATGTCTAAACATGTAGAACATGTCACGTGACAAAGTTAGGTTAGGTAAAGTTTGGTTATGTTAAGTGAGCTGAGGTTAAGTCTTAAAATACCCCCTCTCTACCTTGTACTTTGTATAAACATTGACACTGTAACTTTATGATATCAAAAATGATCTAAGTGGCGCCCATGTCAAATTACGTCTACTATCAATCGCGCCTACTATCAATCACGCCTACTATCATTTGAGCCTACTATGAATTGCGCTTACTACAAATCACGCCTACTATCAATCACGCCTAGTATCAATTGCGTCTACTATTAATCACGTCTAGTATCGATTACACCTACTATCAATTACGTCTACTATCAATTGCGTCTACTATAAATCACGCCTACTAGGACATGACGTTTCATTAAACTAAAACATTTCCTTTTTTGACAGCCTCTCACTCGTCCCATCCGCAAGACGTGCTTGTATAAGCTGTGTATTTAAATTCAATGTATACAATTAACCACTAAGTGTTCAGAATAACATGTCTAGGGTATATATGGAATCCTTAGCAACAAACATAAAAATACGGTCTAACCTACGAGTGTACGGTCTTGTCATACGCAGTAAGTACCTGTTAACCTTGACTAGGGTATAAGAATATAGTCAGTTGACTACTGCCTGTTACAGTGTTCACATCGTGAAAGACCGTCTCACCTACCAGTCTCCAGCCTTCTCATACGCAGTAAGCAGCTGTTGGCGGAAAACAACATCCATATATCTTGACATTTAGGAAAGTGTGTATGTGTGTGTGTGTGTGTGTGTAAATCACTTGTAATCTAAAGATTGTTCATGTGACTTTACTAAAATTTAATTCATATGTATTAGTTGATATGGGAGTCTCAACAACCAGTCATGGCAAGCCATGTGTCTTCTATAAAGGATATACATATATTGTAAAAACAACCAATAAAGATGGAACTGTTATTTGGCGATGTTCAAAACAACGATCCAAAAAGTGTCGAGGAATGATTAAAACAAAAGACTCCAACGTACTTACTTCAAAAGAACATCATTGTGAATCTCAAATTAATACACATTTAAATATGCAAAATACTCTAACCCAGGTAAAAAAGCAAGTCCAAGACAAATATATTTCTGCTCAAGATAGTGCATTGTTTGTTAAAAAGCATTCATCATCACCTCAAAAAGACATGTTAGGACAAATATCATCGTTCAAAAAACCCTTAACACTATCAAAAGCAAAGCAGACTCTACAAGAGGTTCCTGTGGAAAACAAACAAGAGGAATTGGATAGTTCTAGTGATGTTGAGAATGATGATGATAATGATAATGATGGTGACAATGACTATAATAATTTTGATGATAATATTCATAATGATGATGATGATGATGATGATAATTATGAAAAAGAAGAGGATGAGGGTTTTATGTTTATAACACCATTGCGGCTTCCCCAGTTTTTAGGAGCAAGAGTACCTGGAGAAAGTTGTAAAAGGATCTACAACAAGCGTTGTGTTTAAAAATCTATATCGAACAATGGTAAAGAGAAAGGGTTGAATTCAGTGTGTAACTATTATAAAATGAATTTAATAAAAATATTGTATGGGTATTGTCTGTTTTTCTTAATTACTATCCCCATGTCCCACTATTAATACAATTGTTAACCATCAACAGTCTCTGACTATGTTCAGAAAGAGAGTGGCTTTAAACAATACACTATATCTATGGTTTGTGTACCGAGTATCATAATAATACAGTGTGACCAAGCCATGTTAAGGCAATAGTTATGTCAGGTAAGGGATTCGAACCCTTGCTTCCTTATACAGAAATTTGATCTTAAGTCAAAGACCTTAACCACTCGGCCAACCTGACAGTTACTAATTTAATTGGTCTTGAGGCCTTGAGTGTTTACAAAACTTTTTCCAGTATACATTGACTAAACCACTTGCTTGTTTTGAAATATAGATTTTGTTTTGATTTACCATAACATTGCAGTTATGTGTCTTGTGAACTGGGTGTTCAATATAGGGTTAAAGGCATTTTAAAATCATTTTAGAAAAGCTCTTAGGTATCGTGTCATGGGTTTTAGTAATGCATTACTGTTCGTTAACTAACATTTACCGTTACACAACATTATTTTGGTGAACGTACATGTTGTTGTTTGAGTCTTTAGTCCTTTGACTGGTTTAATGCAGATCTCAGCGCCTATCTGTCCCGAGCTAATCGTTTCATCTCTATATAGCTACCAAACCCTACATTCAAGGCTATCTGTTTAACATATTCTAAACTTGGTCTACCCCTACAGTTCTCGTCCTCGAACCTTTCTTCCATAACTAAGTTTGCTATTCTTGGGTGTCTTAGTACGTGTCCTACCAACCTATCTCTTTACTTCATTAACAGTCGCCAGATACATCTCTTCTCCCCCACTCGTCTTAATAACTCTTTGTTAGTAACCCTATTTAACCATCTAATCTTCATCATTCTCCTGCAACACCACATTTCAAACACTTCAATTCTCCACTTTTCTGCTACACCAATTGTCTAAGTTTTACTTTCATAGAGTGCCACGCTCCAGACAAAGGCCTTCAAAATGACTTCCTAATACCTATCTATATTCAGTGTCAACAGATTCTGTAGAAATGCTTTCCTTGTCTGAGCTACATAAGAATCCTAATCGTCTCTGGTATAATGTCTTGTTTAGCAAACATAGTCGCTCAAAAGGTCTAAGCATTTTTTGTATATAACCCAAAATAGCAAACAATTTTTCTAAAACCCTACTCATTGGTCAATAACAAGCAGAGTCGCCAAAGTGTTTCGTTGGTAGTTAACTCGTGTCTGGTTAATCAATTCCTTTCATATCGTTATCCAATTGTAGTAGTAAGGACTGGCGAACAACGTCAGTTCAACACACTGCTTTACACACAAATGTAGTTAGGCCCTTTGACATAATTTGGATAAATTTCATGGGCCGGTCCATAGGGACCAGTCCAAAGGGGCCGGTCTAAAGGGACCCTTCCACAGGGACCCATCAACAGGGACTTGTCAACAAGGACCCATCAACAATGACCCGTCAACAATGACCTGTCATCAATGACCTGTCAACAATGACCTGTCAACAGGGACCCGTCAACAATGACCCGTCCACAGGGACTCATCAACAAGGACCCGTCAGCAATGACTCGTCAACAGGGACCCGTCAAAAAGGACCTGTCAAAAAGGATCCATCAAAAATGACCCCCTGTCAAAAAGGGCCCGTCCAAAAGGGGCTATTAAACAGAGACCAGTCCAAAGGGACAAATCAACAGAGATCAATCAACAGGGATCAATCAAAAGGGGCTATCACCTCAAGGCCTGACATATCCCTCATTGATTATTGGTTTGCCAATCAACAAGCGTCACTTAAAATACTTTTTGATCACCACTCGTGGGTTGGGTTAGGTTAGGTTACACTACAGCTGCCATCTTTAAAAAGCCCGCCCTCTTACAAAAGCTATGAGTGGGCATGCGTAAAAAACAAAAAACAAGCATGTCAATTCATAGTGGCTATCCACCGAACACATGCACTTTATGTGGAATATCATTTCATTCCATATCAGCATTCCCACTCTCACATGTATCAATTGGAAAGAGAGATTCTCTAAAAAGTTACAAATTCACCCCCTAGTAGGGGTAGGTTTTATTTTGGGGTTGAAATATGTTGTCCATTGGAAAGAGGGTCTCCCCCCGAGTTCAATGATACCTCATTCGTCAAAATCCGACCACGGTTTCGGGAGTTATCGGGCTGCCGCCATCTTGTGTGGAGGGTGTGGAGGTGGAGGACCTTGAACTGTCCAAAACACACTACTCACAAACAAACAAAAAAATGTTGAGTAGTAATCTGTTCTGATTAAAAGTGGGTAGATCTTCATGTACAGGTAGATTAGTATCCCTTACAATCTTATTGAATTCCCTGACAAGAGCAGTTGATCTGCGTAAACCAGGAGACATTATTCCTGACAGAAGCGGGAGCTATTGAATTACGCTCGTTATTACGCGCATGGTGGTATTCAGTTGAGTATCAATAAGTCGTATGTGATAACTGTTCATTCATACTGTAAGTACACGTGGCTGACGAACACCCCCAAATGAAACAAGAATCAGTAACTTCACGCAAATTAATTAATATCCTAATGACTTCATTTTAACCTAAACCGTAGTTCAACCTTTACACTTTTCTGATCAGTGCGCGCGAAGCAGCCTAGAAACAATAGGTGGAGTACAAACTAAATTAGTTCATCGTGCTGGTTACTTTCGAACAGCGCTCAAAGTTAATGAAAATTTAAATTATAAAACACGTGAACCTCAACGTGTGAACTGCAAACCATTGCCTCGAGTATGCTGTAATTGATTAACAGTGAAGTGCATAATACATTAAACTGCACCGAGTCAGTGCTCGACAGCTTGGCTTTGGAACCCAGACAATGCCGGATTGATCGTCACGTAGCCTACGCTTGGCCTCCCCAATCCATGCCCATCGTGCGAGTGCGCCCGCTGACGGATTAGTGCTGGATTCTGTTTGGTCTCTCACTACCACATGGTAATTTTTTTACTGTTTAGTTGAATCAGTGTTGCATTCGCTGTCGCTACCAATGTTTCAAAGTTACCATGTTTATGGCGTTATCAATAGGCCACATCCGGCCCGCCGAGAGATTTCCGCTGGCCCGGTATGAAAAGTTAGATAAATATTCAGTAAGTTCAAACCTTAAGTCAATAAATAGTTGTACTTTAATCACAGTGCAGGTTTTGGCCACAATGTGACCTTCTTCAGCATTATATAAAACATGAAAATAAGCAAGACTTACATACACAAATTTTCTTATCGAAAGTTGTTATCAATATTTATATATTTAAAAGACTAAGGTGATCTTTGATACCGCGAGATTGAGAAAACGTAACTTCGTAATGCATTCTAACGAGATCTCTTGGCATGTAGATTTGCAGAGTGTCTTTAAAAAGAAATTATATATTAGGGTATATTTTTAAATTATTAAAGAAGAATGTAATATTTGTCGCTCCCGTGCTTGTGCACAATGGCTCTATTCCACCAGAGAAATAGCGGATCCCGCCGCGTCTTACTGAGATCATTGTTTATTAGAATTAAAAAGCGGGGAAATATTGTTCATGATGTTTCCACGATATACATTGAAGTTGAATTATAAAATAAGGGAAGTATTGGCACGGGCAGAGAGCTATAATCCTTCGACTTGATTTAACATCTTCCGATAAAACACTTAAATTTTCCAATTTCCAATTCGCTTGGCGTAGGCATACTTTATCACAATCAATAAAGCTCAAGTGGAAACTCTGGAACGTGTAGATCTCTATTTGCCTCATCAAGGTTTCAGTCATGGCCAGTTATGTTGCGAGGTCGATCCCTCGACGCCATTGAAGTTGCAACAGTGTCTAAAAGTAATTGTTCAAAAAATGCATATTGTATAAGAGAATCCTTCAGTAAAAAATTTCCCATTGACCGTCATGTTTTGACGGGTTTCAACTAGTAATTACTTTTAAAATGCTAATAGTCTAAGGTCTGAATAACACTTTAATTTTTTTTAATCAGATCTATTACAATGTGTTATAAAATGAAAGATATAAATCTTGATAAAAGGCAGCTTGATGTTAAAAAAACAAATGTATTGTGCCCTTGGCTTATTCATTAGGCCATAGGGCTATACATTGGATAACTCAATTTCGCTCACATACATGTCCACGTCAGTCGTATAACCTAAATATTTTTCATGCACAGCCCTCCCTATTTTATTCTGCTAAGGTCCCATTCCAGTTTTGTACCGAAAATAAGGTCCAATTAACACCAGCCTACACATATTGGGTACCTACAGGTTCAGTATAACCCAATGCGTAAGCGAAACGCACTCACTTACTCTTTAAATGCCTCACAATTAAATAAATACCTTAAAACATGTATATTTACAATGAAATAATGAAAGAATGCAACACGGTAACCATGGTAACAGAATCTCACAAGTCCATCTATTTCTGTAAGACGCAATGCAATTCCAATTATTACATTACTGTGAAAGTTTCCAGTCGGTTATAAGGTTATCACTGAACCAAATTAAGCTGTAAAATTCATCAATACATACAGTATAATGCGCTTAAGGGGGTCAAGGGGCACTCTAAAATTTTTTCACGCAATTTTCACGTGTGAGTGAGGTACGAAAGGTCTTTTCACCCGACTATAAAGGGTCTCCGAAAACCACATTTAAAGGCCCTTAAATTAAAAGTGTCTGTGATATTCCCAGAAAACTAACTTCGCTCTGATATACCTATGGAGGAATGACAAAGCCCTCACAACTGCACCAGTAGCTGAATTGATAAAGTCTGATCATTCATACCAAGGATAAATCAGTCATAACATTGGTTGGTTGGTTCTTAAGTTCAGGGGCTGCGACAACGCGGTCATGTAGTCATAACATTCATGATTGAGATCTTGCTAAGTGTACTCTTTACAACAATAATATTCGCGGACGAAGCCGCGACGGGTAATGCTAGTATAATAAATAGCCACATCACTCTTTTAACGTCAAGCTGCTCTTTATCGAGATTTATATCTTTCATTTTATAACACATTGTAAGAGATCCGATTTTAAAAATTTTTAAGTGTTTTTCAGCCTTTAGACTGTTAGTATTTTAAGTAATTATTTTTAAAAACAACTTTCGATAAGGAAATGTTTGTATGTAAGTCTTGCTTCTTTATCATATCTCTACTTAGTAGCCTATAAAACCAAGTCACCGATTCTTGGATGTTACCGGTAAACTCGAAAACCACTGGATGGATTTTGATGCGGTTTTCACCATTCTGTAAAGGATAACTCGAGAATGATTTCTGTAGAAAATAGTTTATTCATGATCAAAGGAAGCCGAGCAGTAACGATTTCAGTGGAACAGTCGGGAAAAAAACTGGTGTCCGAGTGCTTTGTGTAGCTTACGCTAGGCAAACCGTTAAAAATATATAAATACTATGAGTTTAAGAATTGTTCAGCATGAAATGTTCTACAAAAAGAAATGTCCGCGAGGGCATAATATGTCTATCTTCAATACATCGCCCACTATAAGTGTTTTTACGTTTTAATGACTTCCATCCATGCCCATTCAGTTACTGAGGCGACAGTTTACGAGCTAGCTAAGGGCGAGTCTATCATCCCTGTTACAGCCTAGCTAGCAGGTGAACCTATTGCCCCAGATACAGCCAGCAGCAAACCGTTGAGTCGTGTTGATAATAATAATGTTATTGGTTTTACGTCCATTTTAACTACTCTGGCTTTTAGAGACGCCGGGGTGCCGGAATTTTGCCCCGAAGGGGATCTTTAACGTGGAGTCGTGTTGAGTTAAGACTTCTGAGAAGGGTGGTTGTGTTTGGAGTTTCCCTGGAAGTGCAACTCGGCTTTTCTTCATTTCGCCTGTGAACTCTTCGTTCCGCAAAATTCACAGTCAAGTTAAGATTGGACGGAAGGGGCATTTGTGTTTCATGCACTCGCCATTCTTAAATTACGTCTGACAAGAATTTATTGCACATGCATCTCCATGATAATATAATTAATAGTCCAGTCGGGGATTTTAACCCATCATGCCTAGACGTAAAACGGATATTGGTCGTTGTTCATTGGCATTGGAAACAAGACAAGACAATGTGAATGAAGCTTCACATAATGATAAAATCATAACATAAGCATTTGAGCGGTAAGAACTCACTCGTCACAACATATGGATACAAGTCCATCCATCCATCCATCCATCCATCCATAACTGTTCCCGGGCGAAGCCGGGTCAGGTCGCTAGTTTTATAATATAACGCTGAAGAAGGTCTCAATGCGGCCGAAACCGGTACTGTGATTAAAGTACAGCTTCTTATTGACTCCAGGTTTCAACTTACTGAATGTTTAAACTTCGTCAATAAGGACCAGGGCTGCCATGGTTATATTCTTGGCTTTTCATACTTAAGTTCGATAATTCAAAGAAAATTATTCTAAATGTTACTCCTGCACGTTATATCCCTTCTTGTTTTCAAATTTGCGGCTTTCGTATAGACGGAAGACGTTAGATAATTCCTGAGATGTTTGCAAACCATTTGCCTCAACGGCAGTATAGAGGCCGTGGCCTACGTTATGCTTACACGTACTTGATCATAGTATTCCTCAATCCGTTCATCATAACAGCCTTCCGTAATATTTAAATTACCTGATCATTTTCTTTTATTGTTTATATGGTTATCTTTATCAACACGTGCTCTTTCGTGCGTATGTCTTTTTATTTGTACTTGTTAACGTTCGGGGCAGTTCTTATAAACCGTCGGAAATGCGTTCTCTTTATAGTAACCTACTTATACTATCATAAGAATTCTTGAAACACTTGCATCAAAGTGTAGAACACTGTTTTGGTGTTCACAAAGACCCCTCCCTCACGTGAAACAGATAGAATCAATTGTCTCCATATGTCCTCGTTCAATGAAAATTTATGAAACGAAAGTGCATTTCCTTTAACTTGACGAGATACAATACGGCACGCTACAATGCACCATTTTTGACTAACACAATCATAATACTACAATTTGCACGCAAGTTACTCTACAAAAATTATTCCGTGAATTTAAACTAAGGTGTTAACCCCATGTGGATGCCACATTTACTAGTGTTCAATGAAATAAAACTTGCTTTTTACTACGTCTTGCTCAAAAAGACCACTTAGTACCCATCTCAATATCAGTGATAGCGGGTTCAAACCCGGCCGAAGCCGTCGGAATTTTTAAGAGCGTTAAAAACCCCTCATTATGCCTTTCCTCTGAGGGAAAGTCATAAATTTATGGCATGTTAGGAAAGGAAGATTGTAGTTGTACGTGACCGTGAAATTAGTGATTATAAGCCACGGGGCTATGTCATGTTAAAGATCCTTCCACTAATTACACCTGGGTGAAGCTAAATTCTATAGGTTAGGAATGTAAGCAACGCTCTTAGGTTTCTACTTCGTTGCCAAGAGCCGACTGCGGTGGCGTCTAGTAGCTAAGTATTGAACTAGGCCTAGTAGTCGTTGATGGTGGCGTTTGGCGGCAAAAGTAGGAACTATTAGAAAAATTCAAAGTTGCAGTCCTTACTTGAATTAAAAAACAGATACACACCCTAATACAGCCATCACAATTAACACGGGTTATCAGACAGATTCTACACACACCCAAAGTACACGGGACTATATGACCACGTTGTCGCAGCCCCTAAACTGAGTAACCAACCATCAATATCAGTGAAAAAGTTCTCTACTGCCCATAACTAAAGTGCATCAATAATGTGACACGCGACACCAGTGAAATACAGAGATACAAATCACATTGTACGTAATGCAAACGATACGATTAAAGGCGCCGGGAAGCGTTAGTTAGTTAGTTATTGCCGTTTTAAGGAGCATAACCACGAGGTCGTCTGTCCCTAATTACTGGAAGCGAACCTAGTGGCAAAATGCGGAACAAGTTTGAACCATCCCTCGCAATGCTGTATGGCGCCTCATTTCCAGACGGCCTGTCTGTTAGGTAGTCAGCCCGAAGGCTGGTCGGATCCTCAAAAAGTACCGCCGTTAGGTTATGTAGGTAGTGCACCCTTCAATAAAGCATGGTTTTGTCGAGAGTCGTCTACGGGGTCGTGTTCAGTCCTGACTGCGTTTCACAGCAAAGTTCGATTAAAACAACATTCTCTAATGAATAGAAAGGTTCATGACAGAGGCTATACTAGAAATAACAAGTAGTTCCGTCAAGAACTATACAGCCTATTTTCATATATCCTACTTATGTTAATTGCCACTATCAACATACACAATTTCTGTTTGATTGCTGTAATAGATTCGTAGATATTGAGAACCGACTAAATATTTCGGATGGTCGCCATGTTGGATTTTATATATGTAGGTCCTAGAGTTATGTACTGTTACATGCAGATTATTGTGAACGTGTAGTATTCAAACTTCAATCGCATAATTGGGACACAAGAAAAAACAAGGACATTTTAAAATTTTGCACAGCTGCCATCTTGAGGTTATGGAAACAATTGAAATAAATTAGATGCCAGTGGATTAACATTCGTATAAGTATTTACTGTACCGAGTTTCACTGCACGCGGATGGTTAAATTGCGAGAAACGTCCATGTGAATATTTATAATTCGCGTCACCGCCATGTTGGATTTGTGATCACCAGGTTATTTAAAGTCCTATAGGTGAACTTAAGTTCATAGCCCCTATGTACATTAAAAAATTCAGTTTGATTGCTAAAATAGATTCGTAGATATTCAGTATCGTCTAAATATTTCGGATGGTCGCCATGTTGCATTGTTAAATGTATAGGCCATAGAGTCATGTACCATTAAAGGAAAATTATTGCGTAGGTTCATTATTCAAACTTTCAATTCGATCGCATGACTACATCACAAGAAATAAAAACTTAATTTTAAAATTCGCACTGCCGCCATCTTGAGGTTATGTAAACAATTGAACTAAATTAGATACCAGTGGATTACAATGTGTATAAATATTTCCTGTACCAGGTTTCAGTGCGCTTGGAACATTAAATCGCGAGTAAGGTCTATTTAAAATTTTCAAATTCACTTGGACCCCATGTTCGTTTTGTAGTTAACCGGTTTTTGAAAGTCTTATAGATGGACTTCCAGTAGTGCCCTTTATCTCCGTACAAAATTTTAGGGAGATACCGCTAATAGTTTCAGAGATATAGAATGCCGGTGAAATATTTCGCACATCCGCCATCTTGTGATTATGTGAACATTTGAACGAAGTTAGATGTCGGTGCATTACAATGTATATAAACATATACTGTACCAAGTTTCATTGCGTTTGGTTGGTCAAATCGCGAGAAACGTCTATTTAAAAGTCGCAAATTCGCTTGGCCTCCATGTTGGTTTTGTAGTTACCAGGTTTTAAAAAGTCACATAAGTGAACTTATAGTAGTTCCTTCTATCACATTAGAAAATGTCAGGGTAATATCGGTAATAGTTTCGGAGATATTGAATGCTGGTGAAATATTTCGCACAGCCGCCATGTTGGATTGGTGAGTTGTAACAAAATTTGAAGGGCACGGTCGAGGTCGCCGGGAATAGTGCTATGAACTTTCCGAGTTTCATTGAAATCGCTCCTGCCGTTTAGATTTTATTAGGGGGGGACACACACACGAATCACACACACACACACACACACACGCACACACACACGGACAAAAGGTGATCTCATAAGCCTATTTTTCAAAATTGAAAATAGGCTAAAAATGAATAACAAGTAGAATAAAAGAAATTTAATGACTGAGAAGGTATGTGCATAATAATAAAAACAAGATGTTCAGTAAAGAACATATAGCCTACTTTCTCCTAAATGCATGGGTATTGTTAAAATTCTTTGTCCTTTTCAAGGAGTATGATTGAATGTTGGTTGTAGGAGCTTGTTGAAATACAACGTGCTATAGGGATATTAAACATGAATATGAGGTGCCCTTTGCTAGTGCTACCTCTGTACCAGGTTTCGTTCAATTCGGTTTCACCGTGTTTGAATTGATAGGGGGAATCGATTTGCACACATAATTGGCCACCATCTGCAAACTATTGGGCTGATGTTCTTGCAGTTTGGTCAGAATATGTTTCCCACATAAAGATATGGTGTTGCAAAATTAGGTAGAGACTAGATTATTAGGTTGGTCGTAATTACATTTTAGCTTTTAACATTTGGGTGGCCGCGATTACGTTTCCATCAAGATAGCGGTGATATAAAACATGACACTGAGGTGCCCTTTGCTAGTGCTACCTCTATACCAAATTTCGTTCCATTTGGTTTCAGCGTGTTTGAATTAATAGGGGGAATCGATTCTGACACAAAGATGGCCGCCATCCGCAAACTATTAGGCGAATGACCTATTAGATTGGTCAAAGGATGCTCCCTCCATAAAGGTATGTAGTTGCAAAATTTGGTAGAGATCGGATGATTAGGTTAATCGTAATTTGATTTAAGCTTTGAACATTCGTGTGGCCGCCATTACGTTTCAGTCAAGATGGCGGCGATATAAAACATGACACTGAGGTGCCCTTTGCTAGTGCTACCTCTGTACCAAATTTCGTTCCATTCGGTTCCACCGTGTTCGAATTAATAGGGGGAATCAATTTTGACATAAAGATGGCCGCCATCCGCAAAATATCAGGTGAATGACCTATTAGATTGGTCAAAGGATGCTCCCTCCATAAAGGTATGTAGTTGCAAAATTTGGTAGAGATCGGATGATTAGGTTAATCGTAATTTGATTTAAGCTTTGAACATTTGTGTGGCCGCCATTACGTTTCCGTCAAGATGGCGGCGATATAAAACATGACACTGAGGTGCCTTTTGTTAGTACTACCTCTGTACCAAATTTCGTTCCATTCGGTTGCACCGTCTTCGAATTAATAGGGGGAATCGATTTTCACACAAAGATGGCCGCCATCCGCACACTATTACGCTGATGACCTATTGGTTTGGTCAAAGGATGCTCCCCCCATAAAGGTATGTTGTTGCAAAATTTGGTAGAGATCGGATGATTAGGTTAATCGTAATTTGATTTAAGCTTTGAACATTTGTGTGGCCGCCATTACGTTTCCGTCAAGATGGCGGCGATATAAAACATGACACTGAGGTGCCTTTTGTTAGTACTACCTCTGTACCAAATTTCGTTCCATTCGGTTGCACCGTGTTCGAATTAATAGGGGGAATCGATTTTCACACAAAGATGGCCGCCATCCGCAAACTATTACGCTGATGACCTATTGGTTTGGTCAAAGGATGCTCCCCCCATAAAGGTATGTCATTGCAAAATTTGGTAGAGATCGGATGATTAGGTTAGTCATAATTTGATTTAAGCTTTGAATATTTGTGTGGCCGCCATTACGTTTCCGTCAAGATGGCGGCGATATAAGACATGACACTGAGGTGTCCTTTGCTAGTGCTACCTTTGTACCAAATTTCGTTCAATTCGCATTCACCGTGTTCGAATTGATAGGGGGGGACAGACATTCAGAGTACACACACTCACACACACACACACAGACACACACACACACAGACTCACACACACACATACACACACACAGACAGACACACTTTTTTCGCCCTGTGTTGATCTCATAAGTCTACTTTCATTTTTTGCAAAAATCGAAAGTAGGCTAATAATAAATAAAAAACAAATCCTCCCTGACTTTCACCCCCTTAATAAATAATAATAATAACACTGAGCGGTAGGAACTCGCTCGTCACAACAAGACAATGTGAATGAAGCTTCACATAATGATAAAATCATAACATAAGCATTTGAGCGGTAAGAACTCACTCGTCACAACATATGGATACACGTCCATTATTTTCTGGTCAAGAAGTTATATAACGTGTGGTGTACTGCTCGTTAATAAGAAATTGAGTACTGATGCGAGTCCGTTTACAATTGAAACAGAAATGTTGCTTACGGAGTGCATCTTTTAAATCACACTACGGCTATGGGACCCACCCTTATTTAATACACTAAAACTACTACTGACACATGTAAGATCTAATAATATAAACAGAATGAAGAATCTCCCTGAGATCCTAACTGGTGCAGGAGCACAAAATGAACACAAAAGAGCATGCCAGAACTAGGCCCAAAAAAAAACGCTCTCATCATAACTTGGGAACATAGCTTCGCGCACCCTAACTTGACACGGGTCAAGGACGCGTAAAAATAAACACACCAAAATTGAACCAACAACAACAAAATACAAGCCTAACAGCTGAAAAAACGATGTTTACATTTATATAAAACGCCAGACAAACACGAATTTCGGTGGTTACCTTACAATTATGGACAGCTCCCATTTAATCAATCAGTACTCATTATAACCGATCAGGTTTTGTGAATTTAAACAACATCATAAATTGCAGTACAGGAAGCAAGCCTGTTCTAATGACAAGAAACGTTATCTGATTGAGCGCTCCCCTACTTGTATGAGTCAACACTGCCACAAATACCTCTCTCAGTCTGGCAAGCTAAGTGCAGGTTTCCCACTGGAAAACGTCAACATATCTCACGCATCCCCTGGATGGCGAGAAACAAATATATACCACAAGTTCACCCTCGCGAGGTCATGAACTGGGCTAATGTGTAGCAAGACAGAATAATCGCCATGATATATTCTCGCTAGCACATCATAAAAAATCACACAACGCACCAAACTTGGACTGACACTCGAACACACACACTGGGTCGGCTCAAAACAGATCAACGATACTGCGTCCATTGACACATTAACAACAATACACAACAAAAACTCGGGTGCAAAGTGCCATCCCATTCAAATCTGCTGGAAAGCAACTATCAAAATAATTCTGATCCGTCATAAAATTCTACTCACAAATAATCTTTTACCCTCCAAAATTATATTTTTAATCTCAAAATTAATTCAGTCCCATTTTTGTTGTAAGGCAAACCTCCGAATAATAATGCTTGACCGCGATTTACGCAAGCAAAAGCGAGAATCGGCTGCGCGTTCCCGCGTAAAGTTAAACCAAATACAATCACAAAATATATAAAATACACAACGCTCGGCTAGTCCCATATTTAATGTGTCATTAAAACAAAAACTAATAATCTACATTACCAAGCAAGCAAACAAATATTTACAAAAAGTATCCCATAACACCGTAGCCGATTTAATAAATAAATAAATTTATTTGGTACTCAATCCTTTAAACAGCGCCAGGAATACGTTTGCGGCCATCTCCTTTAAGATTTTTATCTGGTCATTGACATCTTTAGGCAAATGTCCTGCTGGTTCCCAGATCCATTCTCGTTCTTAGACGTCATCACGTGCTGAATTAAATAAAGTTTTGTCAGATACACACACGATATAATTCCTACTATATTCACCTATCAAGTACTATATTCCTTGACAGTCTATTTGGTGAATTTCTTCGATGAACTGGTCCTACTGATAGTGCTGGGACTGTAAATAAATCACTGAAGTTACTCTTATAATTTGACGACACTGTTCCATGTTCACTAACATGAACATATGCAGAGTATTAACCTTACGTCCACAGACGTACAAAAATTAGTGATCGACGTTACGTCCTCAGACGCACGAAATAAGTAATGATCCTCGAAGCATCTTGGATCCTTATAAATGAAACTGACTAGGGTAGGTGTGGAAGGGGATATATTAAAAAATATTCCATAATAACTATCAGACTAGCATGCGATCGGTATCATTGAGTTCGTGGCAGTGTGGAGGTTACGATAATGCTGTAGCCGGCTTGAATCGATCGTGGAATTATTCTGTAGATAACTCCCGCGTTAATTTACCAGTGCGCGTTCCCAAGCCGAGTTCCCGCTAAGACAAGGCGTCTTGATATTATTGGCCCAGACTGTTGTATGTCTTTGCGCGCTTTTACATATTTTCCAGCAGTAGGGAGTGGTTAACATGATGATAGACCAATTGCTTCGTAGCATTCGATTTCCTTCTTGGCGCCAATCTTCCTAGCAACAGGCCATAATGTGCGTCCCCAAGCCGTCTTCCGCGCTAAAAGTTGCACCTGTCCTATGTCCCAAGAATATGTATGCATCCTCCTAAAATACCACAGGAGCTTAAACCATTGTGTCCTCTCGGCCACCGATTTCTCAATATTTTCCCAACGTCGTCTGGCTCTCATATCTGTTGTCTGTATAAATGTATCAAAAGATGATGAATAATTATTAGAATCCTTTATATAGCCTGTGGATAAAGGGTTCAGTAGATACCCACAAAAAACCTAGGCAGCGCTATATTGAGGCGTACTAGGCAAGATGAGGAGTGATGTAGTTTGCCATTACTTTCCTCACTGAGTCAGTACAGCAGTACTAACCCTATGAGCAGAACCTTTCACAGCATCCACAGGCACTGACTGTGCCCTAAATGACATTACTCAGCACCACCCATACCTCAGTAGCTTGCATATAATCACAACCATGAGTGAGACTGAGACTTCGGTGAAAAGCCACATTTTACTCTAGCCTGTGCCAACAGACAAATGCAAATGTACTGCATTCATCACGAAATGGCAAACAAGCTGTTCCAGACGGTAGAGACACACAAGTGTGTACCTGTATCTCGCTTTCGTTAAATAAATTCATTTTTAGCCTATTTTCAATTTTGAAAAAATAGGCTTATGAGATCACCTTTTGTCCGTGTGTGTGTGCGTGTGTGTGTGTGTGTGTGTGTGTGTGTGATTCGTGTGTGTGTCCCCCCCTAATAAAATCTAAACGGCTGGAGCGATTTCAATGAAACTCGGAAAGTTCATAGCACTATTCCCGGCGACCTCGACCGTGCCCTTCAAATTTTGTTACGACTCACCAATCCAACATGGCGGCTGTGCGAAATATTTCACCAGCATTCAATATCTCCGAAACTATTACCGATATTACCCTGACATTTTCTATGGTGATAGAGGGAACTAATATAAGTTCACTTATGTGACTTTTGAAAACCTGGTAACTACAAAACCAACATGGCGGCCAAGCGAATTTGCGACTTTTAAATAGACGTTTCTCGCGATTTGACCAACCAAACGCAATGAAACTTGGTACAGTATATGTTTATATACATTGTAATGCACCGACATCTAACTTCGTTCAATTGTTTACATAATCACAAGATGGCGGATGTGCGAAATATTTCACCGGCTTTTTATATCTCTGAAACTATTAGCGGTATCTCCCTAAAATTTTGTACGGAGATAAAGGGCACTACTGGAATTCCATGTATAAGATTTTCAAAAACCGGGTAACCACAAAACGAACATGGCGGCCAAGCGAATTTGAACATTTTAAAGAGACCTTTCTCGCGATTTAATGTTCCAAGCGCACTGAAACCTGGTACAGGAAATCTTTATACACATTGTAATCCACTGGTATCTAATTTAGTTCAATTGTTTACATAACCTCAAGATGGCGGCAGTGCGAATTTTAAAATTAAGTTTTTATTTCTTGTGATGTAGTCATGCGATCGAAGTGAAAGTTTGAATAATGAACCTACGCAATAATTTTCCTTTAATGGTACATGACTCTATGGCCTATACATTTAACAATCCAACATGGCGACCATCCGAAATATTTAGACGATACTGAATATCTACGAATCTATTTTAGCAATCAAACTGCATTTTTTAATGTTCATAGGGGCTATGAACTTAAGTTCACCTATAGGACTTTAAATAACCTGGTGATCACAAATCCAACATGGCGGTGACGCGTATTATAAATATTCACATGGACGTTTCTCGCAATTTAACCATCCGCGTGCAGTGAAACTTGGTACAGTAAATCCTTATACGAATGTTAATCCACTGGCATCTAATTTATTTCAATTGTTTCCATAACCTCAAGATGGCAGCTGTGAAAATTTTTTAAATCTCCTTGTTTTTTCTTGTGTCTTAATTATGCGATTGAAGTTTGAATACTACACGTTCACAATAATCTGCATGTAACAGTACATAACTCTAGGACCTACATATATAAAATCCAACATGGCGACCATCCGAAATATTTAGTCGGTTCTCAATATCTACGAATCTATTACAGCAATCAAACTGAAGTTGTGTATGTTAAATAGTGGCAATTAACATGAGTAAGATATATGAAAATAGGCTGTATAGTTCTTCACGGAACTACTTGTTAAAAGTGCTGTACTCTGAATGATGTTACAACTGATAGTTAAGTAGCTTTCGAAAACACTTTACTCCGGAGCTAGTAACTTTGAGGGAACAGCTGATGGTGGTATAGATCCACAAGGCCCTAAATATGTGCAGCACTCCTATATGGCTCATTATATCATTCCACATAGCACACACGTATATATATAGACTAGTGTATCTGTAATTTTAATATCTGTTACCATATATCAGCTGTTCGTAATGAATGGACATATTCGAACATTAGCTTTAAATGAACATTTACTTTTAATTAAAAATTACGGGCTGCAGATGAAAGGCCACCGCAATCGTTACAGAGGAAAAAGTAATAGAAAAAAAGATGCCTATTGAGATAACTGATGAAACGAACACAAGTACTGCTGAGTAAGAATATAAAATTACACTAATGGATGAAAGCTATTTATCTGTCGTGGTTGTGGTTACGTTTACAGCCCGAAATATCAAACACCAGATGCATATTTCCCCCTCCACGTCACATTTTTAAATACATTTCTTGTGAAATTATCAGTTTATTTTACTAAGCTTTAGACTCTTTTAATGTGGAGTAATAAAATTAAGTTGCAGAAAGTAGTACGATTCAGTGACGAACCTGGAACGAGTCGGCAAAATTATGAAGACATTATAACCATTGAACAATCAACAATTACAAATGAAATTACATCAAGGAAACGCAAACCTCGACAGCAGAAGACGAACACAGACGATACTTGTATAGTTTCGTTCAAACAATACGTGGACACCTAGCGTTAGACCGCATCCCTTGTCGTATGTAGTTGACTAAATTGATGTAAAGATTATTATTTCTTTTCTTTTTTGTTATCCTAAAATCTAAATTCCGAAGTCGTGTTCTCAACATTAAGTTCGCAGCCTGTGAAGTTTTTAAGGACATTAACTAAACAAATACTGTGCAATACGGCCTAACGGCCCTGGGTGGGTGGGGCCCTTTCAGCCCTTAATGACGCATCCCCCCTGATTGTAAACATTGATGTGGCATTTCCTAATGGTATTGATGTGAAACAACTCTCCACTCGGTATCTGTATATTTATTGCGGGGGTGATTTTGAAAAATGAAACGGAAATGGATGGGACGGAAACAATGAAATGGAAAAGGATGGGATGGAAACAACGAGCGCGTGCGGTGGCGGAGATTGATACCAAGACTTTCTGTCGGCCATGTGGCTATGTGGAATGTTTATCGCGTGCGGTTAACTTCAAGGTTTGGAGACCCCATTAAAGATATTCCTACAATAAATCATCTTCAAGTTGTCGTTTTTTGGTGTGAAAATATTCATTGTATCATATTTGCTGAAAACAATTATGATTTATTAAATCTTCATACTTTTGCTGTATTCTAATTTAATGTAATCACTCGAGGTACTGTCGGCCATGTGGCCATGTGAAATCTATATCGCATACAGAATTACTTCAAGGTTTGGAGGACCCATTAAAGATATTCCTACAATAAATCATCCTCAAGTTGTCGTTTTTTAGTGTGAAAATAATCATATCATATTTGCTGAGAACCGGTCAGGATTTGGCACTGCAGTTTTATAAGTAGTTATTTCAATGACCAACAGAGTTCAGTGTTCTCCCGGCAAACACATAGTCGGCCATGTGGCTATGTGGATCGTACATCGCATACGGTTTAGCTCAGGTTTTGGAGGCGCAATTAAAGATATTCCAACAATAAATCATCTTCAAGTTGTCGTTTTATGGTGTGAAAATAATCATTATATCATATTTGCTGAAAACCGGTCAGGATTTGGCACAGCAGTTTTACAAGTAGTTATTTCAATGACCAACAGAGTTCACTCTTAACAAGGAATAACATGTCACATGTTACACAGCATATGCGACTACTGTAAGGCTCGCAATTTTTAGCTTATTTTCAATTTTGAAAAAATAGGCTTATGAGATCACCTTTTGTCCGTGTGTGTGTGCGTGTGTGTGTGAGGTGTGTGTGTGTGTGTGTGTGTCCCTAATAAATTCTAAACGGCAGGAGCGATTTCAATGAAACTCTGTAAGTTCATAGCACTGTTCCGGGCGACCTCGACCGTGCCCTTCAAATTTTGTTACGTCTCACCAATCCAACATGGCGGCTGTGCGAAATATTTCACCAGGATTCAATATCTCCGAAACTATTCCCGATATCACCCTGGAATTTATTACGGTGATAAACGGGAACTACTAGAAGTTCACCTATGTGACTTTTGAAAAATTGGTAACTACAAAACCAACATGGCGGCCACACGAATTTTCGACTTTTAAATAGACGTTTATCGCGATTAAACCAACCAAACGCAATAAAACGTGGTACAGTATATGTTTATACACATTGTAATGCACCGACATCTAACTTCGTTCAATTGTTTACATAACCACAAGATGGCGGCGTGCAAGATATTTCACTGGCATTCTATATCTCTGAAACTATTAGCGGTATCACCCTGAAATTTTGTACGGAGATAAAGAGCACTACTGGAAGTTCGTCTATAAGACTTTCAAGACCGGTTAACTACAGAACGAACATGGCGGCCAAGCGAATTAGAAAATTTTAAATAGACCTATCTCGCGATTTAATGTTCCAAACGCAATGAAATCTGGTACAGGAAATGTTCATACACATTGTAATGCACTGGTGTCTAATTTAGTTCAATTGTTTACATAACCTCAAAATGGCGGCTGTGCGAATTTTAAAAGTAAGTTTTCATTTCTTGTGTCGTATTCATGCGATCGAAGTGAAAGTTTGAATAAAGAACCTACGCAATAATTTTCCTTTAATGGTACATGACTCTATGGCCTAAACATTTAACAATCCAAAATGGCGACCATCCGAAATATTTAGACGGCTCTCAATATCTACGAATCTATTATAGCAATCAAACTGAAATTTTTGTTGTTGATAGGGGCTATGAACTTAAGTTCACCTATAGGACTTTAAATAACCTGGTGATCACAAATCCAACAAGGCAGCAACGCGAAGTATGCAGCATATATTCACCTGGACGTTTCTCGCAATTTAACCATCCGAGTGCAGAGAAACTTGATACAGTAAATCCTTATACGAATGTTAATCCACTGGCATCTAATTTATTTCAATTCTTTCTATAACCACAAGATGGCAGCTGTGCGAAATTTTAAAATCTCCTTGTTACTTCTTGTGTCCTAATCATGCGATTGAAGTTTGAATGCTACACGCACACAATAATCTTCATGTAAAAGTACATAACTCTAGGACCTACATATATAAAATCCAACATGGCGACCATCCGAAATATTTAGTCGGTTCTCAATATCTACGAATCTATTACAGCAATCAAACTGCAATTTTGTATGTTGATAGTGGCAGTTAACATAAGTAGGATATATGAAAATAGGCTGTATAGTTCTTCACGGAACTACTTGTTTGTATTTATTTCCGAATTTTTTGCTTCAAATATTGCCGAAACACAATTTACAATAAACTAGCAACTCACCCCGGCTTCGCCCGGTATCCTTAACGGTTTACCCAGCGTAAGCTTAAAAGGCGCACGGACGGCAGGTCCCAGACGTAATTGTATTTTTTCGTTTCCCCCAGAAAAGCCGAGTTGAACAGCGAAACCCTAACCACTTCTCTTCTGTGAAGTCTTAACTAGACACAACTCAACAGTTTGATGCTGGCCGAAGCTGAGGTGATAGGCTCACTTGCTAGCTAGTTAATTCGCTCCGAAGCTAGTTATTTAAATTTCCACTGAATGAAATTTTTGGAAGAAATGAAAACGTAAAATCACTTATAGTGGGTGATGTATTAAAGATAGGGATATGCTGTCGCGGACTTGTTTGTAGAACTTTTCATGCTGAACAAATCTTACATTCATAGTATATATAGATATTTCTTACGGTTTAGCCACCGTAAGCTTAAAGGGCGCACGAAAGACGGGTTATTCTTCGGCTCGATTCACTGAAATCGTTATTTCTCGGCTTCCGTTGGTCCTAAATGAATGTTTTTCTACAGAAGCCTTCCCCGAGAAATCCTTTATAAAATGGTGAGAATCGCATCAAAATCCATCCAGTGGTTCTCGAGATTACCCGTCACATCCAGGAGTCGGGGGATTTGTTTCATACTATGTAGAGACTATTATTATTATTATTATTATTTAGTCCCCAAAGTGAAGTGAACCCTATTTTACCATAAATTATGTTAGGGTTGTAGTTTATACAAAATATACAATTTCTCTGATAAAACCCAATACATAAACAGCATAATAGACATGAACAGGTGGCTTCGGTGGCGTAGTCGGTAGCATGCTGAGCTTCTATGCCCAAGATAGCGGGTTCAAACCCGGCCGAAGCCGTCTGATTTTTTAAGAGCGTTAAAATTCCTCAGTATGCCTCCCTTCGGAGGGGAAGTAAAGCCGGCGGTACCATGTCATAGATTTATGGCATGTTAAGACCTTTCCACTAATTACACCTGTGTGAAACTAAATTGTAGTCTATAGGTTAAGAATGTAAACAACGCTCTTAGGTTGCTAAGTTCGTTGCCAAGAGCTGACTGCGGTGGCGTCTAGTAGCTAAGTTCTGAACTAAGCCTAGTAGTCGTTGACGGTGGCGTTTGGCGGCAAAAGTAGGAACTATTTGAAAAATTCAAAGTTGCAGTCCATACTTGAATTAAAAAACAGATCCACACACTAATACAGTCATCACAATTAACACTGGTTAACAGACAGATTCTACACACACCCAAAGTACACGGGGCTACATGACCGCGTTGTCGCAGCCCCTAAACTAAGGAAACAACCAAGCAAGACATGAACTGGAATGAAAAGATAAAAGTAGTATAATCCGTAATACTAGAGTACTAATATTTAAAATACCAGATCATAATATCTATAGGTACAATACACGTGTTAAACAGCTATTAAGCAGACAATATCAAGAGACTAGTATGAGAATGAATTGTTAAGAGACTCCTTCATAATTAATTTCTCTGTTTGGAAAAATATTATTGTTTTAATATTCCTGTTTTATTCCTGCACAATGAGAGTCGAATGTATCATGGTCAACGTAGGTTTCTACATTTTTACTAAAAGCCTGTGTAATAGTTGTCTGTATCTGAAAGGTAAATTTCGTCGTCCAGTATGTTTTATTGTGTTACGAACTATAATAGTTTCTGTGCAGTCAGGCTAAGTGCGAAAAATAGAAAATGAAAGTAGCTCATAAAAACTGATGCAGTATGGTGTGACATTTTTGTGTTACATAGCGTCGGTTGTTTGTGCTGTTTAATTATCCGTATAACTCGATTTCCATGATACTTTGTAGTCCCCGTCTTTCTGATTCGCTCCCCAGGCAACAGTTTTATAAAACAAACAGCTATTCTTCCTCTCACTCTCTCTGATATGTCGCAGTGTGCTCAACAACCACGCTGTCTGGCGGCAATGTATAGTATCAATATCCTACCTTTCAGTTGTGTTCTTTATAGTGATCACAAAATTGTAACCCATCATTTTTATAGAATATTTGTTATTGTTTATTGCAGCACTTTTAACCACCCAATGCGTGTTTGAGCTTCAGTGGCGGTTGATTGGTTGGTTGGTTCCTCAGTTTAGGAGCTGCTATAATGTCGTCATGTAGCCCCGTGTACTTTGGGTGTGTGTAGAATCTGTCTGATAACCGGTGTTAATTGTGATGGCTGTATTAGTGTGTGTTATCTGTAATTCAGGTAAGGACTGCAGATGATCAATTTCAAGTAGTTCCTACTTTTGTTATCCAATGCTACCGTCAAGGACGCCTAGCTGTAAACTTGGCTATTAGATGCCACCACCACCGGCACCTGACGGCAAACGTTGGAACTAAATAGAGCGTTAATCAAATCTGGATCTACTTGAAATTGAACTTGTTGGAGCCCATGGGTGTTCAATAAAAATATCTAGCAAGGACCATTTGGCTGCTATACATATATATAAAAAAAATACGAGCCTTGCAGTAGTCGCATAAGATGTGTAACATGTGACATGTTATTCCTTGTTAACAGTGAACTCAGTTGGTCATTGATATAACTACTAGTAAAACAGCAGTGCCAAATCCTGACCGGTTTTCAGCAAATATGATATAATGAATATTTTCACACCAAAAACGACAACTTTCAGATGATTTATTGTACCGTAGGAATATCTTTAATGGGGCCTCCAAACCTTGAAGTAAACCGCACGCGATAAACATTCCACATAGCCACATGGCCGACAGAACGTCTTGGAATCAATCTCCGCCACCGCGCGCGCTCATTGTTTCCGTCCCATCCACTTCCGTTTCATTGTTTCCGTCCCATCCATTTCCGTTTCATTTTTCAAAATCACCCCCACAATAAATATACAGATACCTAGTGGAAAGATGTTTACACATCAAAAATAATTATATAACTTATGTGTTTTATCACCAAAGCAAATAAATCCTATTGAAGGGTCACAAAAGTTGGCAACATTCCTGAGACCAAGGCCGCTTATGCTTTTCTATCTCTAATTAACAGAACAATCAATATTATACACATTTACCATACGTGCAAGCACAAGATATTATGCTTGTTGCGTGCGCTGCTGGCAAACAATGAGCCCTGACAGAAATTCCACCCTTTGGAAGCATCTGGCAGGAAATCATCACATTATGTCCCCATCACAATTTGTTTCACTTTCCGGTCAAGAGCATCCGGCGATGTCAAAATTTGTCACCAGATTTAATATCCCCAGTCTCCCTCCTCACCCCTCATTGAAACATACCCAGTCTCTCCCCTCCCACTCACATACATTCCCACTATTCTTTCCAGCGCTGTTAGTTATTATTTCCATCCCCCAACTATGGTTTCCAATCTGATACTGGAGCTATAAACACAATTGAATAATAATAATAATAATAATAATAATAATTAGTTGGAACCGACAGTAAATCTGAGAGAGAGAACCTCTACCAGAAATTTAATCATAGACTTCGACTTCTGTTGAGAACAAAGTTTAGTGCTCATAACCTAACAAAAGCTATCAATTCATATGCTATATCTATGATGATGTATTCACTTGGTGTTTTAAAACGGTCACAAACAGACCTAGAGAACATTAATCGCACAATAAGAACTATGCTTACGAAACACAGAATGTTGCATCCCAATGCTTGTATAGAGAGAGTAACAACACCCAGAAATGAAAGAGGCAGAGGTATTCTTGATGTTATAGCTCTGCACAATCAACAAATTATACATCTAAGGAATTACTTTCATTCTCGGAAAGATACCAGTGTTTTACACTGAGCGGTAGCACAAGCTGACTTCAACCACACTCTTCTGAACCTCCATGAAGTAAATTTCGTCATGAAAGACAAGAACACACTGAACAGCGATAAGGTGGAGAGATGGACTGGAAAAGAACTTCATGGCAGATTCTACAACCAGTGCAATGACAAGAATATTGACAAACAGCTTTCGAACACATGGCTGTCAAGGGGAGAGCTGTTTACAGAAACTGAGGGATTTAACCAGGCGATACAGGACAAAGTTATCGCTACAAGAAGTTATAGGAAACACGTCCTGAAAGATCAGACTGTTATAGATGACGAATGCAGAAAGTGCTATACCGGCCCAGAAACCATAGAGCATATTACCAGCAGCTGCAGAATTCTAGCGCCAACATCTTACACTGAGAGGCAGAACGATGTTGCCAAAGTCATTCATCAAGAACTCGCCCTAGCCCGATCTCTCATACATGACAGGACGCCTTATTACAAATACTCTCCAGGAAGTGCGCTGGAAAACGAACATTACAAGCTGTATTGGGATCACACTATTCAAACTGACAAAACAACTCCTCATAATAGACCAAACATAACTTTAACTGATAAGAAGAACTATCACACGTACTTGATAGACATATCTGTTCCGAATGACAATAATATCCTCCATAAATACAGAGAAAAGATTGCAAAATATACTCCTCTAGCTATGGAGGTTGCTAGAATCTGGAGACAAAAAAAAATGTGACGATTCTTCCTTTCCTCCTTTCTCCCACTGGCCTGACACCTAAATCCTTTTCAGTAAATCTAGCCACACTAAATCTTCCCATATTCACCCATATTATTGCACAAAAGGCTGCAATTCTGAAAACCTGCAGCATCGTTAGAGGGTTTTTGAATACACATTAGGATTTTTCATTGGACCCTCTTGTGAAAAAGAGACGTGGAAGATAAGAAGAGAAAACAAAATTAACTGTCAAACGTCTGTGCTATACCGTATAGTTCGAAATGTGTGCTATAGGCTTAAGTGTTACCTTACTCATTTACTTGTACGTAATGTACCGATATGAGTCATGGTACCGACTGTAGGTTGAGTAAATAAAGATAATAATAATAATAACAATAAAAACATTAACAATAGATGCTATCCATGCTGCTTGCTTGCTCATCGAAAAACATCGTGAAAAATCAAGACTCCTCCACATTGCTTTCCTCGACCTTGAAAAGGCATCGTATTCCACATGACTTGATTTGACATGCCCTCCATGATCATGGTGTCCCTGAAGTGTTGATAGATTGGCTCAAATTGCTATATGACAACCCGATTACCCAGTTTCTGTTGGCGTCTATCAGGAATATTAACTTTCACCTCTTCTCTTCATTTCAGTTATAGATGCTGTTACATGGGATCTACATAAATCTGTACCTTGGACCTTGCTATATGCTGACGATGTACTTATGAGGATAAGACAGATCTGCAATTACAAGTTCAGGCATGGACCAACTGCCTCGCAGAATTTGGATTACGGCTCAACATTAAGGAAACTGAGTATTTGACAACAGATCTAAATGATCTGAATACGATTCAAATGACTAGTGTTGAACTTCCAAAGACATTGTCGTTTAAATATCTTGGCTCGACTGTTACTGCAGATGGCACCCTCAGGCGGTTGTCCGGTGTCTTATGTGGTAAGAAGATTCAAGACCGACTGAAGTCTTAAGTTTATCGTTCTGTGGTCCATCCCGTTTCTCTGTATGGGGCAGAATGCTGGTCTCAACTAAGGAGTTGGAACAGCAACTTGGTGTGATGGAGACAAAGATGCTCAGGTGGGATTCTGGCTTGACACTCCATGATCACGTCAGCAATAATAGCATTCGCAAGCGATATGGTGTAGCACCAATTGTTGAAAAGATGAGGGAAAGCCGTCTCGCTAGTATGGCCATGTCTTACGGGCTGCTGAATCAACAGTTGCACACACTGGATTGGCATTGCGGATAGATGGGAAGAGACCAATAGGACGACCGACACAGCGTTGGCTTGACACTCTACATGACGAGTTAAATATTGCCTGACTTCATCCTGACATGTCACTCAAGCGTGTAATATAGCGACTGAGAACCAATAAAGCAGACCCTGGTAATTTGTGGGACAAATGCTAAAGAAAAGAAGAACAAAACATTACAAAACAGAGTTCATCACCAGCATCGGAGACGCACCCAACTCAATCCCATACGGGGATATAGTAATAAAGAAGAATAACTCCTACAAATACCCCGGAGAATGGGTAACCCCGAATGTTAGTGAGGATCTAGCCATGAAAGCCAGGTGTACCAAACTGGAACATAGAGTCAGATTTCACAGTGATACAGTACCACTTCCTAACGTATGTTGAATATGGACTTAGCAAATTCCTCTCTACAGGTAGGAAATATCAGAATGCTGACTACAAGTAAACAATCAAACTCATTTTTTGGTTGTTTCTCTTGTTTGTCAAACAGCTTTGATGTCCTGCTGACTGTTGTAGCCCATGTTGGCTCAATTCTAAAATAAAAATAAAATAATAATAATAATAATAAAATTACGAGCCTTACAGCAGTCGCATATGATGTGTAACATCTGACATAGAAGAACCCTCACGTGAAATTGTTGATACACCGGTATTTTATACTATCATTGGCACAAATATTAATCTATTTTAAAAGGGAGTGTTTTACAGATATTGTAGTTTATAATACGGAACTTATTTTATTAGATGATTTGTAGCTTCCACCAGCACTAGCCTAAATAAAGAATTCGATATGGATCAACTAGATTAATAGACGCGACACCGCTCATAACCTTAAATTCCTTATAAACAGGTCCTCTTCATTCACAGACCAACACGTAATTTCATATGGATTCTGTTAAAATGAGTCATATTGATATGATAAATATCTTTTAAAATTATAATCTGGTATTCTGGGATTCGAACCCAAGATCTCTAGATTCACAGTCATAAGCACTAACCCCACGGCTATTTCGACAGCGCAAATTTTGTGCACAAGATGGTGACTTATTTCTACGTTCCAATAATACTGCATTACGGAATTAAGTATCATTTATATTTTGCTTGTTTCGATAATGTTCCTGCGTGAAATTGAGTTTAAAATGCCTTATGAATAGGCCCTCTTGTGAGTAAAGAGTATGTATTCAGTAATAGTTCATGAAGGCTAGCTCAATTCTCGTATAACTACAACGATTATATTATATTGACGACTGCATTACGGTTATGTGGGTTAATATTTGAATAGCCAATGTGCAGAAAAATAATACCGGCAATGCCGACTACTTACAATGTTTGATATTAAGGCATTTTACCATTTAAATACTGATACGAAGATTTCGAACATGTACCATGTCATTTGTTTCAATCACTTGACACCAGAGTTCGCATGAGCGTTTTCTGTTCAGTATGTCATATACATTCCACATGGCCGAGAGTAGGCCTATGTCATGGTATCAATTTCTGACACCGCGCGCTCATTGTTTCTCGTACCACGCCCGCTGGATCGATCGATCGAGTTGGCAGTGCATCTTATACTTCCGTTCGTTCCACCACTGCCAGATAGTACACTTCCTTTCGATCGATCGAGCTGGCAGTGCATACTTCCGTTTTCCACCACTGCCAGCTAGTACATTTCCGTTCGATTGATCGAGCGTGCAGTGCATACGTCCGTTTTCCATCACTGCCAGCTAGTACACTTCCGTTCGATCGATCGAGCGGTCAGTGCTCACTTCCGTTCGATCCACCACTGCTAGCTCGATCGTTCAGATCCACTTCCGTCCCCAATTTTCAAAATCACTCCCACAAAACTATCCAGCTACCGAGCGGAAAGATGTTACACATCAACAATCATCATCATCAAGTTTCCACTCCAGTTTCCCGGGTGTGGTTTACGAGCGCTCTCCACTTTAGTGGATGCATGTACCACTGCTCCTTCAAGACTTCATCCCAGTTGATTCCCTTGAATGTGATATCTTCCTTCACTTGGTCCAGCCATCTCCTATTATGTCTTCCAACAGGTCTCTTTCCAGTAATCTCAGTATGTAACCATTGTTTTGCAATTCTTCCTTCTGGCATACGTTTGACGTGACCAAACCATCGCAAACGTGCCTTAGTTATGGTCTCCTTTAGGGACTGATTTATTCCAGCTTGTTCTCTTATCTTCTCATTTCTTACTTTGTCTTTCCTAGTTTTTTGAAGCATGCTTCTTAGAAACTTCATTTCTGAAGCCTGAAGTCAGCTGTCATCTTGTTTGGTAGTTCTGCATGTTTCCAACCCATAAGTCAATATAGGGACAAAGTATGTTCGAAACAGAGTTTGTTTTGATCTTAGTGGCACTTGCTTATTCCAGAGTAGATATCGAACTTGCTGATAGAATTGACTTGATTTCTGAATACAGTTATTTAATTCGAGCTGTATTCTGGTCTCTTGATATTAAGCATCCACGGTACTGATAGGTCTACTGGTTTACTGTTTCCAATTGTACGCCCTCAAGCACTATATTATCTTTCCTTCTCTGTCTGTTAACAGACATTGCAGCAGTTTGTGTAGCACTTACCTTCAGTCCATACTTTTTCAAATAATAACAATAGACCATAAAAATTATTTATTATTCAGGACGGCATTTCAGGTCATTAAGCCGTGTAATGGCCCTTCTTGATATCAGACGTTACAGATTTGTTCTAAATGATTTGAAGTGTCGCTTGTCTGAATTTTATGTGTGCTATTGGAATGTTCTGAAATGAACACGAAACGTGAATGGTTTCTGATAGTTTCTGGTTGAAAGTTCTCTTATTTCATTCTCACGTGGTGATGTTATTGGTATTTACTGTTACGTGGTTGGTTGGTTGGTTGGTTGTAGTGGGATGCTCCATCCATATGCACAGTAGTGACGGGGGTGAAGCGTGACGAGGGTCAAGTGCCAGGAACTGGCTGACAGTAGGTTCCTTTATCATGAAAAATGTTACAATTAATACCAGAGAATTACCTTTTTCTTTTATTTATTCTTCCATTTGACATTTTTGTCCTGATCATATAAATTGTACGGTGATATTAAAAGAAACTCTTAATTGTGAAATAGCCGTCAAATTAAAATACATAAATGAATACATAAAAACCAGAAGAAATCCATATCCATCAATGCGAAATTAATCAGGCCCGAGGTGCTCTATGCTGCTACACCCCTAACCATCAAAGGGGCAAAACTGATACAGAAACTAGAGGTCAAGGAAAGAATTATCTTGAGGAAGATCTTAGGCCCAAGGATCATAAATGGAGAAAGGTATCACAGGTCCAACGATGATCTGTACCTAAAGCAAGAACCTCTAATGGACACAATCATCAAGAGACGCCTCCAATTCTACGGACACCTTGAGAGAATGAACGAGTCGAGATTGACCAGTGAAATCCACAGAGCCAGCTCCTGCAAGAAAACAACATCACTGTGGTACCAGCAAGTTAAGCAAGATCTGCAAACCTTTAACATCTCTGAATTCGTTATACAAGACAGACAAGCTTTCCGGAAAATGTTAAAAGAAGACCCACAGATTAAACTTAAGAAAGGGCAGAGACCAAAGAGGTCAGAAGCAGCTAAACAACTTTAAAGTCAGAAAATGAAAGAGATATGGGCTAGGAAGAAAGCTCTTAAGAATGTGAAACCAATCCCAACTCATCAAGCTGAAATCCACTTTGGTTAACCTACGTAGTCCATAGTAGGCTCATTCGAAGAAAGAAGAAGAAAACCAAATATATAAATAAATAAATACCTAAATAAATGAATAAACCTTCCTTTCTCAAAATAATATTCTACTCTCTTCAAATTCTCATCGCTAGGTGACATCAAGACTTGTGACGACATTTTGACGTTAAAAGAAGTGTGTTCAGATGGATAACTTTTAAAGAGAGCATGTTGCTTTTCCAACAGAGTAATTCTACAGGGAAAACCTCAATGTTACACTTTATTGATTATCCCACATACGAACCATAAACACGTAGCAAGAACAGCAATAGTAAACAAAGATTTATCAGCAACACATAAATTGATCATGGAAGCCAAGCCATACTTTTTAAACCAAAACATTTTAGAGAGAACAAAACACACAAGAAGCATTAAGGTAATCCTTCAAACCACAGCGAACATTAAAGAAGCCAGATACAACAAAATAGTACACACGAATTATCGATTATGAAAGAGAAGTAGGTTTGGTTACAGCGGTTTTAATACAACAATTCAATGACGATTATGCGGGCACCTCGTGGCGTAGCAGCTAGCATTGTTGGCTGTCGCTCCGGAGGTCTGGGTTTGATTGCCGACTCTGCCAAGAAATTCAATTCAGATCTGAGGGCTGGAACGAAGTACACTCAGCCTCGTGAGGAAAAGAGAAAAAGAGGTGGGTTCGATTGTCATCTCGGCCATCTTGTAGCCTAAGTGGTTTTCCTTGGTTTCCCCACTTCTACTCCAGGCAAATGCTGGGATGGTTCCCGACTTAATACCACGGCCACCTACCTCTCAATCGTCACCTGAATTACAAATACACACACACCAATAAGACAGGTTATCAGAGAAATTCCGCACACACCCAAGTAAATTACCACGATTCCCGTTGTTTCTCCGAACACACACACGAAGGTAGATTTTTGCGCGCAATACAGAGTTCATGGGTCTCGTAGCTTGGCTTCGTTTTTAAAATAACACATGAGGAAATATTTACGCTTTTCATCTTGCAATTCTACCCTCTTTTCTGAATTATACAGGGTGTAACTAAATTTGTGGGAAAAATCCGGGGATTCTATAGAGGAGCTTTTTTTTTGTCGTGTAGCCTCCTGAGAGGCCGAGTGCAGGTCTTTCTAGTCGACGCCCCTGGGCGACCTGCGCGTCTGGATGAGAGATGGAATGGATGAAGATGAATGAAATTGGTCAAGGATGTGGAAGGGAGCGGCCGTGGCCTATCAGAAGGTACTGTCCCAGCATTTGCCTGGTGTTGAAAATGGGAAACCACGGAAAACCATTTCAAGGACAGCCAACGAAGGGGCTCGAACCAACGCGTCTACCGATTCAGCAGAGAGCTTGGCCCCATGACCTAACGCGGCGCTTTAGCCAGCATAGCCACTACTGTCGGTATAGAGACCTGACAACAAGCAAAATATGTCCGGTAAACATATGGTGTCTTTGCTTTCGTTCCCGAGTTACAAGTATTATTTGTGGTGTACAGACCGCTTCAATGTGCAGGTTGGTCATTTGTGTTTATAATAATAATAATAATAATAATAATATCGTATGGCCTCGGGTGCCGGGTGCAAGCTTTGTAATTTGACACCCAGAGGGTAACTTGCATGTCGAATTTCGTTGTTCCTTGAATCACTATGAAAGTCAAGGAGGTTAGATATCTAAGCTCCTTGAACACTATAGCGCTTTCTAGTAGAGAAATGAGGAACTTTGAGTTGGCGGAAACTTCCGAGATTAATTTTGCCATTATGAACACGGCCTACTGAATTCAAATGGGTTCTTTGACATGCCAACATCGTATGACATGCGTGTCGTATTTTTGCCGCCTTTCAAAAATCACTTACCACGGCCAGGAGCGAACCTGCAATCTTGGGGTTAGTAGACCGACACGCTATCCACTCACCCACCGTGTTTATAAAGTGTGGCTACCACGAGCTGTAATGCAGGCGTCCTTGCGCCGCATCATTGACTGTCTCACACGCTCCCATATTCTCGGCGTCTGTGGTATTTGCTGACATCCTTTCTCTATTCGCTGACGCACCATGTCCACGTTATGAATATGTGTGGCATACAAAATGGTCCTTAAATGACCTCAGTAGTGGAAGTCTACCGGGTTGAGATCGGGAGAACGAGCAGGCCACGGTGTCAGTCCCTGACGTCCTATCCATTTGTTTGCACTTGGATAGCAACGAAACGTACAAGTGGCCTGTGTGCCCTCCAACTATGCCAATGAAGCCGCCACTGCACCCGATGATAATAATAATAATAATAATAATAATAATAATAATTGCATATAAACAAAATACCGTGATTATGATGAGAGCCTTTGTAGCGGACGTAGCCTAAGATCCGTTCCAATACCTCGCGTTCACCGCGTGTAGTTCTACCGTGGTTATAGACACCGTTTGTTTACCTTACTTGGAATATGGATAATATTGTCGCGGAATCTGTCACGTGGTAATAGAGACGGAGTGGTGCGTGTTTTATTTTATACTGTAATATAATATCATCGATCAGAGAGCCATGTCCTCACAAAACAGAAAATTACATTAATTTAGAAAGACTCCATCACTAACAGTCTAATTGAATGAGGAGACAGACGAGGGACAGTGATGAGCCAGAATACGTGGCTCATATTGGGAAAAGCAGCTCCACACTCCGGACAACTCACTGAAAACTGCGTTGTGACGTGTTTCAATACTTTGATCAAAATTACTTCATATTTATTTTGGTCTGAGGGTTGGAACGATGGCCACTCAGCCTCGCAAGGCAGAACGGAGAAGAGGTGGGTTCGATTCCCACCTTAGCCACTCTAGAAGTGGTTTTCCGTGGTTTACCACCTCTACTGCAGGTCAATGTCAGAATTATACCTAAATACAGCCCACGGCCACATAATACCAGCCCCCCCCCCCAAGGACTCACATCTCGTGGGACGTGGGATGGCGACCACGGGACCCCTGAGTCCGGCATTGCTTCCACTTACTTGTGCTGGGCTTCCGTCCGTCTTTTTTTCCCTCTAGACCTCCCTTAATTAACTCTTGTTCTCTTCCGACCCCGATGGTTTTAGTGTATCTGAGGCATAGGGAGTCTCTTCCTATCCCGCCTTAATTGGCCCTTGTCTCATCTTACCTGATACCCTCCTTCAGCGAGGGGTCAGCCTTCTTATACTTTTCATGTTATCTCCCGCCTTCTGCTCAAGGCCATCAAGGAGGTAGGGTGTATGTAGCCCCACCACTTCTTGTGCACCCTGGATAGTGCTGAGGGATTCCTGAGCTGGGTACGTTTTTCCCCCTTCTTCCACTGACTTTGGGGTGGGACCTCTCCTCTTTCCCTTTCCAATCTGCCTTTCACGGCTCTCCTACCTTCCAAGTCCCTCAATCCTCATTCTTCGAGGGTTGACGGCATTTCTCTTCTTCCTGTGCTTTACTGTATTTGCTTTATCCTTCATTTGATTGCCATTTTTTATTTCTTCTAGTGTGTAATTCTGTAGCTATTATCTATACTTCTATAATAAAGCTGAAGAAGGAAAGGAAGGAAGCTTGTAGTTTAACGTGACCGTTAATCTTGAGATCATGAGCCACGGGACCTCCTTTTTACGTCGAATCCCCACCCGAACCACAGGACATGGCATTTCACTTCGAAAATCTCACATGCATTGACCGGGAATCGAACCCGGACCGCCTTGGTGAGAGGCATACAGCTAGACCGCTGAGCCACCACGTCCCCATAAAGCTGGAGAGTTTGTGTGTTTGTGTGTTTGTGTGTTTATGTGTTTAAACGCGCTAATCTCTGGAAATACCAGTCGGATTCGAAAAATTCTTTCTGTATATGATAGCCTGATTCAAGAGGAATAGTTTAGGCTATGTTAAATTTCGGACAGACCACTCCATTCCCCGCATTTAGGCCCTTTTGCACAAGTCTACACCGTTTCACCGATCTAATAACTTGACGGACATATTGTCGCTAGGCGACAACGACTAACACTGTATCATGATAGTCAACGCCGCACCATTGATGGACATGTTGTCACTAGGCAACAACGACTAACACTGTATCATGATAGTCCGGTAAAATTTGCTAAAGGACACATGGGAAAACTGACCGATTGACAATCAAGGATGGTATTGGACTGTAGTATTCTCTATGCTATCGTATGCACAGTTAATATTTCATTTGCGGGGCTTAGACATCGTGGTCATGTTGCCCCGTGTACATGGGTGTGTGTAGAATTTATGTGATAACCAGCGTTATTGTGATTGTTGCACTAGCATGTGTAAATCTATACTAATATAATAAAGCTGAAGAGTATGTGTGTTTGTGAGTTTGTGTGTTTAAACGCGATAATCTCTGGAACTACTAGTCCGATTCGAAAAATTCTTTTTTTATTTGATAGCCAGATTCAAGAGGAATAGTTTAGGCTATGTAGCATTCGGCTACACCTCTCAGGTAACGTCAAATATTGATTTTTGTTCAGTAAGTCGGTAGAACAAGCGCTCCCGAACAGCTCTATCCGCATGCGCTGGCGTTATGGTTAGTGATACGTACACAGTTTCACCTATCTGAACCACAATTTGTATACATACCCTTTGGAGCCCTGATGGTAACAGTGTCTACGTGAAATTTATGACAGACCAGTCCATTCCCTGCATTTAGGCCCTTTGATTCAAATCTACACCTTTTCCCCGATCTGAACCAAAATTTGTATACTTACGCTTTGGAACCCTGCGAGTAACACTGTTTACATGAAATTTTGTACAGACCACTCCATTCCTTGCATTTAGGCCCTTTGGCACAAATCTACACCGTTTCACCGATCAGAACTAAAATGTGTATACTTACCCTTTGCAACCCTGAGAGTAACACAGTCTGCATGAAATTTCGGACAGACCACTCCATTCCCAGCATTTAGGCCCTTTGTCACAAATCTACACCGTTTCACCGATCTGAACCAAAATTTGTATACTTACCCTTTGAAACCTTGCGAGTAACACTCCCCACATGAAATTTATGACAGACCTGTCCATTAGATGCATTTAGGCACCTTTGGCACAAATCTACCCCCTTCCACCAATCTGAACTAAAAGGTGTATACTTACCCTTTGGAACCCTGCGAGTAACACTGTCTGCATTAATTTTTGGACAGACCCCTCCATTCTCTTCATTTAGGCCCTTAGACACAAATATACACCGTTTCACAGATCTGAAACAAATTTTACATACTTACACTTTGGAACCCGACGAGTAACACTGTCTGCTTGAAATTTCGGACAGACCACTCCATTCACTGCATTTAGGTCCTTTGGCACAAATCCACACAGTTTCACCGATCTGAACCACATTTTGTATACTTACCCTTTGGAACCCTGCGAGTGACACTGTCCACTTTAAATTTTGGACAGACCACTCCATTCCCTGCATTTAGTCCCTTCATCACAAATCTACACCGTTTCTCCTAATTGCACACAATTTTACATAAACATTGAAACCCTGCTGGTAACACTGTCCACTTGATATTTTGGACAACGCTCCCCATTCCCTACATTTAGAATAACAGACAAAATGAACTTGAAAACCACGTATTAAGGCCCTAGAACCATAGTGTAACTGTAAGAGTATTTTAATAAGTCTGTTGTTGACGGGCAGTTCGGGCTGCATCACGTCACCCCTACCAGTGTTCTGGCGCAGAATTGCGAAAATAGTTACATCTTGTGCTGTTTATAAATTTCAGTCACGGGGGTTAATTAGTGCAAAAAGATTTCTTAGGCCCCTTTAAACAGTTATCATCATGAAAATAGTATGCCTTTGTATAAGTGCATTGGTGTTGGTGCAGTACATTGAGGTTATCAGCTGCAATAAGCGTTGGTGCTTTCAAATTTGCCTTCATTTATTCCGAAACTTATCGTTAAGCGCTTTTTGGCGATAAATGATACTATTGTTACCTCAGTAGCTCGGGACAGCCGAAGTTTTCCAAAGAGTTCTGATTATTTTCCTACGGCGCTATGCGACAAAAGACGACACTATTGGTCTCTACATTCCTAACAGCCAATGAGATATAGGCCCTAGGCAGAGTCTTTTATTTCACTTACTCCTCTTTCTATTTTTTTTGCTAATTTGTTTGTAAATTACATGTGTCAGTGCTGTAGTTAGTAAATAGGCCTAGCTGTTTCTCTATTCATAATTTCATTACGGGAAAATGACCTGAGTGTTACGTCCATTATACTGTACTACTTATCACCCCCACTACAACCACCACCACCACAAAAAGATATATTTTTAAAATATAGTTTTCTGTTAGTTTAAGTATCATGTGCCAGTTTTGTAGTAGTATTCATTATCATCCATAAAACAAATAAATCCACCGGGCGAAGCCAGGCACTACTGCTAGTTAGTTATAGTTCTCATTCTCATCTCAACTTTCACTATCACCGAAACTATTAGGGGCCGATAATCTAAATGTTAGGCCCCTTAAAACATCATCTGCATCATCATCATCATCATCATCATCATCATCACATACTACCAACACCCTAATCAATCACAAATACACACATTAGTTGAGCAATGACACAGGTTACCAGTCAGTTTCAAAACACCTCGTAGTATTACCACCTCGTGGTGTAGCGACTAGCATTCATGGCTCTGCCCAATAAATCGTAATTTTGGTCTGTGGGCTTAAACAGGCTCCACTCATGCTCGTGAGGCTACATTGAGAAGAGGGGAGTTCGATTACTAACTCAACCAACTTGGAAGTAGTTTACCGTGATTTCTCACGTCTATACCAGGCAAATGCTTGGATTGTTCCTGACATAAGGCCACGGCCGCTTCTTCCCAATCCTCATCTGAATTATAAATACACACACTACTACAGCTCCCACAATAACACAGGTTATCAGACAAATTACACACACACACTTGTAATGAATAACACTAGTCTACAAAAAATCTATTTTCTGTTACAAAATCAAAACAAGCTGTTTCTGGAAGATAATTTGCCCCTGAATCCAGATCTCATCTCAGAATTTATGTATCGGCTTTACAGTAGTTTCCATGTTATAATTGATTTTGTATGCAGAACTGCTATGGCCAAGATTGCCGGTTCAAACCCGGCTAAAGTCGTCGGATTTTTAAGAGCGTTAAAACCCTTTAGTATGCCTGCCTTCGGATGGGAAGTAAAGCCGGTGAGCCCATGTTATAGATTCATGGCAAATGAACCCACCACTGCAATTGGTACCCAGCTATGTCCATTGGCTGCAATTCATATATATTCTTTATATAGGGTCTTTCACTGGAAGTGAGACAACATCCTACGCAAATTGTCAGGAACCAGTTGGGGAACACAACCACAAACAATCAGAACATCAGCTCTAGCTCTATGCTATTCTGTAGGCGAATGTGCCTCCCCGGTTTGGCACAGATCAGCCCATGCGAAGCATATCGACATCGCTCTCAACGAAAGTTGCAGGATCGTTACAGGATGCTTAAAACCAACATCTATTGAGAAGATCCAACTTATAGCTGGTGTTGCTCCTGGTGAGATTCATAGGGAGGTAGCAGCTAACAAAGAAAGGCTCCCATCATCTACTTCAGAAGCACATCCCCTCTATGGATGCCATCCTGCCACACGGAGGCTGAAATCTAGAAAGTGTTTTCTCCGTACATCAGTTAAGCTACAAGGGAAAGCAGAGGATGCTAGGATAAAGATGTGGAAAGAAAGAACTAACCACCTTTCCAACCGGATGGAGCCGAAGGAAAGTCTTCCATGTGGACACCAGGAGAAGTGGACAACCTGGAAAGCCCTTAACAGACTCCGTACAGGAGTCGACAGAACAAGAGTAAATCTGCGGAAGTGGAGTTTCTCAAGCGACTCATCACTCTGTGACTGTGGAGAGCAGCAGACAATCCAACATTTATCTCAGTGTGACTTATGTCCTTCAAAGTGCACTGTGAAAGATTTGATGGCAGCCTCCTCCTGCGCTATTGACGTCGCCCAATACTGGGCAAAATTCATCTAGCTCTCAAATTTGTTGCTCAATATTTGATTTGTTTTGTATAATATGCCTGTATATATTGGCCTGTTTGCCATCTCTTGATGAATGCAGTACATTTGTGTTTGTCTGTTGGCACAGGCTAGAGTAAAATGTGGCTCTTCACTGACGTCTCAGTCTCACTCATGTTTGTGATTATATGGAAGCTACTGAGGTATGGGTGGTGCTTAGTAATGCCATTCAGGGCGCAGTCAGTGCCTGTGGATGCTATGAAAGGTTCTATTCACAGGGTTAGTATTGTTGTTCTGACTGAGTGAGGAAAGCAATGGCAAACTACCTCACTCCTCATCTTGCCTAGTACGCCGCTATATAGCGCTGCCTCGGGATTTTGTGGGCATCTACCCACATAACCTAACGGCGGTGCTTTTTGAGGATCCAACCAGCCTTCGGGCTGACGACCTAAGAGACAGACCTGTATATATATCTATGGTAGTAATGTAGATATTCTATATTCAATATTCATATTGATACTTCTGACACGAATAAAGAAAGACTCAAAGTGAGGCCGGCGGCGCAGTGCGTGGAGTGTCGAATGGGCACATGGCTACTCACTGAGCTTGGGGTCGACAGAGCGCCCCTACGAATCGCAGGTGAATATCAAGCATGTAAGTAAAATAAATACTCACCTTGTCACTGAAGTTGTTGAAAATCTCCTCCACCTGCATCTACACATTTCTGGCTTCGTCTAAGGGAATTTTTATTCACACGCATTAGTTCATCTACCGAGATAGCCTCAATTTCTCTCGTGTTATTTTGTTTTGAGTTTATCTAGAGTGTGATGTGCACGTCGTAAACAATAAGCACTAAGACGTACACACGTTATAAACGTATAACACTTATAACTTAAAATAAGTGACGTAAACTTGACTCGGCAAATCCTGCTTCGCAAGTGTCACTGCTCCGCGTTGCCAGGTGCTCGTCCGACCTTCGGCTTGACCTGCGGCTTTGAGTGAAAGACGCTGTATTATGTGTATGTCGCAAAAGGAGAACAACAAATATTTTATGTTCGACCCTGACTATTATATGTCAGAAAACTGTACTATAATGAGGCTCAATAAAACACTATTTTTCATTATGAAACAGTTTCACCCACCAATCAGAGCTCATGAAACAGTTGTTTGACCAATTACATAATTAGATGTGCTGAGTTCCACGGCCTTCTAATTTAAATTTCACTGCCTGGCCTAGTGTCATAGTAGGGTAATCGAGGAGGCCATGGTCAAATACAAGGCATTCTCTGTGTCTCATGCGCTCTGTTCAGTACATAAAACTGGCGAAATCTCGACAGATATTTATGAATAATTATTTTCGAACATAAAATAGTTATAATAATTATCGTCGAACTTAAACAGTCGTATGCAACTCGCCTATAATGGTAATTAAGACACTCGTATGGAAATTATAAAACTCGCATAGCTCGTTTTATAAACATACTCGTGTCTTAATTATTGCCATTATAGGCTCGTTGCATTATGTACTACTGTGTTATGGCACAAATTAATTCAAGAAATGAGCAACAATAGAGTAAAGGAAAGTGGATAAACAATAAACAATGCAACTGTCACCAACGTGCTGTAATCCGCCTCATTCGTACCCTGGCGGTGGATTTCTGAACTCTTAATTAACCACTTGTCTCTCAATATCACTTGTCAATTGTTAATTATGCTGAAGAAGACCACAGTGGGGCTGAAACTATCACATTAAACTATATTTAGTACTTTATTTATTGACCTTTGGTGGATCACTCTATTGTGCATTTGTTAGCAGATTTGTCAATTTGGACCAATACTCAATTAAATATGAGGAATTTCATATCAATACATAACATAGTATTGATAATATTTGATTTCAGATAAAATTTACTCAATATGAATGATTTTCTAGAGAACAAAACACATCAGATTGAGCTCCCATAATGAGTTAGAACTTCCTATCACACTAATGCACGAATTACCATCGTTTTCATTACTCAGGACCGAATGAATTTGTGCGCACTTTTCTAAATTACAGGCAATCCTGTTCAGAGAGTGGTATTAAACGAAGGGATGGTTTGTCAAACAAAGAGCGGAATGTGTTAATGAGTGGTGCTAGCAGTATTTGGTCACCTTCCATAGATGATGGCTTCATAACAGCAAGACCTACAGTAGATTGGGTGGTGTTGTACTTCTCAAACTACAGTAGTTGTTGACTCATTTCTGGTACTTTACCTTGGAAAGACGGAGAGGCGCCCGGCACAAGTAAGTGGAAGCAATGCCGGACTCAGCTGGGGTCCCGTGGTCGCCTACCCACGTACCACTAGATGTGAGCCCCGGGGGTAAGGCGTAGAATAAGGAGAAGAAGAAGGAAATACTGGGTACATCCCTACAATCTCACCAACGTGCATCATAGCTCGAGAGCTGACTCAGCACTCGTCCCATCTGTCTCGCTGTGCGGCAATGGAATGCACTCATGAGCTTTTACTGAATTAATGAAATAAATTAAAGCATTGTCTTCTCTTCTTCCCGTCATCATGTTTACAGCTCCAACTATCGTACGGCACTAATCGCTCAAGAGACCAGCAAGTGGAACTTGGAGAGATATGTCACTTGCAATCGCGCGGCTGTGAACCTTTTATCATTTTAAATGATATAGTCGACTTCGTCGTTACGTTACGGCGACGTCACAAAATGTACCGAGAATGCACTGAGGTGTGTGACGTCATAGTACCGTTTGGTGCATGTGTACTGAGTTCACTGGCGAGCGTGACGTCATCCAACCAGCTCCCTCCTTTCACCGCGCGCTCCAGCTCCCTCATGACTTGCAACTTTGTAGCGTTCTGATTGTTTCTTGATCATCTAACATGTCAAGAGTCTTTGGCTTCGAGCGAAGCGAGAAGCCTCCTGCCTTTCTAGCATTTTTCAGCATTTGTTGCATTTAGAATGATATAAAGTCCAGTCTTTCAGACTGACTGTCTCTTTTTGTTTTTTATCGCCTCCCTTTACATTTAACGTATCGTCAGTGCGTGTTGCATATCGTGCGCGTATTGCTTACGACTTATCGCTTATCTTATATCGCCTTAGTATGAACGGGGCCTAACACTTTTCCGATCACACTCAAAGGAGTAAATTCTGTAGTACCGTCACCTATAAAAACTAAATACTATGCGAGTACCTAAAAAAACTAATTGCAGTTTTGTTTCATTTATTGTAGGCTAGTATATTTTAATTTTTAGTCCATCATTTTTAAAAACAAGATGTTCAGTAAAGAACATTTAGACTACTTTCTCCTAAATGCATGGGTATTGTTATAACTCTTTGTCCTTTTCAAGGAGTATAATTGAATGTTGGTTGTAGTAGCTTGTTGAAATACAACGTGCTATAGGGATATTAAACATGAATATGAGGTGCCCTATGGTAGTGTTACATCTGTAAAAAATTTCATTCAATTCGGTTTCACCATGTTTGAATTGATATGAGGAATGGACTTGCACACATACATGGCCGCTATTTGCAAACTATTGGGGTGATGATCTTGTAGTCAGTCATAAGATGCTTTCCACAAAAAGGCATGTTGTTGCAAAATCTGGCAGAGATCAAATTATTAGCATGGTCGTAATTTGATTTAAGCTTTTACCATTTGGGTGGCCGTCATTCCGTTTCCGTCAAGATGGCGGCGATATAAAACATGACACTGAGGTGCCCTTTGCTAGTGCTACCTCTGTACCAAATTTCGTTCAATTCGGTTTCACCGTGTTTGAATTGATAGGGGGAATCTATTTGCCAACATACTTGGCCACCATCTGCTAACTATTGGGCTGATGATCTTGCAGTTCGGTCAGATTATGCTTCCCACATAAAGATATGTTGTTGCAAAATTTGGTAGAGACTAGATAATTAGGTTGGTCGTAATTACATTTTAGCTTTTAACATTTGGGTGGCCGCGATTACGTTTCCGTCAAGATGGAGGTGATATACAACATGACTCTGAGGTGCCCTTTGCTAGTGCTACCTCTGTACCAAATTTCGTTCCATTCGGTTTCACCGTGTTCGAATTGATAGGGGAAACGATTTTCACACAAAGATGGTCGCCATACGCAAACTATTAGGCTAATGACCTATTAGATTGGTGAAAGGATGCTCCCTCCATAAAGGTATGTTGTGGCAAAATTTGGTAGAGATCGGATGATTATGTTAGTAGTAATTTGATTTAAGCTTTGAACATTAGTTTGGCCGATATTACGTTTCTGTCAAGATGGCGGCGATATAAAACATGACACTGAGGTGTCATTTGCTAGTGCTACCTCTGTACCAAATTTCGTTCCGTTTGGTTTCACCGTGTTTGAATTAATAGGGGGAATCGATTTTCATACAAAGATGGCCGTTATCCATAAACTATTAGGTTGATGACCTATTAGTTTGGTCAAAGGATGCTCCCCGCATAAAGGTATGTTGTTGCAAAATTTGGTAGAGATCGGATGATTAGGTTAATAGTTATTTGATTTAAGCTTTGAAAATGTTTTGTGGCCGCCATTACGTTTCCGTCAAGATGGCGGCGATATAAAACATGATACTGAGGTGTCCTTTGCTAGTGCTACCTTTGAACCAAATTTCGTTCAATTCGCTTTCACCGTGTTCGAATTGATAGGGGGGACAGACATTCAGAGTACACACACTCACACACACACACACACACACACAGACTCACACACACACACACACACACACACATACACACAGACAGACACACTTTTTTTCGCCCTGTGTTGATCTCATAAGTCTACTTTCATTTATGCAAAAACGAAAGTAGGCTAATAAACCACTCCTAGCTCTAGTTGATTGAGAGAAATCCTACCTGCCAGAAATTTCAAATTCCTTGAGCACTTTTCAGCTTATATACTGTATCTTAATGTTTGGCCTTTTCTGTCAGAAAAGTGGGGATAAATCTCTTATTATTTCCATGTTCCCTATATTCTAAAAAAATGAAGTTAAGTAAATAGGACGGAGTGCAAAAATCACCGTTGGCATCGTTCGTCAAGGAAAGCAAATATCGCCTGAATGTGTGATGTTCTCGGTGATAAATTGATAAAAGACGAATCATTATGTAAAACATTTCCAATATTGTTACAATCAGATTTTCTACTAACAGTTAGGCATTAATGGTAAGCTTTGCGCAGTTTATGTCAAGTTTTGCTACCTTTTAAACGTAAAAACGTACTTAAAATCCCATTCAATCTATTGAACCCGATGGGGTTATGCTGACTGGAATCGAACATGGTTCTCAGAGACTGTGATCTCAGTAAAAAGGTTCCACCAGGAAGCGAACCAGAGATGTACAGGGAGTTTCTTGGTAAAAACCCCTCGAAAGAAATGTATATTTAATCACTGGTGTGATTTTTGATGAAATGGCATTATTTATTAAAATAATGTAGGAAATAATGAGCAGATTATATCATTATAAGACGATTTGGTGTAAGCTATTGGGAGTTTGAAGCAGAGAGGAGGGCAGAGCTGACATTTACTAATCGGCCCAGAATTGTGGGTTGGTCCCAGTGGAGCCACGTCCATCTCTGTCACCCCATTATGTCGTCTGGAGCAGGGGAGAGGCCTGAATAATGACACAGTTATTCCCCGACGGAGAATAGATTTGGAGTAGGGGCGGTGAAATGCCCAGAAGAATCATTGATTACTCGTGATTGGAGTAACGAATCGAGATGAGAGTTGCACACAGGTGAATATCTTGGCAAGAAGATAATTTTAGAGTCTTTTACCTGCGAAATTGGTGCATATTTAGTGATGTGCGTAAGGACTGTAAAACGACCATTGTTCGCGGATGGATGTGGAGATGTTGTAGGGGATTTCCCGACTAGGTAGCGTCCCACGCCATGGAGAAAGGAATTAATATTAATTAATTGAACGAGCGATTCCTTTGCACACATATGGTTTTGGGACCTGTGAAGAAAGAGGAACACAATGATCATGGTTTGAAGACCTGAATCATGCTGTGAGAGGAGCGAAGATTACGCGGGAAGATGTTGCTCTACTTTCTGTGGAAATCCGATATAAGGGAGTAGACCCAGGAGGAGCTCTCAGTTGAACCTCACTTTGAAACTCACTCTGTTCTAACTCAGTCAAGCTCAGTCTAACTCTGTTGTCACGCAGTCTACATGCCGCCAAGCGCAGTTACAGCCAGTTACAGTCTTACTCAATTGTCAATTGTAGCACAATGGCAATAAGTTGCAATCAGTATGCAGCAAATATGCAGCAGTACGAGACAGCGTGTAAGCCGCAGACAGAAGTCTTCAAATAAGCTACGTGCAGTCTTCGAGTGAAACTTCAGTCAGCTACAGCCAGGTTGAAGCAAGTTCGTCAAGGCAAAACGCATGACGATTCTATTCATCAAGACGCCGAACAAAGACGGGTATGTGTAAAAGAAACAGTAAATACGCTTGTATGAATAATAGTCGTGATACAGGCATAATCAGCCGCACGAACTATGACGTGTTCAGTTACGAAGCACCGTATAGACTAACGGTAGCACTATTGTATATAATTATTTGTGAAAGTGTTGAACTTTATTAAGCGCAGTGTGTATAGTATTAACTAAGCGTATATGTGTAACTACGATAGAATGCGCGAAAGAAACTCTACTAAGTGTTTGGTATTGCCATGAGAATACCAGATGTTAACGCTCATGTTTGGGAGCCAGCGTATTGATGTAACGCAGGACGCTTACTGTAGGAGTAATGATCGTCATAAAACTGTTGGAGAGTTCCGAGAGCAGATAACCAGACTTTCAATCAGGAGTTGGTAACGTAAGATGCCGTCGACACCTGCAATTTCGATCTCTGCTAGGGAATTTCAGCATTGAAAAGTGTATAAAGTGACGAGTGTTCAGTGTAATGTATATGTAAAAATATCATTTAAAGTAGTGTTTGATGAAGTGTTTCACATGTTTGGGGAGTGATGACTTCCTGAAAGGTATGCAACGTGTCGTGTTGGTGATAGAAATTATGTGTAATCAAATGTGTGTAAACAAGAGAAATATGTCGCGTTAAACCCATTATGGCGGGCGACATGGAAGAATATGATTGGTCGGAGCCACCTTAGATGCCTATAGAGATGTAAGTACCCCACAAATTATGGTTATTATTATGTAAAAGTATGGACCGATGCATGTCTGTGATTCCGTAAAGATATTGTGAATTCCTTATAGATGCCAGTAAAAGTCAGTTAGGAGGCTGATCCTCCATGTTTAATCAGTAATGAGTTGATTTTGATAGAGTTGAAATGTTGATTTGTATCATTAAGTGGAGTAATTATTCCCACTATGGATTAAGAATGGCAATCAGTTATGTAAATGCAACGAACGCGATTGTTCGAGTTTAAAACGTCTAGCTATGTCGGAAAATTTGGTAATTTATGTGAGAATAATAATAAATGATGATTTTGGTCATTTATGTCAATGAGATTTATAATAATAATGGTAAATTATGATTTTGGTCATTTATGTCAGTGAGAAATGATGATAATAATAATAATGGTTATTAAGAGTATGAATGAACACATCAGGAAACAAATAAATTGTTGTAAGCGAGAATTATTAACGCTAAGTGCAAGACTTATCAATCTAAGCAGGAAGATGTTACAATGAGATTACATTTCAGTAATTATGGAAAGAAGTTTTATATCAGAATATTGCATATATTCGGTAATGATACCAGTAATGAAAGAGCTTTTATTGAATTGAATTTGCAGCTTAATTGAGAAGCTTATAGAGTAAATGTTAGATTTCTCTTAATATTAGAGGTCGGAATGTCGTAGCATGGAGCATTAGGGGCCAGATAGTCTATTCTACGTATGAATTCTCCTATGTCGTGGACATTGTTGGAGATATTATTTATCCCAGAGTTGTAGTGATGGACCCTAACTCTGAAGAAAGGATGGAAATGTGTTCCGGATTGGAATCTTTGTAAGAGTCGAGGAAACAGGGACACCTCGCAGCTCTATGATTTCCCGAGAACTTATAGATGAGTTATGTACGCTCGTGGGCAGCGAAAACTCATGGCGACAGTGGTTTTGTGCGCCTATATTATACTTGAGACATCGGTCAACCGCCAGGCTCATGCATTACGAACCCCGAACCTTCATGTTGAATGGACCCATGTGAGGCCAGTAATTAATCATTATCCTCGACGTAGGAATAATTACAAAAAGCTCATTCAATACCTGTTGGCATAATAGTCAATTAAGATCCTTTGGGAACATGTGTGTCGGTTAGGACACAGTATTTGTCTTGTAAATCTCCACTGCTTAGAGATAGGGAGGCTTTCAAACTTTTAGAAAGGTCGAGATAATTGGGGAAACGACCCATTCCACTTTCTATTGTGTAGCGATTTCCTTAGCCGAGGGTCGGAGCCAACCACCCGGACCGCTCAGGCAAGTTAAAAGAGGGAAGATTCTAGACCTTGTTAAAATGACATATAATGCAAGATTGTTATGTTGAGTATTATAGCCATGTGGTTTGTGAACACATGGATAATTATAGTTAATCCTGATGGTTCATTAATTTAGCTATCTGACGAATAGTTACATGATATATTTGTACTGTCACTGGAACCAAGTCATGCAGTTGGTGACTAGATGCCAATCGCCATGAGCGCGAGGTAGTCTATCGTACAATCCGACATAAGCTATAACGTAACGTTTTATCTAGGAATCACAGACAGCATGCGGTGAAACCATATAATTGGAGGATGTGTAGGGGGTAGCTTACATAATTATGGAGTTGCACGTTGATTTTGGTGCAACGTCCAAATAGGTAAATGCATGCAAAGCATTTCATTGGTGAGAAGAAAAATATTAAAACACGCACGGCACACATAATTGTTTAACATAAAGAGGTTTAAGGAATAATCCTTGTTGTAATATTAAAGAAGTCACATTGTATGACTATTATGTTAATGTACAGTTTGTTTTGAAGTCGTAGGTGCATCAGCGCACTAGTATATTCTTGTGAAGTTCACAGAAGGGTAAAGCATTATGGCTAGTTATGACTTTGTTGTGATTTCATATTTGTTTACTTGTGGATTGTGGAAGTAAAAATTTTGTTTGCTTTTATTTTATGCTTTTTGGGTATTGTTTTGTGTTTGAAGCCATGATTTATTTCAATGAATTAAAATTTTAGAATAGAGTTGTGCTTTATCATTGTAGAGTTGATACCTTTTAGCCTCAAATCCAAAATATGCACTGCTAAATTGGGGTTACCGTACACGCCTGAGAGCTGATGCTAGTTGGAGGCAGATGCATATTATCCAACGAGATTACTCACATGGGTACATGGGAATTGATGTCCTATACTGTGATTTGAGCTAAAGGTACGACTAAAGTCGGTCAGATTTAATGCACACAACTCTATTAAAGTAAGAATTAACGAAGTAGGGTGTGACCGCTCCTAATCCATAGCTAAGTTCCGATACGTATATATAAATTTTGATAGATTGTGCATATCACTATAGTTTATCATGACGCCCATCTGTGGAGTCTATGGTAGTAAAAGCTCTATTAATTTATCATGGCGTGGCCCAAGTGGGGCTTTCGGCAGTAAAAACCACTCCCTGAACAGTTTTTATAGTAAATAAAAATATGGCCGATGTCCTACTAGTACCACGACACATATTAATTTATCATGGCGCCCAGAATACGTGGAGCTTATGGGATTTAGGGAAAACCCATAGATTTTTTATGGTATTTCATGGGGAAAACCATAGTAATTGTTTTGCCTCAAACTGTGTTTGAGTGATTTTTGAATTCAGTAGGCTTTTTGAGGTAACGCAGAATCTCTCTATTGAGAAGAGAATGGCCTAAGGGTACTAGCGTTACATACCCAATCCACAATCTACTATAATATTATCAGGTTTTGTACGACTTCACAATATGTGTGCAGTGTTTGATGTTTCTCTTCGAAACGTATCCACATATTTTTCCAGGAAGCCTGCCTGCATATTTAAGTGTGTTATTGTAAAATGCCAGGTACGGAGGAGATCTTGCAAGTTATTGCAGGACTGAAACAGCATTTTGACGCTGCTCACGTGCAGAACAAACTGGAAACCAAAGCGTTCCAGGATAGTATAAACACTCGGTTAGATAATAACCAGATTGAATTAAACAACCGTTTAGATGCAAATAAAGCTGAATTGAGTAGTCGGTTAGATGCAAATCAGGTTGCACTAGATAATAAGTTAGGTCAAATGCAAGAAGTCATTAAGACCGAAGTAACAGATACTGTTGTAAGCATTGTATCGGAAATGCAGGTAAATACTGATAAACGTTTCGAGGCCATAGAAGCCAAACTTGAGGGTAATTTGCAAGCGTGTAGGCATGCTCAGGAGCAAACCGACAGTAAATTAGAGGCGTTGTCTAACGATATTAAGGATATTCAGATCCAAAACGAGGCGAATCTCGAACGCCAAGCGAAACAGTTCGCAGAGTTTACGAAAACAGTAGACCAGAGATTAGAGGAGAACGACTCCAAATGGGACCAGAAATTGAAAAGCTACGCTAGAGCAATTAACGGTGACCTCAAGAAACAGGACCAGAATATATTAGGTCAATGCCAGGAAATAGGCGAAATTAAGGCTATCGCTCAGGAAAGTAAGGAGCTGGTAGGCAACGTGAAAGGTCAGATGGGTAAAGTTCATAAAGAACTGGACCATGTGCAAAGCGACATTATCATAGTCAATAAAAGACAAGAGGAAAATAGAGGCGAGATCACCAAGGTCCGGAATGAATTGTCTAAAGTCAATGGACACATTCAAGATGAAATTAAAGGTCTGAGAGAAGAACTCGAAATAAGAGAAGGCCAGAAAACAGAGGCAAGCGACAAGACCCTTGCTCAAATTAAAGAGGACGTAGAGGATGAAATATCCCATATCAAACAAAGTCTGAAAGAAGACAAGGTGAAAATTTTTCAAGTAGCCGAGGAAAACCGAGATAGGCTTACGAGAATAGAAAAAGAAGTCATTACTCGCCTAGAAAGAGCAGAAATGCGCCATAACCAAATGGAGACTAGGATAATAGCACAGGAGGAGACACTTCTGAAGTATCCTAAGTCAAGTGAAGGCAGCATAGAGGATATAAGAAAAACAAGGTGGGCAGACCTAGAAACCCAACCTATAAGCAGGAATGCTGCAGGCGCAGGAGAAAGTCCTTACATGACGCCAGGTGTACCAATTGCGGCATCGACGCCACATGAAAACGCGATGCACACCCAGGTGATAAACGTCATTAGGGCAAGCGAAGAAAAACCTAGGAAATTTTCAGGTAGTCACTGTAGTATGACACCAAAATATTGGTTAAAGGAAGTGACTGAATATCTCAATGATGCACGAATACCGCAGGAGCGTAGGCTACGTGCTATAGAGAAGTTAACAGAGGGGGAGTGCGCATTATGGTTTCGCAGCTTCCGTTACACTTTTGATACTGTTGAGGAATTCCGCGAGGCATTCTTGAAAAGATATTGGGACGCCGCGACTCAGCAGAATTTACGGCTGGATTTGTATGCCAAAAAGTACAGCACGAACAACCCGACGAAGTACGCAGAATTCTTCATATCGCAGATGTGTCGTTTTAAAGAGCTGGATCAAAAACCTAGTGAACTGGAACTATGCATTGCTATCGCCAAACAGCTTCCATACGAGATCCAAAGGCTACTAATCTCGGCTAATGCGAAAACTGCTATGGAAATGGAGACAGTTCTAAGGCAACTGGACCTCACCACAGCAAATACTATGCGTCAGAGTCGAACCGTGGAACAAGTCCACGTGACCAACACACAGACTGACCAACAGCAAGCTCCAAGGAATAACAAGGCCACGAGCACAGAAACTTTAGATCCCTATGGACGGAAATGGGAACAGGAACCCAGAAAATGGCAGTCAAGGTACAAAGGAAATGCTAATAAAGCAGGAAGAGGTCGAAGTTCGTGGAATAAACACAATAACAGGGGCAAACCGTACCATAACAATGGAGGTAATAATGGCCAGGAAGGCAATAATAGAAATTGGAGACCCCAAGAGAGAAGAAATAACTTCGATGACGAGGCAGAAGAGCGATATCATGCTTCTTTGCGATACCTCGAAGAAAGGGGAGATGAGCCCCAGAAATCACAAGTCCGCTGGCAAGAAGTCATGCAGAACAGGACATCGCCAGACAGATATGGAGATGGAGCTAAGAGTTTGGAACTACAGCGCAGCGAACAGGAGAGAAGGAACTCCAAAGGGGCGGGCGCTGAAGAAAAAAAAAACGCCAAAATTAGAAGAGCTCGAGACTGATGGATGGAAGTCTATTAACATCATCAATTGGATAGCCAAACCAGAAGAATTGATTGAGGATACAGGAGGACCACAGGTCATGGTCAAGAGAGAATTGCCTATTATAATTGTGAGAGTGGCAGGATTAAAAGTCAGAAGTCTGCTAGACACAGGATCAACAGTGAGCCTGATGACACAAGCTCTATATAATGAAATAGCCCGGAGAGAGAACATTTTGAAGATACCGATCTCCAGTGTCAAAATTAAAGGGGTAATTCCAGACAGAACAATGATATGTAAATACCAGGTATTCCTAGATTTACAGATAGGAGGCTCTATTTTCTCACAGAGTTTTCTGTTAGTGAACAAACTACCTTATAACCTACTTATTGGGGCAGAGTTTATAAGGGAATACAGAGTGATAATTGACCTAGCACAGGACAGGGTTATGTTCCATGTGAATGAAGAAGCTGAAGGCTTAGAGGTCGCACTCAATGAAATTGAACCAGGATCCAGTGAACAAGTATGGCATACATACAGAGATGTGGCTGATGAAGAAGTGTTAGCCATTGAGCAGTTAGAAGCGGAGCTCAAAACACTAGCCACAGACTTGGAAAAAGATCTGGAACCCAAATTGGAAGAATACATTTCGGAGAAGCTAGAAGAAGCGAAAATTGGGCTAAAAGAGAAGGAAAATTTAAAGCAGTTATTGCTGGAACAGAAGGAAGTCTTTGATTCGAGACCTGGTCGGATAAAGAACTTCACTTATGCTTTTCAAGTCAGTGATTGGACACCATTTAGGCAGAAACCCTACCCTATAGCTGAAAAGCATTATGCTAAAGTGAAAGAGGCAATTCAGGAGATGTTGGAGGCCGGCGTTATTGAGAAAACACCTACGCCTTATGTAAGTCCATTGGTAATTGTACCAAAGACAGACGGATCTGTCAGAGTCTGCTTGGACCTGAGACGCTTAAATTTGAGAGTTATTCCGGAATTTGACCAAGTGCCACCTATTAAAGAGATCCTCAGGAAGTTTAAAGGAAAAACTATATTCTCAAACTTGGATATCACATCCAGTTTCCACCATCTTGAATTAGAGAAGAAAACTAGTCTGTTGACAGGATTTATGTTTGATCAACATACATTCACATTTTTAAGGCTACCTTTTGGGTTGAAAACAGCTGGTTCAGCCCTGATAAGAGCGTTAGATCGCAATCTATCAGATGAGGTTAAAGAGAGTACCATCAGATATGTAGACGACATTCTACTCACATCAGAATCTCTGGAGGAGCACATGAGAGACCTGAAGAAGTTGCTAGATGACCTTCGAGAGGTTAACTTTAAGGTCAATATCAAGAAATCGCACTTCTGTCAGAGGGAAGTTAAATTCCTAGGGCATGTTATTGATGCAAATGGAGTGAAGCCTAATCCAGATAAATTGGAGGTAATTCGGAATTTCCCTCGACCCACGAAAGTTAAGCACGTCCGACAGTATTTGGGAGTAATTGGATTCTTTTCGAACCACTGCCCAAACTATACTGCGACAGTAGCACCACTGCAGGACCTATTGAAGAAAGGCGGCAGATGGAATTGGACGGAGCAATGTCAGGAAGCATTCGTGAGGTCAAAACAAATGCTTTTGGAATATGTGAAACTGGGATACCCAGATTATACCAAGAAGTTTATCATACAGACGGATGCATCACTTATTGGGATTGGAGCGATGCTATTCCAGGAAAATGTTGACCAGCCTGAGAAGAAAGTTTTTATCGCCTTTATCAGCAGAAGACTGAGAGCCCATGAGAAAAATTACACGATCACAGAGATAGAATTGCTCGCAATTTTGTACGCGTTGCAATCGTGGCACAAACTCGTGTACGGCTTCCGAATAGTTCTGAGAACAGACCATAAAGCTTTAACATTTTTGTTAAAGACAGATTTGTCTAGTCAGAGATTGACAAGATGGTCCCTGTATATCCAGCAATTTGATGTGGAAATAGAATACTGTCCAGGGAAAGAGAATGTAATACCGGACATATTAAGTCGTTACCCTAGAGAAGAAGAAGTACTAGCGGTCCAGATTGAGAATCGAGATCAGAAGACGTTGGATGACTTAAGGAACATTACCAACCTACAACGCGAAGACCCATGGTTGAAGATGATAATCGATTACTTTGAGGGACGTTTAGCAAGGGGAACTGCGATATACAGAGAGGCGGAGGCATTGGCAACAGATTATGTATGGTATAATCAGATATTACACAGGTGGGACGATGTGGATCATACACGTCAAAGGATTGTAATTCCTGCATCTTTGCAGAGGAGATTAGTATGGCTAGCCCACAGAGCATTTGGCCATCCGGGGATAGATAAAATCTGTGCTCTGTTGAAGGAAGCATTTACTTGGCCAAAATTGAGAGAAACGGTGAGAAATGCTATTAGAACATGTGATCTTTGCCAAAGGGTAAAGCCGAATCCCTTTTTAATGAGGCAACGACCTATCCCGTTGTTACCAGAGAAGCCAAGGCAGCTATTGAGTATCGACAACTTTGGACCATTGCCTAGAGCACGTAGAGGCAATAGACACATTTTTGTAGCCATGGATGTATTTTCGAAAATGGTGGTGTTGTGCCCCATTCAAAAGACAAGTTCAAAACAGGTCTTGAAGCGCCTGAAAGAGAGAGTTATTCCGATTCTTGGGAAGCCGGATAACATTCTCTCGGACCACGGAAGTTGCTTTACTAGTGCAGAATTTCGTCGAGAACTGGAAACTCTAGGAATTAGGCAGATTCTATCTACCATTCGCCATCCTGAGGCAAGTCCCGTTGAAAGAGTAATGAGAGAGATCCAGAAATACATGAAGATCTACTGTTCTGAAGCGAATTGGCGTTGGATTGAATTTCTAGAAGTAATTGAATACTGTATAAATAATACTGTACATGAGGCGACAGGTCAGGTTCCCGTTATTCTACATCTGGATCAGAGACCAGAGAGACCGTGGAATGGTGTTATTCCATTACCTGTAGACGCACAGCCCGGTAGAGAATTGAGGATCCAACGAACCTTTGAATATCTCAAAGCACAGGCGGAGAGACGTCAGAGAAGGAATCGTGCGAAGAGGTATCATAAACCGCTTCTCGTGGGACAGAAAGTTTTAATTAAGAAACCCGCCAGTTCAGATCCAGAGGCACGGAAGTATAAAAAGTTCATTTTTGCTTACCACGGCCCGTTCGAGGTGATAAGAGACCTCCAGAACAATGCATACAGGTTAAGGCATTTAGAGAATGGAAACGAGGTCGTTATGAACATAGCCAACTTAAAAATTTATTACTCGCCAGAAGAATTCGATGAACCAGAAGAAGAATTAGTAACGCACACCCAACTCAACGTGGAGAGCGGAGGCAGCCAAGCAGGCAGACCTGAATGTTGGAACGGCGAGACGGGACAAGAAACAGACAGTTTACCCAGTGTAAGCGGAGAGCAGAAAGAATGCCAGTGTTTGCGAGAATTCTATGAAGAAATGGTCAGAGTAGCCAGAGAGGTTGAGGCTGTAAACGCGACCCTTCGCAGGGAGAATAGACAGCTCAGAAACAAGGCCGAGTGTGGAAGGGGGAACACTACTAACCCACTCGTAGCCAGACAAGGTGAAGGACCCCAGACGTAAACACAGACGGTGGTCGACAGTCAGCTGGTTACTTATATAAGCCACTTGCATTGGACTTTTATAAGTTTTGCAAGGGGAACATGAACCCGATGGGGTTATGCTGACTGGAATCGAACATGGTTCTCAGAGACTGTGATCTCAGTAAAAAGGTTCCACCAGGAAGCGAACCAGAGATGTACAGGGAGTTTCTTGGTAAAAACCCCTCGAAAGAAATGTATATTTAATCACTGGTGTGATTTTTGATGAAATGGCATTATTTATTAAAATAATGTTGGAAATAATGAGCAGATTATATCATTATAAGACGATTTGGTGTAAGCTATTGGGAGTTTGAAGCAGAGAGGAGGGCAGAGCTGACATTTACTAATCGGCCCAGAATTGTGGGTTGGTCCCAGTGGAGCCACGTCCATCTCTGTCACCCCATTATGTCGTCTGGAGCAGGGGAGAGGCCTGAATAATGACACAGTTATTCCCCGACGGAGAATAGATTTGGAGTAGGGGCGGTGAAATGCCCAGAAGAATCATTGATTACTCGTGATTGGAGTAACGAATCGAGATGAGAGTTGCACACAGGTGAATATCTTGGCAAGAAGATAATTTTAGAGTCTTTTACCTGCGAAATTGGTGCATATTTAGTGATGTGCGTAAGGACTGTAAAACGACCATTGTTCGCGGATGGATGTGGAGATGTTGTAGGTGATTTCCCGACTAGGTAGCGTCCCACGCCATGGAGAAAGGAATTAATATTAATTAATTGAACGAGCGATTCCTTTGCACACATATGGTTTTGGGACCTGTGAAGAAAGAGGAACACAATGATCATGGTTTGAAGACCTGAATCATGCTGTGAGAGGAGCGAAGATTACGCGGGAAGATGTTGCTCTACTTTCTGTGGAAATCCGATATAAGGGAGTAGACCCAGGAGGAGCTCTCAGTTGAACCTCACTTTGAAACTCACTCTGTTCTAACTCAGTCAAGCTCAGTCTAACTCAGTTGTCACGCAGTCTACATGCCGCCAAGCGCAGTTACAGCCAGTTACAGTCTTACTCAATTGTCAATTGTAGCACAATGGCAATAAGTTGCAATCAGTATGCAGCAAATATGCAGCAGTACGAGACAGCGTGTAAGCCGCAGACAGAAGTCTTCAAATAAGCTACGTGCAGTCTTCGAGTGAAACTTCAGTCAGCCACAGCCAGGTTGAAGCAAGTTCGTCAAGGCAAAACGCATGACGATTCTATTCATCAAGACGCCGAACAAAGACGGGTATGTGTAAAAGAAACAGTAAATACGCTTGTATGAATAATAGTCGTGATACAGGCATAATCAGCCGCACGAACTATGACGTGTTCAGTTACGAAGCACCGTATAGACTAACGGTAGCACTATTGTATATAATTATTTGTGAAAGTGTTGAACTTTATTAAGCGCAGTGTGTATAGTATTAACTAAGCGTATATGTGTAACTACGATAGAATGCGCGAAAGAAACTCTACTAAGTGTTTGGTATTGCCATGAGAATACCAGATGTTAACGCTCATGTTTGGGAGCCAGCGTATTGATGTAACGCAGGACGCTTACTGTAGGAGTAATGATCGTCATAAAACTGTTGGAGAGTTCCGAGAGCAGATAACCAGACTTTCAATCAGGAGTTGGTAACGTAAGATGCCGTCGACACCTGCAATTTCGATCTCTGCTAGGGAATTTCAGCATTGAAGAGTGTATAAAGTGACGAGTGTTCAGTGTAATGTATATGTAAAAATATCATTTAAAGTAGTGTTTGATGAAGTGTTTCACATGTCTGGGGAGTGATGACTTCCTGAAAGGTATGCAACGTGTCGTGTTGGTGATAGAAATTATGTGTAATCAAATGTGTGTAAACAAGAGAAATATGTCGCGTTAAACCCATTATGGCGGGCGACATGGAAGAATATGATTGGTCGGAGCCACCTTAGATGCCTATAGAGATGTAAGTACCCCACAAATTATGGTTATTATTATGTAAAAGTATGGACCGATGCATGTCTGTGATTCCGTAAAGATATTGTGAATTCCTTATAGATGCCAGTAAAAGTCAGTTAGGAGGCTGATCCTCCATGTTTAATCAGTAATGAGTTGATTTTGATAGAGTTGAAATGTTGATTTGTATCATTAAGTGGAGTAATTATTCCCACTATGGATTAAGAATGGCAATCAGTTATGTAAATGCAACGAACGCGATTGTTCGAGTTTAAAACGTCTAGCTATGTCGGAAAATTTGGTAATTTATGTGAGAATAATAATAAATGATGATTTTGGTCATTTATGTCAATGAGATTTATAATAATAATGGTAAATTATGATTTTGGTCATTTATGTCAGTGAGAAATGATGATAATAATAATAATGGTTATTAAGAGTATGAATGAACACATCAGGAAACAAATAAATTGTTGTAAGCGAGAATTATTAACGCTAAGTGCAAGACTTATCAATCTAAGCAGGAAGATGTTACAATGAGATTACATTTCAGTAATTATGGAAAGAAGTTTTATATCAGAATATTGCATATATTCGGTAATGATACCAGTAATGAAAGAGCTTTTATTGAATTGAATTTGCAGCTTAATTGAGAAGCTTATAGAGTAAATGTTAGATTTCTCTTAATATTAGAGGTCGGAATGTCGTAGCATGGAGCATTAGGGGCCAGATAGTCTATTCTACGTATGAATTCTCCTATGTCGTGGACATTGTTGGAGATATTATTTATCCCAGAGTTGTAGTGATGGACCCTAACTCTGAAGAAAGGATGGAAATGTGTTCCGGATTGGAATCTTTGTAAGAGTCGAGGAAACAGGGACACCTCGCAGCTCTATGATTTCCCGAGAACTTATAGATGAGTTATGTACGCTCGTGGGCAGCGAAAACTCATGGCGACAGTGGTTTTGTGCGCCTATATTATACTTGAGACATCGGTCAACCGCCAGGCTCATGCATTACGAACCCCGAACCTTCATGTTGAATGGACCCATGTGAGGCCAGTAATTAATCATTATCCTCGACGTAGGAATAATTACAAAAAGCTCATTCAATACCTGTTGGCATAATAGTCAATTAAGATCCTTTGGGAACATGTGTGTCGGTTAGGACACAGTATTTGTCTTGTAAATCTCCACTGCTTAGAGATAGGGAGGCTTTCAAACTTTTAGAAAGGTCGAGATAATTGGGGAAACGACCCATTCCACTTTCTATTGTGTAGCGATTTCCTTAGCCGAGGGTCGGAGCCAACCACCCGGACCGCTCAGGCAAGTTAAAAGAGGGAAGATTCTAGACCTTGTTAAAATGACATATAATGCAAGATTGTTATGTTGAGTATTATAGCCATGTAGTTTGTGAACACATGGATAATTATAGTTAATCCTGATGGTTCATTAATTTAGCTATCTGACGAATAGTTACATGATATATTTGTACTGTCACTGGAACCAAGTCATGTAGTTGGTGACTAGATGCCAATCGCCATGAGCGCGAGGTAGTCTATCGTACAATCCGACATAAGCTATAACGTAACGTTTTATCTAGGAATCACAGACAGCATGCGGTGAAACCATATAATTGGAGGATGTGTAGGGGGTAGCTTACATAATTATGGAGTTGCACGTTGATTTTGGTGCAACGTCCAAATAGGTAAATGCATGCAAAGCATTTCATTGGTGAGAAGAAAAATATTAAAACACGCACGGCACACATAATTGTTTAACATAAAGAGGTTTAAGGAATAATCCTTGTTGTAATATTAAAGAAGTCACATTGTATGACTATTATGTTAATGTACAGTTTGTTTTGAAGTCGTAGGTGCATCAGCGCACTAGTATATTCTTGTGAAGTTCACAGAAGGGTAAAGCATTATGGCTAGTTATGACTTTGTTGTGATTTCATATTTGTTTACTTGTGGATTGTGGAAGTAAAAATTTTGTTTGCTTTTATTTTATGCTTTTTGGGTATTGTTTTGTGTTTGAAGCCATGATTTATTTCAATGAATTAAAATTTTAGAATAGAGTTGTGCTTTATCATTGTAGAGTTGATACCTTTTAGCCTCAAATCCAAAATATGCACTGCTAAATTGGGGTTACCGTACACGCCTGAGAGCTGATGCTAGTTGGAGGCAGATGCATATTATCCAACGAGATTACTCACATGGGTACACTATTAAGTACCAAAACAGCTAAAATTATGTTTTTGAAAACTCCAAATGACAATTTTTAAAACCAAAGAACCCGGTCCTTAGTAATAGAAGCCATATTACTAACATTATTTTGATAAGATATTAACAACATACTAGTATAGAATAGTCTTCTATCTTGTTACTTCAACTACGTTCTGTATATTCTTAGTATGAGCGGGGCCTTACACTGACAAAGAAATATTCGGAGCGTTAACCGGCGAATCTCGTTGAAATTTTTTATCCAAGTCACACATAAAGCATCTGTGATGATTATATTCAAAATCTACAGTATTTGGACGATCCCTGGAAGGAAGGAATGGTTACTCGTTTGCATACGCTTACAGGACTTGGAATTGCCCCGGTGGATGTGTGCGCTGAGTTCTCACCGAGCAATCGCACTGCTCCAACAAATTCCGCTTCAAACTGTTCACGGTGAGAGGGGAGTACGCCACAGTATGCACTTGTCGGAGAGAAAGAGTGAATTCAGGATTACCTGGATCGTTGCAAGCTTCACGGGGGGTCAAATTCGTCCCCTCCCACGACATTTAATTCTGGTGTGAGGGCTGGAACGGGCTACACACAGCCTCGTGAGGAAACACTGTGAAGAAGTGAGTTCAATTCTTACCTCAGCCATCCTGGAAGTGGTTTTCCGTGATTTCCCACTTCTACCCCCAAGCAAATGCCGGGATGGTTCCAAACGGCTGCCTCCTCCACAATCATCAGCTGGATTACAAATAACACAGGTTACCAGACTAAATTACACACATTTCAAGTACTCGAAGTTAAATGAACGGGATGTCCAAGACCCTGAAATGAGACAACTTTCTTACGAAGGACAACTAATTTGTACAGGATGTTCAGCAATACAAAGCCATTCAGAGACAATATAGGAATAAGTGGTTTCCATCCACAGTCAGTGGGTCAGTGAAGTTAAAAGGATTGTATTTAAATGAATGCACTGGGGAATAACTGGTAATACCACCAATGAAGCCCCGTGCAATATGAAGCCGGAAGAAACAAGGACAGTCCTGTAGTTTTTTTTTGTCGTGTAGCCTCCTGAGGGGCCGAGTGCAGGTCTTTCTATTCGACGCTCGTGGGCGACCTGCGCGTCGGGATGAGAGATGGAATGGATGAAGATGAATGAAACTGGGCAAGGATGTGGAAGGAAGCGACCGTGGCCTGTCGGAAGGTACTGTCCCAGCATTTGCCTGGTGTTGAAAATGGGAAACCACGGAAGACCATTTCAAGGACAGCCGACGGTGGGGCTCGAACCCACGCGTCTACTGAGTCAGCAGAGAGCTTGGCCCCATGGCCTAACGCAGCGCTTTAGCCAGAGTAGCCACTACGGTCGGTCCTGTAGTATTGAACGGGGATGGTACATTGGTCACTTTGAAACGCAGGAGGGTAGCAACCCCAGGACTCCATAGCCCCCAAACACTGTGTTGTAATGGTCTGTCGTAGTCAAATGTTCTATACACGACGTTGTACTGCCCTCAGTTTGATCTACTGTATGCTTGTATACGACTGTCCTATATCCATAATTGATATTACGTTTGCTCTTTATTGGCAAAAATGACTCGCAAATCATATATTGGTTCAGAAATATTTCATGCTAATCATCTGCTTTAACACACGAGAGAGATCACTAATGCGATCCAATGAAATGTATCTAATAATTCTGCCCCCTGTTAAAATTAGAGAGAGACTAGGCTGTATATGAGCTTCCCTCTGTTACTACTGCCTTGTGGTTTTACGCTTAATAATTTCTGCTCTGGCTGTTATCACATTCTACAGAACGGATCAATTTAACCCTGCCCTGTCCTTTCCTTGTCTCGTCTGCCCTCCCCCACCACATTCCGAAGGCGAGTGGATGGTGGTGATCAAAGGAGTTATTGATGTCTTCTTCATTTATTGCTATGGATTGAAACACTGGCTCGAGCAGCAACCTTAAAAATGTTACTTACTTTGATTGAAGATATAAGTTCTTTTATGTCTTTACCAATCTCTTAAATAACAACACTCCTTTAAAACTCAAGCAATATACAGTATTATACAGAACCACATCAATAAACACGACGTAATTCCCTATAGTACTGCTGGAAGTTTCATCAGTCAATCGATTTCCTTTATATAGGTTGTTCCAGAAATGCATGCCCCAAAACTTAGGCCACATTATAGAATGGACTACATGTTCAAAGGGCATTCAAGGAATATGGTAAAATGCACACGCAGGGAGATACAAGGATACAGAGTTACAGGGCACTGATACGCATTGCTATTGTTCTTAATTCATTTAGGGGCTTCGCGACATTGAGATCATTTATCCCCGTGTAATTGGGTGTGTGTAGAATTTGTGTTATTTTGATGTCTGTAGCAGTGTATGGTTTTGTAATTCAGGTGAGGATTGGGAAGTAGGCGGTCGTGGCCTTACGTTATGTACCATCCCGGAAATTGCCTGGAGTACAAGTGAGAAACGACGAGAAGCCACTACTTGGATAGCTAAGTTGAGCATTGAACTCACCTCTTCTTTGTTTTCCCTCACAAGGCTGAGTGTACCCCGTTTCAGCCCTAAGACCAGAATTAATTTATTGGCAGAGTCGGGAATCGAATCCAGGCCTCCGCGGTGACAGCCAAGAATGCTAGCCACTACACCACGAGGTGGACATTACTATTCAACGTAGTGACCATTCCTAGCCAATCAGTTGCTCCAACCGTAAAATGGGGAATAAAAACTGTAGGAGAGGCTATACTCTACAATCACTACTATAATTAATAAGAAAATCCGCAGCCTGCTTCCAATCGACCGACCGGGTCTGGGAATGGAATGAATGAAGCCCCCATTTAGCGGCGAAGATATGAACTGTGCCGGCTGCCGAAGCCTGTCGCACTCCCTTGGGGCAATGATTAAATGAATGACAGATGAAATGAAATGACAGTGGAGAGTGTTGCTGGAATTGAATTTGTGACAGGGAAGACCGGAATACCCGGAGAAAACCAGTCTGCCTCCCCTTTTTCCAGCACAAATCTCACATGGAGTGACCGGGATTTGAACCACGGACTCAGCGGTCAGAGGCCGGCGTTCTGCCGCCGATGCCACGGAGGCTACAATTATCATGCTGTTGTTATTTCATTTGAGGGGCTCAGACATCGTGGTTCATCAGCCTCGTGTACTTAGGTGTATGTGTGGAATTTGTCTGATGACTTGTGTTACTGTGGTGGCTGAAGTAGTGTGTGCATTTGTAATTCAAGTAAGGTTTAGGTAGGAGGTGGCCGTGGCCGTAAGTTAGGAACCATCCCATCATTTGTCTGGAGTAGGTGTGTGAAACCACAGGTTGGATGGCTAAGTTGGGAATCGAACCCACATCTTAGATTAGCATGAGCCCCATTCCTGCCTCTAGATGTGAATTAAATTACTTGGCAGAGCCAAGAATCCAACCTGGACCTTCGGGGTGACAACAACGAAAGCTATTCGCTAGACCACGCGATGGTCACTGAATATATTTTCTGGATCTCATTGATCATTAAAAAAAGTCTACCCCTGGCACTATACAGCCCTTGAAGGGCCTAGGCCGACCAAGCGACCACTGCCCAGCCATTTGGCCTGCAGATATTGGGGTGACGCGTGATCAGCGCATCGGGTCCCCTCGGCCGTTAATCTTGGTTTTCGTTATCGGGGCGCTGCCTCACTGTCAGACAACTACTCAATTGTCCTCACTAGGCTGAGTGCACGCCGTTCCAACCCTCAAGTCAGTTTTAAAATCCCTGACGGAGCCGGGAATCGAACCCGGGGCCTCCGTGAGAGGCAAGCGCGCTACCCCAACACCACGGGGCCGGCTGATCATAAAACTGGAAGCTAAAATGAAATCAAACAGAAAAAGAGATATGCAAGGCACAATCCAATACATAAACAATAGACAAAAAACTTAACTTAAAACAAAACATTACAAAACAAATCATTTGAAAAAATGTTCTCTTCTATAAAGGATTCAAACAATAATTTCCACACCACGTTCTTTAAAACACTGGGCATTACCATGATGGAAATCCTATAAACTTTTGACGAAAGTCGTGCACTGAACGCATTCCAGATAGATCTCTCAATAACATGGATTGTGTTTTATGGTAGCAAACAAATGAGTCGAGGCTGGAATAGCGCCTGAATACGTCCAGTTGCTAGAAAGGATAACGAAATAAAGGTTTGAATAACCCCGCCTCTTTTAATGGGAGAGGCATTTTATGTCCCAGCATGAAGCCTACCCATCGTAAATAAACTCAATAGTTCTGTTATTTTCCTCAGACCGAACAGCTGCAAACCAATGCACGACGATAATTTTGAAATGAATATAACCTGATTTCTTTAATGTTCTATACTGAAATTTCTTCACCCGCACGGCGTAAATGTGCTCTTTAAATCACTCAGCACGACCACGCAGGGAGCAGCAGCAAGTCACGATCAGAGGTAAGAATCCTGGAGCTGAAAACGGCTATTCTGAGTGTGGTATATCCCGGGTTTTACCACATTCCCTCCAGGCACATTGCGGGATAATACCATATTTCAAGAGCGGCTTCGGGGGCGCAGTTGGTAGCATGCTGAGCTTCTATGCCCAAGATCACGAGTTCAAACCCGGCCGAAGTCGCCGGATTTTTTAAGAACGTTACAAATCCCTCAGTACGCCTTCCTTCGGAGGGGAAGTAAATCCGGCGGTCCCATGTCATAGATTTATGGCATGTTAAAGAACCTTCCACTAACTACACCTGAGTGAAGCTAAATTATAATATAGGTGCTTGCCACGGCGGCTGAGTGGTCAACGTGTCGGTCTACTAACCCCCAAGCTTGCAGGTTCGCTCCTAGCCGTGGTAAGTGATTTTTGAACGGCGGCAAAAGTTACGACACCATGTCATACGATGTGGCATGTCAAAGAACCCATTTGAGTTCAGTAGGCCGTGTTTCTAATGGCAACATTAATCTCGGGAGTGTTCGCCAACACAAAGTTCCTCATGTCTCTACTAGAAAGCTCTATAGTGTTTAAGGAGCTTAGATATCTAACCTCCTTGACTTTCATAGTGCTTCAAGGAATTATGAAATTCGACATGCAAGCTACCCTTTGGGTGTCAAATAACAAAGTTTGCACCCGGCAACCGAGGCCATACGATATTATTATTATTATATAGGTAAAGCCCTGCGCGGATGCGGATAAACCCGCGGATATCCGCAAATATTTTCGCCACGCGGATATAGTTTGCATTGCTGTGCGGATAGCGGATACGCTGCGGATAATGTTTCGAGTAAATTTGCGGATAGTCTTTAGAATACAAACTTACGTTAATATTACATATTTGATAAGCCAATCTACAGCTTCATGCTTAAAAGAGGAATACTCCTATAGCCTACTGCTTACGAAATATTCAGGCACGTATTGCGCTTATACACAAGAAGATCATACATCATACTACATTTTATTAAGTACCGTATGTTTGTGGTAGATGGTTTTGATATATCATCATCATCAATTCTCACTGCTATTATTACTATACGTACGAGATATAATGCTGTCAATAAGCTTGATAGTTCATCGTGGTGACATCATAAACATTCCTCATGTCAGCTACTTCGCCATCTAAGCTATCCTGGAAGATCGGGATCCAGGCTTATCTGTAGATTTATTTCCAACTTGCCACTGAAGCACGTTGGCTGTGATATTGCAACACCAACTACGACATCACCTATGCGAACATGGATGGGTCCAGAAGCAGAAGGATGATGATTGACTTGGAATTTCCGGCGAAATGTCAATCCCTTTCTCCAAGCGTAAAGAGAAGTTCACGTAGTGAATGTTACCGCGACCGTGATTATGAACATCATTTCACCAACATGGATAAACTATCAACTAAAATAAAACAAGGTGAATATTCAATAGCGCGTGAAACAAAGCTCAAGTCAACGATATGGCAGACATTTGGTTACGTTTTCAATGGAAACGAAAAGGTGAACGATATAGTGATGTTTTACCTGTAAAATAGTGTATTCATACTCAGGACACAAACCGGGCACATCAAAGTTACTGAGGCACAAGTGCGAAAGTAGCCAAGAAGTATAGCCAATTTTTTTTTGTCTAAAGCGGAGGTCAAGGAACCAGAAGTGTCATCCAACTTGAAGTCCCTTGGAATGCCGACTTAAAGTTCCTTGCAATGAAGCAAATTGTCAGGAACGACTTTCTCCTCAAATGTCTAAATGTGTTGGTTTAACACGTTATGCTTGATCTAAAAAATTAAACATAATATTGAAATATCAGCGGTTTTGGATAAAGTCATGCGGATGCGAATAAAAGTCATGCGGATGCGGGGCGGATGCGGATAATAGGCGTGCGGATACGGGGCGGATGCGGATAACAGTCGTGCGGATGCGGGGCGGATGCGGATAACAGTCGTGCGGATGCGGGGTGGATGCGGATAATAGGCGTGCGGATGCGGGGCGGATGCGGATAACAGTCGTGCGGATGCGGGGTGGATGCGGATAACAGTCGTGCGGATGCGGGGTGGATGCGGATAACGTTTTGTTTATCCGCGCAGGGCTCAATATATAGGTTAAACATTCGACAAACGCTCTTAGGTTCCGACGTTCGTCGCCAGGAGCAGACTGCGGTGGCATCTGGTAATCAAGTTCTGAACTAGTATTCGTTGACGGTGGCGTTTGGCAGCAAAAGTAAGAACTACTTGAAAAAAAAATCAATTTCTACAGTCCGCACGTCAATTGAAAACAGATAACACACACTAATACAGTCATTACAATTACACTGGTTATCAGACAGATTCTACACACACCCAAAGTACACGGGGTTCAGTATTAATAACCAGACTTAATCAATTGAGCTACTGTTGTAATCGTTAGGGGCTTGGAACCTGTTTGACGACAGAGATAAATGATTAGTTGAAATATGCTCTGAAACTAATTTACCTAACGTGTATTTTCTGACGTGAAAATAAAATTGAAAACCTCGTAGACGAAACGCAATACACGTCACATAAAAACTGACCCTCAGTGTTGTGTCAAGTCCGCATCCAGAGGAAGACCCCTTTAATACATTATGAAGGCTTGTGGTGCATCAAAATTTCTGTTTTGTTTTGCCTCCAATGGCCCAAATTACTAAAATAAAAAAAATAAAAAGAAATAAAAATTACGAGCTTTACAGTAGTCGCATATGATGCGTAACATCTGACATAGAAGAAACCTCACGTGAAATTGTTGATACACCGGTATTTTATAGTATTACTGGCACACATATTAATCTATTGTAACCCCCAGGGGCTCACTTCTAGTGGGCGTGGGTTGGCCACCACGGGGCCCCAGCTGAGTCCGGCATTGCTTCCACTTACTTGTGCCGGGCTCCTCTCCGTCTTCTTTCCTGTCGACCTCACTTGGTCAACTCTTGTTCTCTTCTGACCCCGACGGTATTAGGGTATCCGAGGCCTAGGGAGTCTCTTCCTTTCCTGCCTTAATTGGCCCTTGTCTCATCTTTTCTGATACCCTCCTTCTGCGAGGGGTCAGCCTTCTTTTTCTCTTCCTTTTACCTCCTACCTTGTGCTCTAGGCCCTTAAGGAGGCAGGGTGTATGTAGCCCCACCACTTCTGGTGCACCCTAGATAATGCTAGACCCTCAGGGGCTCACGTCTGGTGAGTTCGGGAGTTGGCGACCCCGAGGGATTCCTGAGCTGGGTCCGTTTTCCCCTTTTGTCCCTTACCTTTGGGGCGGACCCTCTCCTCTTTCACTTTCCTATATGCCTTTCATGGCTCTCCTTCCTTCCAGGTCCCTCAATCCGCCTTCTCCGAGGGTTGAGGGCGTTTCTTTTTCTTCTGTCCTTTTATTTTCCTTATTCTCCTTTAGTTTTCCATTTCTTCTTCTAGTATGTAGGTTATTGGTTATTTTTAGTTTTAAGTTCGCTTTTCATTTTCATCTTCACGATCACCCAAACCATCAGGGGCCGATAACCTAGATGTTAGGCCCCTTAAAACAACAATTATCATCATCATCATCAATCTATTGTAAAAGGGAGTGTTTTACAGATATTGTAGTTTATAATACGGAACTCATTTTATTAGAATTGTAGCTTCCACCAGCACTAGCCTAAATAAAGAATACGATATGGATCAACTAGATTAATAGACGCGACACCGCTCATAACATTAAATTCCTTATAAACAGGTCCTTTTGATTCACAGACCAACACGTAATTTCATATGGATTCTGTTAAAATGAGTCATATTGATATGATAAATATCGTTTAAAATGATAATCTGGTAGCAAAAATATCTACCCCGCCCAGGATTCGAAAGAAGATCTCTAGATTCACAATCATACGCAATAACCCCACGGCTATTTCGACTACGCAAATATTGTGCACAAGATGGTGAATTATTTCCACGTTCCAATAATAATGCATTACGGAATTAAGTTTCATTTATATTTTGCTTGTTTCGATAATGTTCCTGAGTGACATTGAGTTTAAAAGATCTTATGCCAATGAAATGCCGACTACTTACAATGTTTGATATTAAGGCATTTTACCATTTAAATACTGATACGAAGACTTCGAACATGTACCATGTCATTTGTTTAAATCACTTGACATCAGAGTTTGGATGAGCGTTTTCCGTTCAGTATGTCATATACATTCCACATGGCCGAGAGTGCGTCATGGTATCACTTTTCGACACCGCGCGCTGATTGTTTCTCTTACCAGTGCCAGCTGGATCGATCGATCGAGTTGGCAGTGCGTCTTATACTTCCGTTCGATCCACCACTGCCAGCTAGGGCACACTTCCGTTTGATCGATCGAGCGGACAGTGCATACTTCCGTTTGATCCACCACTGCCAGCTCGATCGTTCCGATCCACTTCCGTCCCCAATTTTCAAAATCACTCCCACAAAACTATCCAGCAACCGAGCGAAAAGATGTTACACTTCAAAAAAAAACTATATCAATTCAGGAAGTTTTGAAAATAATGTTGCTGTTTGAAGATATAATAGACCTTCTGTACGACATATCGCACGTTTAAGTCTTGTGAAAAAATCTAGGGTACCCCTTGACCCCCTTAAGCGCATTGATGAATTTTACAGTTTTTGTTGGTTCTGTTATAACCTTATAGCCATTTGCAAACTTTCACAGAAATTTAATAAATGGAGTGGCATTACTTCTTGCAGAAATAGATGGAAAGTTGGATGTAACTTTTTGAGACACTGTTGTCATGGTTACTGGCTTGCATTCCCGCATTAGTTTATTAAATGAAATTAGTTTTCTGGGAATATCTCAGAAACTCTTGGTTTTAGAACCTTAAAATGTAGTTTTCGGGGACCCTTTACGGCTGTTTATGGGCCCCGAGTTTCGTTTCTGACACCAAGGCGCTGAAAATAAGCTTTGTCTCGTCGTTGTAGGCCGTAGTATAGTAATAATAATTATAATAATAATATAACAATATAGGGATAGGGATATAATATATCTTCCGTACCACACCCGCACGTGTAAATTGCGTGAAAAAAATATAGATTACCCCTTGGCCCCCTTGATGAATTTTACAGCTTAAATTAGTTCCGTTATAACCCTATAGCCGCTTGCAAAATATCTCAGTGGCGGCTTCGGTGGCATAGTTGTTAGCATTTTGAGTTTCTATGCCCAAGATAGCGGCTTCAAACCCGGCCGAAGCCGTCGGATTTTTAAGAGCGTTAAAAATCCCTCAGTATGCCTTCCTTCGGAGGGAAGTAAAGCCGGTGGTCCCATGTCATAGATTTATGACATGTTAAAGAACCTTCCACTAATTACACCAGTGTGAAGCTAAATTGAATAGGTTAAGAATGTAAACAATGCTCTTAGGTTTCTACGTTCGTTGCCTAGAGCCGACTGCGGTGGCGTCTAGTAGCTAAGTTCTGAACTTTGCCTAATAGTCGTTGACGGTGGCGCTTGGCGGCAAAAGTAGGAACTATTTGAAAATTTGTAAGTTGCACTCTGTACTTAAAATAAAAAAAAACAGATAACACACACTGATACAGTCATCACAATTAACACTGGTTATCAGACAGATTCTACACACACCCAAAGTACACGGGGCTACACGACCGAGTTGTCGCAGCCCCTATACTTAAGAACTAACCAACCAATCTATCTCAGTAATGTAATAAATGGAATTGTATTGCGTCTTACGGTAATAGATGGACCTGTGACGTTCTGTTGCCATGGTTACTGGCTTGCATTCTTTGATTATTGTATTAAATGAAATTAGTTTTCTGGGAATATCTCAAAAACTGTTGGTTTTAGGACCTTAAACTGTGGTTTTCGGGGCCCCTTCCGTTTCTCACATTGAGGGGCTGAAAATGAGCTTTGTCTCGCCCTTCTACGCCTATTTCAGCAAGTATTTTAAGGGGTAGGCCCCCTTTTATGAGAGGTACAGAGAAGAGTTACATCAACGATTAGTGACGTGCCTCTGAAGGATATCTGTACCAAATGTTACGTTGATCCACCCAGCCGTTCCCGAGTTATAAGGGAAAAAAAAATGTCCACAGACAAACGGACAGACATACAGACAGAGAGACCAAAAAATATTTTATTTTCCGTTATAAAACAGCCTGAAACGCGTAAATAACGCAAATTTCCGCAGAAATTCAGAAAAAAGACAAAATTTCATTCTTATATATAGAGAGATTTGCATGCTTCTTATTGCCCGTGGCGGCTTCCTGGTTCCTAATTGTGACATTAGATGGCAGCATGGGCAGACTTCTTCTAGACAGGGGTTTTGTGTTCTCAAAGAAACCAACTGCAAGTATTACAATCATACAGATGCATACAGCATTATTAATACTCAGGGGCAGACAAATGTTTTTATTATGGTTATAATTATTATTGCTCAGGGGATTTAAAGTTAAATAACAAAAACAATAAACTAAAAAGCATTGCCATAGACATAGGCAGAGACAATGACAAAAGCAAAAGCATAACAAACAAAAAAAAAAAAAAAAAAAAAAAAAAAACGAGCGTTACAGTAGTCGCGTATGATGTGTAACATGTGACATGTTGTCCCTTGTTAACAGTGAATCTGGTGGTCATTGAAATAACTACTTGTAAAACTCCAGTGCCGGTTTTCAGCAAATATGATATAATGAATATGTTCACACCAAATAACGACAACTTGAAGATGCTTTATTGTACGAATATCTTTAATGGGGCCTCCATACCTTGAAGTAAACCGTATGCGATATAGATTCCACATAGCCACATGGCCGACAGTACCACGAGTGCTTACATTAATTAAGAATACTGCAAAAGTATGAAGATTTAATAAATCATAATTGTTTTCAGCAAATATGATTTAATGCATATATTCACACCAAAGAACGAATACTTGAAGATGATTTATTGTAGGAATATCTTTAATGGGGCCTCCAAACCTTGACGTAAACCGTGTGCGATATAGATTCCACATAGCCACATGGCCGACAGTACGTCGTGGTACCAATCTCTGCCACCGCGCGCGCTCATTGTTTCCTCTTACACTTTTCCATCACATCCTTCCGTTTCTTTTCAAAATCACTCCCACAAAAAAATACCAGCAACCGAGTGGAAATATGTTGCACATAAAAATAGATAAAAAAATAAAATAAAATGAACGGGACAGTGACGAAAAAATCCAAACAAAACACAAAAACATAAACCATTACAAAATAACATAATATTATATGGCGAGCTTTCAGCTTACTCTAGGAACATACAAACCCTGTATCGAAGTAGAAAGGAAGAATAAGAATAACAAGAACAAGACGAAGGAAAGAGTAGAAGAAGAAGATACAGGAGAAATAACAGGAAGTTTGCTTGTGCTGCCATCTAGGGTCATAATTAAGAATCATTAAGTCACCCGGCAGAGCAGCCAATAAGAAGTACGGAAATCTTCCTATGACTTGACTTGAGCGTGCAGAGATTATAGCCTGCTCTCCTACACCATTCCCGACCACAAAAATTACCAACACACACTACTACAGACTCCACAGAAACACAGGTTATCAGACAAATTCAACACACGCCTATGTAATTCTATAGCTAATAGTTGGGTAATTGCATAAATAATGAAGCTGGAAAACAGACTAAATGTGCAACATTTATGTAATTGATAAAAGTACCGTGATTATTCATTGCACTACTGGCATCGCTCCACCTAATTTAAATGCATGTCCATGCTAGATTGTAGCATTACAGCACATTACGTTTCTTTGAACATACTGGCTACAGTGGCTCTCATAGGTGACGTGAACTAGCAAACTACTTCAATACAAATCTACATCAACTATACAGGGTGTAACAAAAATATACGGCAGGACACATTCCTCACACGTAGAGGAAGAAATTGTGTTATATGAACAAGGGTCTGGAAACGCTTTGTTTCCATGTTGCAACTCATTTTCTCCTACTCATAAATCATGGGAAATACACAAGAACAGAACGTTAGAATCATTGGGAACATGCACTCTTGGTTACGTTGTCGTTATCGTAGGTGCATCACCAGTGGTTTGATTTACATGGCCCTGTTGCTATGCGACTTACGGAATTGCTTGTTTACTGCTGTGCTAAAAAACATGGTCTTCATGCACGATGGAGCACATCCTCATTTTGTGTTAATGTCCGTCGGCTCCTAAATAACAGATTTGGTGACAGATGGATGGGTAGAGGTGGACCAATTGCCTGGCCTCCACGCTCTCTGGGCCTAAACCCACTGGAATTTAATTTGTGGGGGCATTTTAAAGCTCTTGTGTATCCAACCCTAGTACAAGATGTTCAGAGTCTCCGTGCCCATATTATGGAAGGTTGCGAAACCATACGCGATACTCCAGGGATACATCAGCGCTTCCGAGATTCACTATGACGGTGGGTTGATGCATGTATCAATGCGCACGGAGGGCATATTGAACCTCTCCTGTAAGCAAGAGTTGCAAGCGGTATGCTGGTACATTCTGTTCTTGTATGTTTCCCATGATTAATGAGTTGGAGACAATGAGGTGTAACATGGAAACAAAGCGTTTCCGGACCCATGTCCATATAACATAATTTCTTCGTCTACGTGTGAGGAATGTGTCCTGCATTTTGTACCGTACATTTGTGTTACACCCTGTATACAGTTATCTTTGCTTTTCACGCAATTTCAGTACGTCTCAAGGTGTATTGGTTAGCATTGTTGGCTGCGTCAATTTGCACAAGGTCAATGGGCTGGAAGAATTTGATTTATGGAATTACCAAGAAGAAAATATCCGTATCAGAATTACGGCAAATATCAGCGGAATCAAAGTATTTTCGTACTTCATTGAGCCACAAGCTTCCTGTGTTACAGTGTTTAACCAAGGAGAAGATCCTTTTGGTAAGTCTGTCGATGTCCATACATAGAAGGTACCCGTAGAACTTAAGCCACCTGCATTGCAAGCTGATATTGGCCGTTTCCAACTGTCAATACAGTTCGGAATAGGGTTTCAGTCGGTTTGTTCCATCTGGGAGCAATCTTATCCCATGGATCTTCATGAGGATACGACCTTCTCCGACAACTTGAAGATGATTTATTGGAGGAATATCTTTAACTAGCAGTAGTGCCCGGCTTCGCCCAGTGGATTTATTTGTTTTATGGATGGTAATGAATACTACTACAGAACTGGCACATGATACTTAACTAACAGAAACCAATATTTTAAAAATATATATTTTTGCGGTGGTGGTGGTGGTGGTGGGGGTGGGGGTGGTTGTAGTGGGGGTGATAAGTAGTACAGTATAATGGACGTAACATTCAGGTCAATTTCCCGTAATGATAATTATGAATAGGGAAAGAGCTATTTACTAACTACAGCACTGACACATGTAATTTACAAACAAATTTACAAAAGAACAGTAAGTGAAACAAAAGACACTGCCTAGGGCCTGTTAGAAATGTATAGACCAATAGTGTCGTCTTTTGTCACATAGCGCCGTAGGAAAATAATCAGAACTCTTTGGCAAACTTCGGCTGTCCCGAGCTACTGAGGTAGCAATAGTATCATGTATCGCCACAAAGCGCTTAACGATAAGTTTCAGAAAAAATGAAGGTAAATTTGAAAGCACCAACGCTTATTGCAGCTGATAACCTCAATGTACTGCACCAACACCATTGCACTTATACAGAGGCATAATATTTTCATGATGATAACTGTTTAAAGGGGCCTAAGAAATATTTTTGCACTAATTACCCCCCGTGACTGCAATTTATAAACAGCGCAAGATGCAACTATTTTCGCAATTATATACCAGAACACTGGTAGGGGTGACGTGATGCAAAGGGTTCCAAAGGGTAAGTATACAAATTGCTGTTCAGATCGGTGAAACGGTATAGATGTGTGCCAAAGGGCCTAAATGCAGGGAATGGAGTGGTCAGTCCAAAATATCATGTAAACAGTGTTACTCGTAGGGTTCCAAAGGGTAAGTATACAACTTTTGGTTCAGATTGGTGAAAGGGTGTAGATTTGTGCCAAAGGGCCTAAATGCAGGGAATGGACCGGTCTGTCATACATTTCATGTAGGCAGGGTTCCAAAGGGTAAGTATACAAATTTTGGTTCAGATCGGTGAAACGGTGTAGATTTGTGTCAAAGGGCCTAAATGCAAGGAATGGAGTGGTCTGTCCGAAATTTCATGTAAACAGTGTTACTCGCAGGGTTCCAAAGGGTAAGTATACAAATTTTGGTTCAGATCGGGGAAAAGGTGTAGATTTGAAACAAAGGGAATGCAGGGAATGGACTGGTCTGTCTTAAATTTCACGTAGAAAATATTACCATCAGGGTTCCAAAGGGTAAGTATACAAATTTTGGTTCAGATAGGTGAAACGGTGTACGTATCACTAACCATAAGCCAGCGCATGCGGATAGAGCTTTTCGGGAGCACTTGTTCTACCGACTTTCTGAACAAAAATCAATCTTGAAGGTGACCTGAGAGGTGTAGCCTAATGCTACATAGACTAAACTATTCCACTTGAATCAGGCTATCATATAAAAAAAGAATTCTTCGAATCGGACTGGTGGTTCCAGAGATTAGCGCTTTTCAACACATAAACACACAAACCCTTCAGCTTTATTATATTAGTATAGATGGGGCCCCCAAACCTTGAACTAAACCGTATGCGATATACATTCCACAAAGCCACATGGGCGACTATGTGCCTGCCTGGAGCACACATCCCTTGTTAACAGCGAACTCTGTTGGTCATTGAAATAACTACGGGTACTTGTAAAACTGCAGTGCCAAATCCTGACCGGTTTTCAGAAAATATGATATAATGAATATTTTCTCACCAAACAACGACAACTTGAAGATGACTCATTGTACGAATATATTTAAAGGGGCCTCCGAACCTTTAAGTAAACCGTAAACCTGTTCATCAGGAGGGTGTCTGCGGCATACAGAAACTGTGGTTCTTCGAAAAACACTTCGTGTAACGGTCGCGAAACAGTTAGTAGGCTGCGTTGAATCTGTCACCAGGGGCGGCCGCACCTTATGGGCTGAAGAGCTGCAACACAATGTTTTATTTGAAAATAAATAACTTTAATAATATTATCTACAATCAAATATAGCGCATTAATTAGACGTCAGCCAAAGAACAGGAACTTTTTCAACTCCACTCCGAATGAGATATCTAGTCCTGCATTCCACTCCGTGCCAGGCACTGGCTGTGCACATCGCAGCTCAGCGAGAATTTCTCATTTATTGCCAGCAAAAACGAACTTTGCCTTTTGCGCATGCGTGCCGAACTATTTCAATGTGCTGTTGGGACAACAACCAAGACCAGGCCACGGCCTACTGGCCAGCGCAGCTCGCTTCTAGTCGGCCGTGACCACAGAGTGGCAGCACTGTCACACGAAATGAGAACGTGGCCGGTGGCACCTTCTAGTCTCCGCGATAGCATTTTAAAAATGAATTGCTCATATCAAACGGGGGAAAAATAGAGCAAGATATCAGCTGTTCCACCAGAAGGTTTAATTAACACTTCCAACTTACACTTGAGTGTTTCTGAGTGAATGTTCCTGTATGTTACTAAATATTTTTATTGTTTAAATGGGTGATGGGTTACAGCTCGAAAACATAAGCGATAAAAGCTCCAACTGTATAATTGAAATGCATTATCGACGTGCCGTCCTATGGCTCCAAGATTTTCGAACGTGTAAAGGGTAAATCGTAGTTTTATAGAATTCAAAAGGGTGCTTCGTAGCTAAGAGAGGCTACTTCTGCTGAGGACAACAAGGGAACAACAGTACTAAAGGTAATTAAGGAGTAATCCGGCACAAAAAATAACGAATGAATTAGTGAGGTTAGGTGGGTCAAACCACAACAATTTAAAACCGCATATTTGAAGAACAATCCCTTGCTACATCTATACCAAGTGAGTTGCGTACGACAACAACTCATAACAGACTGCAAACACCTTCCTGCTATAAATGCAAGCAAACTTAGACAGTAACTCATTACGGACTGCAAACACCTTCCTGTTATAAATACAAGCAAACATTCACTGATAAATTCCATACATCATAAGATACAAACACGTGATCCAAATGCAAATAGTCATTCCCGGGCAACAGGAGGTGGCATACCTAACAAATTGGCCAGAGAGCGACTACAATATAATATAGAGCAAAGGAGCACAAAATAGAATATTTCTCAGAACACAGACCCACAAAACCCCTACACTTCAAGGCCATAGCAACCCACGGCAACCGACAATGGATCATAGGCAAAACGAAATCTCGAAAGAGGAAACCGCAGCATGCTGTGATGGAGGCTCCAACAGCTGGTTTTACAAGAAATGCACACCTATGACAACAGAATTCAACGCCCTACACTCAAAAAAGAGATCGCTTTTATGGATGTGCGAGACCTGTCGAACACGCCTGCAAACGCATGGTCTCCCCCCATCGACGCCAAACAGTCAAGAAATAAACCAAGAGGTAAAGGAGATTGCCATAGAAAATAATTAATCCTGTGAAGACATCAAGGAAAAACTCGAAGAGATATCAGAAACTCTCATGAAAATAATAATAACAATACGCTCATCCTAGAGACACAGCTGCAACAAGTAGAAATACTAGCAAAAAAAGGGAAACAAGACCACATAGAAGCCAGGACAACACCTTAACTACAGAAACAGAACAACCATCACACCAGAAACACCAAAAAACCACCAATACCAAGCTAGATCATTATCAAACAAAGAATGGACAGGATTACCCAACAGAAACACCGATCATGACACCACAACACAAGAAGAGACGAGAAGACAAGGCGTCATCCCAAGAAGACCCCCACAACTTGGCATGGAAGGTGCTGAAGTAGGCAAATTAAGAGGAGCCCCACAATGAGCCTGGATCTTCGTAGGAAGACTAGACCCCGACACAACCGAAGAGGATATCACAGATCACCTCACCCAATACGGAATCAACACGATGATCAGCTGTGAACAACTCCCCTCTCGCGGCACAAGCAAGGCCTTTAAATCGGTGTGCCCATAGGGGAAAGGGAGTCGGTTATGCAGGCGAATCTCTGGCCAGACAGAGTAATATACAGAACTTTTCGATTTCGAAGGAAATAATTTCAAAGGCAAACAGAAAGTATACTCCCCGAATACCACGGAAAGACCCAATACAGACGATGAGACCAAGTTAACAGCCTTGCTATGGAATGTAGAAGGACTGCAAACGGCACACGGCTCTCAACACAACGAGCAATATTTAACGAAGAACAACGCGAGCCCGTTTTGACTAACAGAATCTACTCTGCTGCCATCAACAACCATACCACAAACTGCACGACTCAAACAACGATTACGACACTACTATGGAATATAGAAGATCTGAAAAGCGCTAGCAATATACTCCCTGATAATTTCTTCATGGCACATGACATTGTGCTCCTGACTGAGACATTGCTAACGAACGAATGGACAGCTCGATGCTTCTACACCGTACATACTTTTGCTATACAAGGACAATGAGGCAGAACTATGGGTGGAATTACGTGTCTTTTAAAGCCAAGGTTTTCTCCGTTTCAAGTAGTATATCAAACAGCCTGATCCTGTTTAGGCCATGGAAAGTTGTATGTTACCTTTATCCCGAGGAAAATCATTTAAAGATGTAAAAGTAGAAATTAAATCTAAGAGTCGACGCACAGCGAACATTGTCTGGAAGGAAGTATTGTGAAATAAATGTTATAAACTATTACATAATGTCGTAATTTTTTAATTCCAATACTGACAAATAATGCTGCGGAGCAACACGGGCGCCCTAGTATGTACAAATTTAAAAACAGTTGATTCTCGCATTATTTTAACTTATTTAATTGATTTTACTTCCCGATACATTTGAAATAAATAAAAATTCCCTTCACAAAGACCTTTCTGAGGTCTGCATTCTCCCTCCTTCACGATGGTTTGAAGACGGGCCTAGGAGCGCATACAATCTAAACCCGGCCCTGCCCTTATTGAGCAATTGACAAAATGACAAAATAACCGAACGTTGGGATAAGGTTTCGAGTTATACAATATGAACTTTCTTCTTTGAATATCTGAGGAACATAGTTGCCTTTCAAACATCACTTACCACGGTCAGGAGCGAACATGCAAGCTTGGGATTAGTAGACCGACACGTTAACCACTCAGCCACCGTGGCAAGCATTTCAAGAAACCAACCATAATAGGCCAATATTTGTGACCCGAGGCTTAAATAATGCTTTATATTTTCGTTTTGTCCCTTCCTGTACCTTCCTTCCTAACCTTGAACTTCACCCTGGAATAGAAACATGTCCATAGCGTTTGGAACACTCAAGTTATTTCCATATTATTTACGGTCGGGTAGCTTGCCACGGTGGGTGAGTGGTTTACGTGTCGGATTACCAACCCCCCATGATTGCAGGTTCGCTCCTGGCCGTGGTAAGTGTGTTTTTTTTAAAGGTGACAGAAATCACGACATGGATGTCATACGTTGTTGGCATGTTAAAGAACCCATTTGAGTTCAGTAGGCCGTGTTCAATGGCGAAATTAATCTCGGGATTTCCCGCCAACACAAAGTTCCTCCATTCTCTACTAGAAAGCGCTGTAGTGTCAAGGAGCTTAGATATCTAACCTCCTTGACTTTCATAGCGTTCAAAGGAACGACGAAATTCGACATGCAAGCTACCCTCTGGGCGTCAATTAACAAAGCTTGCACCCGGCACCGAGGCCATACGATATTAATATTATTATTATTACGGTCGGGTCAGACTTAACCAGGGTGCCAGTCTTCACGTGACAATTTTCGGCCTACGTTAGTTGGAACAATCTGTAAAAAATAACGGGGAGAATCCACCTATTTTGCTGCAGCACAATCACATAGCTCACATTCTTGTTGATCCATGTTTAGGGTGTAAGGACATCTAGGTCATCAGCTCCTTTGTAAAAAAAAATTGAGATGACTGCTTTGCCACCACTATCACAGCCCATTATACTGTTACAAAAATGTATCTGCGTGCTAAATTTGAAAAATATAAATAAATCTCATTTTATCTTGGGAATAGCTCACACCAGGTGTAAAATCACTTACCGGTAATTATAATCCGTACGACTACGACAAAAAGGGAGTGACACACTATGGGTCAATATGACCCGGCTCCAGTCCTCGTGTTATATTTTTTCCATCATTGTAAACATTTTTTCAAGATTTGATTGAAACTGTTTTTTGACTGATCTTAAAGATACTAAAGCACATTATATTAACCTACAACATTTGAATTATTTAAGAATAAATAAAGTATTTCACCACATTTCTAATCATCATCATCATAATCATCATCTTCATTTCCCCTTTTCCAGATGACACTGGGTGGGGTCAAATATGGTTCCTCTCCACTTTGATCTGTCGTTCCACCATTCCTCTTCCGACGTGGAGTTCCAATCCAGGTTCCGTTTTCTAATGCTATAACTTACTTCACCGAGTCCATCCAACGCATTCTTGGTCTTCCTCGTCCTCTCTTCCCTGTCGTCCGACGTTCCAGTGCTCGTCTTGGTTGCCTTACTTCATTCATCCGTTTGACAGGTCCAAACCATCTCAATCTGTTTTGTTCCAGTTTGTCATTTAGTTTCTATTTTCTTTTTTTTATCTCAGTACACTTTAACCTTAATTTTCAAAAGAATACAGTGTACAATAGAAAACTAGTCATGACTTAAGGGTACAATTTAAAAAAAGTTTCAGAATCCCTGCCCCAAATAAACATCAAAAACAACAACAACAACAGTATACAGTAGATAGCCACTAAATTACTCTTTAAACAACAACAATTTGGTCGTCAATATTGAACCCATGTACCATGGCCTCAAAAGGGAGTCGAATCCATGTACTTTGAGAAAGGAATGAAAGAATCATACAGTCTCTAAGGGAACGGAGAGAGATTTCCAGCCAGGATTATAGCCTAACATTGTGCAAGCGTTAGGGCCAGGTGTTCCTTAGATGAGCTCATGCCTCTTTACATTTATAAGGAGCCAGTCATGGATATTATTAGAACGAGTGGAAAGTTTTGACTGTAAGACGAAGAAGCTGGACTCGGAAATTGCTCTTACGTTGCAGGAATATGGCAACCTCGCTGCTGAGTCAGAACAGGAATAATTAAATTTAACCCGTTTACGAGTATAAAAATAAGTAAACAGATACAGTACGGTGAATCAATTTGGATTAGAGATTTTTGTGTAAAGAAAAACCTTGTAAAAATTGCACAGGAGAAAACTGCAAACGCAAGTAGACGTCATTGGGGGTTCACCGAGACCTAAGGAGTGGGAGAATAAAAAAAGAACAGCACCACCCACACAGTTGAGGACGAGAAATTAATTAATATCTCGGAAATGCACGATCGATTTCTATGGACAGGAAGATTATTTTACGTTTGGAAGACGAGCTTTCTGGAGATACGATTTTTATAATTGTGCGACAATTAGTTCAAAAGTTGGTCACGAAAAGGACTAGAGTTTTATCTTTTTTTGGCTGAAAGGTATAAAACTCCTGGCCTCACCAAGCCAATCATGCAGTTATTCTGACAGCCCGTGAGGGGGTGTTACTCTGCATCAGTGCATGCAGTCTACGAGAGCCCGTGAGGGGAACGTCACGCTGTATCAGTACAGGCAGTATTAGTCCGTCCAGGGGGGCGTTAAGCTGTATCAGACATCGATCCAGAGCCTGTGGGAGGCTAGGCTACAAGTTCACCGAGTGTAGACCAGTTACGATATAAGTACGCTACGCTGAGGGTTAGCAGTTCGAGACTTTGAAGAGTCCTAAAATATAAAGAACATTAAATATACGGACTTTAGAGCAATATCGCCAAAGTAAGACACAGCGATTAGTAGGGAACTTCGAGTTCCAGAAGAATACTAGTTCAACACAGTTACGAAGTTATAAGAACTCCAACAAATAAACGGCGTTACGTCTAGTAAAGACAATGTTAAAAACATTAAGTCCTGTAAAGGAACTAAACAGTAATTACGATCGCGAAAGATAGAAGTTCAAGCGAAAGGAACTTAGGAACTTAGGTTCGAAACCAGAGGGAAAACGTACTCTAGTGAGAAAACGTCAAAAATATACGATAGACAGTATACGGTCCTCGAAGGGAGGCCAAGATATAGAAACTATAGGGGGCGATAGACCACCATATATAAATAGAGGTGACGGCAAAGTAAAGACATTTATCGCCTAGTTAAAGCAGATAAAGTAAAGCCGAGTAATAGACAATAGAAGCGGTTTTGAGAGACTGAAACCAGTAGTTTCCATTGTAGGAGAGAGAAACTTTGAACGAGTAAAATCACACGTCCAATGCAGGTCGATAGGATTCACATCAGGGATCATCAACAGCCGACAGAAATTGTCAAAATCGTTGAGATACGCCCGTGTGATAGGAGTGAAGTGTTAATATTGTAAGAAAAGAAATAAGAATTTCATTTTAAGTGTTTTAGGTAAAGTGAAGGCGTTTTATGCACAGTGATATGTGTTATAATATGTACCAGAGTAATATTTTTTAGTGTTTTAATGTGTGTTCAAAACGGATACACCAGTGTATAAAAAAAATGTTGTCAGTGTTAAATATAGTGAATATGTGTCAAGAAATTTCTGTACATAAGATGAGATTGTACAATATGGAGTAGGTCAAGAAGGTGGGCCAAAATGTCACATCAAACGAGAATAAAGGTCAGAAAGCGACCTTAAACATGTAAGTAAAGATTTTCATTATGTTTTGGTGTCGGGAAAAATTTTGTGTACAATTCCACCGGAGTTTTGAGTAGAAGGGATGTTTTTAAATGAATAATAACTAAATAAGAACGCGATCTGAACGAAAATAAAGTTTTAAGAAATAATAAATAAGTATGTGAAATAATAAATCCTGTAGAGGAAATGCATGGAATAAAATGTCAGTATTTAATGAATGTTATAAAAGCAAGCGTGATAATAATAATTATAACAAAGATGTTTACATAAAGGTAAATTTGAATTATATGAAAGAAATAGCTTTTGAGCTTTTGTAAGGAATGAAAACATGATGTGAATAACAAGGTAAAGAAATCTAAATAAAGATTAAATTGAATGATATAAAAATATAGAGCGTTGAAGCATTAACAAATGTATAAGACATGATGCGAATGCATGTTCTTAAAAAGGGAGCGATTTATTGTCAACGGAAAAGATTAATATAAGAATTAAGATATGTATCAATTGTTACTATGAAATTTATCAGTTCTTTGGAAGACATTCGGCCGTAAAGTAATGTGTAGCGTAATGGAACGCAATTAAATAAAAAGTCACGCTAGGAACGCGTAAAAGTTAAAGTACTTGGTAAATTACTTATGGAGGGTAGTTGATTACAGTGAATTGAGATATGTTGTAAGTCCTCTAATTGTGACGTAGATCACGAGGCCATGTGTGTATTATTTAAAAGGGAGCTAATGTATGGTATTATTGAGCGTATGTCATGTAGGCCACGGCCGACTTTAAATCGCGTCTTGTATAAGTCCTCCAAATGTGGAAATGTTCCCGAGGCATGTTAAGAGATTCGAACCTAGAATCCTTTTGTTGTTAAAGCCCCTAATTATTCGTCGTAGAATGTGTATTAATCTTCCCAATCAATGAGGACCCTCTCATAATTAATAACTGCCAAGGTTACGAAAGTGGGTTATGAGCCAAAGAATATTGTTGAATGAAAATAAGCAAGTAAAAGCCAGGTCTCCCCACAGAACTGAGAATAATGTGAAGGTTTGTTTTAAAGCATTGAAGAGAGCTGCCACCGTAGGTTAGGCAGAGAGTCGCTTTCCTTGTCATAAATCACGCCCGAGTATAATGGCCTGACCCTCATAGAGCGAGGGTGGGTAAAAACCGTCTTGTAAGATGTGTTAAATACACCGTGAGTGTTTAAAGTTGTTAATGACCCGGGCGTTGAACCGAGGTCCTTGTAGATTGATATTATCGCTTGCCAATTCAGATCGTGGTTTTCTTATGTGATAATGGTCTTATAAGACAAATGAATTAAATAAAATCCCTATTGTAATATTGTAAGGAAAAGAAGGAATCCACGAGTTTTGTGAAGATAACTAGGTTTCGGGAGTGATCATAGTTTTTGACTTTGTCAAGTAATCTTTATAACACTGGAGTACACAAATAGTTTTCCCGATCACCGTAGTGAATTTGCAAAACTTGAGAGAGATAGTAAATATGGAGAACATGTGATATGCCCAAATATTGAAGTGAATAATTAACATGTAATTTTAAATGTAATTATATATTTGTTTTGATGATAAGAAAAGATAAAAATAATTCTTGAGGTGTACAAAGATATGACACCATTATTATGGGAAAGTATCGAGCCAAAGGAGCTCGTAGTTATTTGGAACTTTAAGATAAGTAGTTTATGGAAGTGAAACTAATCGTGAATTGTTGGTTTTAAAGAAAACCATGTGTTTTAATCTAATATTTGTTTTATTTTTATGCTATTCCTTGTTCACTTTGGACAAGTAGAATGATATTGGTCAGTAGTTTATGTGTTTATTTGTTTGTAGCGCCATAATTTTTGATTAATTAAATGTGTTAATATAGGAGTTGATTTTGTTGTTATTTTTGCAAGTGTATCCTCTATTTAATCCAAAATATGTAAGTCACAGAGTGGGAGAACTTACCGCAGCCCCGAAAAATCCCGAATTGAGCAATGCTGGCATACTGTGATTTGCATATTTCTTGCTGCAAGGGCACAATATATGCCGCTAGACTGTGAAGCTGCTTGCTCCTTATCTACTGTAGCTCGTAAAGAAAACAACACAAATAAAATCTAGTTTCCAAACAATGCACTTATTTGCTTGAATGACCCAGTGATTGTCCTTTTTATGTGAAAATATTCCTATCGCCGGCCGGGAGAATGCTTATTCTTGGATCTTAAACCTCTATACAAGTCCTTTTGCGTCTGCGACAATAAAAATCTTGAACATCACATCAGAGCTTCTGTCATCCTAAAAGGCCTCTTTTAGAATTGTAGCATCTCTTGAAATTGTCATGTTATTACAGAGATGAGGCATCTTATTCTCTCGGGCAGGAAAAGATGTTTTATTTTCGCTGTCAGTAATACCTCTTTATGTTTACCTTCTCACTCGCTCTCACACTCGTACGCTGGCCCCTACACTGGAAGCAGCCACATGGCGTTAAAATGTCATAACCTCTTGGCCGCAAATTTGTCTGCTGCTTCTAGCAATAAAAGGGGGATGAATAAAATAGCTCACTATGTCTTTTCCTCCCACACAATCATCTCTCTCTCTCCCATCATCTATTTCTCTCCTTTCCTCTCTCTCTCTCTTTCTCCCTCACACTCCTTCAAATTCTTTTGTATAAGGCAATTCAAAAAAATAACACTAAGGAGCAATTTTGCAATGTCCCTTGATTCCTTCTTTTCTATTTCTTGGAAGGTTGAGTTATTTCTTTATGGTTCAGGATCGTCTGTTTTAAAAAAGGGCTCGCCTTTCAGCTCCTCAGAAGGGCTATCAGTTTCATGAAACTACTCACCCTCCATAGAAGTATAAAGAGCATCTTGAATATCACAGTGGTTTTGGTAAAAAAATCTCCTGAATAGAACATAATTATAATTTCGCTTAAAAATCCCATTTTTAAACATAGCAATTTTGTTGAATGCAGTTGTTGCTTTTATTGTATATTCATTTAGGTGCTTTTCGGCATCGTGGTCGTATAGCCCCGGGTACTTGGGTGTGTGTTGAATCTGTATTAGTGTGTGTATTTGTAATTGGGGTAAGATTAGTATAGGAGGTGTCCGTGGCTTTAATTTAGACCTCCTAGGGGTGTAGCGGCTAGCATTCTTGGCTATCAGCCCGGGGGTCCGGGTTTGATTCCCGGCTCTGCCAAGAAATTGAAATGATGGTCTGAGGGCTGGAGTGGGCTACACTCAGCAACGATCTCAACCAGGACGTAATGGGCAGTGACCAGTTGAGTTTCGAGTCTGTTGCCCGCACGTTCTTTAGTTATCTATCTTGAAATGGACACTGAAAAACTCATTGAAGAGATGAGAAACCACCCATTTTTATAAGATCGAGGAAATGTTGTCAATTTCTTTATAGTCGGTATCAATAGTTCTTCAACATACGCATGGGACATTCGAAAGTAAATATATCTTCAAAAGGCACTAATTCTCGACACAATCTGTGATATTCGCCTAATTGTTCTCGTTGTAAATCCATTTCGTGGACCAACTTCTGTCTTCTAGACCTTTTCATGAGAACAAATAAGGCTAACATTTCCTCTTCATCACAAGATGATAATTGTTGTTTTAAGGGGCCTAACATCTAGGTTATCGGCCAAATTCATCACAAGAACACCACATATTTGTATACAGGGTGTAACACAAATGTACGGCACAAAATTCAGGACATATTCCTCACACGTAGACGAAGAAATTAAGTTATATGGACATTGGTCCGGAAACGCTTCTGTGAACTGGGAAAGGGCTAGAGGCCAAAAACTGAAAAAAGTGCCGATTTCTGACTGTTTTTTCAAGATGGCGGACGAAGCAAGGGGAGAGGATGACGGAAACTTGGATTAATAACTACCTAATGGTCCTAAACAACATCAAAAAATAAAAAACGATCCCGCATCTGGTGTAAGGTGAACCCCTTTTGTGAGCCTCTATTGACTGGACTAGTTGTCGCAGTTGCCGTAATAAAGTGTGAATTTCTCCTTGATGCTCACGAAGCAGATTCAGATAGTGAACCCACGTTCTCTTACGTTTCCTTTCTGAAAAATATATTATTTAATTAATAGAACACGATCAAAGTCGTTAAAGGCCAAACTGAGGCACTACGTTACCGTAATTCGCCCGGAGGCGTTATATGCATCAGAATGCCTGGCGATGAATAAGAAAGGCCTGACAGAACAACTCGAAGACAAAGAGAGGAAGATCTTGGGACCGGTCAAGGAACTAGTAGAGTATAGAAGACGACAAAACGATGAACTTAATCTACAAGTGGAGAAAATACCGGACACCATACGCAAAGGAAGACTCTCCTTTTATGGTCATTTAACACGAAGGAACTCCGGAAGATTGTCCAATCGAATCTGTGCCAACTTTGAGGGAAAGAAAACCAAAGGGATCTGGTTTACAGAGATGGAAAAAGACCTACAAGAACTGGCGATATCACATGAGAACATCTTGAAACGTGACTCTTTGAAGAAGAAACTTGGGGAAATACAGAGTTTTCAGCCAAAATCCATATTGCAAACCGGCAAGAAGTGGACCGAAGAACGAAAAGAAGCTCACCGAAGAAGAATGAGCGAATACTGGGCCAATATGAGAGAATGAGCGAAAAGGCAGTTGAAATAACGTGGTCCATAGATGACAGAAACGATAAAAATACAAGTAGTTCCGTGAACTATACAGCCTATTTTCATATATCCTACTTATGTTAATTGCCACTATCAACATACGAAATTTAAGTTTGATTGCTGTAAAAGATTCGTAGATATTGAGAACCGACTAAATATTTCGGATGGTCGCCATGTTGGATTTTATATGTGTAGGTCGTTGAGTTATGTACTGTTACATGAAGATTATTGTGTACGTGTAGCATTCAAACTTCAATCGCATGATTAGGACACAAGAAGTAACAAGGATATTTTAAAATTTCGCTGCCATCTTGTGGTTATGGAAACAATTGAAATAAATTAGATGCCAGTGGATTAACATTAGTATAAGGATTTACTGTACCAAGTTTCACTGCACTCGGATAGTTAAATTGCGAGAAAAGTCCATGTGAATATTTACAATTCGCGTCGTCGCCATGTTGGATTTGTGATCACCAGGTTATTTAAAGTCCTATAGGTGCACTTAAGTTCATAGTTTTGTAGATAACCGGTTTTTGAAAGTCTTATAGATGAACTTCAAGTAGTGCCCTTTATCTCCGTACAAAATTTCAGGGTGATACCGCTAATAGTTTCAGAGATATAGAATGCTGGTGAAATATTTCGCAATCCGCCATCTTGTGGTTATGTAAACAATTGAACGAAGTTAGATGTCGGTGCATTACAATGTGTATAAACATATACTGTACCAAATTGTATTGCGTTTGGTTGGTTGAATAGCGAGAAACGTCTATTTAAAAGTCGCGAATTCACGTGGCCGCCATGTTGGTTTTGTAGTTACCAGTTTTTCAATAGTCACATAAGTGAATTTCTAGTAGTTCCCTTTATCACCGTAAAGAATTCCAGGGTTATATCGGGAATAGCTTCGGAGATATTGAATGCTGGTGAAATATTTTGTACAGCCGCCATGTTGGATTGGTGAGACGTAACAAAATTTGACGGGCACGGTCGGGGTCGTCCGGAATAGTGCTATGAACTTACCGAGTTTCATTGAAATCGCTCCAGCCGTTTAGAAGTTATTAGGGGGACACACACACCTCACACACACACACACACACACACACACACGCACACACACACACACACACACACACACGGACAAAAGGTGATCTCGAAAGCCTTTTTTTCAAAATTGAAATTAGGCTAAAAATATACGAGCCTTACAGTAGTCGCATATGATGTGTAACATGTGATATGTTGGCGGCTTCGGTGGCGTAGTTGGTAGCATGCTGAGCTTCTATGCCCAAGATAGCGAGTTCACACCCGGCCGAAGCCGTCGGATTTTTTAAGAGCGTTAAAAATTCCTCAGTATGCCTTCCTTCGGAGGGGAAGTAAAGCCGGCGGTTCCATGTCATAGAGTTATGGCATGTTAAACAACTTTCCACTAATTACACCTGTGTGAAACTAAATTGTATAGGTTAAGAATGTAAACAACGCTCTTAGGTTGCTACGTGCGTTGCCAAGAGCCGACTGCGGTGGCGTCTAGTAGCTAAGTTCTGAACTTGGCCTAGTAGTCGTTGACGGTGGCGTTTGGCGGCAAAAGTAGGAACTATTTGAAAAATTCAAATTGCAGTCCTTACTTGAATTAATAAAACAGATACACACACTAATACAGTCATCACAATTAACACCGGTTATCAGACAGATTCTACACACACCAAAAGTTCACGGGGCTACATGACCGCGTTGTCGCAGCCCCTAAACTAAGGAACCAACCAACCATGTGATATGTTATCCTGCGATGTGTGTCCCGGGAGCGCAATTCCCTTGTTGACAGTGAACTCTGTTGGTCATTGAAATAACTACTTGTAAAACTCCACTGCCAAATCCTGACCGTAATCTATTATATAAAAGTCCTCTCGGCACGCCGGAAGGCGGAGGTAGATTTCACCGGACAAACTTGGAGATAGTCGAAAATAGGCAGAATATGCAGGTTTTCGTAGAAGGATCAGACCACATTTATTGCGTGAAAGTATTTTATAATTGGAGATTAATTAACTTTGTTCTTCGTCATTTTATGCATATTTTAAGCATTCTATTGTCTTATGATGACGGTAACCTTCTTGTCATTTGGAGTCCATTTTTATACTTGTGGTCACACTGTCCTTATGCAAAGTTTCGACACTGATGTGTAACTATGTAACGGTCTGTTACTTCTTCACGCAAAATTATATCTCCCGCAGAGATGTTGGTTGGTTCCTCAGTTTAGGGGCTGCGACAACGTGGTCATGTAACCCCGTGTACTTTGGGTGAGTGTAGAATCTGTCTGATAAACGGTGTGAATTGTGATAGCTGTATTAGTCTGTAATTCAGGTAAGGAATGCAGACGCTCAATTTCAAGCAGTAGTTCCTAATGTTGCTACCAGATACTACCGTCAACGACACCTAGCTGTGAACTTGGCTACTAGATGCCACCGCAATCAGCAACTCGCAACGAACGTTGGAACTTCCCCTCCAAAGGAAAGCATACTGAGGGATTTTTAGCGCTCTTAGAAAATCTGACGACTTTGGCCGGCTTTGAACCCGCGACCTTGGGCATAGGAGTTCAGCATGCTACCAGTTAAGTCACCGAAGCCGCATCACACTTAGTCAGATGGAAATCTGAATCTGATCTCGTGCAAGTGAGTTGTCATGGCAACGTCTGATGGCTCATCCCTCATCAATTTAGTAGTGTTGCCATGTCAACCACTGATAGCTCTTGGCATTTTCTTACAATTCCGAAATCATTGTTCTCATCCCTTGGCGTAATGGTGGCTCATATCAAAAATTATTTCAGACAAAAGTTTTAGGTAATTATTAGGGGAATATTGTCCATTTTGTACGGTTTTGATATTGTGCCTATTAACAGAGATATGATTAATGTTTCCCGAAAAAAAACACTTTTTCCCACCCCTTTGGTCAATGGTTGGTGCTATCAAAAAAACGTTTCAAACATAAATTTCTGAGCTTTATCCGACACATAGTATGAACTTTGAACGGATTCGATATTTCACATATTAAGAGAGTTATAGCAATATTTCATTTTTTCGAAAAAAAAAAAGTCCCCCATTTTCATCCCCTTCGACCGATTTAGCCCAGTAACGAACTCGTCCGAGATTTTATGGGTATACATATTCGGTAAAAAATTCAAAGTGATTGGTGCAAAATTACGGCAGTTATCGTGTCCACAAGAAACTGATATACATATATATACATATATTACATAAATTATATATAAACTTTTGAACTGACGGTGGTTTTGGGGTCTGGGGGATGTGAAACGCGAAGATATGTCGAAATTTTCCGGAATTCGAAACATGGTACCCATTGCAATAGTTAGCTTTCTAATGAAATCTACCTAAAATACTGCCGTCAACGACACCTAGCTGTGAACTTGGCTACTAGATGCCACCTCAATCAGCAACTCGCAACGAACGTTGGAACTTCCCCTCTGAAGGAAAGCAAACTCAGGTTTTTTAGCGTTCTTAGTAAATCCGACGACTTCAGCCGGGTTTGAACCCGCGACCTTGGGCATAGAAGTTCAGCATGCTACCAGTTCCGATACCGAAGTCACTTCCCACTGACATATGAAAACTGAATGTGATCTCGTGCAGTGGCGTTGTCATAGCAACTGCTGATGGTCATCCCTTATCAATTAAAAGTAAAGTTGTCATGGCAACCTCTCTTGGCACTTGGCATTTTCTTATAATTTAAATCATTTTGTTCACCCCGTGGCGTAATGGTGGGTCATATCAAAAATTCTTTCAGACAAAAGTTTTAGGTAATTATTGGTGGAATATTGTCCATTTTGTGCGGTTTTGATATTGTGCCTATTAACAGAGATATGATTAATGTTTCCCGAAAAACCCACTTTTTCCCACCCCTTTGGTCAATGGTTGGTGCTATCAAAAAACTTATTGGACATAAATTTTTGGCACTTATCCGACACATATTATGAACTTTGAAGGGATTCGATATTTCATGTATTAAGAGAGTTATAGCGATATTTCACTTTTTCGAAAAAAGCCCCTCATTTTTACCCCCTTTGACCGATTTTGCCCATTAACGAACTCGACCGAGATTTTATAGGGATACATATTATGTAAAAAATTCAAAGTGATTGGTGCAAAATTACGGCAGTTATCGTGTCCACAAGAAACTGATATATATATATATATATATACATATATACATAAATTATATATAAACTTTTGAACTGACGGTGGTTTTGGGGTCTGGGGGATGTGAAACGCGAAGATATGTCGAAATTTTCCGGAAGTCGAAACATGGGACCCATTGCAATAGTTAGCTTTCTAAAGAAATCTACCTAAAACTAAGTGTCCTGACTGACTGACTGACTGACTGACTGACTGACTGACTCATCATCGCCCAGCCAAAACTATTAAAGTTAGAAACATGAAATTTTGGGGATATGTTCGTTGTAAGTCAAATCCGCCCACTAAGAAAGGATTTTTGGATATTCAGGTTCTAAAGGGGTCTTAAGGGGGTACACCCGCATTTCATTCAATAGCAATATCTCCGGATTGGTTTCATTGAGGGATGTGATACTCGGCATATAAACTTATCATTAAAAATAAGAAGACACGTGTCTGAGGGTTTTTAGATATGGTGTATATTATGAGGTGAAAGGGGTGAAAAGTGGGGGTGGAAGGATTCTTAACGGAGCGTGTATCTCTTAAACGACATAGGCGTTGAGTTTGAAACTCAGCGGAAAAAAATCAGCTTAAAAAATAAGTAAATAAGTGTTTGACCGTTTTTTCATAAATCCAATATAAGGGGCCCATGGGGAGGGGTGCAATTCTGGGGGCGAAAGACAGGAAAGAAAGTGTCCTAACTGACTGACTGACAGACTCACTCATCAAACTCAGGGGGATAAACTGCTTAAAAAATAAGTAAATAGGTGTTCCACAGTTTTTTCATAAACCCATTTTAAGGGGTTCTTGGGGAGGGGTGAAATTCTGAAAAAAGAAAATTGAAAAATAAAGTCCTGACTCACTCACCAACGCCCAGCCTAAATTATTGAAGTTACAAACAAGACATTTTGGGGATATGATCATTGTATGTCAAAACCGTCCACTAAGGGAGGATTTTTGGATATTCAGGTTCTAAAGGGGGTGTTAAGGGGGTAAAACCTGCATATCATTGAATAACAATAACTCCGGATTGGTTTCATTGGGTGATATGATACTCGGCATATAAACTGATCATTAAAAATAAGAACACACATGTCTGAGGGTTTTTCGATGTGGTGTATATTATGAGGTGAAAAGGGTGAAAAGTGGGGGTTGAAGGATTCCTAACGGAGCGTGTATCTCTTAAACGACATAGGCGAGGAGTTTGAACTCAGCGGAAAAACATCAGTTTAAAAAATAAGTAAATAGGTGTTGACCGTTATTTTTTTCATAGATCCAATTTAAGGGGCCCATGGGGAGGGGTGAAATTCTGGGGGGGGGGGGGGGACAGGAAAAAGTGTCCTATCTGATTGACTCACTCACTCACTCACTCTTCAATCTCAGGGAGTGAAAACTGCTTAAAAATAAGTGTCCGACAGTTTTTTTTTTCTTCAATCAAATTTAAGGGATTCATGGGGAGGGGTAAGATTCTGAAAAAAAAAAAAAAAAAAGAAAATGTCCTGACTCACTCACTCACTCACTCCTCATCGCCCAGCCAAAATTATTGAAGTTAGAAACATGACATTTTGGGGATATGTTCGTTGTATGTCAAAACCGTTCACTAAGGGAGGATTTTCGGATATTCAGGTTCTAAAGGGGTCTTAAGGGAGTTAAACCTGCATTTTATTGAATAACAATAGCTCACGAGTGGTTTCATTTGTGGATGTGATACTCGGCATATAAACTAATCATTAAAAATAAGCAGACATGTGTCTAAGGGTTTTTCGATGTTGTGTATATTATAAGGTGAAAGGGGTGAAAAATGGGGGTTGAAGGATTCCTAACGGAGCGTGTATCTCTTAAACGACATAGGCGAGAAGTTTGAAACTCAGCGGAAAAAATCAGCTTAAAAAATTCGTAAATCGGTGTTCGAACGTTTTTTTTTCATAAATTCAACTTAAGGGGCCCATGGGGAGGGGTAAAATTCCGGTCAAAATAATTGAAAGAAAATGACCTGATTGACTCACTCACTCACTCATCACTTCCAGCGAAAACTATTGAAGTTGGAAACATTAAAATTTGGGAATATGTTCGCTGTATGTCGAAAACGTCAACTAAGGAAGGATTTTTGTTTATTCGGGTTCTAGAGAGGTGTTAAGGGGGTAAACGTGCATTTCATTGAATAACGATATCTCATGAGTTGTGTCTTTGGGGATGTGATATTCGGCATATAAACAAATCATTAAAAATAAACAGACATATGTCTAAGGGTTTATCGATGTGGTGTATATTATGAGGCGAAAGGGGTGAAAACTGGGGGTTGAAGGATTTTTAACGGAGCGTGTATCTCTTAAACGACATAGGCGAGAAGTTTGAAATTCGGCGGGAAAAAACAGCTTAAAATACAAGTAAATAGGTGTTCGACCGTTTTTTCATCAATCCAATTTAAGGGGCCTTGGGGAAGGGTGAAATTCTGAAAAAAAAACAGGAAAGAAAGTGTTCTAACTGATTAACTCTCTCACTCATCAAACTCAGGGGGGAAGAACAGCTTTAAAATAAGTAAATAGGTGTTCGACCGGTTTATTTTCTTAAATCCAATTTAAGGGATTCATGAGAGGGGTGAAATTCTGAAAAATAAATGAAAGAAAATGTCCTGACTTACTCACTCACTTATCATCGCCCAGCCAAAATTATTGAAGTTAGAAACATGAATGTTTGGGTTTATGTTCGTTGTGTGTCGAAAACGTCACTGAGGATGGATTTTTGTATATTCAGGTTCTAAATGGGTGTTAAGAGGGTAGACCTGCATTTAATTGAATAACAATATCTCCCGATTGGTTTCCTTGGGGGATGCGATACTCGGCATGTAAACTCATCATTAAGGATAAGAAGACACATGTCAGGGTTTTTCAATTTAGTGTATATTATGAGGTGTATGTGTGAAAAGTGGGGTTGAAGGATTCCTAACGAAGCAAGCATCTCTTAAAAGACAGAGGCATAAAGTATGAAACTCAGGGGGGGAAATCAGCTTGAAAAATAAGTAAATAGGTGGTCGACCGTTTTTTTATAAATCCAATTTAACGGACCCATGGGGAGGGGTGAAATTCTGGGGAAAGAAGTCCACTGAGGAAGGATTTTTGGATATTCACTCATCATCCCCCAGCCAAACCTATTGTAGTTAGAAACTTGAAATTTTGGGGATATGTTCGTTGTATGTCGAAAACGTCTTCTAAGGATGGATTTTTGGATATTCATGTTCTGAAGGGGGTTAAACTTGCATTTCATTGATTAACAATATCTCACGAGTTGTTTCATTTGGGGATGTGATATTCGGCATTAAATTAATCAATAAAAATAAGCAGACATATATCTAAGGGTTTATCGATATGGTGTATATTATGAGGTGAAAGGGGTGAAAACTGGGGGTTGAAGGATTCTTAACGGAGCGTGTATCTCTTAAACGACATGAGCAAGAAGTTTGAAATTCAGCGGATAAAAAAAATCAGCTTAAAAATAAGTAAATAGGTATTCGACCGTTTTTTTTTCATAAATCCCATTTAAGGGATTCATGGGGAGGGGTGAAATTATCAGACATGAATGAAAGAAAATGTCCTGACTGACTCACTCACTCATCATCGCCCAGCCAAAGTTATTGAAGTTAGAAACATGAAATATTGGGAATATGTTCGTTGTATGTCGGAAACGTCCACTAAGGAAAGATTTTTGGATATTCAGGTTCTAAAGGGGTGTTAAGGGGGTAAACTTGCATTTCATTGAATAACAATATCTCACGAGTGGTTTCCTTCGGGGATGTGATACTTTTCATATATACTAATTATTAAAAATAAGCTGACACATGTCTAATGGTTTTTCGAAGTGGTGTATATTATGAGTGAAAGGGGTGAAAAGTGGGGGTTGAAGGATTCCTAACGGAGCGTGCATCTCTTGAACGACATAGGCGAGGAGTTTGAAACTCAGAGGAAAACCATCAGCTTAATAATAAATAAATAAATAAATAAATAAATAAATAGGTGTTCGACCGTTTTTTCATAAATCCAATTTAAGTTGCCCATGGGGAGGGGTGAAATTCTGGAGGAAAAACGTCCACTAAGGAAGGATTTTTGGATATTCACTCTCATCGACCAACCAAATCTATTTAAGTTAGAAGAATGATATTTTTTCGAAAACGTCTACTAAGGAGGGATTTTTGGATATTCAGGATCTAAAGCGGTGTTAACGGGGTTAAACCTGCATTTCATTGAATAACAATATGACACGACTATGACGCGAGCGAAGCCGCGGGTACCTGCTAGTGAATCATAATTGTTATTTGCCGCGGCGGAAGCAATCCACTGCCTACTTGATGCGAGCTGCGCTCTATACCGACCAGTTAGTGAACCCATGCCAGCGATGTTATTGAAAATGGCCTCGTTTTGACAATCAGCGCACTGCCAAGTATAGGCGCGATAAAAAATTAGGTGTGCGGAAGGTATATTAAATGTGTTTCTCCCAGCGATATGTTTAGACCAACGAAGTTTCAATTATTGTTAGTAGTCGGCGTTAATATACAGAATTCCTACGTTGTTTGGAGTGTTTGTTGATGCGATATAGATTCCACATAGCCACATGGCCGACAGTACATCGAGTGCTTACATTAAATAAGAATAAAGCAAAAGTATGAAGATTTAATAAATCGTAATTGTTTTCAGCAAATATGATAACATGGATATTTTCACACCAAAGAACGACAACTTGAAGATGATTTATTGAAGGATTATCTTAAATAGGGTCTCCAAACCTTGAACTAAACTGTATGCGATATACATTCCCCATAGCCACATGGCGTACAGTACGTCGTTGTACCTATCTTCGCCATCAAGCGTGCTCATTGTTTCCGTCCCATGCACTTCCATCCCATCCACTTCCGTCCCTTCTCCAAAATTACTCCCACAAAAATGTCCAGCTACCGAGTGGAATGATGTTACACATCAAAAAGATTAGACTATATATTATTTGTTATTTGTATTAAGTTATTTGTAAATACTTCTCACATTTCTCTAATTGTACACAATGAAAGGAATAATTACCTTTCTCACTGCTACTCATCATCAACTACCACATCTTCCTCCAGTTGAGATAACCGATGCATCCTTGACGTACACGATTTTCCAAACTGATCGCTATCACCGCGCGTCTGGGTGTGAAAAAACCTGATCGCCACCGCCACCACGATGGCTCCGGTGTGTGGGAGCCGTTATGTGTGATATTTCCGAATCGCAGTCCGCCTTTTGTTGCACGACGTCCTGCCCATAACACAGCCCACAATCTGTGTACCAAGATATTTTGCCTTTTAGTCAATAATATGTGCAAGGATCTCTGCACATTGCAAGATTCCGTTTGTGGAATTCCTTACATACACCCTCGCTTAAAGCTTTTCATAGTTTCATTATTAAAAGCACGAGCCTAACATTAGCCTAATAAACATTAATTTCTTAAGTCGCAATTAAGATACACTTGAATATTATTCTCATCTTCATATCCATTTGCAAAAATAAAATCTCTTCTAATGAGAATTTTATCGTGTTATTCAAACCTTATTACTGAAGTTACACGATAATGAAATTCATTTCGAAGTTAATGCAGGCTCTGAGGAAAATTGTTTTCAGGTTAGCTTTTAAAACATTGGAAGCCAGAAACCTCTTGTAAGCGCGATTAGCTTGTTACCTGGAAAAGGAAAATAAAACTGCGCCGACACCGAAATTGAATTTCCCCGCAGAATACCTAATGTAATGCAAATGGCGGTAATATAATGCCAACTTTGCATGCTAAACTGGCAGCTTTCGACAGATAAAGAGCAAGAGTGTTCCTTTACAGGCTTTTGTGTAAGAGCCTTGTTCGATTCTGCTGGACTGATTTGTGGTTCAAGTGTTGTGTTGACTTGTTGAATGACGTTTAAACTTACTCACTGCAGCACGCAATACCCTAAGTTACAGGGCATTCCGAAATGGTTCTACTTCCATAGCTTATGTGGTCATTTTTACGAACTTACACAGAGCGCAGCGTTACTTGTGCCTAGAAACCTTAGAAGTAACTTTTCTATGGTGCCAACTTAACAGTTTATTGATAACTTTCAGTCGGTCAACACTAGGCCTGTGCATATCATTCGATTAACGGTCAATTCACACTATGCATTACGTAACCTTTCTGTTACCATTCCATATCTCCTGCGGTAAAAGTTGTTGTATTCACACAATACAGTACATTACAGAATCGTTCAATTGTCACAACGATATGCGTCAATTTTGGGACATAGTGACAGAATGTGTTCAAATTTTAGACGAGGAGGGGCGTAGCACAAGAAAGAGGAACCGAACAAAATGGATTCATGATAGGCTATGTTAAAAGAGCGAAATACAGAAGGAGAAAAAAAAGGAAGATTGTAGTTTTACGTGACCGTGAATCTTGTGATTGTGAGCCACGGGACCTCCATTTTACGTGGAATCCGAACCACAGGAAATGGCATTTCACTTCGAAAATCTATAAGGAGAATATGCTACTTTATTCAAAGAGCTAACAGATGATGATACAACATTTTTCCAGTTTGAAAGGAGTTTACGTCAACTTGCTTATTTTGCCGTATATCCTATGTGTGGGTAAATTCCACGAGGTACTGTTTCAGGCGATGTTGAAAATGAGAATAAAAGACATAAATTACGATACTTTAGTTGTGGCGGAATATTGTTCATTTTAAAATCCCGATAAATTTACTAACGCAAGTTTCTCGAATTCACTATTTCGTTTCGGCGAGTGAACCCGCAAACTGTACCAACCTAACCCAGGTTACAAACAGAGGGAGCGCAAAAACTCGCCTATAAATCTTAACTTTCTTGCTATGAAAATAATTACTGCCCTGAGAAATAGAGTATCTTCTACCAACGTCTGGCAATATAAAAATAAATTATTGATCTGTTGCGATCATTAGTTCATTATCTATGGCGTGATAAGTTTTATATCTGCAAAAATATAGATTCGCGCTAAAATATCGTAATTGTGAAAATTTGGCCATGTGTTAATCATTTATGGCTTTTATTTTTACGTCATCATAAAGAGCGGAAATTTTTCTATAAGACCACGCACACATTTTCTTAGATTTGTCACTTTCAATTATTGGGTAATGGCAACATCGCCGTGGTGGAAGAGGACGAAGCTAATTGCAGGACATAGGAGTGCGAGTGAGAGGCAAATACTACATTTAATTCCATACTGTCTTTTAAGGTAGAGCCGCTTTATAGAACACGGAATGGAAGTGGTTGCTAATGCATACTGTCAATACATGTCCGCAGACGTTCCGTAAACATTGCTGCGAAACAATCCTGTTAGGAATCGCAAGGCTCACGGAAGGTGTATGTAACGTGCAGTGTGCATGAACTCATTTACAATACAGTAAACATTAATGTACGGAGATGTCATGGAAAGGAAACGGAAAGGTTACGTAATGTGCATGATTGGAAAGTTTTAAGAATGGATCCTCCACTGCAGGCAGGTACACCGAGGGGTGTCCGGACATAACGTACCACGGACTAAACGTACCACTTGATTTTCGAGGATATAACGTACCACCTTGGTCGGTATCTACCTATGAACGGTTTTCCTGTAATCCCCAAATATTTACGCTAGGTCATAACGTACCAGTTGATGTCAGACGGGCATTCCAGTTACAGGTTCATTACCACATAAACATCAGTGGCGATCACACTCTGCGGCTTAAAACATATTTGTATTGTTACTTGGAGTTGTGTAGAACGAATAAGGGCGGTTTATGTGCGCACTTCGACGGATGAAGTACGAATTGTTCATTAAAAGTTCAAAGAGAAAGAAGAAATATGTCAAGTATGATGAACGGCTTGACAGAATAATGAAGAGGTATGAAGAGAATGGAAACTTGAAATCTTGCTTGAGAGCTCTCTCATATTCGCCGAACTTGGAATGAAACTTCACATGGCAAACTTGCTATTCACTTAGAATGAAACATCCCATGACGAACTTGCTATTCGCTAGGGTATAAAACCCACAAAAAACAATTTAATTTTTTTAAATATAAAAATATAATAAAGAAAACGAAAAATGACCAGAGCTTAACCACAGCTGATTTTAAACACGCCAAAATGTTTATAAACATTTTGCCAGTCCAAATCCTGGATCAAGTGTGATGGAAATCCAAAAACTTATCTTATTTTATATTAGTTTATGTTATGTTATTGCCCACGTATTTATACCAGGATTAACTGAGCAATACCGAGCAAGTGGCCGTGCGGTTAGGGTTTCATGCATCCTAAATACTTCCAACTCATTCAAGTGGTACGTTATGTCCTCTCCGAAATATTTTAAGGCCATTAGCTGACTCTTCGCAGGTAATCAGCCGGGCAAGTGGTACGTTATGTCCGTGGTACATTATGTACTATAACCACACCGAGGGAGGGGAGTGAATCATTGACTTGTCCTTGAACGTCCTCTGACAGGAAATTGCGTTGTCTTTGTTAAGTTCGCTGTGGGAGCTGGTTCTGGTTGAGTCAGGGTCTCTTAGGGTTTCTTGCCGGATTGTTGTCAATTGACCAGAAACAACACCGATTTAAATTGTGCCAAAACATCATTAATCGGGTTCAAAATTACCCAGATTTGTTAAATAGGATAATTACAGGTGACGAATCATGGATATATGGATATAATCCTGAAACCAAAGTGCAGTCTTCGCAGTGGAAGAGTCCAGGTTCACCACGAACGTAAAAACACGGCAAAGTGAAGGTGAAGACAATGTTGGTGATTATTTACTGTTCTACCGGTATTGTGCGTCATGAATTTACCCCTAGAGGACAGACAATTAACCAGGAATACTACAAATGTGTCCTTGAGCATTTGCGCAAATATGTGCGGGAGAAAAGGCCTGCATTGTGGAAAGACAAGATTTGGGTCCTCCACCACAACAATGCTCCAGCTCATCGTGCCTTCTTAATCGTTGAATTTTTTGCCAAATTTAAAATTCCTTTGCTTCCACAACCGCCCTATACCCTTGATATAGCCCTTACGGACTAAAACCTGTTTCCTATATTGAAATGTTCACTGAAAGGGAAGCGATTTGACTAGATTGAAGACATACAGGCAAATACGGAGAGCGGCCTTAACACACTTCAGGAAAAAAATATCTAGGAATGTTTCCAAAAGTGGAAACACCGTTGGAGTCGGTGTGTTCAGTCAGAAGGGGACTATTTGGAAGGAGATGCAACACAGTAGCATGTAAGTACCGCCATTGTAAAATCACAAGCCAATTCTTAAAACTTTCCAATCACCCATTGATAGTGTGAAGTGAATCGACCTTAATTCGACTACTTCGAACATTCGCCAATTAAAAATTTGAATACTCGCAACATGATTGATGATGATGATGATGATAATTGTTGTTTTAACTGGCCTAACATCTAGGTTATCGGCCACTATGGTTTGGGTTATAGTGAAAGATGAGATGAGAATGGAAACTATAACTAATACTAACTACAAACTTACATACAAGAAAAAGGAATGGTAAACAAATAAAGGGCAGAAAGAAATGAAATGCCCTCAACCCGCGAAGAATGAGGATTGAGGGACTTGGAAGGAAGGAGAGCCATAAAAGGCAGATAGGAAAGAGGGAAAGAGGGGAGTTCCCGCCTCAAGGTCAGAGGAAAAAAGTCCTCTCGGCACGCCGGAAGGCGGAGGTAGATTTCACCGCACAAACTTGGGGATAGGCGGAAATACGCAGAATATGCAGGTTTTCGTAGAAGGATCAGACCTCATTTATTGCGATCAAGTATTTTATAATTGGAGCTTAATTAACTTTGTTTTTCGTCATTTTATGCATATTTTAAACATTTTATTGTCTTATGGGGACGGTAACCTTCTTGTCATTTGGGGTCCATTTTTAGCCTATTTTCAATTTTGAAAAAATAGGCTTATGAGATCACCTTTTGTCCGTGTGTGTGTGTGTGTGTGTGTGCGTGTGTGTGTGTGTGATTCATGTGTGTGTCCCCTCCTAATAAAATCTAAACGGCAGGAGCGATTTCAATGAAACTCGGGAAGTTCATAGCGCTATTCCCGGCGACCTCGACCGTGCCCTTCAAATTTTGTTACGACTCACCAATCCAACATGGCGGCTGTGTGAAATATTTCACCAGCATTCAATATCTCCGAAACTATTACCGATATTACCCTGACATTTTCTGTGGTGATAGAGGGAACTACTATATGTTCACTTATGTGACGTTTGAAAACCTGCTAAATACAAAACCAACATGAAGGCCAAGCGAATTTGCGACTTTTAAATAGACGTTTCTCGTGATTTGACCAACCAAACGCAATGAAACTTGGTACAGTATAAGTTTATATACATTGTAATGTACCGACATCTAACTTCGTTCAATTGTTTACATAATCACAAGATGGCGGATGTGCGATATATTTCACCGGCATTCTATATCTCTGAAACTATTAGCGGCATCTCCCTAAAATTTTGTACGGAGATAAAGGGCACTACTGGAATTCCATCTATAAGATTTTCAAAAACCGGTTAACTACAAAACGAACATGGCGGCCAAGCGAATTTGAAAATTTTAAATAGACCTTTCTCGCGATTTAATGTTCCAAGCGCACTGAAACCTGGTACAGGAAATATTTATACACATTGTAATCCACTGGTATCTAATTTAGTTCAATTGTTTACATAACCTCAAGATGGCGGCAGTGCGAATTTTAAAATTAAGTTTTTATTTCTTGTGATGTAGTCATGCGATCGAAGTGAAAGTTTGAATAATGAACCTACGCAATAATTTTCCTTCAATGGTACATGACTCTATGGCCTATACATTTAACAATCCAACATGGCGACCATCCGAAATATTTAGACGATACTGAATATCTACGAATCTATTTTAGCAATCAAACTGCATTTTTAACGTTCATAGGGGCTATGAACTTAAGTTCACCTATAGGACTTTAAATAACCTGGTGATCACAAATCCAACATGGCGGTGACGCGAATTATAAATATTCACATGGACGTTTCTCGCAATTTAACCATCCGAGTGCAGTGAAACTTGGTACAGTAAATCCTTATACGAATGTTAATCCACTGGCATCTAATTTATTTCAATTGTTTCCATAACCTCAAGATGGCAGCTGTGAAAAATTTTAAAATCTCCTTGTTTTTTCTTGTGTCCTAATTATGCGATTGAAGTTTGAATACTACACGTTCACAATAATCTGCATGTAACAGTACATAACTCTAGGACCTACATATATAAAATCCATCATGGCGACCATCCGAAATATTTAGTCGGTTCTTAATATCTACGAATCTATTACAGCAATCAAACAGAAATTGTTTATGTTGATAGTGGCAATTAACATAAGTAGGATATATGAAAATAGGCTGTATAGTTCTTCACGGAACTACTTGTTATACTTGTGGTCACACTGTCCTTATGCAAGGTATCGACACTGATGTGTAACTATGTAACGGTCTGTTCCTTTTTCACGCAAAATTATATCTCCCGCAGAGATTTTGGTTGGTTCCTCAGTTTAGGGGCTGCGACAACGCGGTCATGTAACCCCCGTGTACTTTGGGTGAGTGTAGAATCCGTCTGATATACGGTGTGAATTGTGATAGCTGTATTAGTATGTAATTCAGGTAAGGACTGCAGACGGACCATTTCAAGCAGTAGTTCCTAATGTTGCTACCATGTACTACCGTCAACGACACCTAGCTGTGAACTTGGCTACTAGATGCCACCGCAACCAGCAACTCGCAACGAACGTTGGAACTTCCCCTCCAAAGGTAAGCATACTGAGGGATTTTTAGCGCTCTTAGAAAATCCGACGACTTCGGCCGGCTTTGAACCCGCGACCATGGGCAGAGAAGTTCAGCATGCTACCAGTTACGTCACCGAAGCCGCTTCACACTTAGTCAGATGGAAATCTGAATCTGATCTCGTGCAAGTGCGTTGTCATGGCAACGTCTGATGGCTCATCCCTCATCAATTTAGTAGTGTTGCCATGGCAACCTCTGATAGCTCTTGGCATCTCTATCTCTCTATATATAAGAATAAAAGTTTGTCTGTTTTTTTCTGAATTTCTACGGAAATTTGCGTTATTTACGCGTTTTAGACTGTTTTATGAAGGATGCGCGCGAAAATAAAATTTGTGTCTGTCTGTCTATCTGTATGTTTGTTTGTCTGTGGACAATTTTTTGTGTCCTTATAACTCGAGAACGGCTGAGTGGATCAACGTAAAATTTGGTACAGATATCCTTCAGAGGCACGACACCATTCATTGATGTAACTCTTCTCTGTACCTCTCATAAAAGGGGGCCTACCCCCTTAAAATACTTGCTGAAATAGGCGTAGAAGGGCGAGACAAAGCTCATTTTCAGCCCCTCAGTGTGAGAAACGAAACCACATTTTAAGGCCCTAAAACCAACAGTTTTTGAGATATTCCCAGAAAATTAATTTCATTTAATACAATAATGAAAGGAAGCTAGCTGGTAACCATGGCAACAGAAATTCACAGGTCCATCTAATGCTGTAATATAAGACGCAATACAATTCCATTTATTACATTACTGAGATAGTTTGCAAACGGCTAGAAGGTTATAACGGAACCAAACTAAGCTGTAAAATTCATCAATACATATAATGCGCTTACGGGGGTCAAGGGGTACTCTAGAATTTTTTCACGCGATTTACACGTGCAGGTGTGCTACGGAAGGTCAATTATATCCCTATCCCTATATTGTTATATTATTATTATTATTATTATTATAATTATTATTATTTCTACACTACGGAAAGGAAGACCCCAGAGGACCGAAAAAAGGGAATAATTGTCCCGATCTTCAAGAAAGGTAGTAGAACAGAATGAAGAAACTATCGGGGAATAAAACTGATGAGTCATTGCGCAAGGATGTTTGAGAAAGTTTTGGAAAGGAGAATTAGGACAAGGATAGAATGAGGGATGAGGGAAGAACAACATGGCTTCAGAGCAGGAAGGTCCACAGTGGATTTGAATTTTGTTGTTAGGCAGTTACAAGAACAGCACTGTGAGTATGGAACAGATCTACTGATGGCCTTCCTGGACATTGAGAAAGCATATGACAGTGTATGCAGAAACAATGTATGGAAGTCCCTGGAGGATAGAGGAGTAGAAAAATGGACTATAAGGAGGATAAAGGAGATGTACAAGGGAAGCGTGGGCTGTGTGAAAGTGGGAGGAGAGAGATCGGACTGGGTGGAACAGAGAAACGGCCTGAAACAAGGAAGTTCACTGGCACCGTTACTTTTCATTGTGGTGATGGATGACATAATGACCCGAGTGGCACAAGTAATTGGGGAAGGATAGATGAAAACAATGGTGTTAGCGGATGATTTGATGATTTTGAGAAGCAAGGAGGAGGAGGTACAGGAACAGTTGGACGTGTGGGAAGGAATAATACAAGGATATGGGATGAAATTTAGCATAAATAAGAGTGAGATGGTGATCACAACAAGGAAGAAGGAAAGAACCACAACGGGAATAACAATTGGTGGGGAACAGCTGAAGAAAGTGGAGAGTTTCAGGTATCTGGGAAGCCTGATACAAGATAATGGAAGAAACTATAGAGAAAAAATGAGCGGGGAAGACAGGCAGAAGCATTCCGGAGGAGTGTGAGAAGCATGTTATGGAGCAAGGATGTCCCTCAGAACAGAAAAAAGATCATATATCGGACGAACTATGCCCCTATCCTGACGTATGCCTCGGAGACCTGGGTTATGAAAGGAAGGGAGAAGAGCAAAATACAGGCCAGTGAGATGAGGTTCTTGAGAAGTAGTATTGGAGCTACAAAGATGGACAGAATAAGAAATGAGAGGACCTGAGAATTAATAAAGGAGGAACCAGTACGGGATGGTATAGAGAAATCTAGACTTAGATGGCATGGACATGTAAAACGAATGGAGGATAAGAGGATACCCAGGAGGATACACGAGACGAAGTGGGAAGGAAAGAGACCGAGAGGAAGACCGAGAGGAAGACCGAGAGGAAGACCGAGAGACAGGTGGCTGAAAGGGATGGAAGATAGCGTGAAGAAGAGAGGAGAAGACTGGACAGGGGTGGAAGCTGAGAGATGGTGGGAACACAGAAGACGTTGGAGTGGCCTGTGTTCCAAACAGACCCGGCCAACGGCTGGAAACTGTGCAAGAGGATGATGATGATGATGATACTACGGCCTACAACGACGAGACAAAGCTCATTTTCAGCCCCTTGGTGTCAAAAAAAAAAACCTCGGGGCCCCGAAACAGTCGTAAAGGGTCCCCGAAAACTACATTTTAATGCTCTAAAACGAAGAGTTTCTGAGATATTCCCAGAAAACTAATTTCATTTAATAAAGTAATGTAGGAATGCAAGCCAGTAATCATGACAACAGTGTCTCAAAAAGGTACATCCAACTTTCCATCTATTTCTGCAAGAAGTAATGCCACTCCATTTTTTAAATTTCTCTGAAAGTTTGCAAATGGCTATAAGGTTATCACGGAACCAACAAAAACTGTAAAATTCATCAATGCGCTTAATGGGGTCAAGAGGTACCCTCGATTTTTTCACAAGACTTAAACGTGCGATGTGTCGTACAGAACGTCAATTATATCTTCAAACAACAACATTATTTTCAAAAATTCCTGAATTGAAATAGTTTATTTTTTCTTTTCTTTTTTTCTTTTAGAATTTGGGCCATTGGAGGCAGAAAACTGAATTTTCATGCACCACAAGCCTTTATAAATTATTAAAAGGGTCTTCCTCTGGATGCGCACTTGACACAACAGTGAGGGTCAGTTTTTATGTGACGTGAATTGCATTTCGTCTACGAGGTTTTCAATTTTATTTTCACGTCAGGAAGTACACGTTAGGTAAATTAGTTTCAGAGCATATTTCAACTAATCATTTATCTTTGTCGACAAACAGGTTCCAAGCCCCTAACCATTGCAACAGTAGCTTAATTGATTACGTCTGGTTATTAATACCGACGACCGTTCGAAGAATGGGTACTTCTGCTAGTTTTCTTATAATTCCGAAATCACTTTTCTCATCCCTTGGCGTAATGGTGGGTCATATCAAAAATTCTTTCAGACAAAAGTTTTAGGTAATTATTAGGGGAATATTGTCCATTTTGTACGGTTTGATATTGTGCCTATTAAGAGAGATATGATTAATGTTTCCCGAAAAACCCTCTTTTTCCCACCCCTTTGGTCAATGGTTGGTGCTATAAAATACTCTTCAAACATAAATGTTTGGGCTCTACCTAAAAGGGGACAAACGGACCCAACTCAGGAATCCCTAGGGGTCGCTAACTCCCAAACTCAGCAGCCGTGAGCCCTTGAGGGTGTAGCACTATCCAGGGTGCACCAGAAGTGGTGGGGATGGATACTCCCTGCCTCCTTGAGGGCCTTGTGCAGAAGGCAGGAGATAACCTGAAAGGTAAAAGAAGGTGACCCCTCGAAGAATGAGGGATCCGAAAAGATGAGACAAGGGCCTGTTAAGGCGGGAAAGCGAACGATTTGTACTGGGTCATTATCTATGTGCGCCCCGATAAACACGGCAAGCTTAGCCGGCTTTCACTGGCGCAGATCGCGGGCGCGCGTACACGGTTCAGCGGTGGTCGGCACGCTCCGCTGACTCAGATCGTTAGTGCACACGTGTTTTTTCATTCATATGGACGTGTATCTGCAAAGCTTGGACGTTAGTGTTGCACATTTAGTGAGTATTGTGATTTCTGTGATTGTTGGTCATGCCTAGACACCAATTCACATTGCGCGAACGTGTGTATATCCATAATTCGTAGGAAGAATAGCTGAAAGTCTTGTTCTGAAACAAGTTGAAAATTTCGAATTAAGTTTCCAAGAAGGCCTGTGCCTAATGCCAGTACAATTAGGAGGCTCGCTAAACGATTCAATGAAACAGGCTCCGTAAATAATAATAATAAAGTTAACAGACAACGTTGTGTTCGTAGAGAACAAACATTAGATGAGATTGTTGTCCATTCTATCATCAGAAGACGTCAGGTGTGTGTTACAATCGAGGGAGGACAATTTCAGCATCGGCTATGAGCATTGTAAGTAGGTACACATTATTGAACATGTTTGGTAATAATAATAATAATAATAATAATAATATCGTATGGCCTCGGGTGCCAGGTGCAAGCTTTGCTATTAATTTGACACCCAAAGGGTAGCTTGCATGTCGAATTTCGTTGTTCCTTGAAGCACTATGAAAGTCAAGGAGGTTAGATGTATTAAGTTCCTTGAACACTACTGTATAGCGCTTTCTAGTAGAGAAATGAGGACTTTGTGTTTGCGGAAACTCCGGAGATTAATTTTGCCATTATGAACACGGACTACTGAATTCAAATGGGTTCTTTAACATCGTATGACATGGTGTCATAATTTTTGCCGCCTTTCAAAGCTCACTTACCACGGCCAGGAGCGAACCTGAAAGCCTGGGTTTAGTAGACCGATAGGTTGACCACTCACTCACCGTGGCAAGCTAACATGTTTGGTAAAGGTGTAGTAGTGCGCGCCACCACCAGCTGAACCGTGTACACGAGCCCGGGATCTGCGCCAGTCAAAGCCGGCTTAGCTTGCCGTGTTTATCGGGGTGCACATAATGACCCTGTATGTTCGAGTCAAATATTCGTATTGGAGCAATTCGAATTATTTTATGTTCAAATACATACAACCCCACCACACCTGGAGGAGGTTGCATGTGAATCTCTTTCTCCTTTCTAGGTTCTTGCAGTGGCGATAAAGTCCAGTGCACCGTCCATGGAAAGATGGAGCTAGCAACCGCGTCTCAGACAGACTTGTAAAATACGTCTACATTTCAGGATTAATAAGTCATTATACTGACTCGTTTCTCTTGCTTGAAATTAGGCCAACTCTCACATACATAGTGTAAGATCGAGTCCAATTTAACGCCGGACAGTCAACAAGTCCCTTTAACTACATATTGCACCCTTTATATAAGTAACCCTCGCCTTTAGCAAGCAATTACATGCGTCAGGAAGTTCCTTATTTTCTTCTCTATGAGCCCCCTACTTCCCCGCTCCTTATAACCCCGGAGCTCTATGAAGAAGCGTGACCTGCTTCACCAATTGGCCCAGAAAGTAAAACGGAGATGAGAACGAGTGTGGGAGGAGGGGTGGTGGAAGGGGGAAGGAGAAATACAGAATTATTCGAAGCCTGTGCCACAAAATAAAAATGACGCGTTATACCAATGGTGCTGCCTGCCTGGGCCTAGCAATTCGTCAAGGTGTGTAGTCCTGCGCTTGGCCAGCGGGAGTTGGCACTTTGATAAATGGAACAACATTACTGGAAAATAAAATTTAACCTCGCCTCTTCACCCCCGACCGACCTCTTCCAACCGTGCTGTCGCTCTAACCTTCTCTACTGACTCAATCTACAGCCTACACATTTGGCCACTTACTTGGCTCGGAAATAAAACCCTTTAAAATAGATAGCACTGCTTCTGCCGTCCTATGTGTATTTTACAATCCCGCAATATTTCCACTGTTGTTGTTTGAGTCTTCAGTCCGTTGACTGGTTTGATGCAGTTCTCCACGCCTCCCTGTCCTGCGCTAATCGTTTCATCTCTACACAGCTGGCACACAAACGCCCGAGGCAATCTGTTTAACATATTCTATACTGGGTCTACCCCTACAGTTCTTATCCTCGACCCTTCCTTCCATGACTAAGTTTTCTATTCCTGGGTGTCTTAGTTTGTGTCCTGCCAACCTATCTCTTCTTTTCATTAGCAGTCGCCAGAAACATTTTTCCTCTCCCACTAGTCTTAATACCTCTACCTTTGTAACCCTATCTATCCATCTGATTTTCATCATTCTCCTGTAACACCACATTTCAAACGCTTCAATTCTCCTCTTTTCTACTGCACCAATAGTCCAAGTTTCACTTCCATAGAGCGCCACGCTCCACACAAAGGCCTTCAAAAATGACTTCCTAATACCTAAATCTATATTCGATGCCAACAGATTCATTTTCTGCAGAAATGCTTTCCTTGCCTGTGCTAACGTACTTTTTATATCTCTTCGCTTCGTCCATCACTGGTTATTTTGCTTCCTAAGTAACAGAAGTCTCCTACTTCCACTATACATTTCATTTCTGTGCTAAAATGTCCATGTACCAATCATTTTAGTCTCACCACATGTCAACGAGGAAACATGTTGTTGTTGTTGTTGTTGTTGTTGTTATTTTTTCATTTAGGTGCGTGATGGTGCAGTGGTCAAACTGCTTGCCTCTCACCAAGGTGAACCGGGTTCGATTCCCGGTCAAAGCAATTGAGATTTTCAAAGTGAAATACCACGTTTTGTGGTTCGGATATCACGTAAAGACGGAGGTCCTGTGGCTCATGATTGCCAAATTAATGGTCACGTAAAACTTAAAGCTTCATTCTTTCATTCCTTCCTCCCTTTCCTCTTTCCCACCCTTTTTCCTTCATTTCCTCTTTCCCAGCCTATTTAAGTAGAGCTACAAATAGACTTTTATTTTAAAACCTCGTAAGACAAGTTCAGTGTGTCCTTTACGTTTGGAAATGAGAAGAAAACAACGAAAATGAATTACAAATGCACAAAAAGGAAGATCAAGAATCGGCAATCGGACGAAAATGTAGCAGGATGTTTTAGCCTATTTTCATTTATGAAAAAATAGGCTTATGAGATCACCTTTCGTCCGTGTGTGTCTGTGTGTGCGTGTGTGATAGTGTGTTTGTGGGATTTTTTGTGTGTCCACCCCTCCCCCTAATAACTTCTAAACGGCTGGAGCGATTTCAATGGAACTCGGTAGGTTCATAGCACTTTCCCGGGCGCGAGATTGCAATTTCTAGTTGCAATCTTGCATCCCGGGCGACCCCGACCGTACCCTTCAAATTTCATTGTGTCTCACCAATCCAACATGGCGGCTGTGCGAAATATTTCACCAGCATTCAATATCTAAGAAACTATTACCTATATCACCCTGGAAGTTTGTACGGTGATAATGGGGAACTACTGGAAGTTCATCTATGAGACTTTCAAAAACCGGTTAACTACAAAACGAACATGGCGGCCAAGCGAAGTTGAAAATATTACATAGACGTTTCTCGCGATTTAATGATCAAAACGCAATGAAACTTCGTACAGCAAATGTTTATACTCATTGTAATGCACTGGTATCTAATTTAGTTCAATTGTTTACGTAACCTCAAGATGGCGGCTGTGCAAATTTCGAAAATTACGTTTTTATTTCTTGTGTTCTACTCATGTGATCAAAATCAACATTTCCATAATGAACATACACAATAATCATCATCTAATATTACATAACTGTATGGCCTACATATATTAAAATCCAACAAGGCGACCATCCGAAATTTTTAGACGGTTCTCAATATGTATTAATCTCCTACAGCAATCAAACTGAAATTTTTAATGTGTGTAGAGGCTATAAGCATAAGTTCACCTATTAGTAGGTGCGGTACATCCTACATTCTAAGAAGATACTGCAAATAGTTTCTATACCACGTCGCTTGGCAGGTTTGTTGGTGACACTGTGTTTGATCATTCTAGAAGAGGAAATATCGAAAATGTCCCTTAGGATCCAAGATGGCGGTCATTTTTGAACAAGCGTTAAAAATATACGAAAACAACTAAATTTTGTAATTGCGGGGTGCGTTGTATTGTTTTCGATTATTTTGGCATCTTAACACAACTAAAGTATTTATTTGAACGTATGAAGGCATAGAAGTACGTTTCGGGTCAAAAATACCGTTATTTTTTAACAAACATGAAGAAATTTGAAAAATAAGGAATCGACAACATATTGCATGTGTTATATTGTTTTCGAGTAATTTCGACGTCCCAAACACAACTAAAATATTTATTAGAACGTCTGAGGCCATATAAGTTCGTTTTGGGGCAAAAAATACCGTTATTCTTGAACAAACGAGAAAAAATGTGAAAAATATAAGAAATTCACAACACACGTAAGTCAATGATGCTTCGGTATTTTTTCCTTCGAACACGTGAACTACGCTCGTTGGTTGTCTGTTCATGTTCGAGACCTTGAGAAACCAGCCACGAGAGCACCAAACGTTTACGAGGAGTTTTGTAAAGGGAATTTTGTCGTCCGGAATTCTTGTCGATTGTTCTCGGCCCTTGGAGTAGATCAGACACACGAGCGGAACAACGCCGTCGGGAAAGGTGATGACAGAAGATGCTAATGCCCTGAGACGCTGGTGTCTCGCCGGTCCAGAGGTTTGTAGGCTACTGAATGAGTTTGACAACTCTGCAACTTCTTCCCAGAAAACCGAGACGAAGCACCATGAAGATTATCCTGCATTCCAAGCTAAATTTCGAGAAAACGTACGCAAAATGATGGGAAGTTTCGAAGAAATGGGGAACCCTTTCCAACACACCGATTCTGAATTAATAGTGATCGACAGTCGCATCGTGGTTCCTGAATGAAAAGACCGTTTGGACCGAGTCGAAGATGATGGTCGGAGGAGATACGAAGAATTTGTGCGGGAACGATTTTCGGAGGGTAGTAAGTCTGTTTTTTATCCGATTAAAAAGCAAAACTATCGTATGTTTGCCGTTTCAAAGTCGAAGGTAACAGCTGCAACTGGAAAATAAGATCACTTAGAGCCAATGTCGAGCTTTTCTCCAACCTCTTCGTCGCGTGCCTGAACAGGAAGTTAGACATCGACAAATTCTGCGCACATGAAAACCAGAATTTCCCCCAGTCTTTATCTTACGAAGGAGATTTGCGCATCGATGAAGGTAAAAGCGACTTAACGCAGATTCTTGAAGGTCTGACGAAGACGACGGAATTACCGAAGCATTGTGATGATGTCATCTACGATGGTGCTGTACTCGTCCGTGGTAACCCTCCAAAATCGGCGAAAACTTTTAATGACTACTACCCAAATGAATTAAGGGAAACTGTTAACAAATTTACATCCTCAATGGGGTGCAAGCGACTTGACATCGTCTGGGACCATTACAAAGGTGACAGTCTTAAAAAATCCGTGCGAGATGCCAGAGGAGTAGGCGTACGACGAAAAATAAGTGAAGAAGCAAATGTGCCTCGAAATTCGCAAGAATTTTTAAAAAATTCTTCAAACAAAGAGCAACTTTTTCGACTCATCGCCTCACTTGCATTGGCAAATAACAGTAATGAGGTATGCTTAGTTACCCACATGAACGGCCGCATAGTTTCGACAGATTCAAGCAGAACAAGTATCGATGGCTTAGACTGCGAAGCACTAGAAGAGGCCGATGTAAGAATGATGCTTCATGTTTGAGATATGGCTGATCAAGGAGCACGAAAAGTGGTGATTTATTCCTGCGATACGGACATTCTTGTGCTGTCTATTTCATTCATGTCTGTATTCAGGCAAGCTGGATTGGAAGAGTTGTGGATTTATTTTGCAGCGTCAAAGAACCGACGATACTTAGCCTTTTATGACATTGCCGAATCGTTGGGTGAAGAAAAATGCGCAGCCTTAAGAGGTTTCCACGCCTTTAGTGGGTGTGACACAACGTCTTCTTTTGCAACCAAGTCTAAAAAAGCGCATGGAAAACGAGGCTAGCCTTTGAAGAAGCAACACGCGCTTTCCGAAGAATATCTGCTCCACTCCCTGATCTCCCTGATGAAGTCTTTCATACCTTGGAAAAATATGTGGTTATTTTGTACACCAGAGATCCTGAAATTCAATCGTCAAACGAGGCCAGGAAAATTCTTCTAACAACCAAGAACAAATCAATAGAAAGTCTTCCATCGACAAAAGACGCCCTGTTGCAACATGCACTACGGTCTACATTCCAAGCCGGCCATGTTTGGGGACAGGCCCTCAAAATCGAACCTATTCTACCATCACCACAGGTAAGTTCAATCAAAAGTGTATGTAAGTCTGCTGAGTATTTCCGGTAAAAACTTTAACACTGCGTTTGCGATTTATTAAGGGCTGGGGATGGCTTAAGCGTGAAGACACGTGGTCTCCTAGATGGACAACACAGCCTCCGATTTGGACAGCCTTAAGAGAAGTACTGCTCAAGTGTAGATGTCAAAAATACCGTTCAACGAAAGCATGTCGTTGCTTTGGAAACGATGTGCCATGTACAATGATGTGCAAAAATTGCCGAGGGAAATGGCACAATGCCAGTTAAAATGAAAATCAAACCCAAAGAGACACCCTTTTAAATCCGGTAAGTAAACTATAACAGAGAAAACATTTATCTTATGTTTTTTCCAGTGATGAGACCACTGCATAGTAGGTAACATTTTGTGATCAATAAAACCAAAACAGTATTAGTAGTAGTCTATTACTTAACAAACAGTGTATTTTTATTATGTGACAAACACATAAAGTGTAAAATATTTATCTTTTAAATGTAACGTGAACAACATTTATGTTAAATGCCTTAAAAATAAAAAATAAAACACTCACTTCGCAATAGAGCACCAAAGAGAATTTGAAAAAAAAAAAAAAAAACAAGGACAAAGGTTGATTTTTCGTTAAAATCCCCCCCCCCCCCTAACTAATTTGTATTGGTCTCGAAAGTTCAAAAAAATATTGTAGTTGTGTTTGGTATGTAGAAATTAGTAAAAAACAATATAACACTTACCTGTACTCTATTTTGTCCATTTCTTATATTTCAAATTTCTCAACGTTTGTTAAAAAATAATAACGGCACTCTTGATCCCGGAACGTACTTCTATGCCATCAGAAGTTCAAACAAATATTTCATTTGTGTTTTGGATGTCAAAATTAGTCGAAAATTATACAACACCTTCCTAATGTAGGCAGTTCCTTATTTTTCAAATTTCTTAACGTTTGTTCTAAAATAACGGTATTTTTTGTCCCGAAACGTAGTTATATGCCCCAGACGTTCAAATAAATATTTCAATTGTGTTCAGGAGGTCGGAATTAATCGAAAACAGCACAACGCACCACACATTTAACAAATTCATTTATTTTCGTGTGTTTTAACGATTGTTCAAAAATGGCCGCCATCTTGGATCCTAAGGGACATTCTTGGTGTTTCCTCTTTTAGAATTATCAAACATAGTGCTACCGACAAACCTGCCAAGTGGCGTGGTATAGAAACTATTTGCAGTATGGAAATATGTACCGCACCCACTATATGGGACGTTCAATAACCTGGCGAGCACAAATCCAACATGGCGGCGACGCGAAATTTAAATATTCAAATGGACGTTTCTTGAGTTTTAACCATTCGAGCGCAGTGAAACTTGATACGGTATATGCTTATACAAATTTTAATCGACTGTCATCTAATTCATTTAAATTATTTTCATAACCACAAGACGGCGGCTGAGTGACATTTAAAAATCCCGCTTTTATTTCTATTTCCTATTCATGCGATTGAAGTTTGAATAAAACACCTACAGTATAATCTTCATGTAATAGTACTTAAATCTAAGGCCTATAATATAAAAATCCAACATGGAGACCAACCAAAATATTTAGACGGTTCTCAATATCTATGAATCTATTACAGCAATCAAACTGACGATTTGTATGTTGATAGAGGCAATTAATATTAGTAGGACATATGAAAAAAAAAGGCTATTTAGTTCTTCACGGAACTACTTATTAACATTGAGTTGCTGTCCTGAATGGATTAGAAATGTGGATACTGTAATTTGTAAAACATCAGACTGAATAAAAAGCGAGATTGCTTACTTTTAAGCGAGGGAAAAGGCTTCTACTTGCGAAGCGTTTTACACCTCCTGAGCCGTGATCTGATTAAAGGATCGAACTAACCTTACATTCGCACCCGTCTATTAGCCTGGAGGATTCTGTTTCAAAGTTGTGAACGCCTCACATAAGCTTATTCACCTAAACTAACAGAGGTGTGAAAATTAACTGACTCAACACCAGTATTCCAATATTTCTTTCTGCTATGTTAGGTTAGGTAATACTTAAAATACTCTTCAGTCGGTCTACACGCTGATCAGAGCCCAGTAATCCTGGGTGGATAATGTTGATATACTTTACTGAAATACCAGAAGTAAAATATTAGCGGGTTGAATTTTTTATTTTTTGGTTGGTTGGTTCCTCAGTTTAGGGGCTGCGTCAACGCGGTCATGTAGCCCCGTGTACTTTGGGTGTGTAAAGAATCTGTCTGATAACCGGTGTTAATTGTGATGACTGTATTAGTGTGTGTTATCTGTTTGCAACTCAAGTGAGGACTGCAGACATTGAATTGTTTCAAATAGTTCCTACGTTTGCCGCCAAACGCCACCGCAACGACTACTAATTCAGAACTTGATTGCCAGATGGCACCGCAGTCGGCTCCTGACGAACGTCGGAACCTAAGACAGTTTGTCAAATGTTTAACCTAATTTAGCTTCAAACAGGTGTAATTAGTGGAAGGTTCTTTAGCATGCCATGAATCTATGACATGGGACCGCCGGCTTTACTTCCCCTCCAAAGGAAGGCATACTGAGGGATTTTTAACGCTCTTAAAAAATCCAACGACTTCGGCCTGGTTTGAACCCGCGATCTTGGGCATAGATTCTCAGCATGCTACCAACCTCGCCAACGAAACCACATATTTTTTTAAAATTTTACGTTTTTGTCGTGTGGCCTCCATTGACTTCAATATTCTGTTCATCTGCTGATTGCGACTGCGGAGCGGAGCGGAAGACCAGAAGATGGACCATATTTTTAAGGAGTGCCCCCTTCGAGCATTTAACGGTGATTTGAGGACTCTACACCAAGTGACTCCGAGTGCTCTGGACTGGTTGTCAAGTATGGACATTTCAATTTGAATTATACTTTTGGTTGGTTGGCTCCTAAGTTTAGCGGCTGCGACAACGTGGTCATGTAGCTCCGTGCACTTTGGGTGTGTGTAGAATCTGTCTGATAACCGGTGTTAATTGTGATGACTGTATTAGTGTGTGTATCTGGTTTTTTTTAAAATTCAAGTAGGGACTGCAGACTTTTGAATTTTTCAAATAGTTCCTACTTTTGCCGCCAAACGCCACCGTCAACGACTAGTACCGTAGTTCAGAACTTAGCTACCAGACGCCACCGCAGTCGGCTCTTGACAACGAACGTTGGAACCTAAGAGCGTTGTTTACATTCTTAACCTATACAATTTAGCTTCACACAGGTGTAATTAGTGGAAGGTTCATTAACATGCCATAAATCTATGACATGGGACCGCCGGCTTTACTTCCCCTCCGAAGGAAGGCATACTGAGGGATTTTTAACGTTCTTAAAAAATCCGACGACTTCCACCGGGTTTGAACCCGCGATCTTGGGCATAGAAGCTCAGCATGCTACCAACTGCGCCACCGAAGTCGCCGAATTATGCATTTGTATACTCGTAAAGCCATACGATATACGATATATGTGTATATATAATGAGAGAACCGAGCTGAGGTACAGGTCCAGATGGCAGTGCATTGAGTTGTCCACCAACAAGGAAGTGAGCTGGGTTGAGCACGGTGACGTCGTCTTTGGTGAGTGGTCTGGAGTTCAACGCGGCTTCGATAGATGTCAGTATCGTCTGCAAACCATCTTCATCTACAGAAAAGTTAATGCCTAATTGTTAGTAAAAAATCTGCTTGTAACGAGAGTGTAAATATTTTACATGATGACACGTCATCAAATTATCAAGAGAATTTCACAATTTTAAGCTATATTTGCTCTCCTTAAACATACAGTATGAATTATTCAAATTCAATATAACCAAGGATGTCAGAGGTGATTTTCACACTGTAAGCGGTATAATTAACTTTGTTTAATTAGAATGTAGGTTTCTTGGAAATAATAAGAGATTTATTCCCACTTTCCTGGCAGCAAATAACCAAAAAATAAGATAGACTAAAAGCTGAAAAGTGATGAAAATATTTGAAATTTCTGGCTGGTAGGATTTCTTTCAATCAACTAGAGCTAAGAATAAACACCTTCTTCAGATTTACTTTAAAAAATTAAAAACAAAAAATTAAATTAATACGATAAATGGAATAAAACTGGAATCTATACTAATATAATAAAGCTGAAGAGTTTGTGTGTTTGTGTGTTTATGTGTTTCAACGCGCTAATCTCTGGAACTAACAGTCGGATTCGAAAAATTCTTTTTGTATATGATAGCCTGACTCAAGAGGAATAGTTTAGGCTTTGTTAAATTTCCGACAGACCACTTCATTCCCAGCATTTAGGCCCTTTTGCACAAGTATACACCGTTTCACCGATCTAATAACTTGACGGACTTGTTGTCGCTAGGCGACAACGACTAACACTGTATCATGATAGTCCGGTAAAATTTGCTATAGGACACATGGGAAAACTGATCGATTGACAATCCAAGATTGTATTGGACTGTAGCATTCTCTATGCTATCGTATGCGCAGTTAATATTTCATTTGCGGGGCTTAGACTTCGTGGTCATGTTGCCCCGTGTAAATGGGTGTGTGTGTAGAATTTATGTGATAACCAGTCTTATTGTGATTGTTGCACTAGCATGTGTAAATACGGTATAAAGCTCAATGTTGGTTTGTCTGTTATTTATACAAATCTACACCGTTTCACCGATCTGAACCAACATTTGTATACTTACCCTTTGGAACCTTGCGAGTAACACTGTTTACATGAAATTTCGGACAGACCACTCCATTCCCTGCATTTATGCCCTTTGGCACAAATCTACACCGTTTCACCGATCTGAACCAAAATGAGTATTCTTACCCTTTGAGACCTGCGAGTAACACTGTCTACGTGAAATTTCGGACAGTTCACTCCATTCCCTGCATTTAGACCCTTTGGCACAAGTCTACATCGTTTCACCAATCTTAACCACACTTAATGTACTTACCCTTCGAAACCCTATCCACTTGATATTTTGAACAACTCTCTCCATTCCCTACATTTAGAACAACAGACAAAATGAACTTGAAAACTACGTTTTAAAGTCCTAGAACCATTCATGTCCGTATAGTGTAACTGTAAGAATATTTTAATAAGTCAATTGTTGGCTGGCAATGCGAGGTGCATCACGTCGCGCCTACCAGAATTGCGAAAATATTTACAACTTGCGCTGCTTATAAATTGGAGTCACTGGGAGTAATTATTGCAAGAAGATTTCTTAGGCCCCGTAAAACAGGTATCATCATGAAAATATAATGCCTCTGTATAAGTGCGATAGTGTTGGTGCAGTACATAGAGGTAATCAGCTGCAATAAGCGTTGGTGCTTTCAAATTTCTTTCATTTATTCAGATCCTTATCCTTGAGTGGTATGTGGCGATAAATGACACTATTGCTACTTCAGGGGCTCGGGACAGCCGAAGTTTTCCAAATTGCTCTGATTATTTTCCTATGGCATTATGTGACAAAAGACGACACTATTGATCTCTACTTTTCTAACAGCCAATGAGATATAGGCCCTAGGCAGTTTCTTTTATGTCACATACTCCTCTTTCTAATCATAATTTTCAATTCATTTGTAAATTACATGTGTCAGTACTGTAGTTCGTAAATAGCCATTTCCCTACTCATTATTGTCATTATCATTACGGGAAAATGACCTGAATGTTACGTCCATTATACTGTACTACTTATCACCCCACCACCACCACAAAAAGTTATATTTTTAAAATATTTTTTTTCTGTTAATTTAAGTATTACCCTATGCCAGTTCTGTAGTAATATTCATTATCATCCATAAAACAAACAAATCCACCGGGCGAAGCCGGGCACTATTGCTAGTTAGGTATATTTAGGTAACCGCATATCATTTAGCCTTTTCTAGGTAAGTTACTACAGAATTCGTGAATATGGCATTTTTGAGTGTGATTCGGGATAGCAGCTCGTTTTATAATTGTCATACGAGTGTCTTAATTACCATTATAGGCGAGTTACATACGACTGTTTATGTTCGACGATAATTATAACTTTATTATATGTTTTAACGTAAATATTCATAAATATCTGTGGGATTCAGTTACTTCAGTTAGTGAACTGGGCGCGCTGGCTGTGCTGACTGAACGGAGCGCATGCGTGGGTCAACGAACTTCGAATGCAGAGACCATTTACTTTGCTTGGCAATGTTATTGTTTACAACCTGCATGATGACTAGCGCCGTCCAGCTCTAGCAATGACTAATAGTGTCACCGAAGTCGTTTGAAAGCAATGCGCTGTGTAGAAATTGTAGTTGGGGATATTAAGGTACAGTGCTATATCTTGTTTCATATTCGCCAGTTTATTTACGCGAACATATGGTCGGTGCACTTTCCATGTCGGTAAATTATATAGAAGGATGCTGTGTTTCTAACTTCTGGACGTAGATTCATAAATTTCGTGCATATGTCATAGTCTTTTCTTGTTGCCGTAAAGGTTCGTGCTGATTTTGTCTTTGTGTTTGAACTTTCAACTCATGTAATTCATGTCCGATAAGTTTGATTTTGAGTGCATGCGCGAAGCCATCCTTACCTAATGAGCTCTGATTGGCTAGAGAAACTGTCTCATAATGAAAAACAGTACTATAAAGACCATCATTATGGTACAGTTTTCTGACGTATAATATATGCATTTCGACGTCGTCGAACATAAATATTGATTTAATCATAATATTTGTTCTGAAATTGATAATTTTATACGATTTTATTTATTTATTTATTTATTTATTTATTTACTTATTTAATAAATTATGGACGGTTACCACGGCGTGTGGGGTGATCACACCTGGCACAGAAATGTCCTTTATTTTGTCGCATCTCCATCACTTGATAGAACCGTATTCCGCAGAACATGACATATCCCTACAACAGCAGTACATAAAACGATCTTCCATATACAAATGTCACTCACTCTTCACTCAAAACACTCACACAAAACCAGTTCAACAAAAAAAAAAAGTAATTTGGATGACACGTTTATGCAGTGAAACTAGTTACACTACATAGGCCCCGAGATGAAAAGATAAATTGGAAAATGTTGCATTCCACAGCCTTCATAAACAAATATCACTCATTCTGAAACATAAATTGCTCGTAACAAAATGAATGGTTTGATGTCAACTCGGCAAACAGTAATCTGTCATTGGGTCGGGTTAAAAGTTATCTCTATTGAATACCATCCGTACATTTGTCATGGTCGAATCGGTCTGTCAATCAGGAAGAGACAGGCTAGCCAGTGGGAGTATCGCCCGCTGAGAGTGGGGAGAGGCATATCTTCATGAGTCGTCCAGTTGCCAGACTCGTTTAATCCACTTGTGAATAAGAATCATTTTCATGAGAAATGTTTCTCTGGACTTTGCCTCACGAATCTTTTGTGTTTGTTGTTTTCTACTTTTTTCTTTTTGCTTTTGTGTTTACTTTGTGCTTTTGCTTTTGAATTTTACTTTTTGCTTTTCTTTCTTGGTATTGGTTTTGTGTTTGTTTTCTGTTTTGCATTTTTTGAATTTTTCTTTTTACTTCGTGTTTCTTGTTTAATGTTTTCTGCTTTTGCTTTTGTATTTGAATTTTGCTTTTCGCTTCGTGTTTGTTTGTTTTTGGTATTGTGTTTGTTTTCTGGAAAATCAAAATAAAATGAAACAAACAAAACAGAATCAAAATGAAACAAAACAAAATAAAATAAATCAAAATAAAAAATACAAAAAATCTAAAATAAAATGAAACAAAACAAAACAAAATAAAATAATCCAATAAATAATTTTACGACATGATTCGTAATCACAAGTGGTTTAAACGAGTTTTGCAACTGAACGACTCATTTCTAGAGGGCATTCCTGCACGATGTGCTTGATGGTTTGCACAACGAGGCGAGTCTATCCAAGGATGCCCCAGTTCGAGCAGTGGACCAATAATGTTATTGGTTTTATGTCCCTTTTAACTACAACGGCTTTTAATGTCGCTGGAGGGCCGGAATTTCGCCCTGAGGGGGGCATTTAACGTAAATCTTCTGACACATCCTTCTCACATTTGCACACCCTCAAATGCCAACTGACTGCGCCAGGAATGAATCCTGCAACCTTGGGAAGAGCAGGCGAGAACGTTACCGCTGAGCCACGCAGCCAGTATATTTGTATGTCAATTCATTCATTTATTTATTTATTTATTTAATTATTTCATAATATTTTTTCAGTTATTAATTCACATCGGGTCATTAATGTTTTACCTAAGACCAAGCCAATTATCAAACTAAATTATCAAGTGTCAACTTACGTAAGGAACTTGTTATGTTGTATATTAATGACTTTTATGTTCGACGATGTCGAAATGTGAATATTATACGTCAGAAAACTGTATCATAATGATGGTCATTCAAGTACTGTTCTCCATTTTGATACAGTTTCTCCAGCCAATCACAGCTCATTCATTGACCAATTAGGTAAGGATACCTTCGCGCATGCGCTCAAAATCCAACATGTCTGACATGAACACAGCATCATCATATATATATTACCGACGTGGAAGTGCACCGTCCATATGTTCGCGTAAATAAGCTGGCGAATATGAGACATAGAAATAGCACTGTACCTTAATACCCCCAACTACAATTTCTACACAGCGCATTGCTTTCAAACGTCTTCGGTGGCAGTTTGACTGAATGCTGATGCTCATCGGTGTCTGGCAGCCTGTAATCATATGAAATTGCCAAGCAGACAGAGTGCATGCGTCGGTCGGACACAGAACTTGGAAAACAGAGATATCAAACCCAGCGCTTGCACTCCGATCACAAAATTCAAGTGACTGAATCTCAACAGATGTTTATGAATATTTAGCCTATGTTAAACCCTATAGTAAAGTTATAATTATCGTCGAACATAACCAGTCGTATGCAACTCGCCTATAACGGTAATTAAGACACTCGTATGGAAATTATAAAACTCGCTTACGCTCGTTGTACTATTTTGATTTCGAATGTTTTTGTTTATTAGTAAATAGTTTTATTTAAATATTTGTTTTATTGTTATTATTTTCTTTGATATTTAGACGTCCACTTCTGAATTTCTAATCAATTTAAAATTGTATCAATTAATCTGTATTAATGGGGGCAGATGACCTTGCTGTTCCGCTAATTAAAACAACAATGAATATCTAACCAACGAAGTCATTCTTGCCACCCTTAAAGAATCAATAGCAGTACACATCTACCGTCATTTAAAAATGCTACAGGAATCACGACGGAGGAGGAAGAGAAGTTCAAAATTATATGTTGTGAATTTACTCATAGAACTTGTTCTTTTTAAATAACTGTTTTTTGTTTGTTTTCCGTATATTCTTATTTATTATTACAATTATTACTTATTTTGTTATTCTATTTTTAGGAGTATTCTATAATTAGGCGTTCCCAATCTCATTTCAGAAAACAGTAGATATCTTTCTAAGACTTGGACGGCAAGAGAAGTTCTGAGTTTCAACACAAATGAGAAGGCACACTACTAGCCGGGGAAACAAAAGTATAGATACTCGAGTTTAGAGGTCAATAAAAACGTTACCCGTCCGTAGCCTTGCATAAAAACAAGCTACACCAAACTCTTCGTTATTTTATTCTGCGTTTGGCTATGAAGAGTAAACATTTGTATTGTAACCCGTTAAAATTTTATAGCTGATTGAACAAAAAAAGTGCCGTTTCTTTTACCAAGTCCAACGGAGCGCTCACTTAGAAAGATAATTACATTAAACGTATTAACCAGATCGTAATGAGACTTTAATACGTCTTGAAGAAACTTATTCTTAACGAGTATACGGAGTTTTAATGTGATCTGACGGTTCTAAAAATGTTGTTGTTTGAGTCTTCAGTCTTTTGACTGGTTTGATGCAGCATTCCATGCCTCCCTGTCCAGAGCTAATCGTTTCATCTCTACATAGCTACCACACCCTATATCCGAGACAATATGTTTAACATATTCTAACCTTGCTCTATCCCTACAGTTCTTTTCCTCGACCCTACCTTCCATAACTAAGCTTGCTATTCCTGGGTGTCTTAGTATGTGTCCTACCAACCTATCTCTTCTCTTCATTAGCAGTCGCCAGAAACATCTCTCCTCTCCCACTAGTCTTAATACCTCTTCGTTTGTAACCGTATCTACCCATCTGATCTTCATCATTCTCCTGTAACACCACATTTCAAACGCTTCAATTCTCCTTTTTTCTGCTGCACTAATAGTCCACGTTTCACTTCCATAGAGCGCCACGCTCCAGACAAAAGCTTTCAAAAATGGCTTCCTAATACCAAAATCTTTATTCGATATCAACAGATTCTTTTTTTTGTAGAAATGCTTTCCTTGCCAGAGCCAACCTACTTTTTATATCCTCTTTCCTTCTATAAATAGTTGTTAATTTTGTAAACCAACTTTTTCTCTGGCCTGGGCGGCCGTAGAAGTATGAAATATGGCTTGTTATGAGGCTCATAGCAATACAAGGCTAAACAAAAAACTACGTCAAGATGTAACCGTTTTGTGGCCATCACTTTCAGGTATGATTCGATTTTGTTCGTTTTCTTCTAATTGATTTATAGAGCCCGGAGTCCCTTACGTGGGACCACCTCGACAGGCATTGGCTATCACCCCCTAAGTCGAAATTTTGGCTGTAGCCACAGACAAGAAATTGAATTCTAGGCTGAGGGCTGGAACGGAAAACACTCAGCCTCGTGAGGCAGTATTAGGATGAAGTAGGTTCAATTCCTACCTCAGTCATCCTAGAAGTGGTTTTCAGTGGTTTTCCACTTCTACTCCAGGCAAATGCCGGGATGGTATCTAACATTCCATGACGACATCCTTCACAATTCCCACCTGAATTATAATACACACACTAACACAGTTATCCCGCAGCGTTGCCATGCTCGTTAAATCGTGCACCATGACCACGCAGGTAGCTGCAGCTAGTCTGGAGATCATAGTTCGAATCTCGGCTCTGACAGTGGCTATCCTGAGTGTGCGTTTTCCCAAGGGTTTCCAACACTTCAGGCATCGTACCTTATTTCATGTCCCGGAGCGTCTACGCCATCCCTGTATATAGCTACACAGATCACTACATCATTACAGAAACACTGGTTATCAGACCAGTTTAACACACACCCAACTACACGCGGCTGATGACCAAGATGTCCCAAGCCCCTAAAATAAATTAACAACAACTCCTATCTTACGTGATTGTTGGTTGACCGTCTACTGTAACGGTTACATGAAATTAATGTCAATTTCATTTTTTGTTTTGTTTTCAGGATTAGAGAACCAACCACTACTATTGGTTCAATCTTGTTGACGACTGAAGAACATTACATTTTTATTACTAAGGCAACACTGAAAATACAAATTAATTAGAATGTCGTTTATTACGATTATATCGAACTATCTGAAATATACTGTTCAAAAAAATTAAAGCACCACTTTTTTCAATGGCCACCAAATTTGGAAAGTTGACTGCACAAGGTCGATATCTCAGTATGACGTTTGCCCCGACGCCTATCAAGCACATGCTTCAGCACAACTCCCCAACTTGTGTAGTTTCGGGATAGCGCCCCCAAAACCAGCCCATTTTTGAAAACAGTAAATTGAAGTTTGCGAAAAACGCTGTAGGACTTGTCGCAGGTTGCCAAAGCAGTCGAAAATGAATGAGTCTTGCTCTTAAGGTTCCACGAACACGTTGAAATCGTTACATTTGATGTTTGGGCATTTTCAATCCCCTTCATCATCCCCTAAACATGGACTACCATGGGGACGCCTGAGAAGGTACCGGATGTGTTTAACAACCTGAAAACCTGCACACCGTCCTCAGTTGCTGATTGCAGTAAGTTCTTAAGGCCTTCGGCAATGTTCACCCCTCCTAACACCCTCAACTGGCAAGGGACCAAACCACCCCGTCTTGATTCACCCCTAAGGAAGGTTTAAATCGAGATTTTTATCAGTGATGCTAATGGGGGGGGTCTTCCCCTAACGTTTCAAAAGAGGACCTGCGCCTGTGTCGCCACCCCTTCCCCTGCAACCCCCGTTTGTATGATTTTTCGAATCAGGCCCTTTTTAAGGGCTGAAATGAGGTCTTAATCACTGAAAGGGCTGTAAAGGTCCTTAGAAGTAGTGGTGACACGAAATCAACCCCTTCCGATGTTTGATTGACATTCCATCCCCCAAAGTTGACATTTTTGCACCCTCAACCCTCCCTGTCTGGACGCGTAACGCGTCATGGCAGAGTTTTCAGAGTTGGATCAAAATGAAGCTTATGGCCTGAAATGGAGCCCAAAACAGCAGGTTGGATGGAAATTCATCGGTAGGGTGGGAAACGGGACCAAAAATTTTCAAAAAAGTTAACAGCCTCTAGTAAGTACACCAATGCATAGGCAACCCACATCACGTCATTTTTCTCCCATTGCCAAACTTTGTAACCTATTGCCGATCATAGGCAACCCACACGCACGGACGTGATGTGGGTTACCTATGCATGGGCGTACTTACTGTAGGCTGTACACTTTTTTGAAAAATTTTGGTCCCGTTTCCCAACCTACCGATGAATTTCTATCCAGCCTGCTGTTTTGGGCTCCATTGCAGGCCATAAGCTTCATTTTCATCCAACTCTGAAAACTCTGCCATGACGCATTACGCGTCCAGTAAGGGAGGGTTGGGGGTGCAAAAATTTCGAATTTGGGGAACGGAATGTCAATCATCGATCGGAAGGGGTTGATTTCGTGTCACCACTACTTCTAAGGACCTTTACAGCCCATTCAGCGATTAAGACGTCGTTTCAGCCCTTAAAAAGGGCCTGATTCGAAACTTCATACAAACGGTGGTTGCAGGGGAAGGGGTGGTGACAAAGGCACAGTTCCTTTTTTGAAACGTTAGGGGAAGACCCCCCCCCCCATTAGCAGCACTGATAAACATCTCGATTAAAACCTTCCTTAGGGGTGAATCGAGAAGGGGTGGTTTGGTCCCATGCCAGTTGAGGGTGTTAGGGGGTGTGGACATTACCGGAGGCCTTAAGAACTTACTACAATCAGCAACTGAGGACGGTGTACAGGTTTTCAGGTGGTTCAACACATCCGGTACCTTCTCAGACGCCCCCAATGGTAGTCCATGTTTAGGGGATGATGAAGGGGGTTGAAAATGCCCAAACGTCAAATGTAACAATTTCAACGTGTTAGTGGAACCTTTAAGAGCAAGACTCATTCATTTTCGACTGCTTTGGCAACCTGCGACAAGTCCTGCAGCGTTTTTCGCAAACTTCAATTTGCGGTTTTCGAAAATGGGCTGGTTTTCGGGGTGCTACCCCGAAACTACTCAAGTTGGGGAGTTGTGCTGAAGCATATGCTTGGTAGGCGTCAGGACAAACGTCATACTGAGATTTCGAGCTTGTATGTCAACTTTTCAAAATTTGGTGGCCTTTGAAAAAAGTGGTGCTTTAATTTTTTTGAGCAGTATATATACTGTCCTAGCCCCAGCCCTTTATAAAAGGACTGTGCCTATACATACATAAAATATAATCAGAAGTAACTACGTAAAAGACGACATGGCAACACGACTACGGAGTGAGCCGTAGGTCATAGACCTAGGCTCCAACAGCAAGCAGGTAGACAGGACACAGCGGACATTACACTCCCAACATACCGCTGAGTGGACTGACCAGGCACATTTTACCTATAAATAGAGGTACGAACACGCGCCGCGCTCTCTTAAGCACGGGCTCTACATCTTACTTGGACGCTGTTACAGTCTTACACTCTATCGGAGTTGTGCTACGCCGGACCGATATGGGGCATCGCCCCATATCGAGTCCCTACGCCACCAACATCATAGAAGACCGGTATCACCGGTGGGGTGAGTGATAACGTGCCTGCTAAATTCCGTTTTCCCCCTAGATTATTATTTCCATCCTCCCCTATTGCCATTGCCACTATTTCATAATAAACCCCCTTTTTGAACAGTCTAATGATTACCTTTTTATTTCGTTTAGGATAAGAAGCCCCTCCCTTTAGATTAAGTACCTAGTTTAAGATCTCCATTGAACGCTGCCCTGCAGGAGGCGATGCACAGCAAGCGTGCGGCCTACTAAGCCACATTGAGGTAAGCTAGGCGAGTATTCCTCCCGCCAGTTCCCCTGTATGTAAATTGCTCTCTAAACGTGTCCGCAGTTCTTCATAAGACATCCTAGTAAATCCCCGTAGATGCAAGGATGCCCAGTAATCAACACCCCTTATGAATGGTGGTTAAGGCACCAATCAAACATCCTTAACAAATGCTGAAGGCACGGGGTGAATCCCTCTAAAACGGATCAGTTCAGCCCTCAGACCAATCAAAAAACCTTAACAAATGGAGGGAGGCGCGGGTTAGAAACAAATCAAAAAACCTTAACAATACATTAACAACCATTGAAGTTGCTTCTGAAGATATGTATATTCTCTTGACAAAGGCACTGGACGAACAGCAACCGATAGAGCAAGCAGGATTCAGAAAGAGTTTCAGTACATCAGACCACTTGCAAACAATAAATCAACTCATGGAGAAAGTTCAGGAATTTAATCTAGAGTTGTATATAGCATTTGTGGATTACAACAAAGCATTTGACTCCGTAGAACAGGAAAGCGTCTTAGAAGCACTGGAAAAACAAGGCATCCCAAACAAATTCGTTAGACTCCTAGGCAAACTCTACGACGGTAACCAAGCCAAAATAAAGACAGAAAGAGAAGGATGTAACATCATGATAGAAAGGGGAGTAAAACAGGGAGACCCCCTCTCACCAAAATTATTCACCTGTTTGCTGGAAAATCAGTTTAGAAAACTAGACTGGGAAGAAAAATATGGCGTCAGAATCGATGGGACAAGACTAACACATTTACGGTTCGCAGACGACATTGTTTTGGTGGCTGAATTAGCGAAAGAGCTGGGACAAATGATAAAAGAATTAGACAAAACAAGTAAAGAAGTGGGCCTTACAATGAACCCGAAGAAAACGAAGCTGATGACCAATGCGTTAGAAGCCCCAATTAATGTGAACGGAGAAACACTGGAATATGTTGAAGAATATGTATATCCCGGTCAGAACATGTCATTTTCAAGTCGTTCAGAGAAAGAGGTCACACGAAGAATAGGACAAGCATGGAAGAGCTTTTGGTCCCTAAAGTTTATACTGGCGGACAAGACCCAAAAACTCACTTTAAATGCTGAAGTTCTGGAAAAATGCGTTATACCGGTGTTACTGTATGGTTGCCAAACTTGGGCATTAACATCGAAACAAAGACAAATGATCCAGAGATGTCAACGGAAAATGAAAAGGAAGATACTCCATGTCTCATTGAGAGATAGAATACGGAACGAAGATTTAAGAAGGAGAACCGGCATGAAAGACGCTTTGACATCAGCAGACCAGATCAAATGGAGATGGGGTGGACATGTAGCGAGATTAGATCCTAACCGATGGACGTACAAAATGACGATGTGGGACCCAGGAACAGGAAGACGAAACGTTGGGAGACAAAGAATCAGATGGGCAGACTGGTTCGTAAAATGGGGAGGAAAACAATGGACAAGAACAGCGAAGATGAGGCAGGAGTGGAAAGACCTAGGGAGACTCGCATGCAGTGACCAATAAAGCAATGCATCAACTAGAAAGACACCGTTCAGTGGACATGCAGCAAAGCGGTACATATCTCTGGTGTGCAATAAAGGCTTCTCACAGAGCGGTGACCTCAAGAAGCACAGCGTTGTTCATATTGGAGTGAAGGAATACACCTGTAGCACATGTGAGAAGTCATTTGCACGGCGAACAGAGCTAATGGAATATTTTGTGGTTCACTCAAGGAAGAGACCGCATTGTGTTTTTGTTGCGCCCAAAGCGATTCAGCTTGCGCTCTTAATTTGAGGATACATCATCGTGGTCACTAGGGAAGAAATAACCTTACTGCCTCACCTGTTACAAGGAATTCAAAAGGTTCGACTATCATGCGAAACACTTGTTAATTCGTTCCGGGACCACATGTGCACAACATATTGAATGATTTGTGGGATGTTAAAGAACGTGTATAGGTATCTGCATCCAAACTAGATGTTAAAACTCCACCGGTAAGGTTTTGTATTGCATTTTAAAAAGACCTTCTATTTGAAACGGTTCAATCTACGTAGATTTTACTGAAGAGTGAAGACTTGGAAGTTTCTGTCATTGTTCAAGTGCTTAGACAGGGTAAGCTTTGTGCTTAGTGGCAATGGGAAGCTCCCAAATATTGGTTGATGGCTATTATGATTTTCGTAATACTAATGGATATTTGAGGCCTTGATATCGCCAGACTCAGAAATGAAGATTGTTGTAGCGAATGTTATACCAACGTAATATAATTTACTTAATCTTTAATCAGCTGCACATCTATATAGAAGGCCCAATCAGAAAGAATAATCCCGAATGCTCCTCAGGACTTACTCACCTGATGAGTTAAAACTGAGCAACTCCATGCAAAGCAGGAGGCCATAGCCCTTATGGGATTTGTAAGGCTATTTATTATTATTATTTTATTATATTCTCTTTACAATCTGATGGAAGATGAATGCGTAGTGTTATCCACTGGAACAGTGTTAATCTCAGAGACAATAATACCAAGTTTTGCCACAAATGAAACTATACTAATTGAGGCAGTGGGTGCAATAACCACTTAAGTCGTTTTTCCAGTGAAAGAACTTTCTAAACTTTGCAGGGGCCATCTAGCTTTGCCATAACGAAATAATATTTGAAGGTTATATAAAGAGCACGTTATTGTGACATTTACACTGTTTCAAAACTTGGGAAGTGATTTTCTCAAAACAGTGTTGTTATTGCAGCCATCACCTCAATTTATTATTAATGGTTTTCGTTGAGAGAACTGGGGCATCGTTACCATCAGTCTGTACAAATATGCGTGGATCTGTATCTAGAAGATTGACCATGTTGTATCAATACAATGGACTCTAAATTAGCCGCGGTAATTAGGGGCTGCAAACCCGTGGAAAAAAGAAAACTGCTGATAATCCACAATTTAGAATAAAATGATGCTCAAGAAGTCATTTGTTATATGAAAAAAATATTTAGATGAACCATTTGGTCTAAAATGGTTATCAATTTGAATTTAAATAATGCTACAGTAGGCCTAATTTACATTTTAGTCAAGTAATATACAATATGTACAGTACTCAGAGTTAGTCTTCACACAGTCGGTTAATGCCATACACTGTACTGTTGCATGTACTTTTGCTTCAATGACATACTTTTTTCAGACATTTTTCTCCACCAACAAAAAATCACTTAGTGTATATTTTTCTTCATGCACTCATTATCTAAATGATCAAGGCCATTGCAGGAATTTCCTCATTCCTCCGTGTACCACGCATAACCTGCAAATGGGATATGCCGGCCGTGAATAATCGAGTGTCTCACTGTACTGTAATAGAATATGCTTATTTCTGTAGCTAGTATTGCAGTTATTAATTACACGGATTTAGTTGTGTAATTGATTAGAAAACCAGATAAGTACTTTCAAGGAAAGTAAATTCTGGGTGAGTCGATGTAACTAAACGTCACACCATCTGGAAAGTAATGACATTTGCAAGGGAACAAAGCTGCAGCCACAACAATACATAAACATTCCAAGTTCTTATTCTCATTTTCACCAAAAGGACTCGTATGAATTGCTAAATATTCATACCTTAAGTTAGATCTAGTCAGTGTACATTACCCACAGTTAGGCTTACCTGTTCAAATACAGGTTCACAGAATGTCGCGATGACTACACATACCTGAAACAAGAGAGAAAACTTACATCATTATAAATAAATAAACTCTGGGACTTACAACCTCAGTTTTAACTCCGAAGGCTGGCTTTGCTCGTCCTCCCAATTGTTTTCAACTTAAGGCATGATGGAAACACTTTCGGTAGGAACTACTCCAGAAGGTAATCGGAAACATAAATCCTCCACCGCTCTGAGCGGTGCAACCAGGCCTTCGGAGTCTGGAGAGCCTGAAACATCATGTAGGGGAGAGTTGGAGCTTCCCAGAACTTCAACACAGAAGGTACGACCCAAGCGAAAAAACCTGCTTGGAACGCTAAACATCCAAACACTTCTGAAAACAGAAAAACTAAAACAACTGATCAATGTTTTAAATGACCGGAATATCAGCATACTGGCATTGCAGGAGACCAGATACATGGACGAGAACTCATTTGATTCGGAAGGATTCAGAATGCACAAAGGAAAGCCTGGAATAAAAAATAATTCCAACATAACAATCTTAGGAATAGCCTTAATAGTCAAAAGGAACATAATTGAATCCATAATCAATTTCACCTCCCCAGCAGAGAGGATCTCGCTACTTTCCATTCGATCTGGAAATAAAGCCTATACCTTTATCACCGCACATGCCCCAATTAATGAAGATAACAGGAAAACACCTGAAAAAGTGGAAGACTTCTGGGAGACTCTTGAAGATGCAACTTCCAAAGTCCCTCAACACTATGTTAAAATATTGCTTGGTGACTTCAATGCTCAGGTGGGAAGAGAAAAGAAGTATATAAAGGTTGTGGGGGACCATCCAGCCCATAAAAGAACTAATAGAAATGGCGAAAGACTTGTCGCCTTTTGTAGACAATTCAATCTGAAACTAATGTCCACATACTTCAAAGCGCTACCTAAGAGGAAGACAAGTTGGGTATCTCCCTACGCGATGCTTGGGGAGTTCCAGATTGACCATGTCGCAATAACAACCCGAAATCATAAAGAAATCCTGAACGTCAAAGTGAGGAAAAGTGCCAACATAGACTTTGATTCCAACCAAACAGACCCAGACCGAGGAAAAGGAAGAAGGTCAGAATCAATTCAGAGACGTTGAAGAAAAATGAAGATAAATACCTTCAAAATCTTTCTTCGATGGAGATGAACAATTGGGAAGAGAATAGAGATTCCTTGATCAAAGCATCCGAAGATTTGGGAAAGCCTCCAAGGAAAAGGAAACACAGGTGGTGGAATGAAAGATGTGATGAAGCACTTGAAATAACATTAATTTTCTGGAAAAGATGGAATTCCAACAAATCCGAAGAAAAATGGGAAAGACTTTAGGAATGAAAGGAAAGAAACAGCCAAGATCATACGAGCTGAAAAGAGAAGAAATGATATATCTCGAATGGAAAAGCTGGAAGAAGAATTTAAAAAAGAACAACACTAGAGAATGTTATCGCACCTTTAGAGAGGAACTGCACGGGTATCAACCACCGACTATTTGCTTTAAGTGTAATGATGGTAGCATAGTTACCAACAATAAAGAGAACTGCGAGCTCATGGCGAATTATTTTAAAGGGCTATTAAATTGCGCAGAACCACTTGCTAGACTAGACCCCAAAACACAAATTCACGAGAACCCAGATTCCCAGAGGTCGAATTTGTAATCAAGAAGCTCGTGGATAATAAAGCAACCAGGAAAAGATGGCATTTTGGCTGAAATGTGGGAGATTGGTGGAGAGATCAAATTTCAACTTGAAAATTATTCTGCGAACAAGAGCTGAGCCTGAACACTGTGGTCATCTTTGTCGACTTTCGAAAGGCATACGACTCGATTGACAGACAAACTTTATTTAATACTTTAAAAGAGTTTGGAATTGACAAAAAGACCAGAGAAATCATTAAACAAACACTGACAGATACCATCTTGAAAGTAAAGTTCTTCGGAGCAATTTCTGATCCATTTGAAATTAGGACTGGGGTCAAACAGGGATATGGATTATCTCCAATTCTCTTCATCGTCTTGGAAAAAATAACGAAAACTTGGAAAGAGGATTTGAATATGAGAGGAATTGTAGGAATACACCTGGGGAGGGGAAAACAGAATCTTGAAGTCAAGTGTTGAGCTTTTGCTGATGACCTTGCTCTCTTAGCCAACAACCGAGAAGATGCTTGAAAGATGCTTGACAGTCTTCATGAAATTGCTCGAAGAACAGGTCTTCAAATCTCCTATGAAAGAACGGAATATATGGAGTGCAGGCACCAAAATGAGGAATATATGGAAGTAAATCATGGGAAGATTAAGAGGACAGAGAAGTTTAAATACCTGGGGGAATGGATCCAACCCAACAGACTGGATAAGGAGGCAATCAAAGGAGGAACCAGAAAACTGGACCTGGCCTAGAAACTAACCCAGAATAAATACAACAAACGAGCTTTATCATACAAGGCCAAAATCAGACACTACAAATCGGTAGTATAACCGGAAGGATTGTACGCTTCAGAGTGTTTTATTTTAAGTAAGAAGGGAGAACTTCAAGTACTAGAAAAGAAAGAAAGGAGGATTCTGAGAAAAATACTTGGACCACAGAAGACTACTGATGGGACATGGAAGAAGAGGAAAAATGAAGAACTTTACAAGTGTACTGAAAAGATCACTGACGTAATGAAAAAGCGGAGGCTAAAGTTCTACGGACATTTACTACGAATGGATGAAGGCAGGCTGACCAAAAGGATCTTCAGCTACATCATGGGGTTAAAGGTCACATCTAAATGGGTAGATGAGGTGAAGAGGGATGCAGCGGAAGTTGAAATTACTCCACCGATGGCCTACGATAGAAGATAGTTCCGCAGTCGAGTTGACGGAGTAAAATCATTTCAGGAGAAACCACCAAGCAGGAGGCCCAAACGGATCATTTCCGAGGAGGTGAGAAAACAAAGAAGTGACAGGATGAAGAAGTTCTGTGAAGAGAAAAGAAAGAAAGCCAATAGGTCTTGAGATCATTGCGGTCCATAGTTGGCCAAATTCGATAGTAAAAAACAATCATACTAATATATAACAAGATGTTCAGCAAAGAACATATAGCCTACTTTCTCCTAAATGTATGGGTATATTTATGACTCTTTGTCCTCATCCCTAACACAATCACCTCTACCACAATGCATTGTTTGTTTTCTTTTATATTGACAATTAGCCAGTAAGTGTCAAAATTAATATTGTATACTTTATGATGATTGAATAACAAAACTACTAACTTATTGTAATGCATTCACGTCCGTTAATCTCTATATTAAGCCAGCCTGCTAAGTTAAGAATCTTCCGTTTTGGGTATCTTCCCCTTTAAAAATCCACGCCGATCACAGTAGGTTGGTGCTGCGACCTATCAGTGAATTAATCTTTATCTTGTACGCCTATGCACTGCCATCGTAATGTACTACGATGGCAGTGGCCTAAGGGTGTTGAATGAGTAGACAGTTTAAAGTAGCCAAGAGGGAGGCGATCCAGCTGGCAGTGTTTAAAGGTAATCGGAGCGCGATCGTGGCTAATAGTTGAACTACCAGTATTACAAAATTGCCATACTTCAGGAGGCCAGGTATTTACACAGCGGTAAGTTTGGAACAATATTACCCACATAACCCACAAGAAGACAGCACCGTACAGAGGCATTAAGAAGGCTGTGCTTAATGACAACGTGTATCTAGTTCTTCTATTCTCCTTTTCCTAATGTCTTCTGTTTATTTGCGATCCTGGGGCTGTGATTTTATTAATAAACGAGTGTATACATTAGCCTCTCCTTTGAGCTAAATGACATCTTATTCATTATCTGTGGAAAGAGCTCGTGCACATCATTTGTAAAAGAATTCAAGAAAAAAAAGTTAACTGCAGCAGTACTCGATCCCCAGTCGACTGCGTGACAGACTAACACGCTAGCCCAGAGCTATAATAATAATAATAATAATAATAATAATATCGTATGGCCTCGGGTGCCTGGTGCAAGCTTTGTAATTTGGCACCCAGAGGGTAGCTTGCATGTCGAATTTCGTTGTTCCATGAATCACTATGTAAGTCAAGGAGTTTAGATAACAGATATCTAAGCTCCTTGAACATTATAGTGCTTTCTAGTAGAGAAATGAGGAACTTTGTGTTGGCGGAAACTCCCGAGATTAATTTTGCATTATGAACTCGGCCTACTGAATTCAAATGGGTTCTTTGACATGCCAACATGGTATGACATGCGTATCGTATTTTTGCCGCCTTTCAAAAATCACTTACCACGGTCAGGGGCGAACCTGCAATCTTGGGGTTAGTAGACCGACACGCTCTCCACTCACCCACCGTGGCAAGCTTAGCCCAGAGCTAATCCTATCCTTAACATCATGGTGTTCTTAACTGACATTAGATACAACCTGTTGGCAAATAATGACTTTAAGTAAACGATTTCTTCACAGCAGTACATCTTCATTAAAGATAATTTCATACAAAGTTTATATTATTGTATCAGTAGGGTATATCACATACAACATACTAAAACTATTGAAATATAAGACAGGCACATGAGGACAGCTGCCATCTTGTCGTGCGACACAGACAGCTCAGCTCTTTTAAGCCACTCACACAGTATAATATTATAATATTAAATTATAATAAATAACGGATCACGACCTTCAGGATAGCTTAAACCACCCTAGGCTCGATAATCGGAATTGGTGGGTCTTAAGCCATTGATTAAAATGGTTGAATAATTCACACGGCCGCCATCCTGAAATGGTACAGCCGATGACCTTGAATGTTGGACGAAAGACGCGTCCTATATAAAGGTATGTTGTCACCAAATTTGGTAGAGATCGGATGATTAGTTTAGCCGTAATTTGATTTTACGTTTTGAACGTTTGAGTGGCCGCCATTCTGTTTTGGTCAAGATGGCGGCGATATGAAGTATGACACTAAGGTTCCCTTTGCTAATGCTACCTCTGTACCAAATTTCGTTCAATTCGGTTTCACCGTGTTCGAATTGATAGGGGGGACAGACATTCAGGGTACACACACACACACACACACACACAGACTCACACACATACACACACACAGACAGACACACTTTTTTTCGCCCTGTAGTGATCTCATAAGTCTACTTTAATTTTTTGCAAAAATCGAAAGTAGGCTAATATATAAACAAGATGGTCAGTAAAGAACATATAGCCTACTTTCTCCTAAATATATGAGTATAGTTATAACTCGTTGTTATTATCAAAGAGTATAATAGAACTATTCTTTGTTGAAGACCTTAGAAACGATTTACCTCTACCAAACGCCACAACCTAGATAAAAACTGCTACCATCATTGAAGAAAGAAAGATAAGAAGTATATCAAGAATGTTATGGATCTGGAGACATAATCGACCGGACTGGCGGCGTGGCTCAGCGGTAACGTTCTCGCTTGCTGGGCCCTAGGTTGCAGGTTCGTATCCTGGCGCAGTCAGCTGGCATTTGAGGGTGCAGAAATGCGAGGGAGCCGTGTCAGTACATTTACTGGCACGTTAAAGATCCCCTTCGGGCCAAAATTCCGGCACCCCGGTGTCTCTAAAAGCAGCAGTAGTTAAAAGGGATGTAAAACCAATAACATTATTATTATTATTATTATTACATATACGACCTGCCGTGGGCAACATCCAACTTTGAGTTGAGGCATGTCTTTACACGTCTGGTTGTGCATGGCTTTCACAACCCTAATTGAATTAAAAAATCTTTCCATGACCCTACAGAGACGTGTGTATACAAACTATGTGGATATTTTTGATTGCTATTTGCCTGAAATAAAAGTAGTAATTAATAACCTGAACTAACACCAACTATGTGAAATCGTTTTGTTCTTTACTTCAAATAACATTTTCAAGTAACGCAAAATAGGCTGTTACAAACCCTTTAAAATAAAAAGTAAAAATGTATCGTAGTATCATCTTGTCATTCTTCAAATTCGATGCGCATAGAATGCCAATGGTGTAGTAATCAATGGAGCCCCACGTAGACTAGTCGTGACATCTAGTGGTGAAATATCGAACAATATAATCCTAACAGAGCAAGTGCATTCTAGCGGCCAGAAGAAGAAACTTTTCAATAAAATCTGGAAGTTAATCTAGTTACCTTTTTGGCAGCTAGATGTCTCGAGTAAATCTGCTGGCGAATTATGTTTTAATTAAATATATATTTTACACCATAATATGCACAATATAACGCTTAATTTTAAAACATCTGAGTCATTACAAAACAATAAACATATAACATTTCAAGCAAAAAACCTAGCTCTGATCGGGTTTGAACCATAGGCATTTGAGCGACAGGCTAACGCTCTACCACTGAGCTAATTGTGTCAACGAATATCGTTCTATATAAAATGACTTACATATAACTTGTTAGCAAATAATGATTAATACTAAAAGATTTCATCACTGGAGTATATTATTTATATATAAAGCATTTCATACAAAGTTTATTTATTTTGTATCAGTACGCTATATTGCATGCAATACTCAAATTAGTGAAATATACGTCAGGCACAAGATATCCGCTGCCATCTTGTCTTATTACTGAATCGGCTCAGCTTTTTAAAATCACGTCTGCACTAGAGTATTACAAAATAAACTTTTAATTTCGAACGTGCCTCTTCCTTTAGAACAGTTAAAACGATTCTCGGCTCGATAATCGGAACTGGTGGGTCCCATGATATGGATTATAAAGTTTGCATAATTCGCACGGCCGCCATCCAGAAATGGTATGGCGGACGACCTTGTAGTTTGGTCACAAGACGCATCCTATACGAAGGTATGTTGTTACCAAATTTGGTAGAGATCGGATGATTTGGTTAGTCGTTATTTGATTTTACGTTTTGAACGTTTGAGTGACCGCCATTCAGTTTTAGTACAGATGGCGGCGATATAAAACATGACACTGAGGTGTCCTTTGCTAGTGCTACCTTTGTACCAAATTTCGTTCAATTCGCATTCACCGTGTTCGAATTGATAGGGGGGGACATACATTCAGAGTACACACACTCACACACACACAGACACACACAGACTCACACACACACACAGACTCACACACACACATACACACACACAGACAGACACACTTTTTTCGTCCTGTGTTGATCTCATAAGTCTACTTTCATTTTTTGCAAAAATCGAAAGTAGGCTAAAAATGAGATGGTGTGTGTCTGTCTTTCTGTCTTTCTGTCTGTCTGTCTGTCTGTCTGTGTGTTACTCAATAACGCAAGAACCACTGGTCCGATATAAATGACATTTTTCATGGATGTAGCTGATTTACCAGGTTTACATATAAGATACTTTTGATTTCGAAATTTTGAACTATTAAAGAATGGCGACCATTTTAGTGACGTCACTACACCCTTTGGTTTAAATATTTCATATTTCTATATCAAATAAAAAGAGAACGGTAGGAAATAGCAAACTTTTGATGGCACAATCGAGCTATGAAATTTAATTTCCTATCCAAAAGGTCCTTATCACTTTTCGTCTATCTCCAACGGTTAGCGAGTAAAACCGACATTTGTGACGTCACTACACCCTTTGGTTTCAAAATTTCATATATCATATTTCGAAATTTTGAACTATTAAAGAATGGCGACCATTTTAGTGACGTCACTACACCCTTTGGTTTAAAAATTTCATATTTCTATATCAAATAAAAAGAGAACGGTAGGAAATAGCAAACTTTTGATGGCACGATCGAGCTTTGAAATTTAATTTCCTATCCAAAAGGTCCTTATCACTTTTCGTCTATCTCCAACGGTTAGCGAGTAAAACCGACATTTGTGACGTCACTACACCCTTTGGTTTCTAAATTTCATATTTCCATTTCGAATAAAAAGAGAACGCTAAGAAATAGCAAACTTTTGATGGCATACATGAGCTTCAACATTTAATTTTCTATCCGAAAGGTCCTTATCACTTTTCGTATATCTCCCACGGTTAGCGGGTGAAACCTAAATTTGTGCAATAAAACACGGTCAACACCGAGCGGTGAAGTATATCTCTCTATATATAAAAATGAATGTTTGTCTGTTTTTCTCTGAATTTCTACGGAAATTTGAGTTGTTTACGCGTTTCAGACTGTTTTATGATGGATGCGCGTGAAAATATTTTTTTGTCTGGTTGTTTGTTCGTCTGTGGACAAGTTTGTTCCCTTATAACTCGAGAACGGCTGGGTGTATCAACGTAAAATTTTGTACAGATATCCATCAGAGGCACGACACTTATCATTGATATAACTCTTCTCCGTACCCCTCATAAAATGGGGCCTACCCCCTTAAAATACATGCTAAAATAGGCGTAGAAGGACGAGACAAAACTCATTTTCAGCCCCTCAATGTGAGAGACAAAACTCGGGTACCCGAAGAACACATTTTAAGGCCCTAAGACCAACCGTTTTTGAGATATTCCCAGAAAACTAATTTCATTTAATAAACTAATGAACGAATGCAAGCCAGTAACCATGGCAACTGATTCTCAGAGGTCCTTCTATTGCTGTAAGACGCAATGCAATTCCATTAATTACAGTTGTATGAAAGTTTGCAAACGGCTAGAAGGTTATCACGGAACCAAATTAAGCCGTAAAATTCATCAATACGTATAATGCGTTTAAGGGGATCAAGGGGTACTCTAGAATTTTTTCACGCGATTTACACCTGCAGGTGTGGTACGGCAGGTCTATTATATTCATTTCCCCATATTATTCATTCATTCATTCATTTCGTATAGGCCATCTATGGACCGCGTCATTCCCACTGTCTCCTACTGGCTTTGATGTTCGCCCAGTACGCCCGCATTCGTTCTCGGTGGACTTCCTTCCGTTCCTGGGTCCAAATCTTTCCCGTTTTCAGCTTCGGTTTTTCTAGGAAACCTTTGCAAGCTTGAAGTTTCCTTTTGAGTGGGGCGCGCTCCTGAATGTCTATTGGTGTAATCCCCACTTCTTTCAGATCTTTATCCAGTTCAATGAACCGAGCCCATTTTGTTTTCCTCTCCTGAAAGTAAGTTATGTTGTGGTTGGTCAGTCTCGCTGGGCTCATTCGTTTCACATGCCCAAAAAATGGTATCCTTCTCTTCCGGATGACGTTACTTATCTTCTCCACATGAGTATATAGTTTATGGTTATGCTGTCTTCTGTATTCCCCATTGTCTTTGATGGAACCCAATATCTATCTCAAAATGTTTCTTTCTTTGGCCTCCAGTTTCTCGACCAAGCCTTTTTTGTTCATCGTGAGGCATTCAGGAGCATGCAAGACCTCCGGACGGATGACACTGCAGTAATGTTTTAGTTTTGCGTTGAAGGATATTGACCTTTTCTTATAGATGTCCTTAGTTAAATGGTAGGCCATTTCCATTTTGCTCATGCGTGATTGAATGCTTCTTTCTCTGATGATATCCCTTCCCTGACCCGTCCTGAAAAGAAAAGTACATGGCCATTGGCTGCATTAAAAATAAAAAATAGGTGTTATAATTTCTCTCTATATTATATTATATTATTAGTATTATATTATGGCGTACAACGACGAGACAAATCCTCTCAGTGCCAGAAACAAAACTCGGGGGCCCTAATGGGTCCCCGAAAACTACATTATAAGGCTCTAAATCCAACAGTTTCTGAAATATTCCCAGAAAACTAATTTAATTTAATTTAACAAACTAATGAAGGAATGCAAATCTCAAGGGGTGGCTTACAACTTTCCTTCTATTTCTGTAAGAAGCGATGTCACTCCATTTATTACATTTCTGTGAAAGTTTGCAAATGGCTATAAGGTTATCACGGAACTAACGTAGACTGTACAATTCATCAATGCAATTAAGGGGGTCAAGGGGTACCCTAGAATTTGATAAACTTGAAGGACTGACAACCCGCTAACCATTGCAACAGTAGCTCAATTGATAATGTCTGGTGTTAACAACGAACACCGTTCGAAGAACGGGTACTTCTGCTAGTAAATAAATAAATAATTAATTAAATAAATCAATAAGTAAATAAATAAATAAATAAATACAAATAAATAAACAATTAAATAAATAAACAAACAAATAAATAAAAATAAAAGAAATAAACTTAGTATAAAAGCAAGTCCCCGATTCTTGGTTGTCACGGGTAATCTCGAGAACCACTGGATGTATTTTGATACGGTTTTCACCATTCTGTAAATGATATCTCGAGGAAGGCTTCTGTTGAAAATAATTAATTTATGATCAAAGGAAGCCAAGCAGTAATGATTTCAGTGAAAACATCAAAAAAGAAAATTAGCTTTTAAGCACACGCTGGGCAAACCGTTAAACATATCAATTTACTATGAGTGTAAGAATTAAAAATCAGCAAATGTTCTAGGTTTGTGCCGTGTCTTGTGTGGGGTTTCGCCTAGGACACCAAGCTGGCTCATCAGCGGGCACTTGGTGTCCCAGCGCGGACCCGCACAGGAGTAGCAAACTGAGCGCTACTTCCCTTCTTATGAAACGCACCTGCGCCTTTTTCCTGCGAGAACCAAAAGCTGCTTATGGCTGCTAGAGCTTTTAGTTCTAGCGGGAAAGAGGCGCAGGTGAGCATAATATAAAGGGAGGTAGCGCGCAGTTCGCTGCTTATGGCTGCTTGAGCTTTTAGTTCTCGCAGGAAAGTGGCGCAGGTGAGCTTAATAAAAAGGGAGGTAGCGCACAGTTCGCTTCTCCTGTGGGGGTCCAGGCGGGGGCACCAAGAGCCCGCTGATGAGCCAGCTTGGTTTACTAGGTGAAACACCACACAAGACACGACACAAACCTAGAGAAAATGCTGAGTTTTAATTCACTGGTCGTGAAAGTCAATATACCATCATTTTGAAAGCCTTCATGGGGAGTTTATGGCTGCTTGGGCTTTTAGTTCTCGTAGGAAAGAGGCGCAGGTGCGCTTAATAAAAAGGGAGATGGCGCTCAGTTCGCTACTCCTGTGGGGGTCTGGGCCGGGACACTGAGAGCCCGCTGATGAGCCAGCTTGGTGTCCTAGGCGAAGTCCCACACAAGACACGGCAGAAACCTAGAAAAAATTGCTGACTTTTAATTCACTGGCTGTGAAAGCCAATATACCAGCGTAAGAAATGTTCAGCATGAAAAGTTCTACAAAAATGTCCGCGAGAGCATATCTCTATCTTCAATACATCGCTTACTATAAGTTGATTTTAGGTTTTCATTTCTTCCAACAATCTCCATTCAATTACTGAGGCAACAGGTTACGAGCTAGAACCTATCACCCCAGTTACAGGTTAGCTAGCGGGCGGCTCGCGTTGAGTTAAGACTTCAGAGAAGAGTGGTTGTGTTTGGAGTTTCCCTGGAACTCGTTCCGCAAAATACACAGTCAAGTTAAGATTGGACGGAAGGGGAATTTGTGTTTCAAGCACCCTCTTAGTGCCAAACCATTTCCTGGAATACTTGCTAAGAATGCCAAGCCTTTTTCAATGGTCATGCAGACTATTCGAAAATAAATCATAAATACCACATTTCCAACAATAGAGTCATTATTTTTACTTTACATTATAACCAATACCTCATTCTTTCATACATTATGTTCATAAAAGTAAATACGGCATCTAAACCTTTTAATTGAGGTTATTCTGATAATTGTTCATTTCTTCATATTTTTTTGTGTGTAAACAAACAGTTTTGAGCCTAAATTGAGGACACCTAAAAGACATATTCGAAGAAACACTATGTTTCCAGCTGTAGAAAGTTATTAGATTCATCTGTAGGCAGAAAACTTCAACAAGAAGGAAAACAACTGCACCACAATTTTTGCGGGAACGCGAGTGATTGGGGGAGCACAAATGGAGGGAGTGAATACAAACTCAAACCTATCGCGTAACGGACATCGAAGGAAAATAGTAAACACCGCAGAGGTAAGCTTGAATCCTCACCTTTCCAACAGTATGAAATAATCACGGACATATGCCTACAGAAATCTACAAATATAAGATAAACAGCGCCCCGATTGAATCGGCTTTGGCACTTTTGGGGCGAGCAGCGAGAGCCGATCTGATCGGCGCGTGGCACTGAGAGGGTTAAATTACGTCTGACAAGAATTCGTTGCACAAGAATCTCCATGATAATCTAATTAATAGTCCAGTCAGTGTGATTTTAACCCATCATGCCGAGACGTAAAACGGATATAGGTCGTAGTTCATTTACATCGAAAAAGAAAGCGCTTAGTAATGCATTCACAACTGTTCCCGGGCGAAGCCGGGGCGGGTTGCTAGTAAAAAAATAAATACATCAATTAATTAATAATTAATAATATAATTAATAAAAATTGTAAATAAATAAATAAATAAACGAATAAATAAATGATTCAATAAATTCCTAAGGCGCAATTTATAGCATTTAATCCCGATAAAATATTTTGTATTTCTGTATAATTGACGCATTCACTAGCTGGAGAATATAGTCACCCTTCCACTTTACTGGGTGTTCCGAGACAAGCTGGAACCGTGGTGCCTGATGATGGCAGCGATATTCGATAAAAGTATATATCAAACCATATTATCTCCCCTCTACACTTCTTCATACTTTGAGTGCTATCGATTCTCCTTCATGCCACTAAAAGCGAACTCAATTCGACGTAGATATCACACCTCACCAAGGCTGTTGCTTTGCTTTGTCTTTGGCAAAAATGTATCTTGATCACGACTAGAAAGACTGGTCTTTCAATTCGATCCCGGTACATACTTCTGCAAGACAATCAATACGTACAAAATATACTGGTATTAATATAACCAAAACTGCAGCGTTAGCCCTCATGGCTTCATTAAAGTAACTAGATGATTCCCGACTTTAATAATCAAAGGAACAAAACGTATTACATTACTCAATGGCCGATAATGATAATAATGCATTCGTAAAATGCAAACCATTTTTGAAAAAGAATAAAAAAAGTGTCCCTTTTACTAATCCAACTAGAAATGAACGATACAATAACAAGTAGTTCCGCTAAAATTATATAGAATCAATATACAACATTTCAGTTTGAATTCTGTAATAAATTAGAAGATATTGAGAACCGTCTAAATATTTCGGATGGTTGCCATGTTGGATTTTAATATATGGAGGCCATTGAGTTATGTACTATTAGATGAGGATTATTGTGTACGTTCATTATTCAAACGTTGATTTCGATTGCATGATTAGAACACAAGAAATTGAAACTTGATTTTAAAATTTCGCACAGCTGGCATCTTGAGGATATGTAAACAATTGAACCAAATTAGATGTCAGTGCATTGCAATTTGTATAGTCATTTGTTGTACCAAGTTTCACTGCGTTCAGGTGGTTTAATCGAGAGAACATTCTAAGTAAATGTTTCAACTTCGCTTGGCCGCCATGTTCGTTTTGTAGTTAACAGGTTTTTGAAAGACACACAGGTGAACGTCTATTAGTGATTTTTATCACCGGACAAAATTTCAGGGTGATATGAGTAATGTTAGATTGGTGAGACGTAATAAAATTTGAAGGGCACAGTCGGGGACGACCGAAATAGTACTATGATCTTGCCGAGTTTCATTAAAATATCTCCAGTCGTTTAAAAGTTTTACGAGGGGGGGGGGGGGGGGGAGACTCACACACACAGACGCACGCACACACACACTTACACACGGACAAAACGTGAACTCATAAACCATTTTTTTTTTTTTCGTAAATGAAAATAGGTTAAGAACACACACAAGAATATTTCACTCATAACATTCCTTCATTATACCAGGTTTTGCTGAGATCATTTCTCGACGAGTTAGAGAATTTTGTTCCAAAATCCTAGGTATTGATATACGCTTGTAATGACCTATTTGGATGAAATGTTCACTTTTCCATTGTTTTTATGTTTCATACATAAATATGCTCAGCAATTTTATTTTAAGAGCAGGGTGCACTTGTCTTATCATAATACTGCAGTAGTGCCCGGCTTCGCCTGGTGGATTTATTTGTTTTATGGATGATAATGAATACTACTACAGATCTGGCACATGATACTTAACTAACAGAAGCCAATATTTAATTATTTTTTTTGTGGTGGTGGTGGTGGTGGTGGTGGTGGTGGTTGTGGGGGTGTTAATTAGTACAGTAAAATGGACGTAACATTCAGGTCAATTTCCCGTAATGGTAATTATGAATAGTGAAAAAACTATTTACCAACTACAGCACTGACACATGTAATTTACTAACAAATTTACAAAAAAAAAAAAAAAATTGAAAGAACAGTAAGTGAAACGAAAGACACTGCCTAGGGCCTATGTCTCATTGGCTGTTAGAAATGTAGAGACCAATAGTGTCGTCTTTTGTCGCATAGCGCCGTAGGAAAATAATCAGAACTCTTTGGCAAACTTCGGCTGTCCCGAGCTACTGAGGTAGCAATAGTATCTTTTATCGCCACAAAGCACTTAACGATAAGTTTCAGAATAAATGAAGGTAAATTTGAAAGCACCAATGCTTATTGCAGCTGATAACCTCAATGTACTGCACCAACACCATCGCACTTATACAGAGGCATAATATTTTCATGATGATAACTGTTTAAAGGGGCCTAAGAAATCTTTTTGCACTAATACCCCCCGTGACTGCAATTTGTAAACAGCGCAAGATGCAACTATTTTCGCAATTCTGCACCAGAACACTGGTAGGGGTGACGTGATGCAGCCCGAACTGCCCGTCAACAACAGACTTATTAAAATACTCTTACAGTTACACTACTACGGACATGAATGGTTCTAGGGCCTTAATACGTGGTTTTAACGTTCATTTTGTCTGTTATTCTAAATGTAGGGAATGGGGAGCGTTGTCCAAAATATCAAATGAACAGTGTTACCAGCAGGGTTTCAAAGTGTATGTAAAATTTGGTGCAATTAATAGAAACGGTGTAGATTTGTGATGAAGGGCCTAAATTGAGAGAATGGAGGGGTCTGTCCAAAATTTCATGCAGTCAGTGTTACTCGCAGGGTTCCAAAGGGTAAGTATACAAATTGCCGTTCAGATCGGTGAAACGGTATAGATGTGTGCCAAAGGGCCTAAATGCAGGGAATGGAGTGGTCTGTCCGAAATTTCATGTAAACAGTGTTACTCGTAGGGTTCCAAAGGGTAAGTATACAACTTTTGGTTCAGATTGGTGAAAGGGTGTAGATTTGTGCTGAACCCTTTATCCTCTGATGGATAAATGATTCGATGTTTTATTTCTACAATCAATTAATATTTCCACCAGCGTCATGAAATAGCCAGACGAAGATGAGGAAATTTCAAGCACTTGTTGGAGACAGTGGGAACATACCTGCAGCAGTTTGACAAAAGGCTAAATACTTAAGGATTGTGGAAAGAAAGAGCCTAGCAATGTTTCATAAGGACAGGTGGTGGCTACCTCAAAATAGAAGGGACGCGTGGTGAGACACGCTTATGGTATGTTCATTGTAATATTCGCGCCTAGAAAAAATGTAATGCAGTAACGTGAGTGGCTGATGGAACTACTGGACACTCCTAAGAGGCCGAGGTCTGATAAAAACCGCGAAGTTATTGAAAAAGTGGAGCCAATGAGAGATGAATGCTTACGAACGCGCCACGTCTAGCTTGGGCACGCGATAGCAAGCATTAACGCGGGAGTTCGGCTAGACAACATCTCTACGATCGATTCTAGGATGAATGGGCATATTCTTGACCTGCGCAATTTTACGAGTTCAGTGATATTTGTTTCATTCCTGTACCACTATTATTTTAAGAAATTTTTATATAATTTCCCCCTCTATCGATACCTAGGGCCAGTTCATTTATAAGTGGCGTGAAGAGCCAAGACATTATTATTACTTTTGTGCGTCTGAGGACGTAGGTTACTATTACATTGTGTGTGTCGGGAGACACAGGTTATTATTACAATTTGCGCGTCTGAGGACGTAGGCACTTGTACTTTGCGTGTCATAAGGACACAGATTTTTATTAATACTAATGTGTGGTAAATTCAGTGTGCTAGATAGTCACAGTTCTATTTTGTAGGGACAGTATCATCGACAATTCGCCAACAGACTGTTTTGGGGAAATAAGTACCTAAAAGGTGAATTTAGTAAACAGATACCGAGTGTGAAATAATCTATAACTTTTTGCATCAGCACGAGAGATGACATCGCTTATCCTGGAAGAAGTTTGGAACTGTCAACACTCCGTCGAGATGTTTGAGACGAGCTAAGCAGCATTAAGTAGGGAAATGGCTGCAGATGTTCGTTGACGGTGACTGGCAGAGGATGAGTACTGAATAATATTCTTATTATCTGACAAATTAACTTATGGTATATGGGACATATTTTGTTTGTAAATACCTTGCTTGTGTTGATTAACGTAGTGTATTTAGTTTTGGTCTGACACACCTTTTGCATGGAAACAGCTCGCACAATTTTAATAAGTCATAAGTTCTTGTTTGTTTGTTTGTTTGTTTTAATTAACGTGGCTATGTGGACGACCGTGTTCGCATATGTTTACGTACTGCGATTAAGAAGCGTCTCTCGGAGATATATTGTGTTTCAGAAGTAGGACTGAATTAGTATAATCATGCAGTAGATTGGAGGGTAAATTAATCTTGTAATGTTTATTATTGATCAGATTCAGTGAGTTTATTGCCGTGGCTGCAATGTAAATTGTGGCTAGGAGCAGTCAGCTCTCTCGTAGGTTTTAATATTTTCTTAAATAGTTTGTGAGCACCTGATTCAGCCGACCTGTGTGAAAAATGTTATGTCATTCCCAGCAGTGTGTGTGTGTGTGTATTTCATTGGTCATTACAAGCGGGAATTTCAGCGTAGACTGATTTCTGTCAGCTTGGTGCCAAGCCCATATCGTTACCTTGCGAGGACATATGTGGCTATATCGATTAATGTCTTACCATATGTTTATGTGGTTGAGATTTGTTGCTGTTGATTCTACGAGATAACGGGACAGGTGCTCAAGTTATTTTTACTCACTGGGGCTGGATGAGGACCAGAGTTGAGGAAGGGGGAAGCGGTTTCACAAGGCGGGCTGAAAGGATTGCATTGAGGTCATTAGTGGAGTGCTTGTTGGCTCCGTAAAATTACTTGAAATACAGAATAAGAACTGATCAATGGTAAAAATTGTTTAAATAAATGGGAGTTGCCTACGAATCACTATAATCTCCGAAGCGTTAGCTTAACGTGCATTTTTGTTCATATAAAGTAATCTCAGCCGGTGAGGCTTTGTTGTTGTTGGTTCCATTCCATGTTTATGTTCTGTATTAGTGACCCATGCAGTCACGTGCGATGCTGTATTTTCCTTGTTTGTGTATTGAGCAATTGGCCGTGTTGGCAGCTCATTTGTCAGATGCGTCATCGCATTGAAGGAGGGTCTCGAGGGAGATTCCTGTAAATATTAGATTTTAGACTGTGTGTCAGCATTAATTTTTAAGGGTTTTTATTAGTGTCGTGTCCTATATCCGTAAACGTTGATTTACGAGATGATTGTTCGTAAGTATCGTGGCTGTTACCCGATGTAAACGAACAGTCATCCAAGTACTCATACCTCGTAGTTAGTCATTACGCGTACATAAAATCCCTATGCAAGTTAGTGGAACTTGGATCCACATTTTTTATAAGGGGGAGATCCGTCTGACTTCTCAACGTTTGATAGATATTTCTGTCATGGGAAGATTCAGGGAGGAATTTTATTGTTGTTGTTGTCTATATTCATTTTATTTGCACTAATAGTCATTAAATTATGTTATTATTTTACGCCTTGTCACTTCCTTTCTTAATTATAGTTTTAATCCTATGACCCTTACCTCAGTAGAGCATGTTGTTTGGCGAACGTAAACATCACACTAAGAACTGAGCGCGACCCCTTGATCAAGATTCTTGCATATAAACACTGCAATACTAAAGGGTTCAGTGCCAAGGGGCCTAAACGCAGGGAATTGACTGGTCTGTCAAAAATTTCATGTAGGCGGTGTTACTCGCAGCGTTACAAAGGGTAAGTATACAAATTTTGGTTCAGATCGGTGAAACGGTGTAGATTTGTGTCCAAGGGCCTAAATGCAGGGAATGGAATGTTCTGTCCGAAATTTCATACAGACTGTGTTACTCGCAGGGTTCCAAAGGGTAAGTATACAAATTTTGGTTCCAATCGGTGAAACGGTGTAGATTTGTGCCAAAGGGCCTAAATGCAAGGATTGGAGTGGTCTGTCCGAAATTTCATGTAAACAGTGTTATTCGCAGGGTTCCAAGGGTAAGTATACAAATTTTGTTCAGATAGGTGAAACGGTGTACGTATCACTAACTATAACGCCAGCGCATGCGGATAGAGCAGTTCGGGAGCACTTGTTCTACCGACTTACTGAACAAAAATCAATCATGAAGGTCACCTGAGAGGTGTAGCCTTATGCTACACAGCCTAAACTATTCCTCTTGAATCAGGCTATCATATAAAAAAAGAATTGTTCGAATCGGACCGGTAGTTCCAGAGATTAGCGCGTTTAAACACATAAACACACAAACACACAAACACACATACTCTTCAGCTTTATTATATTAGTATGGACAACACGTTATACTTAATTCTCAATTACTATGTAAGAATTGTTTATTCTTACAGTTTCACACATCAATAAGTCAGCATGTCATTCTCCTATCAACCTCAACAAGGTCTCAAATTATCATTGATTCATTTAGAAATGTTCTGTGCTAATATTAATTAATTTAATAATTGCAGCCAAGTAGCCATACATAGCAGGAGTAATATACACCTCATTTAAAATACATACGAGTAATTTCTTGCAATGCAACACATGATATTTAACATTGTAGTTCACAAGATGTACAAAGACACTTATTCGTCACCATATGAAAACTATTTAAGGAACACACTTTATGGTGAAACCATGTAATGCCAGTCGAGTTACAACATTCCTCATGCTTTTATTCGGTCCTGTCCAGCTTCTGTCTAACAAAGCAGCTGTAGTTGCATAGAAGTCTTCTTCAATTTCTCCTCTCTTCTTCATATTTTCCGACATCACTCCCTACACGCCACTGTTTCTGGAAGTAGCAACACATAATGAAGATCTTCCAACAAAGAGGACTCCCTCGTCAAGATGTATACATCTTGATGGGTTGTATTTGTACACCCATTTACTCGCTTGAGATGTTCTGTACTATAGCTGTGAACAAATATGTCCCCATTCAAAACCTGAATATAAATAAAGAAGGAAATGTTTTGAAATTTTTCATTTTTGAAAGAATATATTTCTCCCTTTCGTCCAAACTAAAAACACTTATAGTGGGCGATGTATCGAAGATAGAGATATGCTCTCCCAGACATTTTTGTAGAATTTCTCACGCTGTGTAATTCTTACACTCATAGTACATTAATATTTTTAACGGTTTGTCCTTCTACCTCTTCACTGAAATCGTTACTGCTTGGCTCCCTTTGATCATAAATTATTTTCTACAGAAATCTTCCTCGAGATTGCCTTTACAGAATGGTGAAAGCCGCATCAAAATCCGTCCAGTGGTTCTCGAGATTACACATTTTATAAACGTACTGTACAGCCGTTTATTAATCGCGCCTATAATAGGATGGGAGTGTGCTCTATCGGCGACGAGTAGAAATTTTCCAATTACACGTTATGCATGGGCTCAAACTGGGATTGTCAAGGCCGGTATAGAGCGCAGCTCGCATCCAGTCGGCCGTGGTTAAGATGAAGTAGTTCTAATTTTCAACACCACGCGCCACTCCGATCATATGGTCTGAAGCACATGACGGGACGGCAGTCAAACAGTGATACATTACCGCGTGCAAATTGTACTTACGTTTTATTTCTATGCTTGTTTTAAACTTCTGTTATCATTATGCCAGGCTGTTTTGTGCTTGCGTGAAAGTCTGGGTATAAGAAAGGAGATGGTCGGCACTTGTTTAGAGTAGACCACGTCAAAACTGTTTGGAAGAATGGAACAGAAACATTCCACGATCTGACCGATCAATTAACTTTGAGTGACCGTGTGTGTGACTCACATTTTAGTGATGGCATGATTATTAACGTGGATTCTTTCATAATAGATGGAAAGACGGTAGAATTAGTTCGTGATAGGTGGATGCTAGCCGAGAATGCTGCGCCGAATAATTTTCCGGGGATTCCTAGTTATATACTGCTCAAAAAAATTAAAGCACCACTTCTTTTAAAGGCCACCAAATTTTGAAAAGTTGACCTACAAGCTCGAAATCTCAGTATGACGTTTGTCCTGACGCCTACCAAGCATATGCTTCAGCACAACTCCCCAACTTGAGTAGTTTCGGGGTAGCACCCCGAAAACCAGCCCATTTTCGAAAACCGCAAATTGAAGTTTGCGAAAAACGCTGCAGGACTTGTCGCAGGTTGCCAAAGCAGTCGAAAATGAATGAGTCTTGCTCTTAAAGGTTCCACAAACACGTTGAAATCGTTACATTTGACGTTTGGGCATTTTCAACCCCCTTCATCATCCCCTAAACATGGACTACCATTGGGGGCGTCTGAGAAGGTACCGGGTGCGTTTGACCACCTGAAAACCTGTACACCGTCCTCAGTTGCTGATTGAAGTAAGTTCTTAAGGCCTCCGGCAATGTCCACATCCCCTAACACCCTCAACTGGCATGGGACCAAACCACCCCTTCTCGATTCACCCCTAAGGAAGGTTTTAATCGAGATGTTTATCAGTGCTGCTAATGGGGGGTCTTCCCCTAACGTTTCAAAAAAGGAACTGTGCCTTTGTCCCCACCCCATCCCCTGCAACCCCTGTTTGTATGATTTTTCGAATCAGGCCCTTTTTAAGGGCTGAAACGACGTCTTAATCGCTGAAAGGGCTGTAAAGGTCCTTAGAAGTAGTGGTGACACGAAATCAACCCCTTCCGATCGATGATTGACATTCCGTCCCCCAAATTCGAAATTTTTGCACCCCCAACCCTCCATGTCTGGACGCGTAATGCGTCATGGCAGAGTTTTCAGAGTTGGATGAAAATGAAGCTTATGGCCTGCAATGGAGCCCAAAACAGCAGGCTGGATAGAAATTCATTGGTAGGTTGGGAAACGGGACCAAAATTTTTCAAAAATGTGTACAGCCTACAGTATGTACGCCCATGAACAGGCAACCCACATCACGTCCGTGCGTGTGGGTTGCCTATAATCGGCAATAGGTTACAAAGTTTGGCAATGGGAGAAAAATGACGTGATGTGGGTTGCCTATGCATTGGTGTACTTACTAGAGGTTGTTAACATTTTTGAAAACTTTTTGGTCCCGTTTCCCACCCAACCGATGAATTTCCATCCAACCTGCTGTTTTGGGCTCCATTTCAGGCCATAAGCTTCATTTTGAACCAACTCTGAAAACTCTGCCATGACGCGTTACGCGTCCAGACAGGGAGGGTTGAGGGTGCAAAAATGTCAACTTTGGGGGATGGAATGTCAATCAAACATCAGAAGGGGTTGATTTCGTGTCACCACTACTTCTAAGGACCTTTACAGCCCTTTCAGCGATTAAGACCTCATTTCAGCCCTTAAAAAGGGCCTGATTCGAAAAATCATACAAAGGGGGGTTGCAGGGGATGGGGTGGTGACAAAGGCACAGTTCCTTTTTTGAAACGTTAGGGGAAGACCCCCATTAGCAGCACTGATAAACATCTCGATTAAAACCTTCCTTAGGGGTGAATCGAGAAGGGGTGGTTTGGTCCCATGCCAGTTGAGGGTGTTAGGGGATGTGGACATTGCCGGAGGCCTTAAGAACTTACTTCAATCAGCATCTGAGGACGGTGTACAGGTTTTCAGGTGGTTAAACGCACCCGGTACCTTCTCAGACGCCCCCAATGGTAGTCCATGTTTAGGGGATGATGAAGGGGGTTGAAAATGCCCAAACGTCAAATGTAACGATTTCAACGTGTTTGTGGAACCTTAAGAGCAAGACTCATTCATTTTCGACTGCTTTGGCAACCTGCGACAAGTCCTACAGCGTTTTTCGCAAACTTCAATTTACGGTTTTCAAAAATGGGCTGGTTTTGGGGGCGCTATCCCGAAACTACACAAGTTGGGGAGCTGTGCTGAAGCATGTGCTTGGTAGGTGTCGGGGCAAACGTCATACTGAGATTTCGACCTTGTGCAGTCAACTTTCCAAATTTGGTGGCCATTGAAAAAAGTGGTGCTTTAATTTTTTTGAGCAGTAAGTTTCGAACCTCGTAAAAGGAAAGGTCCGATAAAACGCTCACCGCTTCCAGAAAAGAAACAGAGAGGAGTCACAGTTGCTCAGGATGTTTTAAATGAAGCGGTCAGTGTCACCATTGGGATTGAGTGCGATGGAAAACGTGATTCTCAGCCATGTACTAATTTCGAGGGTGAAGAAATGCGATTGCGTGAGAAGGTAAAACTTCTGAAGCGTATTGTCGTCCTTAACCGAAGAAAACGATGTGAGCAGGCGAAACAAATAGCAAAATTAAAGTCTTTTATTCTGAAATATAATGCGAATGGCATATCAGCGAAGCAAAAACTTATAGTTCGCACCATGATTAAAAAGAATGAAGCTACTTCGCATGAAATGCGTTACGAACCTGAATTTATACTAGAAAGCTTACTCCTACTGATTAAGTCTAGGAAAGGTTATGAACATTGCGAGAAGCATAAATTGCTCCCATTACCGTCAGCTTCATTGCTAATAAAATAGTCTCGTGGACTGAAGTGTTCCTATGGTGTAAATCCACATGCTATTGCTAAATAATTTGAGAGGGATGACGAGAATCACCGTAACTGCGTTCTTATATTTGACGAAGTGAAGTTAAGAGAGGATATCTCTCTATATATAAAAATGATAGTTTGTCTGTTTTTTCTGAGTTTCCAAAGAAATTTCCATTATTTGCGCGTTTCAGACTGTTTTATGACGGATGCGCGCAAAAAATATTTTTTTGTCTGTCTGTTTGTCTGTCTGCCTGTTTGTGGACAATTTTGTGTCCTTATAACTTGAGAACGGCTGAGTGGGTCAACGTAAAATTTGATACAGATATCCACCAGAAGCACCACACTAATCATTGATGTAACTCATCTCCGAACCTCTCATAAAAGGGGGCCTACCCCCTTAAAATACATGCTGAAATAGGCGTAGAAGGACGAGATAAAGCTTATTTTCAACCCCTCGATGTGAGAAACAAAACTCGGGGGCCCTAAAACCACATTTTAAGGCCCTAAAACCAACAGTTTTTGAGATATTCCCAGAAAACTAATTTCATTTAATAATCTAATGAAAGAATGCAAGCTGGTAACCATGGCAACTAAATCTCAGGGGACCATCTATTTCTGTAAGACGCAATGCAATTCCATTTATTACATTACTGTGAAGTTTGCAAACGGCTATAAGGTTATCATGGAAACAAATTAAGCTGTAAAATTCATCAATACGTATAATGAGCTTAAGGGGGTCAAGGGGTACATTAGAATTTTGTCACGCGATTTTCACGTGCGGGTGTGGTACGGAAGGTCTTTCATATCCCTATCCTTATATTGTTTTTATTACTATTAGTATTATTATATTTTGGCATACAACGACGAGACAAAGCTCATTATTAGCCCCACGGTGGCAGAAAAAAAACACGAGGGTTCCCGAAAACTACATTTTAAGGCTCTAAAACCAACAGTTTCTGAGATATTCCCAGAAAACTAATTTAATTTAATAAACAAATGAAGGAATGCAAGCCGGCAACCATGACAACAGGTTCTCAAGAGAAGACATCCAACGTTCCATCTATTTCTGTAAAAATCAATGCCACTCCTCTTATTACAATTCTGTGAAAGTTTGCAAATGGCTATAAGGTTATCACGGAACCAACTTAGACTGTAAAATTCATCAATGCGCATAAGGGGGTCAAGGGGTACCCTAGAATTTTTTCACGTGATTTACACGTGTGATATGTCGTACAGAATTGTATCTCAAAACGGCAACATTATTTTCAAAAAATACTCAATTGAAATAGTATTTTTTGCGGCTATTAGGAATTTGGTCCATTGGAGGCCAAAAACCCGAATATCCATGCACCACAAGCCTTTATAATTTGTTAAAGGTGTGTTCCTGTGGAATGGGACTTTACACAACGGTGAGGGTCAGTCTTTATGTGAGATGTATTGCGTTTCGTCTACGAGGTTTTCAATTTTATTTTCACGTCAGAAAGTACACGTTAGGTGAATTTAGATTGAGCAAATTCTAACTTTTTTTTCGACAAACGGGTTCATCGTAAGGATGATTTTGTTTGAAACTGTGTGGTTGATATATCCATATTCGGACTTCTGGGTGATATGTTGTAGGTTGGTTGGTTGGTTCCACAGTTTAGAAGCAGCAACAACGCGTTCACGTAGCCTCGTGTGTGTAGAATCTGCATGCTAACCGGTGTTAATTGTGATGGCTGTATTAGTGTGTGTTATCTGTATTTAAGGTAAGGACTGCAGACGATCAATTTCCAGGTTCCTACTTTTTCTACCAAGTGCTACCGTCAACGACACCTAGCCGTGACTTGGCTGCTAGATGCCACCGCAACCGGCAAACTTTGGAACTATTAGAGCGTTAATCAAATCTAACCTACAAATTTAGCTTCACACAATTGTAGTTAGTGGAAGGTTCTATTACATGCTATAAATCTATGACATGGGACCGCCGGCTTTACTTCCCCTCCGAAGTAAGGCATACTTAGGGATTTTCGGCCTTTCTGTGTATCTTTATGTACGCCTATAACTCGTGTTCGAATGTTTGGAGCATCGTAAAATTGGGTATCCATGAGAGTCAATACACCAATCATTTATAAAACTCTTCACCGTACTTCTCATAGAAGGATTGGTATAGCAAGAAACTTTTCAAAATACATGCTAAAATAGGCGAAATATAAAAATTATCCTAGAGCAGGCTGTTCCTAATCCACGAGTTTGAGTATGCGTACACGCGAGTACTCAGCAGTGATGCTCAGAGCACGGCTGGGGAGGGACTGGGGCTGATAGCCAATACGTCACTGGGCGAAGGTCATAACACAAGTGCATGCGCTTCCTGCCAGTCTTGAGGTATTCACCGCGCAGTGAAGGCAGCCCACACGGCAGAGCTGTATTGCATGTTGCAGGTTTACTCACGCAAGGCGGCGAGTAATCGACTGGTCACTGGCGAGCTGCTCGCCTGGAACAGCCTGCCCTAGAAGGACGACCAAAGCATATGTTGCGCTTCTCAATGAGAGACACCAAATTCGGGAGTCTATAAAGAGTCTCCGAAAACCACATTTTAAGGCCCTTAAATTAACAGTGTGTGTGATATTCCCAGAATACTAACTTCGCTCTGATAAACATATGAAGGAATAACAAGCCCCTAACCATTGCAACAGTAGCTCAATTGATAACGTCTGGGGTACTTCTGCTAGTCAGATAATATAACTCTTCAACGTGCAGTTTTGATGGATTTGTAAACATGGGTGAATTTACTTAACAGGAAGATAACAAGATGTTCAGTGAAAATCATATAGCCTACTTTCTCCTCAATGCATTGGTATTGTTATAACTCTTTGTCCTTTTCAAGGAGTATAATTGAATATTGGTTGTAGTAGCTTGTTGAAATACACCGTGTTATAAGGATATTAAACATGAATATGCGGTGCCTTTCGCTAGTGTTAACTCTGTTCAAAATTTCATACAATTCGGTTTCACCGTGTTTGAATTGATATGGTGGATCGATTTGCACATATACATGGGCACTATCTGCAAACTATTGGGCAGAAGACTTGGTAGGTCAGTCAAAAGACGCTTCCCACAAAAGGGTATGTTGTTGCAAAATTTGGTAAAGATCAAATGATTATGTTGGTCGTAATTTGATTTAAGCTTTTAATATTTTGGTGGCCGCCATTCCATTTCCGTCAAGATGGCGGCGATATAAAAGATGACACTGAGGTGCCCTTTCCTAGAGCTACGTCTGTAACTAATTTCGTTCAATTCGGTTTTACCGTGCGTGTATTGATGGGGGGAATTAATTTGCACACATGCATGGTCGTAATATGCAAACTATAAGACTGATGACCGTGTAGCTCGGTCGAAGAACGCATCTCAAATAAAGGTATGTTGTTGCAAAATTTAGTAGAGCTCAGATGATTAGGTTGGTCGTAATTTGATTTAAGCTTTTGACATTTGGTGGCCGCCATTACGTTTCCGTCAAGATGGCGGTGATATAAAGCATGACACTGAGTTGCCTTTTACGAGTGCTACCTCTGTACCAAATTTCGTTCAATTCTGTTTCACCGTGTTTGAATTGATAGGGGAAATCGATTTGCACACATACATGGCTGCTATCTGTAATCTGTTGGACTGATGACATTGTAGTTTGGTCAAAAATGCTTACCACATAAAGGTATATTGTTGCAAAATTTAGTAGAAATCACATGATTAGGTTGGTCGTAATATGATTTAAGCTTGTAACATTTGGGTGGCCGCCAATACGTGATCGTCAGTATGGCGGCGATATAAAACATGACACTGAGGTGCCCTTTGCTAGTGCTACCTCTGTACGAAATTTCGTTCAATTCGGTTTCACCGTGTTTGAATAGATAAGGGGAATCCATTTGCACACATGCATGGCCATCATCCGCAAAATATTGGGCTGATGACCTTGTAGTTTGGTCAAAAGATTCTTCACACACAATGGTATAATATTGTGAAAATTGGTAGAGATCAGATGATTTGGTTGGTCATACTTTGATTTAAGCTTATAACACTTGGGTGGCCGCCATGACGTTTTCGTCAATATGGCGGCGATATAAAACATGGCACTGAGGTGCCCTTTGCTAGTGCTACCTCTGTACCAAATTTTGTTAAATTCGGTTTCACCGTGTTTGAATTGATAGGGGGAATCGATTTGGACACATACATGGCCGCCATCTGCAAACTATTGGGGTGATGACCTTGTAATTTAGTCAAAATACGTCCGCCACACAAATATATGTTGTTGCAAAATTTGGTAGAGATCGGATGAATAGGTTAGTCGTAATTTGATTTAAGCTTTGAACATTTGGGTCGCCGCCATTATGTTTCCGCCAAGAAGGCGACGATATAAAACATGACACTGAGGTGACCTTTGCTTGTGCAACCACTGTACCAAATGTCGTTCAATTCGGTCTCACCGTGTTCGAATTGATAGGGGGGACACACATTCCGAGTACACACATTCACAGACACACACGCGCAATTTTTCTCCCTGTTTTGTTCTCATAATTCTACTTTCGTTTTGCAGAATTCGAAAGTAACTTAGGCTAAACAAAAATTCAGTACTTAGGTTTTATTCTATCCGTGTTCGTCTTTATTCCTTTCAAACGAATTCCTATATCAGTATTTAGAATTGGGTTACCAGTGACCCCACAATATGGTTCATGTCCTGAAAGTACCACAGCGTGGTTCTAGATTTAAGAGACTGTCCACTAAGTTTTCCATATTGAACAAACTCAATACAATCCTCCTGCAAAGGTAACTAAACACACAATAACACCTGCCATGACAAAATATTAATGTTTTTATTTTGTGTGACTAGTGCTGCCGCTCTGTGGTCGAATGAAGAATTGCTGTAATGTGTTGGCTCTAGTCTTGGCTGCTGTCCCAACCAAGGAGTAATAAGGAGAGGGCCTAACGACCAGGAAGTGAAGCCACAAGACATATGCTCATCATATGCTCAAAACATTGCGTTAGGGTCATAAGAATAGCATGGGATGGTGTGACATACTGTACGTTCTAACAAGAATTTCCGTGACGAACTAACGAGCCTACTTTTCTTAAAATTTAAGATTCATGCCAATGATTAATCTATAAATGTATCTATCTAGAATAATGACGAAATTAAGTTAGTAATATCGAAATTGTACATACATTGCACCTTCTTCGGATACAAGGACACAATTCTAGCACCGTCTCATCAAAAGGAAAGAGAGGATGAAAATTACAGACGGGAACAAGTAGCAGCCAATCGAGTGTTGTGTTTTGTGCTAAGAGGTCTTTCGACAAATTATCAGATACTGTGTGCCTTCTTTTTCACGAAGCAGCTGTCAGGACGGGACTTACATAAACTCCTGCTGGACGTTATTCTCGAGGTTGAACAATGCGGCTTCATAATTATAAGAATTGTCTCTGATAATCACAAATATAACACTACAATAATGAGGCATTTAGGGGGAGGGAATTTTCAACCAATGGTTAATCACCCATACGACGAGTCTAGGAAGTTATTCCTTAGTTCTGATCAGTGTCACATTAAAAAAACACATTAGAACGCAGTTTCTGTAACGAGAGATGACTGATGGTACTGGAATAATTTCAGGGAAATACTTGTCATTACTATACAAAATGCAAAAGGATGAGATCGTCAAACCTGTGAGACACCTCACTAAAACCACATCGAACCCACTAAATTTGAAAAAATTAATGTTCGGCGTGCCAAGGAAGTGTTCTCATCAGAAGTTATTGGTGCCATTAGTACACTGAAAGAAAATGTAGGCATGCACACGGAAGCGTACACATTCATGGACGTAGAAGAAACCATAATTTTTATGAAAAACGTTAATAAATGGTTCGCTATGCATGAGGTAAGCATCACATATCATCATATTCAGTCTAGAAATCCAGATAAAGGGCATTTCTTCTCATTAAATGACAGTCGCCTAAACTGGCTAGAGGAATATTTTCTTTCTTACCTTGAAACTTTAAAAGCTGCTAGTAACGCTGTTAGAAAGGACTTCCTGACTTCTGAGACTTATGAAGCTAAACAATTAATCACGGATTCAACTGACCAGTGCATAAGGTATCTTCTAAAAATGGGTAGAGGAAAGTCGCCAAATATGGGGAGTTTTTTTTTATAGGGTTCACATTAGTCATAAGAAGGAACGGAATAATTTTGGTTTTATCACTAATGTAAACCTCAGGTGGTATACTATGTATATTACAAATATGGGCACGTTTTATGTTGTAATACCCTCTGATATTATTGTTAACTTTAAAAGTGCACTTTCCCCATATTAGGCAACCGGGTTTCGTAATACGGGGAGGTTAGAAACCTCACGGTTTTTATTTATAACTAGCAGAAACCCGCGGCTACGTTCGCATCATAGTGGTGTCATATTTTTATTCAGTGAAATGCAGGTTTAACCCCGTTAACACCCCTTTAGAACCTGAATATCCAAAAATCACTCCTAATTAGACGTTTTCGACACGCAACAAATATATCCCCAAAATAACATTCTTCTAACTTTAATAGTTTTGGTTGGTCGATGAGAGTGAATATCCAAAAATCCTTCCTTATTGGACGTTTCCCTTCCAGAATTTCACCCCTTCCAAAGGCCCCTTAAATTGGATTTATGAAAAAGCAGTCGAACACCTATTTATTTAATTACCATATTTATTTATTACTAAGATGATTGTTTTCCTCTGAGTTTCAAACTCCTCGACTATGTCGTTTAAGAGATGCACGCTCCGTTAGGAATCCTTCAACCCTAACTTTTCACCCTTTTAACTCATAATATACACCACATCGAAAATCCATTAGACATGTGTCAGCTTATTTTTAGCCTATTTTCAATTTTGAAAAAATAGGCTTATGAGATCACCTTTTGTCCGTGTGTGTGTGCGCGTGTGTGTGTGTGTGTGCGTGTGTGTGTGATTCGTGTGTGTGTCCCCCCCTAATAAAATCGAAACGGCTGGACCGATTTCAATGAAACTCGGGAAGTTCATAGCACTATTCCCGGCGACCTCGACCGTGCCCTTCAAATTTTGTTAAATCTCTCCAATCCAACATGGCGGCTGTGCGAAATATTTCACTAGCATTCAATATCTCCGAAACTATTACCGATATCGCCCTGAAATTGTGTACGGTGATAAAGGGTACTACTAGAAAATCACCTATGAGACTTTCAAAAACCTGGTGACTACAAAACCAACATGGCGGCCAAGCGAAGTTGAGACATTTAAATAGACTTTTCTCGCGATTTAACTATCTAAATGTAATGAAACTTGGTACAGCAAATGTTTATACACATTGTAATGCACTGGAGTCTAATTTAGTTCAATTGTTTACATAACCTCAAAATGGCGGCTGTGCGAAATATTTCACTGACATTCTATATATCCGAAACTATTACAGATATCACCCTGCAATTTTGTACGGTGATAAAGGGTACTGATACAGGTATACCTATGTGTATTTCATAAACCTGTAAAGTACGAAACGAACATGGCGACCAAGCGAATTTAAAATATTTTAATAGACTTTTCTCGTGATTTAACTCTCTGAGCGCAGTGAAATGTGGTACAGTAATTGATTTTGCAGATTGTAATGCACTGCCATCTAATTTAATTCAATTGTTTACATAACCTCAAGATGGCGGCTGTGCGAAATTTTAAAATTAAGTTTTAATTTCTTGTGTCGTAATCATGCGATCGAAGTGAAAGTTTGAATAATGAACCTAGGCAATAATTGTCCTTGAATGGTACATAACTCTATGGCCTATACACATAACACTCCTAAATGGTGAGCTCCCGAAATATTTAGACGGTTCTCAATATCTATGAATCTTTTACAGCAACCAAACTGAATTTTTTAATGTTCATAGAGACTATGAACATATGTTCACCTATAGGACTTTCAGGAACCTGGTGAGCACAAATCCAACATGGCGGTGACGCGAAGTATAAATATTTAAATGGACGTTTCTCGCGAATTAACTATCCGAGTGCCGTGAAACGTTGCACGTTAAATGCTTATACAAATGTTGATCCACTGGCATCTAATTTATTTCAATGGTTTGCATTATCACAAGATGGCTGCTGTGCGTAAATTTAAAATCTCGTTTTTACTTCTTGTTGTCTAATCATGCGATTGAAGTTTGAATACCACACGTACACAATAATCTTAATGTAATAGTACAAAAATAAAAATCCAACCTGGCGACCATCTGAAATATTTAGACGGTTCGCAATATCTACGAATCTGTTACAGCAATTAAACTGAAATTTTGTATGTTGATTGTGGCAGTTAACATAAGTAGGATATTTGAAAATAGGCTGTATAGTTCTTCACGGAACTACTTGTTAATGATGAGTATATATGCCAAGTATCACATCCCCAAATGAAACCACTCGTGAGATATTGTTTTTCAATGAAATGCACGTTTACCCCCCTTAACACCCCTTTAGAACCTGAATATCCAAAAGTCTTTCCTTGGTGGACGTTTTCGACATACAAAGAACATATCCCCAAAATTTCATGTTTCAAACTTCAATAATTTTGGCTGGGCGATGATGAGTGAGTGAGTCAGTCAGGACATTTACTTTCATTTATTTTTTAGAATTTCACCCCTCCCCATAAACCCTTTAAATGGGATTTATGAAAAAACGGTCGAACGCCTATTCACTTATTTTTTAAGCTGATTTTTTCCGCTGAATTTCAAACTTCTCGCTAATGTCGTTTCAGAGATACACGCTATGTTAAGAATCCTTCAACCCCCAATTTTCACCCATTTCACCTCATAATATACACCATGTCAATAAACCCTTAGATATATGTCTGCTTATTTTTATTGATTAATTTATATGCCGAATATCACATCCCCAAATTAAACAACTCGTGAGATATTGTTAATCAATGAAATGCAAGTTTAACCCCCTTAACACACCTTCAGAACATGAATATCCAAAAATCCATCCTTAGTGGACCTTTTCGATATACAACGAACATATCCCCAAAATTTCAAATGTTTAACTGCAATAGGTTTGGCTGGGGGATGATGAGGGAATATCCAATAATCCTTCCTTAGTGGACTTCTTTCCCCCAGAATTTCACCCCTCCCCATGGGCCCCCTAAAATGGATTTATGAAAAACGGTCGACCACCTATTTACTTATTCTTCAAGCTGATTTTCCCCCTGAGATTCATACTTTAGGCCTCTGCCTTTTAAGAGATACTTGCTCCGCTAGGAATCCTTCAACCCCCCACTTTGCATACACACCTCATAATATACACTACATAGAAAAGCCCTCAGATATGTGTCTTCTTATTCTTAATGATGAGTTTATATGCCGAGTATCGCATCCCTCAAGAAAACCAATCGGGAGATATTGTTATTAAATTAAATGCAGGTCTACCCCCTTAACACCACTTTAGAACCTGAATATCCAAAAATACTTCCTTAGTGGAGGTTTTCGACATAAAACGAACATAATCCCAACATTTCATGTTTCTAACTTCAATAATTTTGGATGGGAGACGATGAGTGAGTGAGTAAATCAGGACATTTTCCTTCATTTATTTTTCAGAATTTCACCCCTCTCATGAACCCTTTATATTGAATTTATGAAAAAAAAACGGTCCAACACCTATTTACTTATTTGTAAGCTGTTCTTCCCCCTGAGTTTGATGAGTGTGTGAGGCAATCCGTTAGAACACTTTATTTCCTGTTTTTTTCTTTTCCCCCCAGAATCCCCCCCCCCTCTCCAAGGACCCCTTAAATTGGATTTATGAAAAAACGGTCGAACACCTATTTACTTATATTTTAAGCTGTTTTTTTTTTCACTGAATTTCCAACTTCTCGCCTATGTCGTTTAAGAGATACATGCTCCGTTAAGAATCCTTCAACCCCAAATTTTCACCCCTTTCTCCTCATAATATACACCGCATCGATAAACCCTTAGACATATTGTACCCAACTGTCATCATGTGGAACATGTGTTCGTATCCCAGCTAACTCACGGTCTTTCGAGGTACGGTATGGGACGTTCCTGCCCACCATACGACCACATGCTCAGGATTTGAGTCTACCAGGTAACTACTCTACATGAAAGAAACAACATATTCCTAAATAAAACATTTACTGATCTAAAGTCATGGCTATACAACTAAATACAAACATAGGACAATTTACATTTAATTTCCCACAATGCAAATCAGGGTTATTTTGTGAGTATCTTCTTAATTAGTGCTACACTGCACTAAAATCTATTTCTAGCATCCTATCATTGATACTTTCAGACCTCTACGAGTCTCCATAGTGTTCTTTATGTGACACAATTTTACTTAACAGGAGTATCACAACACAAAAGTCACATATCACTTAAATGACATTAATTCTGTAATAATAAAACATTACTCCGTTTCTTACGGGCATTTACTTTCATTAGCATAAATTCATTATTCTATGCCTTAATTAACAAATGTTGTTGTGTCGTGTGAATCATCTTCCTCCTTCCCATCAATATGAAACGCTTAAAAAGTGGTACGTTTCCCTTCCAAAATACACATGGACAAAAATGTTTATAGTTTCACCATACAACGATTTTCTGGGTCTGGTCGAAATTATTATCGTTACAAACGTGTCATGTTCTTAGAAATCATCTACCCGTCTGCATAAATTAGCGTGAACTGGCAAAAATGCACTTTAAAAGGATGTCTCCATTTATTTGGTTCAGCGTTCCTCCTCAGAGAATAACTGGGCCAAATAAAATCCGATTTCAATGATCCGACAATGTATGTGTGTTGAAACATATCATTTAATTCAATTGGCATCATCATAACAATCATATCTTAATTACATTTCGAAATATCGAGATTCTTCAGTGTCCCACTATGCTTTTAAAATTAGAGAGATCCGGCCGACCGACATCCCCTTCCCTAGCAGGCAATAAAATTAGTTCCAGCTGGCCGCGCAAGATGGCCGCTTGTCTCAGTGGACTACTTTCATACTCCTCTCATCTGCTAGCAAGGTCATCTTTGTTTACAATTGCAGTACAGTGGAGTGACCCAGAGTATTGTCTCAAGTAATTGAGTCATTCTGATTATTTAACACCTATAATTAGTGTATTGGGCTCAACTCGGCTCCTTAATTAACATTCATGGCTGGGGATGGATTCTGTAATAGCCTTGTCATTCTATGGTGAATACTAGTGGCTTTGGACGCGCATCATAATGAGAATACAAGATTCTCACCAGCAGCTGTCTCAATAATATAAGGAAATCTACGTTTCCTAAACGACGAACTTTGAATCTTACCTCTCAGGGCAGATCAACCAATACATGTGCTCACGGGGTCTCGAAGAACATCCCTTGTGACAACTATTCCTGCAAGCGATGGATACAGACAGGCTCTGTCCAATTCGCTGCGAATAACATAAGTACGCTCCACGGCGGTACTAACTCGTAGATTAGCCAACTTTTCACCTAACGTGCAAGCTATGCTAGCTTGGTCCCCGCAATTTTATTTACGTAAATCACTGGATTCTACGTTACATTGCTCGCTCAATGCGGCTCAAACAATACTTCTCATAGATGACTCAATTATTGAGGTACCCGCGTCCTCTCTGCAATTACACTTAAGCCAAAGCTTCAAATAGCTCCTAAAAACAAAATATAAAATTTACTGGCTTACATTACTTTAATGGTTCTCAAAAACAATCCTAAGAATTGACCATATTAAATATTCATTCAACACATCATTGACTCTGAAAAATTCCCGTATCTCGCTATATTTCACGTTACTTTCTTACTGTTTACCAAAATACAGTATCTTTATATTAGACATGACACACTTTGAACGTTCATTAGGCCAGAAATGCCTATTACTTCACTTTACTATTACCGACTCCAGATATTATTATTTTTATTATTATCATTTAACGTTACCGTTACATTCACCACAATTTTAGCCTGACTGGCCATAAACAAATCACCTTCCAAGCCATATTCTACCAAATACGAGTGGTGAAAGCTCGTACAATAAGTGACTGTTACATCTTAGTCTTAAGTGATGTTTCGTTGTATGGTGAACTATTTAGTTAGAATAACATTGTAAATTGGTACTCACTTTTTCATTTTCGCTGGATTATACCAGCACGCCAGCTCCGGGCCTACCATGACGCTTGATTTAAGCCATCATGCTATATCTCACACGACACGTAATTTCACATATTTCCCACATGATAATCATACTCTTATCAGTGGCTTTTCTCACTTTTACACAACACATATTAATCACAATACACATAAACACTTTTGAAAACACTATAATAAGATTTATATACACTTTTTCACTATTTCACAGGTTGATCCTTAATCGGACTCCTCCTAACGCCTGACCCCAGAGATGCGATGACTATGACAACCGCTGGTCTCCGTGAAAGTCTATCTGCGTATCCATGTGTTCGATTCTCGTTCCCCTCAATACTGTTTATTTCACCGTCATGATTACTTGTGATGCCTCTCGGCTCCCATAACTGCAATGATCTTGACGATACTGCGTCATTTATAAGTATGACAATACCTCCTGGTATTCTATGTCCAAAACCATCCTAAATTATTGCTACGCTGTAGCAAACTACACTTGCGTATAATAATGGATAAATCTCCTCTGCAAATTAACTCTTACGCGATTCATGATTTATATTTAGAAGCTGTATGATGCTTCCATTGTTCTTCAAATATATTCTAACATTTCGCGCACTTATTGGCAGCGTTTAGTTTACGCGTAGACTGACGATGAACTCAAGACGAACTGAAGAATAACTCGAAGACAACCAAAGACGACTAAAGACAACTAGCTTGGTCTGTGCTGCTCCCCTATATAAAGGTTTCTCGTAAAATGTAGTCCACAGGACACACGAGAGCGACTCCCTTCTTGAAATAATGTATTTCCATTCCAAATGACGTATACACCTTGTTCATCTAGGTGTGGAGGTCCCATAATCACTTGCGTGCAAGCGATCGCTTCGGCCAATTAATTACAATTAATTGCCTTATACCATCGCGTCCTGACGCCACCATGGTGATTCCCCTCTGGCTGGTCACGAAATCACTCCTCTCGAGCGTAAGCTCGGTGTTAACACGCTCATTTAGAGATATATGCTTTAATTTAGGTGTAGGACCACTTCTAATTTATCTCTCCTAAAATATATTCACCTGGGTGTACATTTCACTCCATTTCGATGCTCCAATTGGCTGCAATCAATTAATTTCCGTGGGCAATCATCCCCACTACAGTCTCAAGCGTTGTCCATTGGGGACTCCCAGGGTCATTAATTTCGAGCTGTCTCCTCGGTCCAGACGGAAAAAGTTCCACCGGCGCCCTGAATCTCCTCCCATTCGCTAGCTGCAATTAGTAAAATGTCAAGCTGGCCTGCCTTCACGTTTCTATACTTTGAAAACGTACATATGACTGCAATTTCTGACAATTATTCCCATAAACAGCTATGATATTCACAATCTGACCGTGAAATCATGCTATATTATTATATGTCTTTATACATCTCATTGCTCTTCGGGTTCCCTGTAACTGTTCCCCCTCAGAGGTCAATGGTTCGACTCTAGGCAGAATCATGTGACTGGTCTTCTCTGATAAGACCAGAGTTCGAAGCCAGTCTGCCGTGACCGATTGGGCACAATATGTCTGCTTATATTTAATCGTTAGTTTATATGCCGAATATCACATCCCCAAAGAAACAACTCATGAGATATAGTCATTCAATGAAATGCACGTTAACCCCCTTAACACCTCTTCAGAACCCGAATAAACAAAAATCCTTCCTTTGTTGACCTTTTCAACTTACAGTGATCATATTCCCAAAATGTAATGTTTCCAACTTCAACAGTTTTCGCTGGGCGATGATGAGAGAGTGAGTAAGTCAGTCAGGTCATTTTCTTTCAATTATTTTTACCAGAATTTTTACCCCTGCCCATGGACCCCTCAAATTGGATTTATGAAGAAACGCTCGAACACCTATTAACATATTTTTTAAGCTGTCTTTTTAGCCTACTTTCGATTTTTGCAAGAAATGAAAGTAGACTTATGAGATCACTACAGGGCCAAACATTTTGTGTCTGTCTGTGTGTGTGTATGTGTGTGTGTGAGTCTGTGTGTGTGTGTGTGTGTGTGTGTGTGTGAGTGTGTGTACTCTGAATGTCTGACCCCCCCTTATCAATTCGAACACGGTGAAACCGAATTGAACGAAATTTGGTACAGAGGTAGAACAAGCAAAGGGCACCTCAGTGTTATGTTTTATATCGCCGCCATCTTTACCAAATCTGAATGGCGGCCACTCAAACGTTCAAAACGTAAAATCAAATAGCGACTAACCAAATTATCCGATATCTACCAAATTTGGTAACAACATACCTTCATATAGGACGCGTCTTGCGACCAAACTACAAGGACATCCGCCGTACCATTTCACGATGGCGGCCGTGCGAATTATGCAAACTTTATAATCCATATCATGGGACCCACCAGTTCCGATTATCGAGCCGAGAATCGATTTAACTGTTCTAAAGGAAGAGACACGTTCGAAATTAAAAGTTTATTTTGTAATACTATAGTGTAGAAGTGATTTTAAAAAGCTGAGCCGTCTCGGTAAGAAGACAAGATGGCAGCGGATATCTTGTGCCTGACTTATATTTCACTAATTTGAGTATTTCATTCAATATAGCGTACTGATACAAAATAAATGAACTTAGTATGAAATGCTTTATACATAAATAATATACTCCACTGATGAAATCGTTAGGTCTAAATCATTATTTGCTAACAAGTTATATGTAAGTCATTTTATATAGATCAATGTCCGTTGGCACAAATAGCTCCGTGGTAAAGCGTTAGTCTGTCATTCATATGCCTATGGTTCAAACCCCATCAGAGTTGGGTTTTTTGCTTGAAATTTTACATATTTGTTGCTTTGTAATGACTCAGACATTTTAAAATTAAGCCTTATATTGTGCATATTCCGGTGCAAAACATATATTTAATTAAAACATAATTCACCAGCAGATTTGCTCGAGACATCTAGCAGCCAAAAAGGTAACTGCACGCCGGCCTACTTATTAACTTCCAGATTTTATTGAAAAGTTTCTTCTTATGGCCGCTAGAATGCACTCGCCCTGTTAGGATTATATTGTTCGATATTTCTCCACTAGATTTCACGGCTGGTCTACATGGGTCTCCATTGATAGTATACCATTGGCATTCTATGCGCATCGAATTTGAAGAATGACAGGATGATACTATGATACATTTTTACTACTTATTTTAAAGGGTTTGTTTCAGCCTATTGTGCGTTATTTGAAAATGTTATTTGAAGTAAAGAACAAAACGATTTCACATAGTAACTGAATTCTAGCCACAGGTACTGGTTCAGGTTATTAATACTTTTATTTCAGGCAAATAGCAATCGAAAATATCCACATAGTTGGTATACACACGTCTCTGTAGGGTCATGGAAAGATTTGTTAATTCAATTAGGGTTGTGAAAGCCATGCACAACCAGACGTGTAAAGACATGCCTCAACTCAAAGTTGGATGTTGCCCACGGCAGGTCGTATATGTAATAATAATAATAATAATAATAATAATAATAATAATGTTATTGGTTTTACATCCCTTTTAACTACTGCTGCTTTTAGAGAGACCGGGGTGCCGGAATTTTGGCCCGAAGGGGATCTTTGACGTGCCAGTAAATGTACTGACACGGCTCCCTCGCATTTGTGCACCCTCAAATGCCAGCTGACTGCGCCAGGATACGAACCTGCAACCTAGGGCCCAGCAAGCGAGAACGTTACCGCAGAGCCACGCAGCCAGTCCGGTCGATTATGTCTCCAGATCCATAACATTCTTGAGATACTTCTTATCTATCTTTCTTCAATGATGGTAGTAGTTTTTTTCTAGGTTGTGGAGTTTGGTAGAGGTAAATAGTTTCTAAGATCTTCAACCAAGAAATGATTCTATTATACTCTTTGATAATAACAACGAGTTATAACCATACTCATACATTTAGGAGAAAGTAGGCTATATGTTCTTTACTGAACATCTTGTTTCCCCTGAGTTTGATTAGTGAGTGAGTCAGTCAGTTAGGACACTTTCTCTCCTTTTTTTCCAGAAATTTTCCCCACCCCATTGGCCCTTAAATTGAATTTATGAAAAAACGGTCGAACACCGATTTACATATTTTTTAAGCTGATTTTTTTCCGCTGAGTTTCAAACTTCTCGCCTATGTCGTTTAAGTGATACACGCTCCGTTAGGAATTCTTCAAACCCCACTTTTCACCCCTTTCACCTTATAATATACACCATATCGAAAAATCCTTAGACACATGTCTGCTTATGTTTAATGATTAGTTTATATGCCGAGTATCACATCCACGAATGAAACCACTCGTGAGAAATTGTTATTCAATATAATGCAGTTTTAACCCCCTTAAGACCGCATTAGAACCTGAATATCCGAAAATTCTCCCTTAGTGGACGGTTTTGACATGCAATGTTCATATCCCCAAAATGTCATGTTTCTATAATTCAATAATTTTGGCTGGGCGACGGTGAGTGAGTCAGGACTTTTTCTTTGAATTTTCTTTTTTCAGAATTTCACCCCTCCCCATGAACACCTTAAATTGGGTTTATGAAAAAAAAATTGTCGGAACACCTATTTACTTATTTTTAAGCAGTCCCCCCCCCCCCTGAGTTTGATGAGTGAGTCTGTCAGTCAATCAGTTAGGACACTATCATTCCTGTTTTCTTTTCCCCCAGAATTTCACCCCTCCCCATTGGCCCCTTAAATTGGATGTATGAAAAAACGGTCAAACACCTATTTACTTATTTTTAAGATTTGTTTTTCGCTGAGTTTCAAACTCCTCGCCTGTGTCGTTTAAGAGATACACGCTCCGTTAAGAATCCTTCAACCCCCACTTTTCACCCCTTTCACCTCATAATATACAACACATCGAAAAACCGTCAGACACGTGTCTTCTTATTTTAAATGATGAGTTTATATGCCGAGTATCACATCCCTCAATGAAACCAAGCCGGAGATATTGTTATTCAATGAAATACAGGTGAACCCCCTTAACACCACTTTAGAACCTGAATATCCAAAAATCCTTCCTTACTGGGCGTTATCGACTTACAACGAACATATCCCCAATATTTCATGTTTCTAACTTTATTAGTTTTGGCTGGGCGATGATGAGTCAGTCAGTCAGTCAGTCAGTCAGGACACTTTGTTTTATACACACATCAAAAAAAGTTTTGCATCACCTCGGTTCCAAGAGTTCCGGAACCTTTAAATACAAAGGGAATAGAGATCAACACAAACAACATTTCAGCTCGTTTTATTGCTCATGAGACCCACACATTGCATGTTGTACCATCATACAGCTAGACTTTCAGCATTTGTGGTCCAGATTGCAGTACACACCACTACCTCTAATACCCAGTAGCACGTCCTCTTGCATTGATGCATGCCTGTATTCGTCGTGGCATACTATCCACAAGTTCATCAAGACACTGTTGGTCCAAATTATCCCACTCCTCAACGACAATTCGGCGTAAATCTCTCAGAGTGGTTGGTGGGTCAAGACGTCCATAAACAGCCCTTTTCAACATATCCCAGGCATGTTCGATAGGGTTCATGTCTGGCGAACATGCTGGCCACTGTAGTAGAGCGATGTCGTTATCTTGAAGGAACGCATTCACAAGATGTGCACGATGAGGTCGAGAATTGTCGTCCATGAAGACAAATGCCTCTCCAATATTCTGCCGATATGGGTGCACTATGGGTCGGAGGATGTCATTCAGGTATCGTAAAGCCGTTTCGGAGCCTTCCATGACCACCAGTGGCGTACGTCGGCCCCGCATAATGCCACCCCAAAACATCAGGGAACCACCACCTTGCTGCACTCGCTGGACAGTGTGTCTAAGACGTTCAGCCTGACCAGGGTGCCTCCAAACACGTCTCCGACGATTGTCTGGTTGAAGGCATATGCGACACTCATCGGTGAAGAGAACGTGATGCCAATTCTGTGGGGTCCATTCAGCATGTTGTTGGGCCCATCTGTACCGCGCTGCATGGTGTCGGGGTTGCAAAGCTGGACCTCGCCATGGACGTCGGGAGTGAAGTTGCGCATCATGCAGCCTATTGCGCACAGTTTGAGTTGAAACACGACGTCCTGTGGCTGAACGAAACGCATTATTCAACATGGTGGCATTGCTGTCAGGGTTCCTCCGAGCGGCAATCCGTAAGTAGCGGTCATCCACTACAGTAGTAGCCCTTGGGCGGCCTGAGCGAGGCCTGTCATCGACAGTTCCTGTATCTCTGTACCTCCTCCATGTCCGAACAACATCGCTTTGGTTCACTCTGAGACCCCTGGAAACTTCCCTTGTTGAGAGCCCTTCTTGACACAAAGTAACAATGCGGACGCGATCGAACTGCGGTATTGACCTTCTAGGCATGGTAGAACTACAGACAACATGAGCAGCGTATCTTCGTCCTGGTGGAATGACTGGAACTGATCGGCTGTCGTACCCCCTCCGTCTAATAGGCCCTGCTCATGCATGGTTGTTTACATCTTTGAGCAGTTTTAGTGACATCTATGAACAGTCAAAGGGACTATCTTTGATACAATATACACAGTCAACGTCTATATGCCGGAGATCTGGGAACCGAGGTGATGCAAAACTTTTTTTGATGTGTGTATAATAGATAGGTACACTGCACAAACCGCTCAGCAGGAAAATGCATAAACATTAATGAAAACCGAGTGATTCTGATGGAATTCATCTGTAAAGAGGTGCAAGGTATGTCTAATTTCTCTTAGATTTATTAGCACGCTATTTTATTTCGTGATATAATTTTTATTTTGTTATTGCGGAAATTATAATGATAATAATTATATAGTGTCACTAGCAACCCGCCCCGCTTCGCCCGGGAACAGTTATGAATGTGCTAGGAATAACTGTCAGACGTATTTTTTTTTTTTTGTTATTGGTTTTACGTCCCTTTTAACTACCCTGGCTTTTAGAGACGCCGGGGTGCCGGAATTTTGCCCCGAAGGGGATCTTTAACGTGCCAGTAAATGTACTGACACGGCTCCCTCGCATTTGCGCACCCTCAAATGCCAGCTGACTGCGCCAGGTTTCGAACCTGCAACCTTGGGCTCAGCAAGCAAGAACGATACCCCTGAGCCACGCAGCCAGACGGACGACGTAATTTAAGAATGGCGAGGTGCATGAGACACAAATCCCCCTCCCGTCCAAACTAAAATCACTTATATTGGGCGATGTATCGAAGGCTCTCGTGGCCTTTTTTGTAGAATTTTTCATGCTGAACAATTCTTACACTCATAGCATATTGATATGTTTAACGGTTTGTCCAGCGTAAGCTTAAAAAGCGCACGGACGTCAAGTTCTTTTCTCGAACTATTCACTGAAATCTGAAATCGTTACTGCTTGGCTCCCTTTGATCATAAATACATTATTTTCAACTGAAATCTTTCTCGATATTACCTTTACAGAATGGTGAAAGCCGCATCAAAATCCAACCAGTGGTTCTCGAGATTACCCGTGACATCCAAGAATCGGGGACTTTGTTTTACACTAACTAGAGATACGCCTTTGTCGTGCAATGCTTGGTTAACAGCGCTGTGTGAGCAGTTGAGTAACTAACAAGATTTCATGTAAAAGGTCTCATTGTCTAGGCCGGTTGTGGAGAGCGCAGCTCGCATTCAGTCGGCCGTGTCTTAACCATTGACTCATATGGAAGTTCCACCACTTATTACTTTATTCGCCCTGCTAGAGATATCACTCACAAACGCAATCAACGGGTCTCCCAATACAACTGTGGGAAAGAGAGTAGATGAGAGAGTTTTTGAGGCGGAGGGGTGGGCGGCAGGTGCAGGGTGCAGGGTCAACCGGCGCGGCGTTCCCAGTATTTATACGTGTCTAACCCTTTTTGTATATGGCACATTTTGGGATAAATCACATAGTTTTCGAAATATTAAAAAAAAACAGACAAAAATTACTGATTTTCCAACTTCTCCTCCCCCCCCCCCCCCCCCCCAACCCGACGCTCAAAATGGTGTAATTTTTTACCAAACCATATGTGGACTGTATAGAACACTTTGGATGTTAAGGTTTGGCCATATGTTGGACTAATTGCACCGTATTAGTAGACGAAATAACATCAACTTAACGGCATTTGGCGCATGCGCCGAAGAGATCATACCGACAGTAGTGGCTACGCAGGCTAAAGCGCAGCGTTACGCCATGGAGCCAAGCTCTCTGCTGACTCGGTAGACGCATGGGTTCGAGCCCCACCGTCGGCCGTCCTTAAAATGGTTTTCCATGGTTTCCCACTTTCAACACCAGGAAAATGCTGGGACGGTACCTTCTGACAAGCCACGGCCGCTTCCTTCCACATCCTCGCCCAGTTCATTCATCTTCATCCATTCCATCTCTCATCCCGACGTGCAGGTCGCCCACGGGGGTCGACTAGAAAGACCTGCACTCGGCCTCACAGGAGGCTACAGGACATAACAAAAAAAGAAGAGATCATAAATTAGCCGGGTCGCGGGCGGCCCCACAGTGTGGTACTAGGGTTAAGTGTTCCTGAGTGAGTGTTTCTATAAATTATGTCTCTAAATTTTTAAGCCTACTTTTCCCATTTTGCAAAAATGAGGAAAAAGTAGACATGATATCGATCCGGGAAAATGTCTGTCTGTGTGTGTCTCCCCCTATCAAATCCTAAACGGCTGGAGCTATCGAAACCAAATTTGGTAAGAGTAAAGATTACCTGGATATCTCAAGGCCATATTTGAAATTGACGTCAGTGCTATCAACTGCTGAAAAATCGCAATTGAAATTTTAGCTCTATGTTGGATATCTCAGAAGTTATGCATACGAACTATTCCAAAATTGGAAGACATATAGATAATAACATTCCAGATTAATTTTCAGAATTCTGTACATGCCGCTGTTGTCAACATGATTCTAAGCCTGCCGATAGGTCCAATTTCTAAATGCATGTAACTTCTATACGATGGATTGGATATCAACCACATTTCGTATGTAATATGAGTACTACACCTGATAGGACTGTGCGTATTCTAAAGAGCCACCAGGGCTGCCAACTGTTAATAAATGCTCTCTCTATGTTTTAACCCTAATATCAATATATCAGAAAGTATGCAAGCCAACAGCTCTAAGCTTTGCACACGTATAGTAACTTATATACATCAGTGCTGCCAACACGATTCTAAGCCTGCTGAAAGGTCCAGCTTTTAAATGCATATAACTTCTATACTAACAAATTTCGTATGTGCTTTGTGTACCATAACAGTTATGACTATGCGCATTCGTAAGAACCAGCAGGGCTGCCACCTGTCAATAAATTCTCTCACTATTTGTTCAATCCTAATGTCAATATATCAGATAGTATGCAAGCCATCTGAGATTCTAGATTCATTTGGTGTAACTAATATACCTCAGTGCTGCCAACATGATTCTAAGCTATCTGGTAGTTTCATTTTTAATTACACGTAACTTCTATACTAACAAATGGATTTTATCCAAAATTGGCAGTTTAATAGATCGTAAAATTTGAGATTAATTGTGAGCATCACATACATGGCATTGCTCCCAACATGATTTTACACGCACTGATTAATCCAATATCAAACAGCATGTGACGTCCATACTATCCATTACACTTCAACCAAATCTTGTATGTGCATTCTATACCTTTAGAGAGGGAACTAAGAATATATTCAGAGTCACCAGGACTGCCAACTGTAGTAAGTTACTCTATTAGGCAGCACTATTGCAGGTATATTTCAAATTCCAGTATTTAGAAATTTTAGTATTACCAACTGGATTTCGTCATTATTCTAGATAGGTCTATACAGATTGGCCTGCATTTTAAATTTTATGATAAGTAGGCTCTATAGTTCGTCACGGAACTACTTGTTATTTATGCACTATTACATTAAGATTATTGTGTACGTGTGGTATTCAAACTTCAATCGCATGATTAGAACACAAGAAGTAAAAGCGAGATTTTAAAATTTCGCACAGCTGCCATCTTTTGGTTATGCAAACAATTGAAATAAATTAGATGCCAGTGGATTAACATTTGTATAAGCATTTAACGTTTCACTGCACTCGGATAGTTAAATCGCGAGAAACGTCCATTTAAATATTTATACTTCGCGTCGACGCCATTTTGAATTTGTGCTCACCAGGTTACTGAAAATCCTATAGGTGAACTTATGTTCATAGCCTCTATGAACATTAAAAAAAACAGTTTGATTGCTGTAAAAGATTCGTAGATATTGAGAACTGTCTAAATATTTCGGATGCTCGCCATTTTGGATTGTTATATGTATAGGCTATAGAGTTCTGTGCCATTCAAGGAAAAGTATTGCCTAGGTTCATTATTCAAACTTTCACTTCGATCGGATGATTAAGACACAAGAAATAAAAATAATAATTTTAAAATTTGGCACAGCCGCCATCTTGAGGTTGTTGTTGTTGTTTGAGTCTTCAGTCTTTTGACTGGTTTGATGCAGCTGTCCATGCCCCTGTCCTGTGCTAATCGGTTCATCTCTACATAGCTACCACTCCCTACATCCGAGACAATCTGTTTAACATATTCTAACCTTGGTCTACCCCTACAATTCTTGTCCTCAACCCTTCCTTCCATCACTAAGCTTGCTATTCCTGGGTGTCTTAGTATGTGTCCTACTAACCTATATCTCCTCTTCATTAGCAGTCGCCAGAAATATCTCTCCTCTCCCACTCGTCTTAATACCTCTTCGTTTGTAACCCTATCTACCCATCTGATCTTCATCATTCTCCTGTAACACCACATTTCAAATGCTTCAATTCTCCTCTTTTCTGCTGCACCAATAGTTCAAGTTTCACTTCCATAGAGCGCCACGCTCCAGAGAAAGGCTTTCAAAAATGACTTCCTAATACCTAAATCTATGTTCGATGTCAACAGACTCCTTTTCTGTAGAAATGCTTTCCTTGCCTGAGCCAACCTACTTTTTATATCCTCTTTGCTTCGTCCATCACTGGTTATTCTGCTTCCTAAGTAACAGAAGTCTCCTACTTCCTTCAGCTTTTCACCTGCCAATTTGATCTCCATAGAGGTTTCTGATTTATTTCGGCTGCATTCCAGTTTTTTTTTTACATTTATTAATTTTCATCATGAATTCTTTCCGTAACACGGAGTCCATACCATTCAAAAACTCATTCAAATCCTCAGGCCTGTCGGCCAAGATAACGATGTCATCAGCAAATCTCAGAGTTGAAATTATTTCTCCTTGAATCGTCACTCCCACTTAAAATTTTTCTACAATTTCATTCATTGCTTGTTCAATGTAAAGATTGAAACGAATGGGTGATAAGTTGCAGCCTTGCCTCACACCTTTCTGAATACCAGCTTCTCGCTCCTGTCCTTCAGCTCGAATGACTGCTGTCTGGTTTCGGTATAGATTGAATATCACCCTCCTATCCCTGTACTTTATTCCAATCGATTTCAAAATGTCAAACAATTTAGACCAATCAACGTTATCAAAAGCCTTTTCTAAGGCTACAAATGCCATAAACGTTCTCTTATCTTTCCTTATTCTACCTTCCAAAATCAGCCAAGACTTAGTACAGCTTCCCTTGTTCCTACATTTCTCCTGAAACCAAACTGATCTTCACCCAACTCCGTTTCTATCTGGCTTTCCATCCTCTTGTAAATTATTCTAGACAGGATCTCTGAAGCATGAGTAATCAAGCTGATTGTACGGTAATCTTCACATCTGTCAGCTCCCAATTTCTTTGGTATAGGGATAATAACATTCTTCTTGATATCAGGGGATACCTCACCTGTCTCATAAATCCTACACACCAAGTAAAATAACCTGATCAGACCTTCATCACCTATGCAGCGTAGCAACTCAATCGGTAAACCATCTGAGCCTCGTGCTTTGTTCCTGCTTAAGTCCTCCAATGCTCTGTCAAATTCTGATCTCAATATTAAATCTCCTTTTGCATTCTCATCAATTTCCTCCTCTCTTTCCATTACATGATTCTCAATCTCCCTTCCCTTATACCAACACTCTATGTAAGCTTTCCATCTCTCAACCTTTTCTTCCCTATCTGAAAGGGGCTTTCCATTTGTGTCCTTAATATTACAGCACTTAGTCTTCTTTTCCCCTAAAGTATTCTTAATCCTTCGATAAGCAGTGTCTACTTTTCCTAATTTCAGACAATTTTCTATACCGGCACATTTCTCTTTCAACCATTCTTCTTTCGCTTCCTCGCACTTCTTGTTCACCTCATTTCTCAGACGTCTGTATTCTGCTTTCCCCTTTTCATCTCTTGCATTCTTGTGTTTCCGCCTTTCATCCATTAATTCTAGTATATCCTGAGTGATCCACGTTTTTTATCTATTCTTTCTTTCCTACCAATGTTCTCTTCTGCGGATTTTATTATTTCATTCTTCAAAAGTGCCCATTCGTCTGCAATTGAAGTTTGTTTGGGGTTTTTCATTAGTCCTTCCTTTATACTCTTCTTGTATCTTACGTTTACATCCTTCACTTTCAGTCTGTCTATCGCCCATCTTTTTGGCTTTTGACTTTTCTTCAGTTTCTTCAACTTTAATCTGCATTTCATAACATCCAGATTGTGGTCAGAGTTTATGTCAGCACCAGGATATGTTTTACAATCCAAAATCTGGTTTCGAAACCTCTGCTTGACCATAATGAAGTCGATTTGGTAACGCCCTGTATCTCCCGGTCTCATCCATGTGTATATTCTTCTTATTGTGGTTATTGAATATGGTGTTAGCTATGACCAATTCATGCTCGGTGCAGCCTACTTCCTCGATCATTCCTTTCACCTAATCCGAAATCTCCTACTATCTTCCCTTCTCTCCCTTTTCCTACCACAGCATTCCAATCTCCCATAACTAAAACATTTTCTTCACCCTTGATATACCTCAGAATTGCATCTATTTCTTCGTAGACCTTTTCAACAACTTCATCATCAGCTTGACTGGTAGGCATATGGACTTGTACCACTGTGGTGCACGTAGGTCTACCCCTACAATTCTTGTGTAAACAATTAAACTAAATTAGATGCCAGTGCATTACAATATGTATAATCATTTACTGTACCACATTTCAAGGAACTCAGAGAATTAAATCACGAGAAAAGTCTATTAAACTGTTTCAACTTCGCTTGGCCGTCATGTTCGTTTTGTACTTTACAGGTTTATTAAAGTTTCATAGTTAAACTATTATCAGTACCCTTTATCACCGTAAAAAATTTCAGAGTGATATCTGTAATAGTTTCGGAGATATAGAATGTCATTGAAATTTTTCGCATAGCCGCCATTTTGATATTATGTAAACAATAGAACTAAATTAGACTGCAGTGCAATACAATGTGTATAAACATTTGCTGTGCCAAGTTTCATTACGTTTGGATAGTTAAATCGCGTGAAAAGTCTATTTATAAGTCTCAAATTCGCTTGGCCGCCATGTTGGTTTTGTAGTTACCAGGTTTTTGAAAGTCTCATAGGTGAACTTCTAGTAGTGCCCTTAATCACGGTACACAATTTCGGGGCGATATCGATAATAGTTTCGGAGATACTGAATGCTGGTGAAATATTTCGCACAGCCGCCATGTTGGATTGGTGAGACACAATAAATTTGAAGGATACGGTCGGGATCGGCGAGGCTATGATCTTACCGAGTTTCATAGTAATCGCTCCAGCCGTTTAGAAGTTATTACTGGGGGACACACACACCACACACACAGACACACACCCACACACACACACGGACAAAAGGTGATCTCATAAGCCTATTTTTTTTTTCATAAAATGAAAATAGGCTAAGAATGAATAAATAAATATGTAAATAAATACATTTCTTGCAGAAAATAGTGGGACCAAGGCATAAATAAATTAATCTTTCGGATGGAAGACGATGGTACAAACCAAATTGCGAACTCTACAAACACCAGGAAACCTCACCGATGCCACCAGGAGGAGCCGCTTAGCTTCCTACGGCCACCTGTACAGAATGGACCACCATAGGCTGTCTTTTAAGATCTTCAACGTAGTCAAGAAGAGTAAAGCCACTGGGTCCTTGTCGATCAAACAAATTGAGAATGATCTTGCTGAAGTTAATATTCAGCAAGACACAATCAATGACAGGAGTCTGACAGTTGAAACTAGGCCTTTCCTCACATCCATTACAGAAGTTCCCCACAACGCGTCCAAGAAATGGTCCGAGGGACGTAAGTTAGAGTACAACAAGAAAATGAAAGATTACTGGTCGAATGAAAAGGCTCAAAATTTCAGCACAAAAGCAGCCGCCAAACCATCCACCAAAATAACCAGAAGTGGCAGACAGCAGCTAAAGCACAAGCACCGTGGTCCATAGGTGGCCCAAACATTCAAAGAAAGAAAGAAAGAAAGAAAGAAAGAAAGAAAGCACGAAAGAACGAAATAGATAAATAAATAAATAAATATGGCCATTACAGATTTAGGAAGAGACGTCTGCAGTTCTATGGACACATATATAGGATAGATGAGAACAGACTCACTAAGAAGATTTTCAATATCGTGAATGCAAGTAAATTGAAGACCAGTTGGATAAAAAAGTACATGAAGACATGGAATTACTAACAAGAAGTTCCGTTAAGAACTATACAGCCTACTTTTCATGCCAATGATTATTCTACAGAATATGAACCTATCTAGAATAATGACGAAATTAAGTTGCTAATATCGAAATTTCCAATTAGTTCGAAATACTGTATACCTGGCATAATGTATCCTAATAGAGCACTACAGTTGGCAGCCCTGAAGACTGAATATATTCTTAGTTCCGTCTCTTACGGTACTAAATACAAAATTTGGTTGAAGTCCACTGGATAGCATGGACGTTACATGCAGTTAAACATTGGATCAAACAGCGCGCGTAAAATCATGTTGGCAACAATGTCATGCATGTATTGGTCAGAAATAATCTGAAATAATATGATCTATTGTTGTGCCAATTTTGAATGAAATCCATTAGTTAGCATAGAAGTTACATGCATTTTAAAATTGGACCTATCAGCAGGCTTAGAATCATGTTGGCAGCACTGACGTATATTAGTTCCTCCAAATTCGTCTAGAATGCCAGGTACTATACGTGTGCAAAGTTTAGAGCTATTGGCTTGCATACTTTCTGATATATTGATATTAGGGTAACAAAAATAGGGACAGCACATATTAACAGTTGGCAGCCCTGGTTGCTCCTTAGAATACGCATAGTCATATCTGTTATGGTACACATAGCACATACGAAATTTGGTTGAAATCCAAATGATAGTATGGAAGTTACATGTATTTAAATTTGGACCTATCAGCAGGCTTAGAATCATGTTGGTAGCACTGACGTATATAAGTTACTCCAAATTAATATAGAATGTCAGGTACTATACGTGTGCATAGTTTAAGGCTGTCGGCTTGCATACTTTCTGATATATTGGTATTTGGATAAAATAAATTAGGAGCATTTATTAACAGTTGGCAGCCCTGGTAGGTCTTAAGAATACGCTCAGTCATATCTGGTTATGTACACATACAACATACGAAATTTGGTTGAATTCCGCTTGATAGTGTAGAAGTTATATGCATTTAAAAATTGGACCTATCAAGAGGCTTATAATCATTTTGGCAACACTGCCATGTTTGGCCTCCTGGAAATTAAACTGAAATATTATGATCTGTACGTGTGCCAATTTTGACATAGCTCCCATTCATACTTTCCAAGATATCCAACATGGAGCTCAAATTTCAATTGCGATTTTTTAGCAGTTGGTAGCACTGACATCATTTTCAAATATGGCCGTGAGATATTCAGGTATAGATCTTTACTCCTACCAAATTTTGCTTCGATTGCTGCAGCCGTTTAGGAGTTGATAGGGGGGGACACACACACAGCCAGACAGACAGACAGAAGGAAAGACAGACAGACAGACAGACAGACAGACAGACAGACAGACATTTGCCCGATCTCATAAGTCTACTTTTTCCTCATTTTTGCAAAATGTGAAAAGTAGGCTAAAAATCTCTGAAGACGACATTAAGGACAAAGAACAATTTAGAAATAAAATCAGAAACACGAAGTTTGTACAAGTCTCAAGGAAGGACTCATCAAGAAACAAGTAGTTCCGTGAAGAATTATACAGCCTATTTTCATATATCCTACTCATGTTAATTGCCTCTATCGACATACAAAATTTCAGTTTGATTGTCGTGATATATTCGTAGATATTGAAAACAGTCTAAATATTTCAGATGGTCGCCAGGTTGAATTTTTATTTATGTACTATTACATGGAGATTATTTTGTACGTGCGGTATTCAAACTTCAATCGCATGATTAGGACACAAGAAGTAAGAACGAGATATTAAAATTTCGCACAGCTGCCATCTTGTGGTTATGAAAACAATTGAAATAAATTAGAAGCCAGTGGATTAAAAGTTGTATAAGCATTTAACGTGCAAAGTTTCACTGCACACGGATGGTTATATCGCGAGAAACGTCCATTGAAATATTTATACTTCGGACGCCGCCATGTTGGACTTGTGCTCACCAGGCTACTGAAAGTCCTATAGGTGATCTTATGTGCATATCCTCTATGTACATAAAAAAATCAGTTTGATTGCTGTAAATGATTCGTTGATATTGAGAACCGTCAAATGTATTTCGGATGCTCGCCATTTGGGATTGTTATATGTATAAGCCATAGAGTTATGTACCGTTAAATGAAAATTATTGCGTTGCTTCATTATTCAAACTTTCACTTTGATCGCATTATTACGATAAAAGAAATAAAAATATAATTTTAAAATTTGGCACAGCCGCCATCTTGAGGTTATGTAAACAATTGAACTAAATTAGATGCTTGTGCATTACAATATGTATAATCATTTACTGTACCACATTTCACTGCGCTCAGATGATTAAATCATGATAAACGTCTATTAAAATGTTTCAACATCGCATGGCCGCCATGTTCGTTTTGTACTTTACCGGTTTTTGAAAGTTACATAGATATACTTGCTGCAGCAGATCCCTTTATCACCGTACAAAATTTCAGGGTGATATCCGTAATAGTTTCGGAGATATAAAATGCCAGTGAAATATTTCGCACAGCCGCCATTTGGTTTTTGAAAGTTACATAGACATACTTGCTGCGGCAGTTCCCTTTATCACCGTACAACATTTCAGGGTGATATCCGTAATAGTTTCGGAGATATAAAATGCCAGTGAAATGTTTCGCATAGCCGCCATTTTAAGGTTATGTAAACAATTGTACTAAATTACACGCCAGTGCATTACAATGTGTATAAACATTTGCTGTACCAAGTTGCATTACGTTTGGATGTCTAAATCGCGAGAAAAGTCTATTTAAAAGTCTCAAATTCGCTTCGCCGCCATGTTGGTTTTGTAGATACCAGGTTTTTGAAAGTCTCATACGTGAACTTCTAGTAGTGCCCTCTATCACTGTAAAAAATTCCAGGGTGATATCGGTAATAGTTTCGGAGATACTGAATGCTGATGAAATATTTCGCAAAGCCGCCATGTTTGATTGGTGAGACACAATAAAATTTGAAGGTCACGGTCGGAGTCGCCCGGAATGGTGTTATGATCTTAACGAGTTTCATTGAAATCGCTCCAGCCGTTTAGAAGTTATTAGGGGTCACACATACACACACCATCACACACACACGGACAAAAGGTGATCACATAAGCCTTTTTTTTTCATAAAAAGAAAATAGGCTAAAAAATAGACAGAGGAAAGAAATAAAAAAGTGAGTTAATGAAGAGGTTTTGGGAAGAAAAGAAGAGAGGAAAAGGAAGTGAAACTGTGATTGGCTCTAGTTCTCACGCTCGCCTGGAGGGGAATAAACGGCAATAATTAATAAATAAATAAATAAATAAACAAGAAGTTCCGTGACGAACTAAAAAGCCTTTTAGGTAGATTTCATTAGAAAGCTAACTATTGCAATGGGTTCCATGTTTCGACTTCCGGAAAATTTCGACATATCTTCGCGTTTCACATCCCCCAGACCCCAAAACCACCGTCAGTTCAAAAGTTTATATATAATTTATGTATGTATATGTGTGTGTATATATATATATGCATATCAGTTTCTTGTGGACACGATAACTGCCGTAATTTTGGACCAATCACTTTGAATTTTTACATAATATGTATCCCTATAAAATCTCGGTCGAGTTCGTTAATGGGCAAAATCGGTCGAAGGGGGTGAAAATGGGGGGCTTTTTTCGAAAAATTGAAATTTCGCTATAACTGTCTTAATACGTGAAATATCGAATCCATTCAAAGTTCATAATATGTGTCGGATAAGTGCCAACAATTTATGTCAAATACGTTTTTTGATAGCACCAATCATTGACCAAAGGGGTGGAAAAAAGTGGGTTTTTCGGGAAACATTAATCATATCTCTCTTAATAGGCACAATATCAAAACCGTACAAAATGGACAATATTCCCCGAATAACTACCTAAAACTTTTGTCTGAAAGAATTTTTGATATGACCCACCATTACGCCAAGGGATGAGAAAAATGATTTCGGAATTATAAGAAAATGCCAAGAGCTATCAGAGGTTGCCATGGCAACACTACTAAATTGATGAGGGATGAGCCGTTGCCATGACAACGCACTTGCACGAGATCAGATTCAGTATTTCCATCTGACTAAGCCGGCCCCGTGGTGTTGGGGTAGCGCGCCTGCCTCTCACCCGGAGTCCCCGGGTTCGATCCCCGGCTCCGTCAGGCATCTTAAAACTGACGTGAGGGTTGGAACGGGGTGCACTCAGCCTCGTGAGGACAATTGAGTAGCTGTCTGACAGTGAGACAGCACCCCGATCACGAATACCAATATTACCGGCCGAGGGGACCCGACGCGCTGATCACGCGTCACCCCAATATCTGCAGGCCAAATGGCTGGGCAGCGGTCGCTTGGTCGGCCTTAGCCCGTCATGGGCTGGATGGTGCCAGGGGTTGACTTTGACATCTGACTAAGTGGGAAGCGGCTTCGGTGACGTAACTGGTAGCATGCAGAATGTCTATGCCCAAGGTCGCGGTTTCAAAGCCGGCCGAAGTCGTCGGATTTTCTAAGAGCGCTAAAATCCCTCAGTATGCTTTCCTTTGGAGGGGAAGTTCCAACGTTCGTTACGAGTTGCTGGTTGGGGTGGCATCTAGTAGCCAAGTTCACAGCTAGGTGTCATTGACGGTAGTAACTGGTAGCAACATTAGGAACTACTGCTTGAAATTGACCGTCTGCAGTCCTTACCTGAATTACAGACTAATACATCCATTACAATTCACACCGTTTATCAGACAGATTCTACTCTCACCCAAAGTACACGGGGTTAGATGACCACGTTATCGCAGCCCCTAAACTGAGGAACCAACCAGAGGTAGATTTCATTAGAAAGCTAACTATTGCAATGGGTAGGCTACCATGTTTCGACTTCCGGAAAATTTCGACATATCTTCGCGTTTCACATCCCCCAGACCCCAAAACCACCGTCAGTTCAAAAGTATATATATATCAGTTTCTTGTGGACACGATAACTGCCGTAATTTTTCACCAACCACTTTTTACCGGATATGTATACCTATAAAATCTCGGTCGAGTTCGTTACTGGGCTAAACCGGTAGAAGGGGGTGAAAATGGGGGGCTTTTTTCGAAAAAGTGAAATAATGCTATAACTCTCTTAATATATGAAATATCGAATCCGTTCAACGTTCATACTATGTGTCGGATAAAGCCCAAACATTTATGTTTGAAGAGTTTTTTATATCACCAACCATTGACCAAAGGGGTGGGAAAAAGTGGGTTTTTCGGGAAACATTAATCATATCTCTCTTAATAGGCACAATATCAAAACCGTACGAAATGGACAATATTCCCCTAATAATTACCTAAAACTTTTGTCTGAAAGAATTTTTGATATGACCCACCATTATACCAAGGGATGAGAAAAATGATTTCGGAATTATAAGAAAATGCCAAGAGCTATCAGAGGTTGCCATGGCAACACTACTAAATTGATGAGGGATGAGCCATCAGACGTTGCCATGACAACGCACTTGCACGAGATCAGATTCAGTATTTTCATCTAAGTGGGAAGCGGCTTCGGTGACGTAACTAGTAGAATGCAGAATGTCTATGCCCAAGGTCGCGGTTTCAAAGCCGGCCGAAGTCGTCGGATTTTCTAAGAGAGCTAAAGTCCCTCAGTATGCTCTCCTTTGGAGGGGAAGTTCCAACGTTCGTTGCGAGTTGCTGGTTAGGGTGGCATCTAGTAGCCAAGTTCACAGCTAGGTGTGGTTGACGGTAGTACCTGGCAGCAACATTAGGAACTACTGCTTGAAATTGACCGTCTGCAGTCCTTACCTGAATTTGGACTACTACAGCCATTACAATTCACACCGTTTATCAGACAGATTCTACACTCACCCAAAGTACACGGTGTTAGATGACCGCGTTGTCGCAGCCCCTAAACTGAGGAACCAACCAGAGGTAGATTTCATTAGAAAGCTAACTATTGCAATGGGTACCATGTTTCGACTTCCGGAAAATTTCGACATATCTTTGCGTTTCACATCCCCCAGACCCCAAAACCACCGTCAGTTCAAAAGTTTATATATAATTTATGTATGTATATGTGTATATATATATATATATATATATATATATATATATATATATATATATATATGCATATCAGTTTCTTGTGGACACGATAACTGCCGTAATTTAGCACCAATCACTTTGAATATTTTACCGAATATGTATACCTATAAAATCTCGGTCGAGTTCGTTAATGGGCTAAATCGGTCGAAGGGGGTGAAAATGGGGGGCTTTTTTTCGAAAAAGTGAAATATTGCTATAACTCTCTTAATATGTGAAATATCGAATCCGTTCAACGTTCATACTATGTGTCGGATAAAGCCCAAAAATTTATGTTTGAAGAGTTTTTTTATAGCACCAACCATTGACCTAAGGGGTGGGAAAAAGTGGGTATTTCGGGAAACATTAATCATATCTCTCTTAATAGGCACAATCTCAAAACCGTACAAAATGGACTATATTCCCCTAATAATTACCTAAAATTTTGTCTTAAAGAATTTTTGATATGACCCACCATTATGCCAAGGGATGAGAAAAATGATTTCGGAATTATAAGAAAATGCCAAGAGCTATCAGTGCTTGCCATGGCAACTCTACTAAATTGATGAGGGATGAGCCATCAGACGTTGCCAAGATAACGCACTTGCACGAGATCATATTCAGAATTCCATCTGACTAAGTGTGAAGCGGCTTTGGTGACGTAACTGGTAGCAAGCATGCTGAATGTCTATGCCCAAGGTCGCGAGTTCAAAGCCGGCCGAAGTCGTCGGATTTTCTAAGAGCGCTAAAAATCCCTCAGTATGCTTTCCTTTGGAGGGGAAATTCCAACGTTCGTTGCGAGTTGCTGGCTGCGGTGGCATCTAGTAGCCAAGTTCACAGGTAGGTGTCGTTGTCGGTAGTACCTGGTAGCAACATTAGGAACTACTGCTTGAAATTGACCGTCTGCAGTTCTTACCTGAATTACAGACTAATACAGCCATCCCTAAGTACACGGGGTTACATGACCGTGTTGTCGCAGCCCCTAAACTGAGAAACCAACCAAAATCTCTGCGGGAGATATAATTTTGCGTGAAGAAGTAACAGACCGTTACATAGTTACACATCAGTGTCGAAACCTTGCATAAGGACAGTGTGACCACAAGTATAAAAATGGACCCCAAATGACAAGGTTACCGTTCCCATAAGACAATAAAATGTTTAAAATAAGCATAAAATGACGAAAAACAAAGTTAATTAAGCTCCAATTATAAAATACCTTCTCGCAATAAATGTGGTCTGATCCTTCTACGAAAATCTGCATATTCTGCCTATTTTCGCCTATCCCCAAGTTTGTCCGGTGAAATCTACCTCCGCCTTCCGGCGTGCCGAGAGGACTTTCTTATTTTTCTTAAAATTTAAGATTCATGTCAATGATTAATCTATATGGACATAGGCTATCTCGAATAATGACGAAATAAAGTTGGTAATATCGAAATTTCTAATTAGTTCGAAATATACCTGGCATGATGTAGCCTGATAGAGCACTACAGTTGGCAGCCCTGGTGACTGAATATATTCTTAGTTCCATCTCAGAAGGTTCATAATACAAAATTTGGTTGAAGTCCAATGGACGTTACATGCAGTTAGACATTGGACTTATCAGCGAGCGTAAAATGATGTTGGCAACAATGTGATGCATGTGTTGGTCAGAAATTATTTGAAATATTATGATCTATTGTTGTGTCAATTTTGGATGAAATCCATTTGTTAGTATAGAAGTTACTGGTATTTTAAAATTGGACCTACCAGCAGGCTTATAATCATTTTGGTAGCACTGACATACATTAGTTGCTCCAAATTAATCTAGAATGTCTGGCACTATACGTGTGCTAAGGTTAAGGCTGTTGGCTCGGATACTTTCTGATATATTGGTATTTGGATTTAAAAAAATAGAGAGAGCATTTATTGACATTGGCAGCCCTGGTGGTTCTTAAGAATACGCTCAGTCATATCGGTTTTCGTACACATAGTACATACGAAATTTGGTTGAAATCCAATTGATAGTGTAGGAGTTATATGCATTTAAAAATTGGACCTATCAGTAGGCTTAGAATCATTTTGGTAACACTGTCATGTATGGCCTCCTGAAAATTAAACTGAAGTATTATTATCTATATGTGTGCCAATTCTGGAATAGTTCCCATGTATATATTCCAAGATATCCAACATGGAGCTGAAATTTCAATTGCGATTTTTCAGCAGTTGGTAGCACTGACATAATATTCAAGTATGACATTGAGATATCCCGGTATATATCTTTACTCATACCAAACTTGGTTTCGATTGCTGCAGCTGTTTAGGAGTTGATAGGAGGACACACACACACTGACAGACAGACAGACCGACACACATTTTCCCGGATCGATCTCATAAGTCTACTTTTTTTCCTCATTTTTGCAAAATGTGAAAAGTAGGCTAATAAAAAATAAATAAATACATAAATAAATATATAAATAATTAAACATTATCATTAAATAAATAATAAATTTACAAATAAATACATAATATCTACGATATATAGGTTGTATCAATTGTAAGACTGCCTCTGTCATTAATACAAGCAATTCAGGCTAGCTATAACTCCATGATTCACTATTGTTATTGCTGCAACGTGATTTTATATTTAGGAAATACTACGGCTCTCGAGCCACGAGCGACTGGAAGGGAGATCATAGAGTAATCGCATTCCTTCCCAAGCTCGGCCTGTGTCAGGATGCATTAATGCTGATTGCCACTGCCTACTGTTTCATATCCAGCTCGAATTTGCCTGTTTAAATAATCTGTTTGTTTTCTATTTTAATACCACTGTTTGTTCTCTACATTATCACACTGTGCCACGCTAATGGACTGGAATATAATGCAGTGTTTATATCGTAGTAACGTACTCTATTTAAGCCTATCTTCGAATGATAATAAGAAATATTTAGCATTACTTCGCGAGAAAGTTTGACTCACTACGTTCATCCATAACTTCTTGTTGCATACACTGTAACGAGTGTAACCTGTATGTTTGTGGTTGCCCCAAGTCAGATTAGGCTATTATTATATTTGAATTAGCGGCTTCGGTGGCGTAGTTGGTAGCATGCTGAACTGCTGTGCCCAAGATAGCGGGTTCAAACCGGGCCGAAATCGTCGGATTTTTTAGGAGCGTTAAAAATCCCTCAGCATACCTTCCTTCGGAGGGGAAGTAAAGCGGGCGCCGGCAGTCCCGTGGCATAAATTTATGGCATGTAAAAGATCCTCCCACAGACTAAACTTGTGTGAAGCTAAATTGCTAGGTTAGATTTCGTCGGAACGCTCTATTAAAGTTCCAATGTTCGCCTCTAGGTTTCATTGATATCTGGTGGCGAAAGTTGGAACTACTTGAAATCGAACGGAACTTGTAGCTCACCCTAAGGTTGTCCGCTGGAAGCAGGTACAGACTCAGACGAGCCGAACATGTCCTCGGACACTCCCGGCACTAAACGCCATACGATAAATAAATAAATAAATAAATAAATAATATTTGAATTGCAGCCAATGGCAGCGAGGTATTTTATTTAACGCCCGTAGGTTCCCCATGAAATTCAATTTCAAGTAGTTCCAATTTCGGCTACCAGAGATGGCACTGAAACTGACACCTAGCAGCAAACGTTGAAACTTCATAGAGCGCTTCTAACCAGATAACCAACAAATTTAGCTACACACTACCATTTGTAGTGGTAGGTTCTTCTACATGCCATAAATCTATGACATGGACCCGCCAGCTTTACTTCCCCTCCGAAGGAAAGTATACTGAAGGATTGTAACGCTCTTAAAAATCCGACCACTTCGGCCGAGTTTGAACCCACGATCTTTGGAATAACAGTTCAGCATGCTATGCTGTTCTCCTCTTCTCTTTCGTATCTTATTGTTTTGGTCCCGAGTTTGTTTAGCCCTTCGTTTGTAGATTCAATGTGGATATTTCTTATTGGGTTCTTCTTTATTCGTTTAGGCCAGCTATGGACCACGTCATTTCACCTGCTTCCGTCTATGGGCCTTTTTCTTAACCCAGTAGCAGTGTTCGCGCATTCGCTGCCTGTAAAACTCCCTTCTTTCATTAGACCACTGCATGGCGGTTTTTAATATCGCTTTTTCTTGGAATTGATGGTGTGATCCAAGCTTTTCCTTCAAAAGATCACGTTCCATAATGTCCGCGTGGGTGATCCCTACTTCTTGCAAATCCTTGTCTACCTCACAAAACCAGGGGCCCTTGTTTTTCTTGTTAAGAAAATAAGTAAATATCCGATTGGCGATTCTCTCGGGTTTCATACGAGTTAAGTGGCCATAGGAAGATATTCTTCTCTTCCGAATTACTTGAGATACCCTTTCTACAGTACATGATGGTACAGCCCATTGTTATGCCGTCTCCTGTATTCACCATCATGTCTCAACGGTCCTAAGATCTTCCTCAGAATCATTCTTTTCTTGTCTTCCAATTTCTCAACCAGACCCTTCCTATTCATTGCCAGGCATTCTGCTGCTTAAAGTGCCTCAGGTCGGATAACTGTATGATAGTGTCTTAGTTTGGCATTTCGGGACACTGCTTGTTGTACAGTCCTTCCGTTAGCTGTCAGGCTAAATGTTGGGCTCGATCCACTCCCCTAGGTCCTTAAATTTTTTTGCCTGACGTATCTTGCCATGTTCATCTTTTAATTCTTTGACTGCAGGGTTAATATTAGTTATAAACTCGGTCTTCTCAAAATAAATCTGTAAGCCTGCCTTTGCCGCTTGTATTCTGAGTTGGTAGACTTGTTTTGCGGCTGTGTCTAGGTTCTAGGGAATCAGAAAAGATTGCTATATCATCTGCGAAAACTAGGCAGTAAATTGTCAGCTCCAAGCTCCTTCAGCCCATTCTCACGCCATTTTCTAACACTTCTTTACCCATCCCCTTGCGCCATTCACGAATTACATTCTCTAGTACACAGTTGAAGAGTAAAGGTGACAGTCCATCTCCCTGCCTCACACCCGTCCTGATTTTGAAAGTGTCTGAAATTTCTCTTCTAAATTTCACTCTGGAGTTTGTGTTGGACAATGTCTGCTGAATAATTGCTCGTGTTTTGTCGTCCAAACCCATTTCTTTTAAGATTTTAAAGAGTGTGGTTCGATCAATAGAATCATAGGCCTTCTTCAAGACGACGAAGAAAACTACGAACTTCCTGTTTCTGTGCTTCAAATATGAAAGAACAGATTTAAAACTCATGATCTGCTCTGTACATGAACGACCTTTCTTATTGGGTTATTGTTATTATTATTATTATTATATTTTATCGTTTTTTCCTTCACATCTTCAAATTTCTTGTGTTTAGTTATCATCTGTAATGCCATAGTGGCGGTGTGCTTGTGGGGACATGGTATTAGAAAAATGGCTGCTGTGGGCGAGGGCCAGACATTACCACCTTGTAGCAGCACCAGCCATTCACGAGCCTCCTTGTGAACGAATGTATATTTACGACGTAAAACAACAATAAGGGTGAAAGAGAACAAGAAGTAAAACAAGATACTGGAGAAGCAAGAAGAGCGATGAAGATTATAATGTACATTATTTGGATTTGTGCAGCTTCTGGATTCCTGCAAGATATCTTGATTTCAAGTAAGGTTTTGTCCTGCTTCGAGTACCATCACTTCCATAATTACAACATAATGAATGAGTTGTGTTTATTGAATTCAGTAGCTCTCGCTGAAACTTCTACCTTCCTCCAAAGAATAATGGATGATAGAACCTCCCAACAGAGCTCAAATGAAACACTAAAAAGAATTCTAAGTCCTTAAGAAGGAGCGCAGTGAACTAACCAGTAAGAGTTTTGAGCAATCCACTACTGTTGGCTTGTGTTCTAATACCAAAAACTAACCAGCTTTGGTCTAATGTACCGTATCATGTTTCCTGCAAGCACACTCGTATAAGTAATTAATAAATTTAACCCAATTTTAGTTCCTTCCTTTTCTTTTTGATGATGATGAGGATGATAATTGTTGTTTTAAGGGGCCTAACATCTAGGTTATCGGCCCCTAATAGTTTGGGTGATAGTGAAAGATGAGATGAGAATGAAAACTACAACTAATACTAACTACAAACTTAAATACTAGAAGAAGAAATGGTAAACAAAAAAAGGATAAGGAAAATAAAGGACAGGAAGAAAAGAAATACCCTCAACCCTCGAAGAATGCGGATTGAGGGACTTGGAAGGAGGGAGAGACATAAAAGGCAGATAGGAAAGGGAAACGGAAAGAAATGAGGGCCTGCCCCAAGATCGGAGGAAAAAGGGGGCAAAACGGACCCAGCTCAGGAATTCCTCGGGATCACCAAGTCCTAAACTCACCAGTCGTGAGCCCTTTAGGGTGCAGCACTATCCAGAGTGCACCAGAAGTGGTGAGGCTACATACTCCCTGCCTCCTTGAGAGTCTTGTGCAGAAGGCAGGAGATAACCTGAAAGGGAGAAGAAGGCAGACCCCCCTCGAAGAATGAGGGTATCAGGAAAGATGAGACAAGGGCCAATTAAGGCCGGAAAGGAAGAGATTTCCTAGGCTTCAGATACCCTAATACCGTCGGGGTCAGAAGAGAACAAGAGTTGACCAAGAGAGGTCGGCAGGAAAGAAGATGGAGAGGAGCCCGGCACAAGTAAGTGGAAGCAATGCCGGACTCAGCTGGGGTCCCGTGGTCGCCAACCCACGTCCCACTAGATATGAGCCCCTGGGGGGTCTTTCCTTTTTGTTGTGTGATTTATCTAGCGAGTACATCGCCCCACGGCCCCAGAGTTGTAAGTAATTTTAGGTTGAATATTCATTGTGGTGTTTGAAGCCATATTTTCAGTGTTGCCTTAGTAAACAAGAGTTTAGTGCTTTTCAGTCGGTCAACACGAATGTACCCAAAAGAGATGGGTTATGCCCTAATCCTGAAATAAATTACATGAGATTAATAAAACACTAGGATGACCAGTTTCGATCGTCAAGCGATCATCATCAGATCCAATACACTTAGGCTACAAAATCTATGTTTGAAATATAGGTGAAAATATTTACAATATGTACAATTATTTAGTTGCAGTATTGGTACTGCAACTGTCAGTGTATGCTAAATGCAGTATATATGTTAGATGAAATGCTAAATGGTGATAGCTATCCGTAGATTGTACTTTAGAGAGATTATATGGTTGTAAACTATGGTTAAACTATAAAATTTTAGGCTAACTACTTATCTGATTGTCTTCCGTACAACAGCTACTCGCAGTTTTCGTGCTCACTGGAACGCACTGTGCGGTCGACTGCGGTGGTTATCTTAACGACTGGTTTTCCCTGCTTTCTCCCCCCTGCTCCTACTTGCTGTGGGGAGTGATAGCGATGTGTTTATGTGAGGTGTTGCCAACCTAGATAAGATGTATGTTATTGAATGAGGTGGGTCTACAACTATTAAAGACCGTGGATTAGCCCTCGCCACGCGTGGAGCATAACCCATTCGAACTAAGCGTTGACGGTCTTATGAGGACGTCCCGGCACCTTTAATACTGCCTTGAATATGGGCCTTGGTTTATTGCAGAAGAAAAGTACATCGTACACCTGATCCAGATAACATTTACCTATTAATAACCCCCTAATTTCCCCCCTTTTTTATCTAGCTTGGCTGTGTCGCTAAATTGTGTTTTGTTTCCGACAGGGTGTGTTTTTTAGTAGCGTGAAGAGGGGTGAGCTCTCCATGAACGTGTGTTCATTTAGATTGTTGGGATTGTTTCTTTTGGCTAGGTGTATCTCGATTGCTTCCTTTATGTCAAGAGCTCTGACTTTCCATTCGTGATGGATTATTTTAAGGTCCGACTCTATGTTGGTAAAGCTGTGCCCTGCGTCACACATATGTTCGCACACGGCTGAATGTGTTCCGTATCTTATCGCATTCCTATGTTCATTATAACGTGTGTCTACTCGCCTTCCACTCTTCCCGATGTAATTAGCTTGACAATCGGTGTCTTGGCACGTTATAGAATATACCCATAACCTTGAATACGGGTCACGTTTATTTAGATTACTTTTTAGTAGGTGCTTAGCGGTTGTGTTTTTCGTCGTGAAAGCTATCTTTATGCCTTGATTTTTGAATAGGTTAGTGATTTTATATGTATTCGCATTCACATAGTTGAAACGCGCAATTTTTTTCTCATTACTGTCCGGTTTGGGAATCGTTTTATCTTTATTTTTATGTTTGGCTATAATATGATTTATTTTGCTTGGCGGAAAGCAACACAAACCTCGCATGCAATTGACAATCAGTCTAATCACCCCAGTACGCACAAACTAGCGGGTTTCAATTCAATGGTGCACAGAGCTTTAAACATACCCATGTCAAAAGACAACTATAATAAGGAAATAAGAACTATTATGCAAATAGCAAAGGAAAACAACCTCCTAAATAGTAATCTAAATAAACGTGACCCGTATTCAAGGTCAGGGGTATATTCTATAACGTGCCAAGACACCGATTGTCAAGCTAATTACATCGGGCAGAGTGGAAGGCGAGTAGACACACGTTATAATGAACATAGGAATGCGATAAGTTACGGAACACATTCAGCCGTGTGCGAACATATGTGTGACGCAGGGCACAGCTTTACCAACATAGAGTCGGACCTTAAAATAATCCATCACGAATCGAAAGGCAGAGCTCTTGACATAAAGGAAGCAATCGAGATACACCTAGCCAAAAGAAACAATCCCAACAATCTAAATGAACACACGTTCATGGAGAGCTCACCCCTATTCACGCTACTAAAAAACACACCCTGTCGGAAACAAAACACAATTTAGCGACACAGCCAAGCTAGATAAAAAAAGGGGGAAATTAGGAGGTTATTAATAGGTAAATGTTATCTGGATCAGGTGTACGATGTACTTTTCTTCTGCAATAAACCAAGGCCCATATTCGAGGCAGTATTAAAGGTGCCGGGACGTCCTCATAAGACCGTCAACGCTTAGTTCGAATGGGTTATGCTCCACGCGTGGCGAGGGCTAATCCACGGTATTTAATAGTTGTAGACCCACCTCATTCAATAACATACATCTTATCTAGGTTGGCAACACCTCACATAAACACATCGCTATCACTCCCCACAGCAAGTAGGAGCAGGGGGGAGAAAGCAGGGAAAAACCAGTCGTTAAGATAACCACCGCAGTCGACCGTACAGTGCGTTCCAGTGAGCACGAAAACTGCGAGTAGCTGTTGTACGGAAGACAATCAGATAAGTAGTTAGCCTAAAATTTTATAGTTTAACCATAGTTTACAACCATATAATCTCTCTAAAGTACAATCTACGGATAGCTATCACCATTTAGCATTTCACCTAACATATATACTGCATTTAGCATACACTGACAGTTGCAGTACCAATACTGCAACTAAATAATTGTACATATTGTAAATATTTTCACCTGTATTTCAAACATAGATTTTGTAGCCTAAGTGTATTGGATCTGATGATGATCGCTTGACGATCGAAACTGGTCATCCTAGTGTTTTATTAATCTCATGTAATTTATTTCAGGATTAGGGCATAACCCATCTCTTTTGGGTACATTCGTGTTGACCGACTGAAAAGCACTAAACTCTTGTTGAATATTCAGTAAGTTGAAACCATAAGTCAACAAATAGTTGCACTTTAATCACAGTACCGGTCTAGGCCACATTGCGAACTTCTTCAGCGTTAAATTATAAAATATGAAAGGAGCAAGACTCACAGACACAAATTTCGTCATCAAAAGTTGTTAACAAAATAATTACTTAAAATACTAACAGTCTAAAGGATGTAAAACACTTTTAACATTTTAAAAATCAGATCTGTTACAATGTGTAACAAGTAGTTCCGTGAAAAACGATACAGCCTATTTTCATATATCCTACTTATGTTAACTGCCACTATCAACATACTACATTCCAGTTTGATTGCTGCAATAGATTCGTAGATATTGAGAACCGACTAAATATTTCGGATGGTCGCCATGTTGGATTTTATATGTATAGGTCCTAGAGTTATGCACTGTTACATGAAGATTATTGTGTACGTGTAGCATTCAAACTTCAATCGCATGATTACGACACAAGAAGTAAAAAGGAGATTTTAAAATGTCGCACAGCTGCCATCTTGTGATTATGGAAACAATTGAAATAAATCAGATGCTATTGGATTAACATTCGTATAAGGATTTACTGTAGCAAGTTTCACTGCACTAGGATGGTCAAATTGCGAGAAACGTCCATGTGAATATTTATACTTCGCGTCGCCGCCATGTTGGATTTTTGATCACCAGGTTATTTAAAGTCCTATAGGTGACTTAAGCCCCTATGAACATAAGGAAATTCAGTTTGATTGCTATAATAGATTCGTAGATATTCATAGCCGTCTAAATATTTCGGATGGTGGCCATGTTGGATTGTTAAATGTATAGGCCATAGAGTCATGTACCATTAAAGGAAAATTATTGCGTTGGTTCATTATTCAAACTTTAACTTCGATCGCATGATTAAGATACAAGAAATAAAAACTTAATTTTAAAATTCGCACAGACGCCATCTTGAGTTTGTTTAAACAATTGAACTAAATTAGATACCAGTGCATTACAATCTCTATAAACATTTCCTGTACCAGATTTCATTGCGTTTGGAACATTAAATCGCGAGAAAGGTCTATTTAACATTTTCAAATTCGCTTGGCCGCCATGTTCGCTTTGTAGTTAACCGGTTTTTGAAGGTCTTATAGATGAACTTTCAGCAATGCCCTTTATATCCGTACAAAATTTCAGGGAGATACCGCTAATAGTTTCAGAGATATAGAATGCCGGTGAAATATTTCGCACATCCGCCATCTAGTGGTTATGTAAACAATTGAACGAAGATAGATGTCGGTGCATTTCAATGTGTATAAATATTTGCTGCACCAAGTTGTATTGCGTTTGGTTGGTTAAATCGCGAGAAACATCTTTTTAAAAGTCGCAAATTCGCGTGGCCGCCATGTTGGTTTTGTAGTTTCCAGTTTTTCAAAAGTCACACAGGTGAACTTGTAGTAGGTCTCTTTATCACCGTAAAAATTCCAGGGTGATATCGGTAATAGTTTCGGAGATATTGAATGCTGGTGAAATATTTCGCACAGCCGCCATGTTGGATTGGTGAGAAGTTACAAGAATTGAAGGGCGCGGTCGGGGTCGTCTGGAATAGTGATATGGACTTACCGAGTTTCATTCAAATCGCTCCAGCCGTTTAAAAGTTATTAGGGGGAAACCCACACCTCTCTCTCTCACACACACACACACACACACACACACACACACACACGGACAAAAGGTGATCTCATAAGCCTATTTTTTTCAAAAGTGAAAATAGGCTTAAAATGAAAGATATAAATCTCGATAAAAAAGCAGCTTACGTTAATATAGTGATCTAAAAGGAAGGATAATACAGAAATGAGAAACAAATTATAAGAAGTCAGAAAGAAGTGGGAAATATAAACATTAGAAACACGTACGTGGTTATTTTTTGTGCATGGAAAATGTGTGTGAAGAGAAAAAACAAACAATATAATAAGAATGGCTCGGATTTTTCGGTAATTTTTTAAATGTAAAAACATATTTTAAGCATTTTTTCTATAAATAAATAAATTCTTGCTTTTCACTTATTAGCACATAAGAAGAGATAATATTTACATTTTAGGTAGATTTCATTAGAAAGCTAACTATTGCAATGGGTCCCATGTTTCGACTTCCGGAAAATTTCGACATATCTTCGCGTTTCACATCCCCCAGACCCGAAAACCACCGTCAGTTCAAAAGTTTATATATAATTTATGTATGTATATATATATCAGTTTCTTGTGGACACGATAACTGCCGTAATTTTGCACCAATCACTTTGAATGATTTACATAATATGTAACCCCTTAAAATATCGGTCGAGTTCGTTAATGGGCAAAATCGGTTGAAGGGGGTGAAAATGGGGGGGGGGCTTTTTTTCTCGAAAAAGTGAAATATCGCTATAACTCTCTTAATACGTGAAATATCGAATCCATTCAAAGTTCATAATATGTGTCGGATAAGTGCCAAAAATTTATGTTTGAAAAGTTTCTGATGGCACCAAACATTGACCAAAGGGGTGGAAAAAAGTGGTTTTTTTTTTCGGGAAACATTAATCATATCTCTCTTAATTGGCACAATTCATACCGTACAAAATGGAAAATATTCCCCTAATAATTACCTAAAACTTTGTCTGAAAGAATTTTTGATCTGACCTACCATTACGCCAAGGTATGAGAAAAATGATTTCGGAATTAAAGAACATGCCAAGTGCCATCAAGGGTTACCATGAAAACGCTTCTAAATTGACGAGGGATGAGCTATCAGAGGTTGCCAAGACAACGCCATTGAAAGAGATCACATTCATTTTTCCATCTGACTGTGGGAAGTGGCTAACTGGTAGCATGCTGAACTTATATGTCCAAGGTCGCTGGAGCAAAGTCGGCCAAAGTCGTCGGATTTCCTAAGAGCGCTAAAAATCCCTCAGCATGCTTTCCTTTGGAGGAGAAGTTCCAACGTTCGTAGCAAGTTGCTGGTTGCGGTGGCATCTAGTAGCCAAGTTCACAGCTAGGTGTCGTTGACGTTAGTATATGGTAAAAAATTAGGAACTACTACTTAAAATTGACAGTCTGCAGACCTTACCTAAATTACAGACTAATACAGTCATCACAATTAACACCGTTTATCAGATTCTACACACACCTAATGTACACGGGGTTACATGACCACGTTGTCGCAGCCCTTAAACTGAGGAACCAACAAAAATCTCTGCGGGAGATAAAATTTTGCGTGAAGAAGTAACAGACTCTAGTAGTATAATTCGCTAGACTTTGGATATTGCATCATCATGACCAGAAATTGCGTAATCCTGATGACGTCATGGGATGACGTCATGGGTCCTTAGAGCGAGCACGTGGTCCAGGAGCGAGCATGTGCAGTGCACGTGTTAGCGTGGGAAGAGGTTGACCCTTTGGCTTGTTTGTGCGATGGTGATAAAAAGTTAATGGGTGTTGACGTCATGGAGGATGTTTATTAGGATGCTAACTGTCATCTGACACCCATGCGAGTGTGAGCACCAAAACAAAAGGTTATTCGCGGGTAGTGGGGTAGTGTATGTTCTCTTGCAAGTCGCGTGTGTGCTTGAATACGTATGGCTATGTTGGGAAATGTTTGGTGGCGGGCGAGGACTAGGGTTGAGTGAGGGTTCGTTTAAATGCTATTTTTCCCGCTCTATTTGATGGTGAGGTAATTTTTTAAAATGGGTGGAATTTGGAAACGCAATTTGAGGTAAACGTGCTTTTTGACAATTTGGCGAATTTAATGAGCTTGTAAGGCTAGAACGATGCATATAGGGTGTCGTAGGACTTGTGGTGAACCACCCCTTGCTATGGACGGGAGTATATCCACCCCAAAATAAATCTACCCTTACCCGGAGGTTAAGTAGTGGTTATTTTTGTATGCATGCGCACTTGAGGGCTTTTGTAAGAGAGCGGAATTTTTAAAAGATTCTTTATAGATGAGGCTTTTTAAAAAATTTATTAAAAAAACAAAAAACTAATAGGTCATTCGATTTTTAGTATCTCGCTAACCAATAATGCGATGTAAACATATGGGGTGTCATAGGACTCGTAGTGAATTCTCCTTTTGTATGAATGAGGTGTGTCAACCCCCAAAATAAAAACTACCCTTACCTGGGGTGAAAGAGCAATTTTTGTATGTATGCACACCGGTGGCTTTTGTCAAAAGGGTCTAACTACACATTTGTTAATATTTTCTGAACCCAGGATGGGATTTTCCCATAGGCAGTATCCTAGCACTTGGGGTGACACCTCGTTTTTGAAAGTATCATTCATTTATTTTCTTGTCAAAAGGGCCTAACTACACTTTTGTTAATATCTCGTGAACCAATCATGCTAGGGACTTGTATGAGGGGTCCTAGCACTTGGGGCGACGTCCCCCTTTATGGGGTGAAACTACCCCCCCAAAATTGAAAACTCAATATCTTGGAAACTATGAACCCTAAAATTAGGCGTTATAGCTTTAAAAATAGGTGATGACATAGGCTTTTACCTGGATTGGTCATTTCACCCCTAAAACAGTAAATAGTCATGTTATGGGGAAAAAACGTGTTAAACACCTAAAAATGATAAATGAACCTAAGATCTTTTGTTTTTGATGAAAAATAGCAGGGGGGTGAAAACTACCCCCAAATTGAAAAATCGATACCTTGGAAACTAAGAACCGTAAAATTATGTGTAATAGCTTAAAAAATTCGTTGTGACATAGGCTTTTACCCGGATAGATGATGTCACCCCTAAAACAGTAAATAGTGATTTTACAGTGGGGAAAAAGGTCTTAAACGGGTAAAAATGATAATTGAACCTAAGATCTTTTGTTTTTGATGAAAAATAGCAGGGGGGTGAAAACTACCCCAAAATTGAAAAATCGATACCTTGGAAACTAAGAACCGTAAAATTATGTGTAATAGATTAAAAAATTCGTTGTGACATAGGCTTTTACCCGGATAGATGATGTCACCCCTAAAACAGTAAATAGTGATTTTACAGTGGGGAAAAAGGTTTTAAACGGGTAAAAATGATAATTGAACCTAAGATCTTTTGTTTTTGATGAAAAATAGCAGGGGGGTGAAAACTACCCCAAAATTGAAAAATCGATACCTTGGAAACTAAGAACCGTAAAATTATGTGTAATAGCTTAAAAAATTCGTTGTGACATAGGCTTTTACCCGGATAGATGATGTCACCCCTAAAACAGTAAATAGTGATTTTACAGTGGGGAAAAAGGTTTTAAACGGGTAAAAATGATAATTGAACCTAAGATCTTTTGTTTTTGATGAAAAATAGCAGGGGGGTGAAAACTACCCCAAAATTGAAAAATCGATACCTTGGAAACTAAGAACCGTAAAATTATGTGTAATAGCTTAAAAAATTCGTTGTGACATAGGCTTTTACCCGGATAGATGATGTCACCCCTAAAACAGTAAATAGTGATTTTACAGTGGGGAAAAAGGTCTTAAACGGGTAAAAATGATAATTGAACCTAAGATCTTTTGTTTTTGATGAAAAATAGCAGGGGGGTGAAAACTACCCCAAAATTGAAAAATCGATACCTTGGAAACTAAGAACCGTAAAATTATGTGTAATAGCTTAAAAAATTCGTTGTGACATAGGCTTTTACCCGGATAGATGATGTCACCCCTAAAACAGTAAATAGTGATTTTACAGTGGGGAAAAAGGTCTTAAACGGGTAAAAATGATAATTGAACCTAAGATCTTTTGTTTTTGATGAAAAATAGCAGGGGGGTGAAAACTACCCCAAAATTGAAAAATCGATACCTTGGAAACTAAGAACCGTAAAATTATGTGTAATAGCTTAAAAAATTCGTTGTGACATAGGCTTTTACCCGGATAGATGATGTCACCCCTAAAACAGTAAATAGTGATTTTACAGTGGGGAAAAAGGTCTTAAACGGGTAAAAATGATAATTGAACCTAAGATCTTTTGTTTTTGATGAAAAATAGCAGGGGGGTGAAAACTACCCCAAAATTGAAAAATCGATACCTTGGAAACTAAGAACCGTAAAATTATGTGTAATAGCTTAAAAAATTCGTTGTGACATAGGCTTTTACCCGGATAGATGATGTCACCCCTAAAACAGTAAATAGTGATTTTACAGTGGGGAAAAAGGTCTTAAACGGGTAAAAATGATAATTGAACCTAAGATCTTTTGTTTTTGATGAAAAATAGCAGGGGGGGTGAAAACTACCCCGTATATGAAAGGAGTGTAGACTTATTGATGTTGCAGATTGGAAACAGTGAAAGTTATCACTTTTGTTTAATTAGAAATCTTGCTCGCCTTGTGCGTTCAAGCATCACTAGCACTCAGAGAAGGATTTATATATGTAGACGTTGTTTGTCATATTATCTTCTTGAGGATGAGTTAAATGTTCACTTTGCAGACTGTAAACAGTTTCCTGTTGCAAAAAGCATAATGCCGACTGATGAACAAAGATTTGTTAATTTTACAGAATTCCGAGTTAAAGATACAGTTCCATTTATAATATATGCAGACACTGAATGCGTTTTGTCTCCAATTTCCTCCTGTTTTCCAAATAGTGACATTCATAACTCTACTTTAACACATAAACATATTCCTTACAGCATTTCTTTATACCTTCATTGTAATTTCGATAGTGAATTGTGCAGTTTCAAGCTCTTTAGGGGAAATAATTGCATTGAATTGTTTGTAAAGGAACTTTATAGTATTGTGGATAAACTTCAAACATATTACTTATCGGTTAAGCCAATGTTAAAGATGACCGAAAATGAAGAAAGATTATTTTTGTCAAGTAAAATGTGTCACATTTGCGAGAAACCGATTGCAGTTAATGAACTCAAAGTACGCGATCATTGTCACTTAACTGGAAAATATAGAGGAAGCGCACACAATAGTTGTAATTTAAATTACAAAGTAACAAAGGTTTTGCCTATAGCATTTCATAATCTAACCGCCTATGATGGACATTTTATAATTAAAGAAATTTGCGAGAAACGTGATGGAGAGGTGTTACATAATCCTGGTCATATAAAATTGTTAGCGATGAATATGGAACGTTACAAAGGGTTTACAAAGTATGTACGGGCTAAGAATGGATTCATTCAGTTAAGATTTTTCGATACATATAATTTCTTGTCCTGTTCACTAGATCAATGTTCATCTTCGTTAAGCGAAGATTCAAAGCAAATAACACAACGTTATTTTAATGATGATGCACAGTTTCGACTTACTGCGAGAAAAGGTGTGTTTCCCTATGAATACGTCATGAGTATGGATGTTCTTAACGAAACTAAATTACCTGAAATATCCAAGTTTTATAGCAGCCTTAATGATCAAACAATATCGAATGAAGAGTATGAGTTTGCTCAATCGGTGTGGGAAACGTTTTCCTGTCAAACATTAGGAGAATACGCAGATTTGTATTTAAAAGTTGACACACTTCTTTTGGCGGATGTCTTTGAAAATTTTAGATCGAATGGCATGGAAACTTATGGCATTGATGCAGCTCATTTTTACACTGCTCCATCTATGTCTTGGTGTGCTATGAAAAAGATAACCAACGTTCAACTTGAATTGCTTCAAGATATTGATATGTTACACTTTTTTGAACGATCTATTCGAGGAGGAAATGTTCAGTGTATAACACGACATGCGATTGCTAATAATAAGTATATGAAAACTTATGATGAGAAAAAGCAAGAGTCCTACATAATGTACTTTGACGTTAATAATTTGTATGGATATGCGATGATGGAATATCTTCCAACGGGTGGCTTTAAATGGATTGCAAATGTTGAAGGCTTTGATGTTTTAACTATTGATGATACTTCAGAAATTGGATATATTTTGGAAGTAGATTTGACTTATCCTCAAGAGTTACATGACAAACATTCAGATTACCCTCTATGTCCAGAAAAGTTGACAAAGCTAATGGCTACCCTAGATAATAAAGAACGTTATGTTTTGCATTATAGATTGTTAAAGCAATGTATTCAACTAGGAATGAAATTAGATCGTATTCACAGAATAATTGAATTCAATCAGAGCCAATGGCTAAAACCATATATTGTTGTGAACACAGAGAAACGAAAACAAGCCAAAAATGATTTTGAAAAGAATTTTTATAAATTGATGAATAATGCAATTTTTGGTCGTTCACTGATGAATGTGAGGAAGTTAAGGGACATCAAATGGGTCACCAAATGGCATGGAGCTCGTGGTGGTAGGTCTTTAATAGCTAAGGCTAATTTTAAACATAGAATTATATTCGATGAACAATGTATGGTCATCGAGATGAGTAGACTAAAGATTTTTCACAATCAACCAGTATATGTTGGTGCATCTATATTAGATTTGTCTAAATGTAAAATGAATGACTTTCATTACAATGTTATTTTAGCAAATCCTGAATCAAATGTGAGGTTGTTATACACAGACACCGATAGTTTTATGTATATATTCTATTATGATATTTATGAGTTCATGAAACAACATTCAAATTTGTTTGATACTGGAAACTATGAAACAAACAATCCTTTTGGCATTGTGAGACAAAATAAAGGTGAAATTGGTTTAATGAAAGATGAAAATGCTGGAAGGATTGTTGAAGAATTTGTGGGGTTACGACCCAAAATGTATGCAATAAAATTGTGTGATGAAATGAATAGCTTGTGTAAGGCTAAAGGCATTAAGAAGAGTGTGAGTAAAAGTAAGAATATTGATGAGTATCGAAAGTGTCTTTATAACAGAGAAAAAGTCAACAAAGTTCAAGTTTGTATAATTTCAAAATCTCATTCTGTATTTACTGTTCGGCAAAATAAGTTGGCAATTTCATCAAACGAAGATAAAAGACACATAACTGAAAACGGAATTGATACTTTACCGTTTGGTCATTTTTCTCTGAAAAATGATTAGAAACAAATTGAGATTAAAGCAGTTCATCTCACTTACTTTATTTCTTTCACACACACACTTTTATGCTGGTAATAATACTAATTTTTGTGTGTTCCTTTGCTTATGAAATCCTAGACTAGGAGTTCCACATTCGACATGATAGCGGAGTTTCATCTCCCATAAACTCGTCTCTGAGGTGGGTGCCAGAAAAGGCATCCAGCTGTAAAAACCACACCCTCACATAGACTTTCATAACTTCTTACGTTGAGGTTCATAACACTACGTTGATTGATTTATCGGTTTCCTTTTCACAATTCCTGTCTATACATTCCTCTTGAAGGTTGCAAGATGCTTGCAAGGTTCCTAAAATGCAATTAAATTTAATAAATACCTTAAGATGGTTTGATTTGTTTAATGATATGGTGTTAATAGTATTTTTAGGTTTTGACTGGCTTTGCATTAAGAATTGACTAACCAAACATGAGTTACCTATCAGGGAAACATTTTGGCCACTATGTTGGCTATTGACCAGTGAGTTTAGCTGTTTATCATTTTTTTAAATCATAAACAACAGAGGGTTAAACGTATAGATAAACCGTGTGACCATGTTTGTTAAACAAGACATTATACCAGAGACAATTAGAATACTTATGTAGAGTTTACCAAAAATAATGTTGTGTAACAGTAAATGCTAGTCAACAGTTATACACTTCTAAAAAAAATCATCATACAATACCTGAGAGCTCTTCTAAAATTATTGATGTGTAACATGATTCCACTAACTTGCTATGTATTTTTTGGCTTGGGGGTGATTTTCAAGAAATGCAAATGGAACTGAAATGCAATACAAACAATGAGCGTGCCTGGTGGCTGAGATTGATACCACGACGTACTGTCGGTTATGTAGCTATGTGGAATGTATATCAAATATGGTTTACTTCAAGGTCTGGAGATCCCTACAATTCCTACAATAAATGATCTTGAAATGGTCATCCTATGGTGTGAAAATATTTATTAGGTATATATATTTACTGAAAACAATTATGATTTATTAAATGTTTATATGTTTACAGTATTGTTATTTAATGTAAGCACTTGAGGCACTACCGACCAATGGGAAGCAAAAAGTGGGAGCATATATGGGATGAAATGTGGGAGCAAAGCAAATATAAAAAGTGGGAGCAAATATGCTAACAAATATGTCAACAAATATGCCGGCAAAAGTATATACACAATTCAAGATAGTTGAAAGTAAAGTATATACACAATTCAAGTTAGCATATTTGCTCCCACCTTTTATATTTGCTTTGCTCCCACATTTCATCCCATATATGCTCCCACTTTTTGCTTCCCATTGGTCGGTAGTGCCTCAAGTGCTTACATTAAATAACAATACTGTAAACATATAAACATTTAATAAATCATAATTGTTTTCAGTAAATATATATACCTAATAAATATTTTCACACCATAGGATGACCATTTCAAGATCATTTATTGTAGGAATTGTAGGGATCTCCAGACCTTGAAGTAAACCATATTTGATATACATTCCACATAGCTACATAACCGACAGTACGTCGTGGTATCAATCTCAGCCACCAGGCACGCTCATTGTTTGTATTGCATTTCAGTTCCATTTGCATTTCTTGAAAATCACCCCCAAGCCAAAAAATACATAGCAAGTTAGTGGAATCATGTTACACATCAATAATTTTAGAAGAGCTCTCAGGTATTGTATGATGATTTTTTTTAGAAGTGTATAACTGTTGACTAGCATTTACTGTTACACAACATTATTTTTGGTAAACTCTACATAAGTATTCTAATTGTCTCTGGTATAATGTCTTGTTTAACAAACATGGTCACACGGTTTATCTATACGTTTAACCCTCTGTTGTTTATGATTTAAAAAAATGATAAACAGCTAAACTCACTGGTCAATAGCCAACATAGTGGCCAAAATGTTTCCCTGATAGGTAACTCATGTTTGGTTAGTCAATTCTTAATGCAAAGCCAGTCAAAACCTAAAAATACTATTAACACCATATCATTAAACAAATCAAACCATCTTAAGGTATTTATTAAATTTAATTGCATTTTAGGAACCTTGCAAGCATCTTGCAACCTTCAAGAGGAATGTATAGACAGGAATTGTGAAAAGGAAACCGATAAATCAATCAACGTAGTGTTATGAACCTCAACGTAAGAAGTTATGAAAGTCTATGTGAGGGTGTGGTTTTTACAGCTGGATGCCTTTTCTGGCACCCACCTCAGAGACGAGTTTATGGGAGATGAAACTCCGCTATCATGTCGAATGTGGAACTCCTAGTCTAGGATTTCATAAGCAAAGGAACACACAAAAATTAGTATTATTACCAGCATAAAAGTGTGTGTGTGAAAGAAATAAAGTAAGTGAGATGAACTGCTTTAATCTCAATTTGTTTCTAATCATTTTTCAGAGAAAAATGACCAAACGGTAAAGTATCAATTCCGTTTTCAGTTATGTGTCTTTTATCTTCGTTTGATGAAATTGCCAACTTATTTTGCCGAACAGTAAATACAGAATGAGATTTTGAAATTATACAAACTTGAACTTTGTTGACTTTTTCTCTGTTATAAAGACACTTTCGATACTCATCAATATTCTTACTTTTACTCACACTCTTCTTAATGCCTTTAGCCTTACACAAGCTATTCATTTCATCACACAATTTTATTGCATACATTTTGGGTCGTAACCCCACAAATTCTTCAACAATCCTTCCAGCATTTTCATCTTTCATTAAACCAATTTCACCTTTATTTTGTCTCACAATTCCAAAAGGATTGTTTGTTTCATAGTTTCCAGTATCAAACAAATTTGAATGTTGTTTCATGAACTCATAAATATCATAATAGAATATATACATAAAACTATCGGTGTCTGTGTATAACAACCTCACATTTGATTCAGGATTTGCTAAAATAACATTGTAATGAAAGTCATTCATTTTACATTTAGACAAATCTAATATAGATGCACCAACATATACTGGTTGATTGTGAAAAATCTTTAGTCTACTCATCTCGATGACCATACATTGTTCATCGAATATAATTCTATGTTTAAAATTAGCCTTAGCTATTAAAGACCTACCACCACGAGCTCCATGCCATTTGGTGACCCATTTGATGTCCCTTAACTTCCTCACATTCATCAGTGAACGACCAAAAATTGCATTATTCATCAATTTATAAAAATTCTTTTCAAAATCATTTTTGGCTTGTTTTCGTTTCTCTGTGTTCACATCAATATATGGTTTTAGCCATTGGCTCTGATTGAATTCAATTATTCTGTGAATACGATCTAATTTCATTCCTAGTTGAATACATTGCTTTAACAATCTATAATGCAAAACATAACGTTCTTTATTATCTAGGGTAGCCATTAGTTTGTCAACTTTTCTGGACATAGAGGGTAATCTGAATGTTTGTCATGTAACTCTTGAGGATAAGTCAAATCTACTTCCAAAATATATCCAATTTCTGAAGTATCATCAATAGTTAAAACATCAAAGCCTTCAACATTTGCAATCCATTTAAAGCCACCCGTTGGAAGATATTCCATCATCGCATATCCATACAAATTATTAACGTCAAAGTACATTATGTAGGACTCTTGCTTTTTCTCATCATAAGTTTTCATATACTTATTATTAGCAATCGCATGTCGTGTTATACACTGAACATTTCCTCCTCGAATAGATCGTTCAAAAAAGTGTAACATATCAATATCTTGAAGCAATTCAAGTTGAACGTTGGTTATCTTTTTCATAGCACACCAAGACATAGATGGAGCAGTGTAAAAATGAGCTGCATCAATGCCATAAGTTTCCATGCCATTCGATCTAAAATTTTCAAAGACATCCGCCAAAAGAAGTGTGTCAACTTTTAAATACAAATCTGCGTATTCTCCTAATGTTTGACAGGAAAACGTTTCCCACACCGATTGAGCAAACTCATACTCTTCATTCGATATTGTTTGATCATTAAGGCTGCTATAAAACTTGGATATTTCAGGTAATTTAGTTTCGTTAAGAACATCCATACTCGTGACGTATTCATAGGGAAACACACCTTTTCTCGCAGTAAGTCGAAACTGTGCATCATCATTAAAATAACGTTGTGTTATTTGCTTTGAATCTTCGCTTAACGAAGATGAACATTGATCTAGTGAACAGGACAAGAAATTATATGTATCGAAAAATCTTAACTGAATGAATCCATTCTTAGCCCGTACATACTTTGTAAACCCTTTGTAACGTTCCATATTCATCGCTAACAATTTTATATGACCAGGATTATGTAACACCTCTCCATCACGTTTCTCGCAAATTTCTTTAATTATAAAATGTCCATCATAGGCGGTTAGATTATGAAATGCTATAGGCAAAACCTTTGTTACTTTGTAATTTAAATTACAACTATTGTGTGCGCTTCCTCTATATTTTCCAGTTAAGTGACAATGATCGCGTACTTTGAGTTCATTAACTGCAATCGGTTTCTCGCAAATGTGACACATTTTACTTGACAAAAATAATCTTTCTTCATTTTCGGTCATCTTTAACATTGGCTTAACCGATAAGTAATATGTTTGAAGTTTATCCACAATACTATAAAGTTCCTTTACAAACAATTCAATGCAATTATTTCCCCTAAAGAGCTTGAAACTGCACAATTCACTATCGAAATTACAATGAAGGTATAAAGAAATGCTGTAAGGAATATGTTTATGTGTTAAAGTAGAGTTATGAATGTCACTATTTGGAAAACAGGAGGAAATTGGAGACAAAACGCATTCAGTGTCTGCATATATTATAAATGGAACTGTATCTTTAACTCGGCATTCTGTAAAATTAACAAATCTTTGTTCATCAGTCGGCATTATGCTTTTTGCAACAGGAAACTGTTTACAGTCTGCAAAGTGAACATTTAACTCATCCTCAAGAAGATAATATGACAAACAACGTCTACATATATAAATCCTTCTCTGAGTGCTAGTGATGCTTGAACGCACAAGGCGAGCAAGATTTCTAATTAAACAAAAGTGATAACTTTCACTGTTTCCAATCTGCAACATCAATAAGTCTACACTCCTTTCATATACGGGGTAGTTTTCACCCCCCCTGCTATTTTTCATCAAAAACAAAAGATCTTAGGTTCAATTATCATTTTTACCCGTTTAAGACCTTTTTCCCCACTGTAAAATCACTATTTACTGTTTTAGGGGTGACATCATCTATCCGGGTAAAAGCCTATGTCACAACGAATTTTTTAAGCTATTACACATAATTTTACGGTTCTTAGTTTCCAAGGTATCGATTTTTCAATTTTGGGGTAGTTTTCACCCCCCTGCTATTTTTCATCAAAAACAAAAGATCTTAGGTTCAATTATCATTTTTACCCGTTTAAGACCTTTTTCCCCACTGTAAAATCACTATTTACTGTTTTAGGGGTGACATCATCTATCCGGGTAAAAGCCTATGTCACAACGAATTTTTTAAGCTATTACACATAAATTTACGGTTCTTAGTTTCCAAGGTATCGATTTTTCAATTTTGGGGTAGTTTTCACCCCCCTGCTATTTTTCATCAAAAACAAAAGATCTTAGGTTCAATTATCATTTTTACCCGTTTAAGACCTTTTTCCCCACTGTAAAATCACTATTTACTGTTTTAGGGGTGACATCATCTATCCGGGTAAAAGCCTATGTCACAACGAATTTTTTAAGCTATTACACATAATTTTACGGTTCTTAGTTTCCAAGGTATCGATTTTTCAATTTTGGGGTAGTTTTCACCCCCCTGCTATTTTTCATCAAAAACAAAAGATCTTAGGTTCAATTATCATTTTTACCCGTTTAAGACCTTTTTCCCCACTGTAAAATCACTATTTACTGTTTTAGGGGTGACATCATCTATCCGGGTAAAAGCCTATGTCACAACGAATTTTTTAAGCTATTACACATAATTTTACGGTTCTTAGTTTCCAAGGTATCGATTTTTCAATTTTGGGGTAGTTTTCACCCCCCTGCTATTTTTCATCAAAAACAAAAGATCTTAGGTTCAATTATCATTTTTACCCGTTTAAAACCTTTTTCCCCACTGTAAAATCACTATTTACTGTTTTAGGGGTGACATCATCTATCCGGGTAAAAGCCTATGTCACAACGAATTTTTTAAGCTATTACACATAATTTTACGGTTCTTAGTTTCCAAGGTATCGATTTTTCAATTTTGGGGTAGTTTTCACCCCCCTGCTATTTTTCATCAAAAACAAAAGATCTTAGGTTCAATTATCATTTTTACCCGTTTAAAACCTTTTTCCCCACTGTAAAATCACTATTTACTGTTTTAGGGGTGACATCATCTATCCGGGTAAAAGCCTATGTCACAACGAATTTTTTAATCTATTACACATAATTTTACGGTTCTTAGTTTCCAAGGTATCGATTTTTCAATTTTGGGGTAGTTTTCACCCCCCTGCTATTTTTCATCAAAAACAAAAGATCTTAGGTTCAATTATCATTTTTACCCGTTTAAGACCTTTTTCCCCACTGTAAAATCACTATTTACTGTTTTAGGGGTGACATCATCTATCCGGGTAAAAGCCTATGTCACAACGAATTTTTTAAGCTATTACACATAATTTTACGGTTCTTAGTTTCCAAGGTATCGATTTTTCAATTTGGGGGTAGTTTTCACCCCCCTGCTATTTTTCATCAAAAACAAAAGATCTTAGGTTCATTTATCATTTTTAGGTGTTTAACACGTTTTTTCCCCATAACATGACTATTTACTGTTTTAGGGGTGAAATGACCAATCCAGGTAAAAGCCTATGTCATCACCTATTTTTAAAGCTATAACGCCTAATTTTAGGGTTCATAGTTTCCAAGATATTGAGTTTTCAATTTTGGGGGGGTAGTTTCACCCCATAAAGGGGGACGTCGCCCCAAGTGCTAGGACCCCTCATACAAGTCCCTAGCATGATTGGTTCACGAGATATTAACAAAAGTGTAGTTAGGCCCTTTTGACAAGAAAATAAATGAATGATACTTTCAAAAACGAGGTGTCACCCCAAGTGCTAGGATACTGCCTATGGGAAAATCCCATCCTGGGTTCAGAAAATATTAACAAATGTGTAGTTAGACCCTTTTGACAAAAGCCACCGGTGTGCATACATACAAAAATTGCTCTTTCACCCCAGGTAAGGGTAGTTTTTATTTTGGGGGTTGACATACCTCATTCATACAAAAGGAGAATTCACTACGAGTCCTATGACACCCCATATGTTTACATCGCATTATTGGTTAGCGAGATACTAAAAATCGAATGACCTATTAGTTTTTTGTTTTTTTAATAAATTTTTTAAAAAGCCTCATCTATAAAGAATCTTTTAAAAATTCCGCTCTCTTACAAAAGCCCTCAAGTGCGCATGCATACAAAAATAACCACTACTTAACCTCCGGGTAAGGGTAGATTTATTTTGGGGTGGATATACTCCCGTCCATAGCAAGGGGTGGTTCACCACAAGTCCTACGACACCCTATATGCATCGTTCTAGCCTTACAAGCTCATTAAATTCGCCAAATTGTCAAAAAGCACGTTTACCTCAAATTGCGTTTCCAAATTCCACCCATTTTAAAAAATTACCTCACCATCAAATAGAGCGGGAAAAATAGCATTTAAACGAACCCTCACTCAACCCTAGTCCTCGCCCGCCACCAAACATTTCCCAACATAGCCATACGTATTCAAGCACACACGCGACTTGCAAGAGAACATACACTACCCCACTACCCGCGAATAACCTTTTGTTTTGGTGCTCACACTCGCATGGGTGTCAGATGACAGTTAGCATCCTAATAAACATCCTCCATGACGTCAACACCCATTAACTTTTTATCACCATCGCACAAACAAGCCAAAGGGTCAACCTCTTCCCACGCTAACACGTGCACTGCACATGCTCGCTCCTGGACCACGTGCTCGCTCTAAGGACCCATGACGTCATCCCATGACGTCATCAGGATTACGCAATTTCTGGTCATGATGATGCAATATCCAAAGTCTAGCGAATTATACTACTGACTCTCAGATAGTTACACATCAGTTCCAAACCTTGCATAAGGACAGTGTGATCAGAAGTATAACAAGATGTTCAGTAAAGAACATATAGCCTACTTTCTCCTAAATGTATTGTGCCCTTTTAGCAAGAAATATGCAAATCATAGTATGCCAGCAATGCTCAAATCGGGATTTTCGGGGTTATGGTATGTTCTCCCACTCTGTGACTTACACATTTTGGATTAAATAGAGGATACACTTCCAAAATAAAAACAAAATCAACTCCTATTATAAAACATTTAATTAACCAAATATATGGCGCTACAAACAAATTAACCAAATAAACTACTGACCAATCCTTCTAGCTTGTTCAGAGTGAACAAGGAATACATAAAAAACAAACAAATGTTATATTAAAATACATGGTTTCCTTCAAACCAACAAACTTATAATTCTTTTCACTTCCATAAAGTATGCCTTTTAAAATTCATTACAATCACGAGCTCCAATGGCTCGATACTTTCCAATATAAACTGAGTTATTCATTACACACCTCAATATCTATTTTATGAGTTTCTTGTAATCAAAACACTATATAATCTTATTTAACGTCAATGTTACTCCTTTACTTAAATTTTTGGGCGTTTCACAATGTTCTCATGTTACCACCTCTCTCAAGTTAACAAATTCACTACAGTGATTGGGAAAAATACTTGGGTACTCCCGAGTTATAGAAGACTACTTGAACAAAGTCAAAAATTAAGATCACTCCCGAAATCTAATTGTCTTCACTAAACTCGTGAAATCCTACATTCATATACCATTACATTAGGGGTTGATGTTGCTCACGTCCGTAGGTGTAACCTATAACTTAACCCTACACGTGACCCCTGGGTGGTGCTAAACGAGCAACAATATTAGGTGAACTATACATATAATGCCAAGAATGCAATGTAAAAATGGTTCTTTTCAGAACCACCAAACTAGAGATATTGGACACTCAATACGCATTATGCAAATCAATATTGAAGGCCTAAGTTCAGCCAAATGTGTTTATCTACATCAACAGCTACAGGATCTTGATATTGACATCGTTAATATCCAAGAGACGCATACCAAAGATGAGCAGGACTTCCATAGAAGAGGACATCTTCCAAGTTATACCCTAGTAAATGCCATCCACCACCCACAGTATGGTATAGCCACTTATGCCAAGTCCAGCTTGACTGCAGTCCAAGTTCTTGAGTCCACAGTCATAGACAATACCTTCCTATTAGTCATTGAGATTAACGGCCTAAAAATTGTCAATGTGTACAAGCCTCCATGCATAAACTGGACTCCAGCTGTACTGCCTACTTTTGAGCATCCATGTATCTATACTGGTGACTTTAACAGCCACCACACATCATGGGGTTATGATACAGTAGATGATAATGGAGAGACATTACTTTTATGGGCAGAAATATCCAATTTGCATCTGGTGTTTGATGTAAAGGACAAAGGTACTTTCCATTCCGCACGCTGGAATAGGGACTACAACCCAGATCTAGCATTTGTTTCTATGGATCAACTATCGCACACCTTATATACCTCACGAAATGTTCTGTCTAACTTTCCAAACAGCCAACACCGTCCTGTGATTGTAGAGGTAGGGCTAAAAATCCCTCTTGTGAATTCGATGCCCTTACCCAGATGGAATTTCCAACGCGCTAATTGGGACGCATTCTCTAAGGAACTTGATAAAAACTTAACTGAGAAGAACTTACAATCAACAGCAACCAACTCTGGCGAATTTGTTGAACTCGTTATTAAGGCTGCAAAAGCAAACATTCCTTGGGGTTATAGGAAGGAATATGTGCCAGGATGGAATAAGGACAGTGAGGACTTGTATAAAGAATATCAAAGTACTGGAGATCAACCATCAGGCACTCAGCTACTACTGTCCCTCAATAAAAGCAGGAGAGAGAAGTGGGAAGCAACTGTTACAGAAATGAATTTTGTAAAGTCGAGCAGAAAAGCTTGGAGAATACTTCACGGACTGACTGGTAAGAAAAACTCCAGAAAGACATACGGTACTTTAAGTCCTGACACCATTGCTAATAGAATGGTAGATCTTACAAGGGCAAAGCGAGACAAGTGTCACACCAAAATGGTGAAACGTAACCTCACTCTCCTCAAAAAGAACGCCCAGAGAAATAATCAACCATCCAGGGCGTTTTCTGTTGAAGAAGTTGTAGCAGCTATCAAGCAGTTGAAGACCAACAAGGCAGCTGGTCCTGATAACATCTATAATTAATTCATCTTACACATGTGTCCACTCAGTATAAACTGGATTACTTCTCTTTTCACATATATCCTTGAAAAGAATCACCTACCCAAACAGTTTAAACTATCCAAAGTTATAGCTATTCTGGAACCAGGTAAATCAGAACACAATCCTGAAAGCTATCGTCCCATTGCCCTGCTTAGCGCCATGTTTAAACTTCTGGAACGTGTCCTTCTGAACAGGATAGCACCGTACATTGAAAATGTCATACCACCTGAACAAGCTGGCTTCCGAAACGGTCGTAGTTGCACAGATCAAGTTCTTGCCCTTACAACACATATTGAAGCAGGTTTCCAAAACCATCTAAAATCCACAGCTGTCTTCATTGATCTCACGGCAACCTATGATACTGTCTGGAGACAAGGGTTACTTTTCAAACTGTTTCAAGTTATTCCATCTTTTGAAATTGTGAATTTGTTATCAAACATTCTCAGTGAAAGACAGTTGGAGGTGTTCTAGGGTGACTCTAAAAGTCACAAGAGGAAGCTGAATAATGGACTCCCACAAGGATCTGTTTTGGCCCCTATCCTTTTCAACCTGTATATTCATGACTTGCCAAATACTAAGGCAAGAAAGTTCATTTATGCTGACGATATTGCGCTTGTAACGCAGAGCAGAAATTTTGAAGATGCAGAAAACACCCTTACTGAAGACCTTAAGATCTTGCTTCCACCTTGCACATCGGTTTTCTAATTACAAACCAAATATTTTGCTTGACGGACAACAACTTAGATACAATCCCTTTCCTACTTATCTTGGAGTGACTTTGGATAGAACCCTGACCTACAAAGAGCATCTCGCCAAGCTCTCCCATAAAATTGCTGCAAGAAACAACATCCTACATAAACTTAGTGGTACTTCCTGGGGAGCCTCTGCCGACTGCTTACGCCTAACTGGCATTAGCCTTGTCTATTCAACAGCAGAATACAGTGCACCCGTGTGGTTGGAAAGTGCACATGTGCTTGAAGTAGACTCAAGATTAAATGACACAATGCGGTGCATCACTGGTACTATTAAGTCAACGCCTTGCCATTGGCTGTCTGTGCTGAGCCACATTCCTCCACCACATCTAAGAAGGAAACAAGCATTGTTGAGAGAGGCTAAGAAGATCAGGGCTTCACCTACTTTACCACTACACCATGAATTTTGCCATCCCTCAAAACAGCGACTACGGTCTAGGAGGCCAACATGTGTTACTGCAGAAATACTGTATGTGGATGGGTTTAATTTAAACCAATGTTGGAGAAACGAGTGGTCAACAAAAACAGCGGGGACAAGTGCCCATTCTCTTGATCCTACAAAGGAACTGAAAGGTTCTGACCTCCCAAGGAAACTGTGGTGCCGTCTTAACAGATTCAGAACCGGCCATGGCTGCTGTAAATTCTTTCAACACAGATGGGGCTGGATCAATTCAGCAATGTGCGACTGTGATCAAGAGGAGCAGACAATGGATCATCTGCTCCGACGCTGCCCTCTGTCCTCGTTCCCTGGGAACCCTGCTGAACTCTTTCATGTCACTCCGAATGTCAAAGCTTGGTTGCAGAATGTGGATAATGTCGTATAATGTAAATTTTGTATATAATGCACCATACGATTAAATAAATAAATTAGGGATTTATATTATTATTATTTGCCTTAAAAGACCATCATCTCATAAGAAAGCAGACGATCTGAACTTGCAAGCGGTAACTTTTATCTACAAGAACCTCGGTTCGAATCCCGGGTCATTAACAAACTCTAAACACTCATGGTGTATTATTACTTCCAACAGACGGTCCCCAGACCTACCGCACCATCAATAGCGAGGGGTCGGACCGTAACACTCGGCGTGATTTATTGTCCAGGAGGGATTAGGAAGTGCAGGTCATCCACTGGCGTGAACTAAAATGACCTGCATTTGGTCTCCCAGGAAGCCACATGACATTATTATTATTATTGTTATTATTATCATACATCCCTATGATTGACTATTATTGGTTGTCGTACTGAGCGGTTGGTGCGTCTTGGCTTTCGTGGTTTAAGTGAGTTTGACGGTATATTTCAGTGACTATATTAGTTGAAAGGGTTGAGTTTTGTGTGGCAGAGCCTCTTCCGCACGACGAAGTGATTTCTCTACCTGAGGGGTGGCTGGGTGAGTAATTCTTCCATCTGTTCAGGAATTGTGTCCCCGTCGCTTGTGGAAAGTAAGGTTATGTCCAACAGAAGAGAAGAGATCGGTGTCATGGAGAGATTGTGTGTGGAATCCACCGAGATTGTAAGCGGCGCAGATACCAGCGCTCAGGCCCAAGTGGGAGATTCTAATGGCGCGCGATGTGTGGCGTCTACAAGAACTACTTCATCTAGGGAGCTGGACGTTGCATCTAATGTCATGGCGGGGCAGAGTACAATAATCTCGGGTGAGAATGGAGGTTCAGATGAATTGAGGTTCACTGCGGACAAAGGAAAATGTCGAAATGAAATAGACATAAAAGAAGAGTCAGAGATTCTGAAAGGAATAGGATTACTGAGATCATGATGGCAGCTACCAAAACTCAAAGAAATGTGAGTAATAATATCAAGAATAGCCTAGCGCAGTTAGTAGAGGTTTTTGATGTCCTCGATCACTGCCGCAAAACTAGATTGGCAACAGAGGTCACTACCATCACTCGACCTAGAACTCCCATATGCGAGAAGGCTGCAAGTCAAGGAGAAACAATGATTACTGTAATTGAGAGCAGTGTCAATTCCGAAAACATATCTGCAAATGAAATTGTGGTCATTGAACCTCCCGTGGAGAAGTTAGCAGAAGATGCCTGGCAAACAGTTCGAACAAGGAAACACAGGGGTCATAGCGATAAAGTTATTCTGGAGGACGAAAAGGGAGAACTTAGAAGTAATCATTCTCTACATCAGAAGGGAAATAAAACGAAGGATAGAAGACGCAACGAGGCAATTGTTATCAAGCCTACTGAGGGGAAGACATATTCAGAAGTTCTTCAATCATTGCGTCAGCAAGCAACATCTGATTGCAGTGGCGTAAACCTTAAATCGATTCGCATAACGTCGACTGGTGCGGTGCTCCTTGAAATGAAAGGGAAAAATGGAGATAAATCTAAGTTCAGGGAGATGATTTCCAAAGCCGCTGAGGGTTTGGGTGAAGTTAAAATGTTGGCTCCTACCATAACCTTGGAAATTAGGGATTTGGACTGTCTTACAACAGCAGAGGAAGTCCAGGCAACATTAGAGGACCGGCTTAAGGATAACATGGGTGAAATAAAAGTTACTATTACCAAGCCCAATTCCAGAGAACAGCGTATGGCCATAGTTGTGGTAAACTCCAATGCGGCAAATGAGTTGCTCCTTGATCAGCATATTAAGATAGGCATGGTTAGCTGCCGTATTCGGAAAAGGACCAATGTGCTGAAATGCTTCCGATGTATGGGCTATGGTCACATGGCAAGACAATGTACGGGTCCTGACAGGTCGAAGTTGTGCTACAGATGCGGGGGAAAGAAGCATAAAGCTGCTCACTGCACGTCTGCCCCAAAATGCTCGATCTGCGCGTGTGAAGGCAAGAATGACGACCATGTGATCGGGTCAGGTATGTGTGCTGTCTTTCGACGTGCATTGGAGAGTGCTCAACAGTCAAAATGCTAAGATTTCTACAAGGCAATATTCATCGTAGCAGGGTGGCTAACGATCTCCTAGTTCAGTTTGCCGCGGAAAAGAATATTGATGTTGTGCTTATTAGCGAACAATATAAGAACAGGGATATTCCATCGTGGTACTCTGATGAAAGTGGGACGGCTGCTATATGGGTAGCGGATCCAAGCAGAGTTTTTATTGAAAAGTTTGGTGCTGGAAATGGATTTGTCTGGGTCAAGAGCAGAAATATTTCTTATGTAAGCTGTTACTTAACACCCAATGAATCAATTCGGCAGTTTGAGACCCGACTATCTGCCCTCGAGGATTTCCTAGGTACAGTAACTGGGGGTATTCTGGTGGCCGGTGATTTTAATGGTCGAGCAGTTGAGTGGGGCTTGGCTCATACAAACGGGAGAGGCCATAGAATTTTGGAGATGGCTGCTAGGTTGGACTTGGTGCTGCTAAATAGCGGTGATGTTCCAACATTTTGTCGGCCTGGGCAAAACGAAACCACACCAGACCTAACGTTTGCCTCTGCAGATCTTGCTGCTTGCATTGCAGACTGGCATGTAATGCTAGATTATAACAACAGTGATCATAGATACATCCTTTTTAATACTAGGCCTCGAGGAGGCCTAGTCCATGAAATTCCGATACCGTTTAGATGGAACGTTGATCACATGGATGGTGAAATTCTTCTTGCAGTAATAGCACAAGGGAAACAAGTTCTGGAGGATTTGTTTCAACATAGCCCCGCGAGCTCTGCAGAAACCCTGGTTAGGTCGACCATTGATCTCATTGTTAAGGCTTGCGGAGCATCCATGCCCAAGAAGAAGATTTTTCCAAACAAACGGCCAGCCTATTGGTGGAATGTTGAAATAGCAGAGGCTCGACGATTGTGTTTTCGATTAAGGAGAAGGGCACAAAGGCTCTGCAGAGATTCTCTAGAGTTTGCAAATGCGATAGAAGAGTGTAGAGTAGCGAGGAGGGCTCTCAAACGGGCCATTGCTCAAAGTAAGGCACATAAATGGAACGAGCTCATTAACGATCTGGATCAGGACCCATGGGGTCTGGGCTACAAAATTGTCAGTAAGAAGCTCGGCGGCATTATGGTGTCTACTGCTGCTATGACGGCATCCCAGAAGGAAGCTATTATAGATGAGCTATTTCCTAATCACCCAGAGAGATTTCCCGATCACATGCCGGTGATGCTAGATGATATTCCGCTATTCACTAGGGAGGAATTACAAACTACAGCACGATCTTTTCAGAATAAGAAGGCACCAGGGCCGGATGGAATTCCTGCTGAAGTGTTAAAGATGATATCCGAAGAGGAACCAGATGTTTTGCTGAATATGTATAATTGTTGTTTACTACAGGGAGTCTTTGCGACCCCGTGGAAAGTGGCCAGGCTTGTGCTCATGCCTAAAGGCAAAGGAGATCCCACTACTGCTTCAGGTCAGAGACCTCTATGCATGTTGGACATGGCTGGCAAACTGTTTGAGAAGATGATTAAAGGAAGGCTTCAGGCAGCGATTGTTGCTGCAGGAGGTCTGTCCCCCAAACAATACGGTTTTGTGAAGGGTAAGTCCACCATCAGCGCCATTGAAGAAGTGGTGATGGCTGTCAGATCCATTGAGCATGGCAACCATTTCTCTAGAAAAATGTGCTTACTGGTTACTCTGGATGTCAAAAATGCCTTCAATTCTGCCCGGTGGATTGACATAATAGCTGCACTTGAAACAACATTTAACATTCCTCGCTACTTGGCGTCTGTTCTGAGGAATTATCTTTGTGATCGTTGGATTCAGTATGACACAGATGAAGGAGTCAAGTGTCGCAAGGTAACAGCGGGGGCGGCTCAAGGCTCGGTGTTAGGTCCTGATTTATGGAACGTAAATTATGACAGTATTTTACGGATGGAGATGCCAGAGGACACTTCTTTGGTGGGATATGCTGATGATCTCGTTGTGCTCATTATGGAGCGCTCCATGGAGGGTCTGCAACTTAAACTGAATCAGGTAATGCGGAGAGTTTCCACCTGGATGAATGAACATGGTCTCCAACTAGCAGTTCATAAAACAGAACTAGTCCTTGCTACTAAGAAGAGAGTTCCACGAGTTGTACCCATGCTAGTAGATAATCAAGTGATAGAAACAGCTCCTGCTGTTCGTTACTTGGGTGTTATGATTGACAGCAAGTTAACATTCTGGAATCATATCAGCAAGATTGCTGATAGGGCTGCAAGGATTGTTAACAACTTGTCGCGGCTCATGGCTAATATTGGCGGCCCTTCACCATTGAAGAGGAAACTGCTGATGAGAGTGGCGGAATCAGTTATTGTTTATGGTGCAGAGATTTGGTCAGTAGCTCTTGGCTCTGAGATGTATAGGGAGCGGATAAACTCTGTTCACAGAAGAGCTGCCCTCAGAATAACTTCTGCCTATCGTACAGTGTCTGGACCGGCAGTGCTAGTAATAGCTGGGGCGATACCCATTTACATCCTGGCCAAGGAAAGGCGCCGTATATACTTGCGCAAAGACGAGCATTCTAAGATACGCGTGAAGAGGGAGGAAAGAGACAGATCTCTTCTGGAATGGCAGGAAGAATGGGAACGTGAAAATCGTGGAAGGTGGACCGCTAGGCTCATCAAGCAACTGAAGCCATGGTTGTCGAGGGAACATGGTGAGGTTAATTATTATATTACCATGTTTCTCTCTGGCCATGGTTATTATGAAGCATACCTCCATCAAATGGGAATTTCACCGAGTTCACGTTGTCGTTATTGTGATGATCAATGGGACGATGTTCAGCACACATTCTTTGCATGCTTGAGGTGGAGAAATCTTCGAAGGCTTCTGGAGACAAAAGTAGGTGTCATTACACCAGACAATGTGGTGGTTAAAAAGCTCAGCAGCAGAGAAAGTTGGGCACAGATTGCAGTCTACATCTCTGAGCTGCTGAAAACAAAAAAAAGAAGAGGAACCGAGAAGATTGGTTGCTGAAGACAGTGAAGATGATGATGAGTAATTTCATTATCATCACATTTAATGAAATTGACTGAGACTTCTGGTCGTAACAGAGGCTCCACCCTGAAGTAAGGCTGAACAGGCAGTTCCGGGGTGGCCTTAAGCCAAGTATAGGGTTTGTGGGTTTTTAGTAGGTAAGAATCCTGCACAGTTGTAAGTCCGGAAGCTTGCAATCTGTCTTTTGAAGATTTCCCCACGTGTCCCTCGAAAAACTAAAAAAAAAAAAAACATACATCCCTATATAATTATATTTGTAGTTGGAACTTTTGCCTTTCAGCGTCTAGTCACCTCTGATCCTCTATTATTGTTATTAATGCTCGAATGTCCCAGCACCAACGTACCTTGTTCATTTCTAGAATACCCTAGTCTCGCCCATACGGGACGGCTACACTCATGCTTTAAAACAGCTATTTTTTATACACAGTTCTCTGAACAGACCTGGCGTTCCATTCATTTATTTTAACAACATTATTTGGGTTCATAGACCACTTTCGTAACCTTGGCATTTATTAATTATGAAGTGTCATCGTTGATGGGTAAGAATAATTCAATACAACAATATTTAGGGGCTTTACACAAACGAACCTTGGTTCGATTCTTTCACTGCCTCGGGAACTACATCCCATACTGGAGGACTTTACAACAATTCGCGGCTTAGGGCGACCTCGGTCTAACCTGCGATCATCAATACAATAAATTCGCACCCATTATACAACGCCTCGTGATCTACATCACTATATGGAGGATTTATCATAGCTAAATTACCGCAATCAACTGTCCCTCATAATTAATTTACCAAGTATATTTAGATTCAACGCCTTCCTATCGTGACAATTTACTTTAATGCGCTACATTGCTCTATACATTACTTTAAGGCCTAGCGTCTTCCAAAGAACTGATAAATTCAAAATCAACATTGGATCAACATCTCAATTTTTTTTACTATTCCTCTCCCGTGACAATAATCGCTATACTTTAAGAACATGTATTCACACCATGTCTTTATACTTTTACAAGAGCTCAAAGAGCTACTACTTTCATATAATTCAACTTAATCTTCATTTATATAATTTTTATTATTATTATTATTACGCTTGCTTTCATAACATTTATCAAATACACTGATATTTTATACATTTCCTCTAAGGGATTTATTCATTTCACATAATCATTTTATAATTTCTCAATTTTTATTTGTTCAGATCGCGCTCTTATTCTGTTATTTGTTATTCAAAAACATCCCTATTTCTTAAACTCAGGTGGATTGTACACAAATACTTCCCAACACATAACATAATGAAAATGGTTACTTACATGTTCAGACGGTCCACGACCGTGCTTTCCAACGATGTTTCATTTCGCCCACTATTTGTGATTAAACCATCTTGCTCAAATTCATTTCATACACTGACATATCTTGACACACATATAACTTATATACCTTAAACACTGGTAGCATTTTAAAATACAATTGTGTATTCTTCTATTACACACAATAAAATCACTGAAAAATTACTATCTAACACAAATTTTATATATTTACACTACACTGATTCTAATCACTGAGGCTTCGTTTAGGCCTTGCACACGTGATTTCTTGATTCCCCGTCTCCAAGGGTGAAACTAGTAAATGTCGGCTTTCTATCTGACCAGAATATGAAAGTCTCGAACACTCTACCCCTTCCCTGGAATGGTACTTCTTCAAATCCGGGTTCCTGACGATCGGCTATTATTATTATTAGCTCGAAATTGCTTCTTTCTAGACCCTATTAGTTTGTCTAGCGAAAGTCTGTCTTGTTCACGGTCTCCCAAATACTCTATCGGTGACCTAATATTTTCTAGCATCTAATGCTACTCGTAACTTAGTGCTTTTTATAGTTCGTTTGTTTCCTTGAAACAAGGTCTTGAATCTAATTCTCCCTTCTGCTTATTCTGTTCTATAATCCCTATCTTTTCAGAATACTATGCGGACCTCAATTTGTCCGACCCTGATCGGGTTCTTTAACGTTGATAGAATGTTTATTTCGCTGTTATGGTACTTCAAAACGTTACGATACTTTCGGTCGTTTAAATGAACTGTATTTTGAAGACCTATCGCCTCTTCTTTAAGTTCGCAGCCTACTTTGACTGTAATACTGAACTTTTCACTATAAGACTGATACTGGCGGAACTAAATCCTGTATTAGGATTTTCCTAAGTCTCCACATGGCGATACTATAATGATACCTCTCGGCCACTCCTTACGGGTGCACGTTGGTTGTCGATACAGCGACGCCCTCGGGCTGTCGGATACTGTCTATTCGATGTGATACAGCGTCTCCCCTCAAGGAGTCCTGGTAAAATGCACGATTGGCTTGGCTCTGCCAGGACTTTTATACTCTTTGGCTAAAAAAAGATAAAATCCACGTCTTTTCCAGAACCAACTTTTGAAGTAATGGTCGCACATTATTAAAATTTATATCTCTGGAAAGCTTGTTTTCCAAACGTAAACTGACTTCTTTGCACATGAAGAGATATTAAATAAAATTTGGTCGTCAGCTGTGTGGGTGTTACAGTTGATTTTTAATTCCCCCCTGCTCGGGTCTCGAGGAACTCCCAATGACTTATGGCCACGTCGGCACTTCTTTCCTGGGCATTTATTATAACATCTTTCTCCACACAAAAATCTCTATTCCGAAATGATTCACAATGCTGTATTTCTTAAGTTAATTTTATTCTTGCAAATGGGTTAAATCTAATTATTCTTCTTCTGGCACAGCTGCGCGGTTGCCATATTCCTGCAACGTAAGGGCAATTTCCGAAACACGCTCTTCGTCACTCGCTTGGAAAGTTCCACTCGTTCTATTTATATTTGTGACCGGCTCCTTATCGATGCGTCATGCATGATCTCATTTCCTGGCCACCTGGGTTTCAGTTTATTACACAACGTTATGCTAGCCCTCTTGTATAAAATCTTTCTATGTTCCTCTGAAGACTGTATATTTCCTTCCTTCCTTTTACCAAAATACATGGATTCGACCCCTTGAACCAATGGTACATGGGTTAATCTCTCCCCTCCTTAGGTAAATAAATTTTTGAAAAATTTTGAGGAAATTTATTTCAATAATTTTCATACAAATCTTTTTTTTTCTTCATTGTCGAAGCCATCATAACATTTCTCAGAACCTTCTGATCTTTATTCCTTTAAAATCCCACGATAATTAGGGTTTTCCACCTTTTAAGTCATATCCGGTAATAGTGTAGGTTGGGTACGCTCTGTCCCTACCCTTTTTTTCTTTCTTATTTGTCTGGACTACAAGTTTCCAGAACATAATTCTTCGTTACGGGTGTGGTCTATCCCTACCCGTTTCTTTATTTCATCATTCTCTCTTCTTAAATTGAAATTTTCCTTTTCAACAAAATCAATTATTTCTCTTATCTCACAATACAGTTTCTCTAATTCGCATTCGCCCTCGAATGGTTGAGCTCTGTTTCCTTGTTCTACCTTACTCTTGTTTCTATCAAAAGTGGATTCATCATCTCTAAATTGTTCCATAACCAGGGCTTGTTCATTTGCTTCATCGAAGTCTTCGGGAGGGTAATATACTTTTAAATTCGCTGAGTTTATATTCACTTCGTGATTCGTTTCACAGTGCCGAATTCTATAGGCATTATTTCTTAAATCTCTTATTATTTGATACGGTCCGTGGTACATTTTCTGGAACTTCTTGTACACGCGGTTCCTTGGATCCGAAATGGCTGGTCTTTTCACTAACACCATTTCTCCTGCTAATAGTGGTCGATGATACCTCTTGTGCCTGTGTCTCCTTTGCCTTCTATCAGCTTGAGCTCTCAGATGCTCAAAGGCTCTTCTAATACGTACATCTCTTCCAGGCTGAGCGTCTGCTGGCCTAGGAATGACCAGACTCCAAGGTCTTTCTGGTTGCTCATTCCGATGTAACGTTATAGGTATCTCTCCCGTAGATTTATGGATTGTATTATTTATACAACATTCGATAATATCAAGGATATCTATCCATTTCCAATTTTCTTCGGCACAGTATATCCTACAATACTTGGCTGTTTCCCTCATAACTCTTTCCACAGGATTTGCCTCAGGATGGCGAATACTAGACAGTATCTGACGTATTCCAAGTCTCTCTAATTCCTGTCTGAATTCTACACTTGTAAAACAACTACCGTGATCCGACAACAAATTCTCGGGTTTTCCCAGAATAGGTATCACTTTTTCTTTGAGTCGTTTTAACACCTGTTTGGTACTAGTCTTCTGTATGGGAGCAAGGACAACCATTTTTGTGAAAACATCCATAGCCACCATTATGTGTCTATTTCCTCGCCTAGCCTTTGGCAAAGGTCCGAAATTGTCAATAGAAATAATTCGACCTGGCCTCTCGGGCAAAAATGGTATTGGCTTTGGCTCATCAAAAACGCATTTGGCTTAATCCTTTGACATAGGTCACATATCTTGAGCGTATCCCTTACAGTCTCTCTCAGTCTCGGCCATACAAATGCTTCTTTCAGCATCGAGACTGTTTTGTCGACTCCCATATGTCCAAACGATCTATGGGCTAACCATACCATTTTCCTCTGCAAAATCGCAGGTACTACGATCCTTAATCGTGTATGGTCAGAGTCCACAAACTTATATAACAATCAATTATAAAATGTGTAATCTTGAGCTATCTTACTAGCTTCAGTATACGCCGGTGATCCCCTTATCAAACTCCCTTCCAAAAACGATATGAGCATGTTCATCCATGGATCCTCACGTTGTCGTTGACCAATGCTTCTTAATTCATCCAAAGTGCGCTGATCCCTGTCTTCCAAATCAATAGCCATTACTTCCTCTTCTGTGGACTCTGGCTGTCTACTTAAATAATCTGGAACTACATTTTCTTTCCCTGGGCAATACTCTATATTTACATCGAACTGCTGTATGTATAAAGCCCAACGCATCAACCTTTGACTGGATAATTCCGTCTTCATCAAAAAGGTTAAGGCTTTATGATCAGTCCTTAATGTGACTGGGAACCCATATACGATCTTTCGCCAAAATTGCAACGCGTGCAATATCGCTAACAGCTCGATCTCGCTGATTGTATAATTTTTCTCGTGTGGTTTCAGTCTCCGACTTGTGAAAGCTAGATAATTTTTCTTATCAGGGTTATCCGGGTTTTCCTGATATAGCATTGCCCCTATTCCAATCTGGGATGCATCTGTTTGTATTACACATCTCTCATTAAAATCAGGATATCCTAGCTTCACATAATTTAAGAGCATTTCCTTGGCTTCTATAAATGCTTTTTCTGTTTCCTCCGTCCATTTCTACTTGCCCCCCCCCCTTCTTCAGAAGGTCCTGTAGTGGTGCAACAGTTTTGGTGTATGACGGACAATGTCCTGAGAAAAATCCAATCAATCCCAAAAACTGGCGAACGTTTTTCACATTCAGAGGCCTGGGAAAATCTCTTATCGAATCTAATTTGCATGGATTTGGTTTAACACCATCCTTATCAATCACATGCCCAAAAAATGTAACTTGTCTCTGACAAAAATTTGATTTCTTCAAATTAATCTTAATGTTAACCCTTCTTAAATCTTCCAATAATTTCCTTAACTTTTTCAAATGTTCCTCAATGTTTTCTGAAGTAAGCAATATGTCATCCACATAACGAATAGTGCAATCTTTCACTTCCTATGACAGGTTTCGATCAAGCGCTCTTATTAAGGCGGATCCCGCGGTCTTCAAGCCAAACGGACATCTCTTGAAGCAATATGTTTGTTGGTCGAACTGAAATCCAGTTAAAAGACTGGTTCTCTCTTCCAGTTCGAGATGATGATATGAAGAAGTTCAGTCAATATTTGTGAATATCTTCTTGCCTTTAAATTTCCTCAGTATTTCTTTTATGGGTGGTGCCGAATCATTTTCTGGTATGATTTTTGCGTTCAAATTCCTGGCATCTAAACACACCCTTACTGAGCCATCCGGTTTACTCACAATTACTAATGGACTAACATATGGTGTCGCCATCTTTTCTATAACACCTGCATCACTCATCTCCTGCAGTGTTTTCTTCGTTTGTGGGTAATGTTTTTCTGCAACCGGGTATGGTTTTTGTCTGAACGGTGCCCAATCATTTAATTGAAAAGCGTATTTAAAATTTTCAATCTTTCCTGGCTTGGAATCAAATACGTCCCTGAAATTTAATAGTAATTCCTTTAATTGTTCCTTATTTTCGAGGTTAACATTAGGTTCCTCTATTTTTCCTGACAGGTTGGTTTCGAACTCAGTTTCCAAACTATCTTCAAGCTCTATATTTAGGACTTCAAATACCTTTTCTATGTCCTTACAACCTTCCTCGTTCACTTCTTCCACATGCCATACCTGTTCTCCTATTTTCGCATCCTGTTCCTGTAAATTTATATATTGTTCATCCACATCCTCTCTTTGAATCCTAATGCAATTTTGCGCTAGGTCTATTATGACCTTGTTCTCACGGATAAAATCAATACCTAATATGACATTATATGGCAATTGATTTACCAGCAAAAAACATTGGGAAATTTCAGCGTTACCTATGATCAAATCAATGTATACCTGAAATTTACATGTCAAAGATTTTTCAGGAATAGTTCCCTTAATCTTCACACTTGAGGTGGGAATTCTCAATACGCGGCCTCTCGTTTCCAATTCATTTAGGAGGGTTTGCATAATTAAACTTATGGTTGATCCAGTATCAATTAATGCCCTGACCAGTAATCCTTCTTTCCTTCTAATAAGTGGGATTCCTTCCACATCCTCTTTAATTAGCTCATCTGGTCTTGCTATCCAATTCACAATCTCTACCTCCTCCCAGCTCCTGGTATGTTTCCACTTTTGATGATTTAATTTTGAAGTTTTTTTTATCCTGAGGGCTTCCTTTCCCCTCATTCTTCAATTGAGCTTGTAGCTCCAAGCTTTGAGCTCCTTCTAGTCGGTCGGGTGATTTTCTGTTCTTTGTTGCCTCACTCCAACGGACTCTTTGCGTTTCAGGTTCGTCTGTTCGTTCATTCATGTAACGAAGACTTTCCTGATATCTTTCTTCTATTTCGGCCCGATATTCATCATTTCTGTCTTCCGGCCTCACGTTCCTTCTGGGATAATTTTCCCATCTCTTTCTGTTATCCTGCCTCTGATTATTATTGTTATAGGGTCGGTTCTCTTGTTGCCTATAACCCGTATTTCTAGGATTCCTTCCTCTTTATCCTCCTCTATAGTATGCCTGTATTCTCCTAGGCTCTTGATGTCCATATTCTCGACCCAGTCCCTGACTATCAGTACTAGTGGACTGATTTCTGATCGATGGTTTCTCTCTGTTTTCTTGACTGCTGGCCATATGTACCTGTTCAGTCTGTCTTGGATGCCTGGGAGTAACATGTGAAGTTGTCATATCTAATTGACGAAAGACGCTCTCCACTTACACAGCACTTCTGGCTTTAGATGAGATTAACAACCTCTGGATCTCATATGGAAGTTGTCTTGCAATGGCGGCACACAGGTCGTTCTCAGCAGGAACAATGTCAAGTTCCCGGAATTTACACAGCTGAGCGGCGAAAAATTCTGAATATTTAGTTGGGGCATTTGCGCTATACTTCCTAGAGTACAGATCTAGCCTCAGATTCTCTGTCCAATATCGTTTCAGAAAAGCTTCTCTAAAACCTTCCACCATGTCAAATGTATACCTGAAACTCCTGAACCAGGTGAGACAATCACCTGCCAACAGCTTCTCAATTGCTCTCAGTCTCCGATCCTGAGGAACTTTCATTTCATTCAAGTACTCTGCGACCTCCTTCAACCAGTATTTAGGAGTAATTGACATATTATTACCCGTAAACTTCACCGGTCTGTCTTCATTTGACTTGATGATATTTATTATTTGACCATTTGTTTGGTTCATATAAGGGGTTGACATCACCATCGGATATCCCGGTTTCTTATAAGGGCTCTCCCCTCCTAAGTCCCTATCTTGATCTGTGCCGCGTTCATGGGGATCTACCCATCCTGTCTTTTGGAACTCATCCTGACTTTCAATTTCTAACTTCCTTTCTCTTCGGGCACTTTCCTCATTAGCCATGAGTTGAATTTCCATCTGACTGTTCTTGTGTTCAGTCCTTTCCAACCGGGATCCTAATTCATTCTGAATTCTTTCTTGATTCTTTTTACTGTTTTCCACTGCTTGTTCGAGTTGGAATTTCTCTTCCCTGAAACTATCCCTCATTTCAGCTAAGTGTTTTTCTACCTCTTTCTTGATGACCACGACCTGTTCTTCTATAATTTCCGGCTTAATGTCACCTTTGGAATCTAAGTCTTCTCTTATCTCCTTTATCTTTTCCTCCATCTCCTTTTGTCCTTGTAGACTTTATCCTGAATTTTGTTCATATCCTCTCGGGCCTTTCCTTGTTCCTCGAATATAATTGTTATGTCAGTCATGACCTTATTTATATCCCCCTTTGTATCTCCCATCTGTTTTGATAATCCACTTACGGTTTCCTGAACCCCATTGATACCCTTACTTATTTCATCTATCATCTGGGTATTTTCCTTATTTTCTTTATCTCGTTGTTTTCTTTCTCTCTGGAGATGCTCTTCGTATGTACCTAATTTTTTATTTATTCCCTCCTCGTGTTTCCTTAAGTTCTCATCTACCTGTCCCGTGAAGTTGTTAAATTGCAGTTCCCTTCTTTTTGTATCGACCTAACCTTGCTTCTTAACATCCTTCATTTCCGCCTGAACTTCCTCTACTTTTCCCTCGAGGTTTCCTACTTTTTTCTCAACCCTTTCAAATCGATTTCCTAGCTCATTTATACTTTCTTTTATCTCATCCCGGGATGTTTCACAAAGATTCATGTTAGATTTTATCTGATCTTTCAACTCTTTCTGCACCCCTTGGATATGGGTTACAAGTTCATCTTTACATGCATCTAAAATTTTTTTACAAGTTTTTTCCATTTCAACTAATTTAGTTTCCATAGAACCAATTTTATCCTCTATAATTTTAAAATTATCTTGACACTCCTTTTTGGATTCTATACTATTTTTTCTATAGTACTTATCTGGGTTTTCAATCCTGCATTAAATGTGTTACTCTCACTTTGAAATGCCTTTAGCTTGTCCCCAAATGTTTTATCCAATATTTGAAATTTGGACTCTATGTTTCCTTCTATACTTTCTCGGAGTTCATTTGACCCCTGTTTTATTCCCCCTTTTAATTCATTTTAACTTATTCCCAAATTCAGTGTCAAAACCTTGAAATTTGTTATTCATTGTCTCTTCTAATTTCTCATTTATATTACTTTGTATTTTAGTCTCCATGACCTCTAGTTTGGTGTTCATGGCTTGACTTTTCAAAACATTATCAGCTATCATCTTCTCCTGAAACGAATGTAATTTATTTTCAAGTTTAACTTCCATTACTCCTAGTTTATCTTCCCAATCCTTGGATTGTGCTGAAAAATGGTCTGAATTCTCTGTTTTTATACTATCCAATTTATTTTCTATCTCAGCCTTCAGTTCACTGTTCATGTTTATACACTCGGCCTGGATAGATTCTAATTTAATTCCCATGATATCACTGTTAGTTTTAAGGAATCCTAAACTCTGATTTATGGATTTTAACTCTTTTTTATTTTCATCCTGTTGGAGGCCCAATGTATTGTCTATCGTTTGAAATTTATAGCCTCCAACTTTTCCTTGCTATTGGCTTTTATAGCCTCCAACTTTTCATTACTATCAGCTTTTAAAGCGTCCAAAAGCTCCTGCCTCTCTTCCCTATTCTCTTATTTTGAAGCTTTGTTACTTTCCGTACTTATTTTTATCATCTCCTCCCTAGTCTTTTGGAAATGCTCATCCAAACACTCCTTCATCTCCATCATCGTACACATCTTATCCTCAATATAAGAATACAGTGGGCTACTACGCCACATCGCTGGTACATGCTTGAGAGATGGTAATCCGAACTCTTGTGTCCCAATTTCCAAAAAAAAAAATACCTTGGTACGGGTGTTTACTAAAACGTACCCTTTTGATATATTCATTCAATGTCAAAACTTTTATGGAAGTATTTAAAAATTCAAAATTTCGAAAAACCATTTTTTTAATGAAAATTTTGATTTTTCAAGAAAACTCGGGTTTTCCCTAGGAACACTCATCCCTGCGTACTGGGCGCCATTAATGTGAGTTTTAGTTTTTTTATTTATATTGTTATTCGGGGCTGATTGGTGTGAGTTTCCAGGGACCCATGCGGTCAGTTAACATTATATGTTGTAGCTATTCCTATCATTACTTTACTTTACATGATATGACCGTCTTAAGTGTTCCTCTAATTATTAATCCAAGCACAGTACTTCTATGCCCCCCTGTGCCCTTTTAACAAGAAATATGCAAATCACAGTATGCCAGCAATGCTCAAATCGGGATTTTCGGGGTTATGGTATGTTCTCCCACTCTGTGACTTACACATTTTGGATTAAATAGAGGATACACTTCCAAAATAAAGACAAAATCAACTCCTATTATAAAACATTTAATTAACCATATATATGGCGCTACAAACAAATTAAACAAATAAACTACTGACCAATCCTCCTAGCTTGTTCAGAGTGAACAAGGAATACAAAAGAATCAAACAAATGTTATATTAAAATACATGGTTTCCTTCAAACCAACAAACTTATAATTCTTTTCACTTCCAAAAAGTATCCCTTTTAAAATTCATTACAATCACGAGCTCCAATGGCTCGATATTTTCCAATATAAACTGAGTTATTCATTATACACCTCAATATCTATTTTATGAGTTTCTTGTAATCAAAACACTATATAATCTTATTTAACGTCAATGTTACTCCTTTACTTAAATTGTTGGGCATTTCACAATGTTCTCATGTTACCACCTCTCTCAAGTTAAGAAATTCACTACAGTGATTGGAAAAATACTTGGGTACTCCCGAGTTATAGAAGACTACTTGAACAAAGTCAAAAATTAAGATCACTCCCCAAATCTAATTGTCTTCACTAAGCTCGTGAAATCCTACATTCCTATACCATTACATTAGGGATTTATATTATTATTATTTGTCTTAAAAAACCATCATCTCATAAGAAAGCAGACGATCTGAACTTGCAAGCGGTAACTTTTATCTACAAGAACCTCGGTTCGAATCCCGGGTCATTAACAAACTCTAAACACTCATGGTGTATTATTACTTCCAACAGACGGTCCCCAGACCTACCGCACCATCAATAGCGAGGGGTCGGACCGTAACACTCGGCGTGATTTATTTTCCAGGAGGGATTCCCTAGTCTCGCCCATACGGGACGGCTACACTCATGCTTTAAAACAGCTATTTATTATACACAGTTCTCTGAACAGACCTGGCGTTCCATTCAATTATTTTAACAACATTATTTAGGTTCATAGACCACTTTCGTAACCTTGGCATTTATTAATTATGAAGTGTCATCATTGATGGGTAAGAATAATTCAATACAACAACAATATTTAGGGGCTTTACACAAACGAACCTTGGTTCGATTCTTTCACTGCCTCGGGAACTACATCCCATACTGGAGGACTTTACAACAATTCGCGGCTTAGAGCGACCTCGGTCTAACTTGCGATCATCAATACAATAAATTCGCACCCATTATACAACGCCTCGTGATCTACATCACTATATGGAGGACTTATCGTAGCTCAATTACCGCAATCAACTGTCCCTCATAATTAATTTACCAAGTATATTTAGATTCAACGCCTTCCTAGCGTGACAATTTACTTTAATGCGCTGCATTGCTCTATACATTACTTTAAGGCCTAGCGTCTTCCAAAGAACTGATAAATTCAAAATCAACATTGGATCTACATCTCAATTTTTTTTACTAATCCTCTCCCGTGACAATAATCGCTATACTTTAATAACATGTATTCACACCATGTCTTTATACTTTTACAAGAGCTCAAAGAGCTACTACTTTCATATAATTCAACTTAATCTTCATTTATATAATTTTTATTATTATTATTATTACGCTTGCTTTCATAACATTTATCAAATACACTGATATTTTATACATTTCCTCTAAGGGATTTATTCATTTCACATAATCATTTTATAATTTCTCAATTTTTATTTGTTCAGATCGCGCTCTTATTCTGTTATTTGTTATTCAAAAACATCCCTATTTCTTAAACTCAGGTGGATTGTACACAAATACTTCCCAACACATAACATAATGAAAATGGTTACTTACATGTTCAGACGGTCCACGACCGTGCTTTCCAACGATGTTTCATTTCGCCCACTATTTGTGATTAAACCATCTTGCTCAAATTCATTTCATACACTGACATATCTTGACACACATATAACTTATATACGAGGGCAATTCAGAAACTAACCTCCGATTGGTCACAGTGCGGGTAGTGGGGGGAGTAGCGCGCCATCTGTGCATTCACGCGCTCAGCAGGTCAGTCGGCAGCAAGCCGTAGTCGAGTGAACATCGTACCTGCGCTAGTTTAGTTTTTGTGGCAGTTTGAAATGTGTGCTGCAATAGAAAATCCCGCCAAATGTGAAGTGCGTGCTGTTATACGGTTTTTTACAGCCAAAGGATACTCTGCAGCAGCTATTCATCGTGAGCTTTGTGCCGTGTACGGACCAAAAGTTATGAGTGAAGGATTTGTCCGTGAATGGGTACGTTTATTTAAAAGTGGACGAGAAAACGTTCATGATGAAGAGAGGAGTGGTAGGCCATCCTTGGTGACTGACGAACTCGTTCAGACAGTTGATGCAAAAGTTCGTGAATATCGACGTTTCACAATGGCGGAGTTGTCTACTAATTTTCCACAGATTTCTAAGACTCTTTTGTACGAGATAGTGACAGCAAGATTGGGTTACCGTAAGTTCTGTGCACGATGGGTGCCCAAAATTCTTACCGACCACCACAAAACTCAAAGAATGGCCTCTGCATTAGACTTTCTGTCACGTTATGCGGACGAAGGAGAACCGTTGTTAAACAGAATCGTGACCGGTGACGAAACCTGGATTAAGTACGTGAACCCTGAGACAAAAGAACAATCAAAGATGTGGGCACATTCAGATTCGCCTACCAAACCAAAAAAAGCCCGGCAAGATTTTTCTGCCAGAAAACTGATGGCAACGGTGTTTTGGGATGCCAAAGGGGTGTTGTTGGTAGAATTCATGGAACGTGGGACGACCATTAATCAAGACGTGTACTGTGAAACACTAAAAACATTACGACGGGCTATACAGAACAAACGCCGTGGTATGCTGACTTCCGGTATCGTTTTTTTTTGCACGATAACGCCCGTCCGCACTCTGCTCGCAGAACAACAGCCCTTCTTGAGTCCTTCAAGTGGGACGTTTTCAACCATCCACCTTACAGCCCAGATCTGGCGCCAAGCGATTATCACCTCTTCATGCATATGAAGAAATGGCTCGGGTCCCAGCGGTTTGATGACGACGAAGAGCTCAAAGATGCGGTCACAGGCTGGCTCAAGGCACAAGCGGGTGATTTTTATGCAGAAGGAATTTCAAGCTTGTGAAGAGATACGATAAGTGCCTCAATCGTTATGGAGACTATGTCGAAAAATAGTGCAAAGATGTAGTTGTAAGATGTATATATTAAAATATTTTTACTTAACTTGGTGTATTTTTTTCAATCAACTGGAGGTTAGTTTCTGAATTGCCCTCGTACCTTAAACACTGGTAGCATTTTAAAATACAATTGTGTATTCTTCTATTACACACAATAAAATCACTGAAAAATTACTATCTAACACAAATTTTATATATTTACACTACACTGATTCTAATCACTGAGGCTTTGATTAGGCCTTGCACACGTGATTTCTTGATTCCCCGTCTCCAAGGGTGAAACTAGTAAATGTCGGCTTCCTATCTGACCAGAATATGAAAGTCTCGAACACTCTACCCCTTCCCTGGAATGGTACTTCTTCAAATCCGGGTTCCTGACGATCGGCTATTATTATTATTAGCTCGAAATTGCTTCTTTCTAGACCCTATTAGTTTGTCTAGCGAAAGTCTGTCTTGTTCACGGTCTCCCAAATACTCTATCGGTGACCTATTATTTTCTAGCATCTAATGCTCCTCGTAACTTAGTGCTTTTTATAGTTCGTTTGTTTGTTTGAAACAACGTCTTGAATCTACTTCTCCCTTCTGCTTATTCTGTTCTATAATCCCTAACTTTTCAGAATACTATGCGGACCTTATTTTGTCCGACCCTGATCGGGTTCTTTAACGTTGATAGAATGTTTATTTCGCTGTTATGGTACTTCAAAACGTTACGATACTTTCGGTCGTTTAAATGAACTGTATTTTGAAGACCTATCGCCTGTTCTTTAAGTTCGCAGCCTACTTTGACTGTAATACTGAACTTTTCACTATAAGACTGATGCTGGCGGAACTAAATCCTGTATTAGGATTTTCCTAAGTCTCCACACGGCGATACTACAATGATACCTCTCGGCCACTCCTTACGGGTGCACGTTGGTTGTCGATACAGCGACGCCCTCGGGCTGTCGGATACTGTCTATACGATGTGATACAGCGTCTCCCCTCAAGGAGTGCTGGTAAAATGCATGATTGGCTTGGCTCTGCCAGAACTTTTATACTCTTTGGCTAAAAAAAGATAAAATCCACGTCTTTTCCAGAACCAACTTTTGAAGTAATGGTCGCACATTATTAAAATTTATATCTCTGGAAAGCTTGTTTTCCAAACGTAAACTGACTTCTTTGCACATGAAAATCGATCGTGCAGTTCTGAGATATTAAATAAAATTTGGTCTTCAGCTGTGTGATTGTTACAGTTGATTTTTAATTCCCCCCTCCTCGGGTCTCGGGGAACTCCCAATAGCATATGGCCACGTCGGCACTTCTTTCCTGGGCATTTATGATAACATCTTTCTCCACACAAAAATTTCTATTCCGAAATGATTCACAATGCTGTATTTCTTTAGTTAATTTTATTCTTGCAAATGGGTTAAATCTAATTATTCTTCTTCTGGCACAGCTGCGCGGTTGCCATATTCCTGCAACGTAAGGGCAATTTCCGAAACACGCTCTTCGTCACTCGCTTGGAAAGTTCCACTCGTTCTATTTATATTTGTGACCGGCTCCTTATCAATGCGTCATGCATGATCTCATTTCCTGGCCACCTGGGCTTCAGTTTATTACACAACGTTATGCTAGCCCTCTTGTATAAAATCTTTCTATGTTCCTCTGAAGACTGTATATTTCCTTCCTTCCTTTTACCAAAATACATGGATTCGACCCCTTGAACCGATGGTACATGGGTTCATCGATAGTTATAGCTCGTTGTTATTATCAAAGAGTATAATAGAATCATTTCTTGGTTGAAGACCTTAGAAACTATTTACCTCTACCAAACTCCACAACCTTGAAAAAAACTACTACCATCATTGAAGAAAGATGATGATGATAATGATGATGATAATTGTTGTTTTAAGGGGCCTAACAGAATTTGAAGAAAGAAAGATAAGAAGTATCTCAAGAATGTTATGGATCTGGAGACATAATCGACCGGACTGGCTGCGTGGCTCAGCGGTAACGTTTTCGCTTGCTGGGCCCTAGGTTGCAGGTTCGTATCCTGGCGCAGTCAGCTGGGATTTGAGGGTGCACAAATGCGAGGGAGCCGTGTCAGTAGATTTACTGGCACGTTAACGATCCCCTTCGGGCCAAAATTCCGGCATCCCGGCGTATCTAAAAGCAGCAGTAGTTAAAAGGGACGTAAAACAAATAACATTATTATTATTATTATTATTATTACATAATCGACCTGCCGTGGGCAGCATCCAACTTTGAGTTGAGGCATGTCTTTACACGTCTGGTTGTGCATGGCTTTCACAACCCTAATTGAATTAACAAATCTTTCCATGACCCTACAGAGACGTGTGTATACAAACTATGTGGATATTTTCGATTGCTATTTGCCTGAAATAAAAGTATTAATTAATAACCTGAACTAGCACCAACGGCTAGAATTCAGTTACTATGTGAATTCGTTTTGTTCTGTACTTCAAATAACATTTTCAAATAACGCACACTAGGCTGTTACAAACCCTTTAAAATAAAAAGTAAAAATTTATCGTAGTATCATCTTGCCATTCTTAAAGTTCGATGCGCATAGAATGCCAATGGTATACGGTACTAACCAATGGAGACCCACGTAGACCAGTCGTGATATCTAGTGGAGAAGTATCGAACAATATAACCCTAACAGGGCGAGTGCATTCTAGTGGCCATAAGAAGAAACTTTTCAATAAAATCTTGAAGTTAATAAGTAGGCCGGCGTGCAGTTACCTTTTTGGCTGCTAGATGTCTCGAGCAAATCTGCTGGTGCATTATGTTTTAATTATATATATATTTTCCACCGTAATATCCACAATATAACGCTTAATTTTAAAACGTCTGAATCATTACAAAACAATAAATATATACAATTTCAAACAAAACAAAAATAATTCTGATGGGGTTTGAACCATAGGCATATGAGTGATAGGCCAACGCTTTACCACGGAGCCATTTGTGCCATCGAATAGCGTTCTATATAAAATGACTTACATATAACTTGTTAGCAAATAATGATTTAGACTAAATGATTTCATCAGTGGAGTATATCATTTATTTATAAATCATTTCATAAATAGTTTATTTATTTTGTATCAGTACGCTATATTGCCTGCAATACTCAAATTAGTGAAATATAAGTCAGGCACAATATATCCGCTGCCATCTTGTCTTCTTACCGAGACGGCTCAGTTTTTTTAAATCACTTCTGCACTATAGTATTACAAATTAAACTTTAAATTTCGAACGTACCTCTTCCTTTAGAACAGTTAAATCGATTCTCGGCTCGATAATCGGAACTGGTGGGTCCCATGATATGGATTATAAAGTTTGCATAATTCGCACGGCCGCCATCCTGAAATGGTACGGCGGATGACCTTGCAGTTTGGTCACAAGACGCGTCCTATATGAAGGTATGTTGTTACCAAATTTGGTAGAGATCGGATAATTTGGTTAGTCGCTATTTGATTTTACGTTTTGAACGTTTGAGTGGCCGCCATTCAGTTTTGGTAAAGATGGCGGCGATATAAAACATGACACTGAGGTGCCCTTTGCTTGTTCTACCTCTGTACTAAATTTCGTTCAATTTGGTTTCACCGTGTTCGAATTGATAGGGGGGGGGGGACAGACATTCAGAGTACACACACTCACACACACACACACACACACACACACACACACAGACTCTCTCACACACACACATACACACACACAGACAGACACACAATGTTTGGCCCTGTAGTGATCTCATAGGTCTACTTTCATTTTTTGAAAAAATTGAAAGTAGGCTAAAAATGAACTCCAAATGACAAGAAGGTTACCATCCCCATAAGACAATAGAATGATAAAAATATGCATACAAAAACGAAAAAAAAAAGTTAATTAACCTCTAAATGTAAAATACTTTCTTGCCATCAATGAGGTCTGATCCTCCTACGAAAACCCGCATATTTTGCCTATTATAGCCTATCCCCTAGTTTGCCCGGTGAAATCTACCTCCGCCTTCCGGCGTGCCGAGAGGATATTTTTAAATCAGTACGGTATGCTAGATCTTCCAGTTTATTGCATTTTTGTTCTGTGTTACTTCAACGGGGAAGAACCTGTGAGCTATTTAATCTACATGCAGAGCGTATGTCCGCTTGCAACTGTGTTACTCTTAACTTGTCGCCCCGTGCCACTCACTGTGGAAACCGGGGATTTCCTTGTCCATAGCCATATTTCACCACGTGCTAGAGCTACCTGGAACCAGTGTAACTCACATGCAGTTCATTTCTGGCACTGTGAAGTGTGAGGCAGTTCTACGATGCCTTAAGTAAAAACAACTACAAGTTATCGTCTGTTGCTGAAGTTAAAGATAATTTTACTTCTAATGGGGGCGTTCTGTTCTGCCAACCACGAGGGAAAGCAATCGAGGCTGGACAGCGATCTCAAGTTACACAACACCTCAAGGGCAAGAACTATATTGTCACAGTTTCGCGCCTTCAGAAGAAGTGTTTCGCGATAATCGTCGGCCTTTTATGATGGACAACCTGAAGATGTATCTCGTTGTGTATTGTAATGCTTCAGCAATCAGTAAGACATAGCATAAATTGCTTTTCCTGAGCACTGCATATTGTTTATATTCACATTAATATACTAAATTATAATTAAATATTTTTACTTTTTTGTCACATATTTCAGGTATTTTTATTTGATAAAAATTAAATATTTTCCCGATTTTTAGCACCTAAAAATCCGAGTCCTATTAAGTACTGGTATGTAGTAACGTAATACAGTAGAATGGAGTACAGACAGGTCAGATTATGAATGGAAATTCGGCAATGATTAAGGACATAATCCCCAATCAAATGTTCTAAAGTAACAATAAAGGAGCTTCAAAATATATGCCGGAAAAAACACACCATTTTATTTCATTCATTTCGGTGACTGAGCTGACTTTTTAGGCGTAAAATAAGACGGCTTGGGAGTTGGTGCTGTCATTCTTCTCCTCCGACGGTTTTTGAAAGACCACTTTCTTCGGCGGAAGCATTTGCTTCTACCTTCTTGCCCATGTTAACGTGCTGCCCCTAGGGTATTTATTTATTTGTTTATTTATTTATCGTATGGCTTTTGTGCCGGGAGTTTCCTGGAACATGTCCGGCTCGCCTGAGTCTGTAGCTGCTTCCAGCGGACACCCTTAGGGTCAGCTATGAGTTCCGTTCAATTTCAAGTAGTTCCAACTTTCACTACCAGATATCAATGATACCTAGTGGTGAATGTTGGAACTTTGATAGAGCGTTCCGATGAAATCTAACCTAACAATTTAGCTTCACACATGTTTAGTCTGTGGAAGGACCTTTTACATGCCGTAAATCTATGACATGGGACCGCCGGCTTTCCTTCGCCTCCGAAGGAAGGCAAACTGAAGGATTTTTAACGCTCTTAAAAATCCGACGACTTGGCCGGGTTTGAACCCGCTATCTTGGGCACAGCAGTTCAGAATGATACCAACTACGCCACCGAAGCCCCTTGGGTGAGAGGCAGGTATTTGATGAATATTATGAAGCTCTATTTAGGTACAATTTGGGGTCTTTTGCTTTTTTTTAGGCTATTTTCAATTTTGAAAAAATAGGCTTATGAGATCACCTTTTGTCCGTGTGTCTGTGTGTGCGTGTGTGTGAGAGAGGTGTGTGTGCGTGTGTGTGAGAGAGGTGTGTGTGTGTGTGTGTGTGTGTAACCCCCCCCTAATAACTTCTAAACGGCTGGAGCGATTTCAATGAAATTCGGTAGGTTTATAGCACTATTCTGGGCGACCCCGACCGTGCCCTTGAAATTTTGTTACGTCCCCACCAATCCAACATGGCGGCTTTGCGAAATATTTCACCAGCATTCAATATCTCAGAACCTATTCCCGATATTACCCTGGAATTTATTACGGTGATTAAGGGAACTACTAGAAGTTCACCTATGTGACTTTGGAAAAACTGGTAACTACGAAACCAACATGGCGGCCACGCGAATTTGTGACTTTTAAATAGATGTTTTTCGTGATTTAACCAACCAAACGCAATAAAACTTGGTACAGTATATGTTTATACACATTGTAATGCACCGACATCTAACTTCGTTCAATTGTTTACATAACCACAAGATGGCGGATGTGCGAAATATTTCACCGCCATTCTATATCACTGAAACTATTAGCGGTATCACCCTGAAATTCTGTACGGAGATAAAGGGCACTACTGGAAGTTCATCTATAAGACTTTCAAAAAATGGTTAACTACAAAACGACCATGGCGGCCAAGCAAATTTGAATATTTTAAATAGACCTTTCTCGCGATTTAATGTTCCAAACACAATGATATATGGTACAGGAAATGTTTATACACATTGTAATACACTGGTATCTAATTTAGTTCAATTGTTTACATAACCTCAAGATGGCGGCTGTGCGAATTTTAAAAGTAACATTTTATATCTTGTGTCGTAATCATGCGATCGAAGTGAATGTTTGAATAATGAACGTACGCAATAATTTTCCTTTATTTGTACTTGACTCTATGGCCTATACATTTAACAATCCATCATGGCGACCATCCGAAATATTTAGACGGCTCTGAATATCTACGAATCTTTTATAGCAATCAAGCTGATTTTTTATGTTCATAGGGGCTATGAACTTAAGTTCACCTATAGGACTTTAAATAACCTGGTGATCACAAATCCAGCATGGCGGCGACGCGAAGTATAAATATTCACATGGACGTTTCTCGCAATTTAAACATACTAGTGCAGTGAAAATTGGTACAGTAAATCCTTATACGAATGTTAAACCACTGACATCTAATTTATTTCAATTGTTTCCATAACCACAAGATGGCAGCTGTGCGAAATTTTAAAATCTCCTTGCTACTCCTTGCGTCCTAATCATGCGATTGAAGTTTGAACGCTACACTTACACAATAATCTTCATGTAAGAGTACATAACTCTAGGACCTACGTATATAAAATCCAACATGGCGACCATCCGAAATATTTAGTCAGTTCTCAATATCTACGAATCTATTACAGCAATCAAACTGAAATTTTGTATGCTGATAGTGGCAATTAACATAAGTAGGATATATGAAAATAGGCTGTATAGTTCTTCACGGAACTACTTGTTTTCTTTTGAGAACTCCAATTATATTATTTGTTTTTATCTAAGCCTCCAGCCTACGTGGCTTAGGCGGCAGCACGCCGGCCTCTCACCGCTGGGTCCGTGGTTCAAATCCCGGTCACTCTATGTGAGATCTGTGCTGGACAAAACGTAGGCAGACAGGTTTTTGTCTGGGTACACCGGGTTTTCCTGTCAAAATTTCATTCCAGCAACTCTCTCCACTATCATTTCATTTCATCAGTCATTCATCTAATCATTGCCCCAGAGGAGTGTGACAGGCTTCGGCAGCCGGCATAGTTCATATCCTCGCCACTAGATGGGGGCTACATTCATTCCATTCCTGACCCGGTCGAAGACTGGGAGCTGGCTGTGGATTTTCATTTCGTTTCATCTAAGCCTCCATTCACCACCTCGCGGCGTAGCAGCTGGCATTCTTGGCTGTCACCCCGGAGGTCTGGGTTCGATTCCCGCATCTGCCATGAAACATAATTATGGTTTGAGGGCTGGAATGGGGTAGGCTACATCACAAGGGAATTATCAGGTAAGACAGGTCGAAACCTATTTTGAAACTTTGTGGTAGGAATCGTTGTACTATAAGAGGACAACGTGCGGAGAATCAGTTGTCAGATTGAACTGCAAGGCTACAATCTGGCGGCTGATAATACAACGATTGCGTCCACAAAGATTCAAGAAAGGTTCCGACCTGCTTACCTGATACTTCTCTTGTCGGCATCGCGAGGTAAGACTGAGCCATCTCAGCCGTCGTTTCCCATTTCTAATCCAGATAATTGCCGGGATAGTTCCTGTCTTATGTCCACGGCCGTCTCCTTCCCAATCCTCATTTGATTTACAAATGCACGCACTAATTCAGCCATCGCAATAACACAGGTTATCACACAAATTCCACACACACCAGAACACGGGCGTACATGACCATGATGTCGCAAAGTCCAAAATTCAATCAACAACAACAGCAACAAACCAATGAAGGATTTCACAGGGTGATTTTAATTTCGGATCACTAACCTATTAGAAGCATTCTTTACGGTGTACCGGTAGTAATTCAGTATTTCATTATTTCCCCGGAAACACTTCCACAAAGCAATTTTAAGTTTTTAATGTCTAATAAAGTTTATAAATACACTGGTAGAAAAAATATCCCAACACCAAGAACGGGTTGTGCTAGATTAACGAACGTTGGTAGGCGTGTTTATACATCTGAAAGATGACGGTGATTCTGATTTCCCGCAAATCGCATTATGGGACAACTACTAGCGATACGCTAATGTTGCACATCAGGTTTGCTTTAAATACGGCCTGCACTGTGCGCGAGCGTTAGTTAACTGTGAGATTGGACGGAGTGTCTGTGAGTGGGCCAAGAATGCCTTTACGACGACAAAGAGACCAGTGTCAACAGTGCACTCCGTTTTAACGAGGGTGTATAGGGCTACGAGAAGGTGGATTTTCCTCCCGCTCTATTGCAGAACGAATTGGCAGGAATGTCTCCACTGTGCATGCGTGCTGGCAGCAGTGGTCACGAGAAAGTACGGTCGCAAGAAGACCGGGCTCCCGACGTCCCCGTGGCTTCACCGAGAGGGAGGACTGCCGTATTCGGCTATGACTTGGCGCATCGGATGGAGTCTGCTGCAGCAATTCGAGTGACAGTTGGCACCACGGTGACGCAACGAACTGTTCGAAATCAGTTACTTGAAGGACAGCTCCGGGCCAGAAACCCTGCGGCGTGGATTCCACTTACCCCAAACCACCGCTGTCTGTGTCTTCAGTGGTGTCAAGCGAGAGCACATAGGAGGATGGAGTGGAGGTCCGTTGTGTTTTCCGATGCAATCCGATTCTGCCTTGGTGCCAGTGATGCCCGTGTGTTAGTTAAAAGGAGGCCAGGTGAGCGCCTTCATTCCACCTGTCTGCGGCGTCGACACACTGGACCTACACCGGGCGTTCTGGTCTGGGGAGCAATTTCCTATGACACTTTCGTGGTTATCCCACGCACCCTGATTGTGGATGTGTACGTTCGTCTGGTGATTCGACCTGTTGTGCTGACATTCATGAACAGCATTCTCTGGGGTGTTTCCTAACAGAATAACGCACGCCCCCATGCCGCTCTTGTAACCCAACGTGCTCTACAGAGTGTCGACATGCTCCCTTGGCCTGCTCGATCCCCCGATCTGTCCCCATCGACCTCGACCACGTATGGGACATAATTGGACGACAACTCCAGCGTCATCCTCAAGCGGCATTAACCACCCCTGTATTCACCAACCAAGTGCAACAGGCATGGAACTCCATCGCACAAGCTGACATCCGGTAACTGTAATACACAATGCATGCACGTTTGCATGTCTGCATTCAACAGTCTGGCGATTATACCGGTTATTAATGGACCAGCATAGAGCATTTGCGATGGCTTTTCTCGCGCGGACATTAACCTGTAATCTGGTATCTTTCATCAATTAAATATGTTACTAGTGACCGCTGCGCAGCCATTTGACCTGCAGATATTGGGGTGACGCGTGGTCAGAGCATCGGGTCCCCTCGGCCGATAATCTTGGTTTTCGTGACCGGGGCGCTGCCTCACTGTCAGACAGCTACTCAATTGTCCTCACGAAGCTGAGTACACCCCGTTCCAGCCCTCACGTCAGTTTCTAAAATCACTGACGGTGCCGGGAATCTAACCCGGGGCCTCCAGGTGGGAGGCAGGTGTGCTACCCCCCAATACCACAGGACCGACAAACAAGAACTTACCCCTATCAATTAGAATTGTTTTTGTCAAAATATTTGTGTGTTTCGATATTTGGATGTGAAACATGGGTTATAGCTGAACAGGATGTAAAACGACAGGAAGATGTGGATGGAGAAAAATGGTCTTTACGAAAATGTACTTGTGGATTAGATGTAAAAAGAGAGCTTATCTGCACTATAGAAAGGAGGAATGTTAAATAACTTGTTTGCACACTGCGCCGTAACGAATTCCTCACGGCTCTGTTGGAGGGAAAAGTTCTCGGGAAGGAAGGTAGAGGTTAACTGAGGAGGAAATATCTGGATTCCATGAGTGAAGCTCTGCGCGGATGTGGATATCCGTAAACGTTTCCGCCATGCGGATATAAAATAAATAAATAAATAAATAAATAAATATAAATAGATAATAGATAATAGACAGACTGAAAGTAAAGGATATGAACGAAAGATTCAAGAAGAGTATAAAGGAAGGACTAATCAAAACCCCTAAACAAACTTCAATTGCAGACGAAAGGGCACTTTTGAAGAATGAAATAACAAAATCGGCAGAAGAAAACATTGGTAGGAAAGAAAGAATAGGTAGAAAACCGTGGATCACTCAGGATATACTAGAATTGATGGATGAAAGGCGGAGACACAAGAATCTAAGAGATGAAGAGGGGAAAGCAGAATACAGACGTCTGAGAAATGAGGTTATCAAGAAGTGCAAGGAAGCGAAAGAAGAATGGTTGAAAGAGAAATGTACAGGTATAGAAAAGTGTCTGAAATTAGGAAAAGTAGACACAGCTTATCGAAGGATTAAGAATACTTTTGTGGAAAAGAAGACTAAGTGCTGTAATATTAGGGACACAAATGGAAAGCCTCTAACAGATAGGGAAGAAAAGGTTGAGAGATGGAAAGCTTACATAGAGTGCTTGTATAAGGGAAAGGAGATTGAGAATCATGTAATGGAAGGGGAGGAGGAAATTGATGAGGATGCAAAAGGAGATTTAATATTGAGATCAGAATTTGACAGAGCATTAGAGGACTTAGGCAGGAACAAAGCACCAGGCATAGATGATATACCGATTGAGTTGCTACGTTGCATAGGAGATGAAGGTCTGATCAGGTTATTTCACTTGGTGTGCAGGATTTATGAGACAGGTGAGGTACCCCCTGATTTCAAGAACAATGTTATCATCCCTATACCAAAGAAAGTGGGAGCTGACAGATGTGAAGATTACCGTACAATCAGCTTGATTACTCATGCTTCAAAGATCCTGTCTAGAATAATTTACAAGAGGATTGAAAGCCAGATAGAAACGGAGTTGGGTGAAGACCAGTTTGGTTTCAGGAGAAATGTAGGAACAAGGGAAGCTGTACTAAGTCTTAGGCTGATTTTGGAAGGTAGAATAAGGAAAGATAAGAGAACGTTCATGGCATTTGTAGACTTAGAAAAGGCTTTTGATAACGTTCATTGGACTAAATTGTTTGACATTTTGAAATCTATTGGAATAAAGTACAGGGATAGGAGGGTGATATACAATCTATACAGAAACCAGACAGCAGTCATTCGAGCTGAAGGATATGAGAGAGAAGCTGGTATTCAGAAAGGTGTAAGGCAAGGCTGCAACTTATCACCCATACTTTTCAATCTTTACATTGAACAAGCAATGAAGGAAATCGGAGAAAAATTTAAAGTGGGAGTGAAGATTCAAGGAGAAATAATTTCAACTCTGAGATTTGCTGATGACATCGTCATCTTGGCCGTCAAGCCTGAGGATTTGAATGAGTTTTTGAATGGTATGGATTCCGTCTTACGGAAGGACTTCATGATGAAAATTAATAAATGTAAAACAAAAATACTGGAATGCAGCCGAAATAAATCGGAAACCTCTATGGAGATCAAATTGGCAGGTGAAAAGCTGAAGGAAGTAGGAGACTTCTGTTACTTAGGAAGCAGAATAACCAGTGATGGACGAAGCAAAGAGGATATAAAAAGTAGGTTGGCTCAGGCAAGGAAAGCCTTTCTACAAAAAAGGAATCTGTTGACATCGAATATAGATTTAGGTATTAGGAAGTCATTTTTGAAAGCCTTTGTCTGGAGCGTGGCGCTCTATGGAAGTGAAACTTGGACTATTGGTGCAGCAGATAAGAGGAGAATTGAGGCATTTGAAATGTGGTGTTACAGGAGAATGATGAAGATCAGATGGGTAGATAGGGTTACAAACGAAGAGGTATTAAGGCGAGTGGGAGAGGAGAGATGTTTCTGACGACTGCTAATGAAGAGTTAGTTATGGAAGGAAGGGTCGAGGACAAGAACTGTAGGGGTAGACCAAGGTTAGAATATGTTAAACAGATTGCCTCGGATGTAGGGTGTTGTAGCTATGTAGAGATGAAACGTTTAGCTCAGGACAGGGAGCCATGGACGGCTGCATCAAACCAGTCAAAAGACTGAAGACTCAAACAACAACAACAAATAGATAATTAAATAAATCAATAGACTAACAAATAAAACACAAATTTCAGAACCAAAGTTCGATTAAAAATGAGACGTACAGGAGCTTTTAATCTCTACTTCGTATAAAACTATGTCCCCGATTCTTTGATGTTACGGGTAAACTCGAGAACCACTGGATGGATTTTGATGCGGTTTCCACCATTCTGTGAAGGACATATTGAGGTTGATTTCTGTAGAAAATAATTTATTTATGATCAAAGGAAGCCGAGCAGTAATGATTTCAGTGTAAAAGTCGAAAAAAAAAAACTGACGTCCGAGCGCTTTGTAAGCTTACGCGGGGCAAATCGTTAAAAATATCTAGATACTATGAGTGTAAGAATTGTTCAGCATGAGAAGATCTACAAAAAAAAGTCCGCGAGAGCATATCTCTATCTTCAATACATCGCCCACTATACGTGTTTTTCGTTTTAATTTCTTCCGACCATGTCCATTCAACTACTGAGGCGACAGTTTACGAGCTAGTTATGGGCGAGTATATCATCCCTGTTACAGCCTAGCTAGCGGGCGAACCTATTGCCCCAGATACAGCCAGCAGCAAACCGTTGAGTCGTGGTGAGTTAAGACTTCTGAGAAGGGTGGTTGTGTTTGGAGTTTCCCTGGAAGTGCAACTCGGGTTTTCTTCATTTCGCCTGTGAAACACAGTCAAGTTAAGATTGGATGGAAGGGGGATTTGAGTTTCATTCACCTCGCCATTCCCTGGAAGTGCAACTCTCATTTCGACCGTGAACTTTTCGTTCCGCAAAATTCACAGTCAATTTAAGATTGGACGGAAGGGAGATTATATTATATTACATTATACTGATTGGTGTATAATCTCTACTTAGTATAAAACAAAGTCCCCGATTCTTCGATGTCACGGGTAATCTCCAGAACCACTGAATGGATTTTGATGCGGTTTTCACCATTATTTAAAGGATATCTCGAGGAAAGTTTCTGTAGAAAATTATTTATTTATGACCGAAGGAAGTCAAGCACTAACGATTTGATTGAAAAGGTTGAAAAAAAAAACTGGCGTCCGTGCACATTCTAAGCTTACGCTGGGCAAACCGTTAAAAATATCTGTATACTATGAATGTAAGAATTGTTCAGCATGAAAAGTTCTACAAAAAATCCCGGGAGAGCATATCTCTATCTTCATCACATTGCCTACTATAAGTGCTTTTACGTTTTCATTTCTTCCAACAATCTCCATTCAGTTACTGAGGCGACAGTTTACGAGCTTGATAGGAGCGAGTCAATCACCCCAGTTACAGCTTATCTAGCGGACGAGCTTATTGCCCCAGATACAGCCGGCAGCAAACTGTCGAGTCGTGTTGAGTTAAAATTTTAGAGTAGAGTGGTTGTGTTTGGAGTTTCCCTGGAAGTGCAACTCGGGTTTTCTTCATTTCGCCTGTGTACGTTTCGTTCCGCAAAATTCACAGTCTAGTTACGATTGGAAGGAAGGGGGATTTGTGTTTCATACACCTCGCCATTTTTAAAATACGTCTGACAAGAATTTGTTGCACATGCATCTCCATGATAATTTAATTAAGAGTCCAGTCAGTGATTTTAATCCACCATGCCGAGACGTAAAAAGGATATTGGTCGTTGTTCATTGACATTGAAAAAAAAAATCGCTTATCACGTAATGCATTCATAACTGTTCCCGGGCGAAGCCGGGTAGGGTTGCTAGTAAATAAATAAATAAATAAATAAATATAAATAAATAAACAAGAATTTGCATGGCTGTGCGGATGATGTTTGGAGAAAAATTGCGGATAGTTTTTAGAATATAATCCGAGCTTGTTTAATATCGTTACTAGGACCGGACGAATGTAAGATGATTATGTCATTAAACATAATTAACACTCCGAACTGGAAAGAGTTGCAATTCGCTGTGTAACATTCATTTTAAACACAGCCTAACGGAACGACTTTTTCCTCAAATGTCTAAATGTGTTGCTTTTTTTAATTCGAGTCGTCAAGTTACAAAACTCGTTTAATCCACTTGTGAATAGGAATCATTTTCATGAGAAACGTTTCTCTGGACTTTGCCTCACGTATCCTTTGTGTTTTCTAATTTTTGCTTTGTGTTTTTGGGTTTGGTTTTGTGTTTGCTTTGTGCTTTTGCTTTTGAATTTTACTTTTTGCCTTTCTTTCTTGTTTTCGTGATTTCTGCTTTTGTTTTTTGAAATGTTGCTGTTTGCTTTATGTTTCTTGTTTTCTGCTTTTGCTTTTGGCTTCGTCTTTTTTGTTTTGGTTTTGTGTTTCTTTTCAGATTTTGCTGTTTTTAAATTTTGCTTTTTGCTTTAGTTTCTCATTTTTGTTTTGTTTCCTGCTTTAGCTTTCGTGTTTGAATTTTGCTTTTTGTTTCCTCTTTTTTGTTTTGGTTTTGTCTATGTTTTCTACTTTTGCTGTTTTTGAATTTCTTTTTTTGCTTTGTGTTTCGTGTTTTTTTGTTTTCTGCTTTTGCTTTTGTTTGAATTTTGCTTCGTGTTTTTTGCGTTTGGTTTTGTCTTTGTTTTCTGGAAAATCAGAATAAAACAAAAAAAATAAAAAATAAATAAACAAAACAAAATCAAAATAAAACAAAATAAACAAAACAAAATAAAAAGAAAACAAAATAAAGCAAAACAAAAAACAAAATAAAAATAAAACAAAACCATTTAAAACCAAATAAAACGAAACAAAGTAAAACAAAACAAAATAAAAAACAATAAAATAAAATTAAACAAAATAAATCAAAATAAAATAAAATAATTAAATAAATATTTTTACGACATGATTCTTATTCACAAGTGGATTAAACGAGTTTTGCAACTGGACGACTCATTTATGCTTTAGGCCAGGGGTGCCCAGCCTTTGTTAACTAAGGGCCACATTGTAAATAGTTGGGGGACCTTGCGAGCCAATAACACTCCGCGGAGTTTGGGGGTTATGGAAATTTTAAAATATATTGGTGCAATATGGTGAGATTTGTGGCTGACTGACCTTAGTTTTCTTAGTATTGTTGCCGTTCTCTATATTTATTTGTAGTGGATAAAAAATTAAACACTAAAAATAAATTTACATATTTTAGAAAATCCCTTTAAAATAGAACTGACCTTCCAATTAACAAAAGATACTTACTATAAAAAATCCCTTTCATGGGTGTCCAAAATTAATTATTAAAAGAGAGTGATTAAGCCAGAAGCACTGTTCGCAGCAGAAACACTAACTAGAGTATACATTTTAAGGGCCAAATGGAAAAACTCGAGCTGAAGGAAAGGAAAATTTTAAGAAAAATTATAGGACGAAAATTTCAGCATAACAAGATTATATACATTAGGAATGAATCTCTCTGCCAGAAAATTGAAAAACTCTCAGATACCATGCGAAAAAGGAGGATGCATTTTATTACGGTCACCTTCCGAGAATGGATTCTAATAGATTAACGAAACAAATCTTTGACTTTTTCCGTAATCGTAAAACAAAACCCAACTGGGTTAAAGAAATTGAAAAAGACCTAGTAGAATTGAAAATGACAGAAACGTCATTACTCAATCGAACAGCCAAATTAATTACTAAAGACGAAAATATAAGGTTCCAAGACAGAGCTACACGAAAATCCAAACCATTATCTCGGAAGAAGAGAGGAAAGGAAGATCGGAAAGACTGAAGAAGTACTGGTCCCTACGGAAAGAACAGCGTACAGGGAAATGATTGATTCAAAGAGGGTGAAACGAAAGAAGAAGAATAAGTAAGAAGTACGATGATATTCAATACACATGCAGCATGAAAGATAAATATTTGACACAATTATTAATCAAATTATGAGATAAAGTTCATGATAATATAATTTAGTGCGACGACTGGAACTGCTTTGGGTAGGGGTGCGGTCCAGTTGGCTATAGTTGTTACAAAGTTCTGGAGACACGGCGTGGGCCCTGAACGGCGGGCCGTACGTTGGACAGTCCTGCTTTAGGCTATCTAATTTAAAATATTATTGTGACGCCAGTAGATTCGGATAACAAACGTGCGGATGTGGGGCAGATGCGGATAAGAGTCAAGCGGATGTGGGGCAGATGCGGATAAGTGTCGTGCGGATGCGGGGCGGATGCGGATAAGAGTCGTGCGGATGCGGGGCGGATGCGGTTAACGTTTTGTTTATCCATCCATGATGGCCAGGCTGGATTTCAAGACACATGTTGATTTGAATCGCTCTGCAGAGAAGAGACGGGAGTAGTTGCAGCGACAAGGATATGATGATGACAAGAATTACATATTGGATTTTATTATTTCTGAAAACGAGAATCTTTCTCAAGCCTGGAAATATGGTATTTTACAAATAAATATACATATATATATATATATATACATTTATTATTTTTAGCCTACCTTTCACATTTTGCAAAAATGAGGAAAAAGTAGACTTATGAGATCGGGCAAATGTCTGCCTGTCTGTCTGTCTGTCTGTCTGTCTGTCTGTCTGTCTGTCCTTCTGTCTGTCTGTCTGTCTGTCTGTCTGTCTGCCTGTGTGTCTGTGTGTGTCCCCCCCCCCCCCTTATCAACTCCTCAACGGCTGGAGCAATCGAAACAAAATTTGGTAGGAGTAAAGATCTATACCTGAATATCTCACGACCATATTTGAAAATGATGTCAGTGCTACCAACTGCTGAAAAATCGCAATTGAAATTTGAGCTCCATGTTGGATATCATGGAAGATATGAATGGGAGCTATTTCAAAATTAGCACACGTATAGATAATAATATTGCAGTTTAATTTCCAGGAGGCCATACATGACAGTGTTGCCAAAATGATTATAAGCTTGCTGATAAGTCCAATTTGTAAATGCATATAACTTCTACACTATCATTTGGAATTCAGCCAAATTTCGTTTGTACTATGTGTACATACACAGATATGAATTAGTATATTCTTAAAAGCCACCAGGGCTGCCAACAGTTAATAAATGCACTCCCTATTGTTTTTATCCAAATACCAATATATAAGAAAGTATCCAAGCAGACAGCTTTAAACTATGCACACGCATAGTACCTGACATTCTATATTAATTTGGAGTAACTTATATACGTCAGTGCTACCAACACGATTTTAAGCCTGCTGAGAGGTCCAAATTTAAATACACGTAACTTCTATACTATCATTTGGATTTCGACCTAATTTCGTGTGTGTTGTGTGTACCATAACAGATATGACTAAGCGTATATTTAGGAGCAACCAGGGCTGACAACTGTTAATAAATACTGTCTCTATTTTTGTTACCCTAATATCAATATATCAGAAAGTATGCAAGCCAATAGCTCTAAACTTTGCGCACGTATAGTACCTGGCATTCTAGATTAATTTGGAGTAACTAATATAGGCCTACGCCAGTGCTGCCAACATTATTCTAAGCCTGCTGATAGGTCCAATTTTAAAATGCATGTAACTTCTCTACTAACTAATGGATTTCATTCTAAATTGATACAACAATAGATCATATTATTTCCGATTATTTCTGACCAATAAATGTATGTCATTGATGCCAACATGATTTTACGCGCGCTGTTAGATGCAATGTTTAACTACATGGAACGTCCATGCTATCCATTGGACTTCAACCAAATTTTGTATTCTGTACCTTAAGAGATGGAACTAAGAATATACTCAGTCACCAGGTCTGCCAACTGTAGCTCTCTATTAGGCTACATTATGCCGGGTATACAGTATTTCGAACTAATTAGAAATTTCGATATTACCAACTTAATTTCGTCATTATTCTATATAGATCCATTCAGATTAATGATTGGCATGAATCTTAAATTTTAAGAAAAGTAGGCTTTTTGGTTCGTCACGGACTTCTTGTTTAATTTTATAGCGGCTTCGGTGGCGTAGTTGGTAGCATGCTGAACTTCTATGCCCAAGATTTCAGGTTCAAACCCGGCCGAAATCGTCGGATTTTTTAAGAACGTTCAAAATCCCTCAGTATGCCTTCCTTCGGAGGGGAAGTAAAGCCAGCGGTCCCATGTCATTGATTTATGGCATGTTAAAGAACCTTCCACTGATTACACCTGTGTGAAGCTAAATTGTATACAGGTTAAACATTTGACTAGCGTACATAAGTTCCTACGTTCGTTGTCAAGAGCCATCTGCGGTGTCATCTAGTAACTAAGTTCTGAACTAGTTGGTCGTTGACGGTGGCGTTTGGTGGCAAAAGTAAGAACTACTTGGAAAAATTGAATGTCTGCAGTCCTTACTTGAATTAAAACAGATACACACACTAATACAGTCATCACAATTAACACCAGTTATCAGACAGATTCTACACACACCCAAAGTACACGGGGCTACATGACCACGTTGTCGCAGCCCCTAAACTAAGGAACCAACCAACCAACAAATATTTTAGACAGATCCCGGATGTGAGTAAAACACTTTGCACGACATAATTTCACGAAAGTCTTCCATAAGTGACAGACCCTGTTTGTGACTCACCGAGTATCAAGTTTTTAAGTTACACTTTCAACTTGTGGATGTGAAACTCAGCCCCGACATTAAATTGCCCGGATTAAGAAGAAACTTTTCTCCTATTCGGCTCACAGACATCTCTTTAGTGCGCTCAAGAAATGGCTGATTGTATTCTGGAAAGGTATTCCTCACTGAAGAGCAGTTTAAATGCATAAGATGTTGTTGGGTTCACGCGTGTCTTGCCGCATTTCATTTTATTTCATTCTCCGAAGTCACAAAACTATGATTCTTGTTGGAAAGTTGAAAGCGTCATTGCGTTGCCGTAATGCCATTGGGGGGATATACTCTGGCCATAAGCGCTTCAATGCGAAGCCAGAGTAACTATTATCTATACTAATATAATAAAGCTGAAGAGTTTGTTTGTCTGTTTGTGTGTTTAAACGCGCTAATCTCTGGAACAACCAGGCGGATTCAAAATAATATTTTTATATATGACTTAATAGCCAGATTCAAAAGGAATAGTTTAGGCTATATAGCATTAGGCTACACCTCTCAAGTAACCTTAAAGATTGATTTTTGTTCGGTAAGTCGGAAGAACAAGCCCGCCCGAACAGCTTCAATAATACCCAAGTCTTTTGTTGCCTGGTAATGCGGGCTGCATCACGTCGCCCCTACTAGTGTTCTGGTGCAGATTTGCGAGCTGCTTATAAATTGCAGTCATGGGGAGTAATTAGTGCAAACAGATTTCTTAGGCCCCTTAGAACAGTTATCATCATGACAATAGTATGCCTCTGTATAAGGGCGATGGTGTTGGTGCAGTATACTGAGGTTATCAGCTGCAATAAGCGTTGGAGCTTTCCGATCCTTATCCTTGAGCGCTTCAGTTCTGTAGTAGTATTCATTATCATCCATAAAACAAACAAACAAACAAATAAATCCACCGGGCGAAGCCGGGCACAATTGCTAGTGAAAATGAAAAATTCACAGCCTGCTTCCAGTCTCCGACCAGGTCAGGAATGGAATGAATGAAGCCCTCATCTAGCGGCGAGGATATTAACTGTGCCGGATTACGAGGCCTGACGTACTCCTCTGGGGCAATGATTAAATGAATGACAGATGAAATGAAATGATAGTGGAGAGAGTTGCTGGAATGAAATTTTGATAGGGAAAACCCGGAGAAAAACCTGTCTGCCTCCGTTTTGTCCAGCACAGATCTCACATGGAGTGACCGGGATTAATTTATCAAATTAAAAATCCAACCCCTCACAATAGAGAAAAAGGAGTCCGGTTTACGGGCACCAGACTCTGACCCACCCGCATACACCCCTGAGAGTAGTAGTTGTTCCCACGGTCTGTGGCTTGGCGAGCGTACTCACAGACTTGAAGTCTGTTGAGGCCTGTCGTGCACTGTCATCTTCCGACCTCAAGCCATTTCCATGGAGTGGAAAGGCTCATGGCTTGGCGAATCTCCAGCGGCCACTAGTCTAGAAGAGTCATCAAAGCTAATAGGTACAGGGTTCAATGGCTTGTACAATTCTTTAGATCCAGTCCCAGTTCCCATACTGTTCTTTAACTTCAACGCCAGCTTCCTGTGAGTCGCCGTCAAATTTCCTTTCTTCTCTTCACTTTCAGCTCTTTTAAGGAACACTCAACACTGATGCTACCTTGGATATGCTTCCAAGCATCATATGTTGTAGTTTGAGTCTTCACTCTTTTGACTGGTTTGATGCAGCTGTCCTTGCCTCCCTGTCCTGAGCTAATCGTTTCATCTCTACATAGCTACCACACCCTACATCCGAGGCAATCTGTTTAACATATTCTAACCTTGTCTAACCCTACAGTTCTCGTCCTCGACCCTCCCTTCCATAATTAAGCTTGCTATTCCTGGGTGTATTAGTATGTGTCCTACCAAACCTATCTCTTCTCTTAATTAGCAGTCGCCAGAAACATCTCTCCCCTCCCACTAGTCTTAATACATCTTCGTTTGTAACCCCATCTACCCATCTGATCTTCATCATTCTCCTGTAACACCACATTTCAAACGCTTCAATTCTCCTCTTTTCTGCTGCACCAATAGTCAAAATTTCACTTCCATAGAGTGCCACGCTCCAGACAAAGGCCTTCAAAAATGATTTAAATTTTAAATTATAACTCGGAGATTAACATTTATTTTCACCAAATCATTTGATACATTGTACCAATTATCGTCCATAAAATTTGAGAAAGTATAATTACGGTCAAACACGTTATTTACGTTTAAAGTTAAGTGGTCCAAATTACACGGACTTCCCCCCTAAATCTATATTCGATGTCAACAGATTCCTTTTCTGTAGAAATGCTTTCCTTGCCTGAGATAACCTACATTTTGTATCATCTTTGCTTCGTCCATCACTGGTTATTTTGCTTCGTAAGTAACAGAAGTCTCCTACTTCCTTTAGTTTGGTCAAACATCGGACCGCATGGGGCAGGTGACAACAACACAGGTACTGTAGTAACTCGCCACCAAGCTGCTCAAGTCCGGAATTCCATGACATCAGACCGGTGTGAAGCGACAGAGCGATAGAGTGACTGTGTACAGGCTCACCCGCAAGCTTCAAGTTCAAGGGCAATCATCCGGCTTTGTAATAACGAGTTCTGGTGTTCCCACGGCGTGAGGTCCGACAAACTTCAGACCAGGCTTGCCAAGCCACAGGCCATGCGAACAATGCTTAAAAGCCACAGTAAATAAAAGGGACAACTTTATCACGACTGGTTCCCGGAATGTGGAGGTAGCCGGCCCCATGGTCTTGCAGGAGGCTTCGATGGCGTAGTTGTTAGCATTGCTGAGATTCTATACCCAAGATCGTGGGCTCAAACCCACCCGAAGTGGTCGGATTTTTAAGAGCGTAAACAATCCCTCAGTATGCCTTCCTTCAGAGAGGAAGTAACGCTGGCGGGCACATGTCATAGATTTATGGCATGTAAAATAAACTTCCACTAACTATAACTGTGTGAAGCTAAAATGTGTAGGTTAGATTTGATTAATGCTCTAAGTTCCAACGTTGCGGTGGCATCTAGTAGCCAAGTTCCAAGCTAGTTGTCGTTGATGGTAACATTTGGGAGCAAAAGTAGCAACTACTTGAAATTGATCGTCTGCAGTCCTTATCTGAATTGCAGATAACACACACAAATACAACCATCACAATTAACGGCGATTATCAAACAGATTCTACACACACCTGAAGTACACGGGGCTACATGACCGCATTGTCGCAGCCCCTGAACTGAGGAACCAACCAACCACGTAAAACTCTAGCCTATGTTTGATTCTGGAAATCCAGTAATGTTCCGTATATCAGTCAGCCTTAGTGGGAAGTCAACGCCGCTGCAAATCATGTGTCCTATGCACCTCCAGTCCATTATTGTGCCCCATGTACTAGAACAATGGCGCCGAACGATATTTGGTGGCGATGCCTGCCACCTCACACCATTGTAACCCTACCACTCCGATAACATCGCAGGCCGAGTTTCAATTGTTACTGTGATTGATTTCCCTAATGATACACTCTCGGATTTAACTTTGAACCAGCAGCCAGATTGAAACTCCTCATTACAGTCATGCAATAGGATAATTTTGTATTCCACTATCGTATGCATTAAACAGAGCTTAACAAACTCTGATTAGCGCAGAAAGTTTAGTTATAACAACAGGCTTGCTTTTATAAGAAAAATGGTTGTGTGTTCATAGCCTGGAAATCAAACTATTGCATAAGTTAGTAGCTTTCATTAGCAGTCACTGGCTTGCCACGGTGGGTGAGTAGTTGTCGTGTCGGATTACTAACCCCCAAGCTTGCAGGTTCGCTCCTGGCCATGGTAAGTGATTTTTGAAAGGCAGAAAAAATCACGATACGCATGTCATAGGATGTTGGCATGTTAAAGATCTCATTTGAATTCAGTAGGCCGTGTTCATGATGGCAAAATTAATCTCGGGTTTTCCGCCAACACAAAGTTCCTCCATTCTCTACTAGAAAGCGCTATAGTGTTAAGGAGCTCAGATATCTAACCTCCTTGACTTTCTTAGTGCTTCAATGAACAACAAAATCAAAATTCGACATGCACGCTGCCCTCTGGGTGTCAAATAAGAAAGCTTGCACTCGGCACCCGAGGCATACGATATTATTATTATTATTATTATTATTATTATTATTATTATTATTATTATTAGCAGCAGCCATTGACGATTTCATAGAGTAAATGAAGTTTCTGAGAGGCCACCCACAAATTACGTAATCACAATGCAATACCTAATATTTATGATTTCTTCGCGAATTATGGGTAAACATGAATGAAACAAGAAATTCAATTACAGAGATTCAGGGACATCAAATAGGCCTGCTGTAAAAAAATATAATGTTGCAGTTTCCTGAGTTGTTTCGAGGGCAGAAAAGCACAAAAATGTACGAACAATTGAGAAAAGTCCTACTTTATTTATTGTTGATCAGTTTGTAATGAGAGTATAAAAAGGCAGCAGTTCCACAGCAAAATACGAGGGCTGTTTTTGTTTTTCAAGTTCCGATGGACTGTATAAAAATAACAGATTGACAGACCAAACTGATTTTACTACTAAATATTTGCTTGTTTTATTCTTATGTCTCAACATAATCGCCAACAAAATTGAAACATTTTACGTATCGTTACACCAGCTTTCCAATGTCCTCGGCAAAAAATCCTGCCGCCTCTGAGGTGGGTACATCTGGACAGTCTCCTGAAGTGTTTCCTTTTTGGCGAAGCGTTGCCGCCCAACCCTACCTTCAATTCTCGAAAAAGGTGAACATAATTGAGTGCCGGTTTGGACTAAACGGAAGATGGTCCAAAACTTCACACTTTAATTCTTTAAAAAAGTATATAGTAACGTTGGCACAGTGCCGTCGTTAATGATTTTCACCGCTTTCGAGAATTGAAGGTATGGTTGTGCGGGAACGCCTCGCCAAAAAGGAAAAACTTCAGGAGACTTTCCAGACGTACCCACCTCAGTGGCGGCAGAATTCTTTGCCGAGGGCATTGGAAAGCTGGTGTAACGATACGACAAATGTTTCAATCGTTTTGACGATTATGTTGAGACATAAGAATAAAACAAGCAAACATTTAGTAGTAAAATCAGTTTGGTATGTCAATCTGTTATTTTTATTCAGTCCATCGGAAATTGAAAAAAATAGCCCTCGTAATTAGGATAGTTGACCCAGGTGTGGCCAATCTAGGAATACGACTCAGTGGTTTGGGAATCATATCGGGTAGGGCTCATCAATGAGCTGAAGATAGTACAAAGGAAGGCTGCTAGGTGTGTGCTCAATGATTTTTATCCTAGAAGTAGTGTTACTCGAATGATTCTTGTGTTATGTAGCCTAATATGCGGGTGCTCTATTATGTGTTTTTTTTTTCAATTTCTTGTTTGTATATTTTGGTACATCTGACACGAATAAAAAAAAACTCGAATGATAGAAAAACTAGGATGGGTACCTATGGAAATTAGAAGGACGATATCCAGACCATACGCTATGTTTAACACTTACATTAATCGGCCAGAATGGGGAGAACTAAGCAAACGTCCGGGAAATACCACCTACCTGACATTTTCTGTAAATATTCCGATGCAATGTGACATGAACATGACCATGTTAGCTCTGTTCTAATAAGTCCTAGATATTAAAAATCTTAAGTCAATATTCATTTTTTTTTATTGTATCGTTTCGGGCACATTGTGGCCTTCCTCAGCGCAAATAATAATGTGAATAGAAAAGCAAGACTTACAGTACATGACACATTTTACCATAAAAGTAGGTATTTCTCAAAACTACTCGTACTTCTAAAAAGTTAAAATTAAAATTAAAAATAAAACAGATCTGTACAAAAATATGTAAAATGCGAAATAAATAAATCTCGATATAAACCAGCTTGAAGAAGGAGCAGTGATCTAGAAAAAAGATTAAGATAGAAACGAGAAACAAATTCTAGAAAGTCATAAAGGAGAAGGGGAAAAATATAAACCTTAGAAAACTTTTGTGGATGTTTAGACAAATATTAGGTAAGATTAAGTTTGTCAAAACGGGTATAATCATGTACAAATGTGAAAAAGCCTGTGTGAAGAGGAAAAACAAACAATATAACATGTATGTAATAAATTAAATATACTCGATGTAATTACTATAGTTTCAAATGTTTCAAATTATTGTTGGTAATTTTCTGTAATTGTACAATTTGCCACCGGGGAATTACCCCCATCTGCAAATAAAGTAAATGAATGAATGGACAAATACAATGAAGAAACAAGGATGTGTATGCACCTAAGGGCTGTGAAATATCGATGGAAATCAAGTCATACACAAAAATGTGAAACACTCTGTTTACTACTGAACATCGCATTAGTGAGGAAGCTCCTTCGTTTATGCCGTGCAACAGGAAAATATTCCTGTTTCACGCCTATAAACCGCCAAGTCTACATACCGTCGTGATTATATTTCCAACTCAGTGGCTCGAAAAGCAAACTAATGTGGGGCCTCCAAGTTGAAATACTGTGCACATTTTGCCATCCTTTTTAATAACACAACAGAATAATAATGCACTGAATTATTCGGTAGGTCGTACAAATTACACTGTGCATTCATTTAATATTCCAAGTGGATTTTAAAATATTGTTAATGTAAGTAGGACCAGAAACTATGAAGAGGGAACAGAGGGAGTACTGGCAATAAAAGATATGGAATTTAGGAAGACTAGGTCTTTCAAATACCTAGGGAGTACAGTCAATGCCAACGACAACATGGAGGAGGAAGTAATGAACCGGCTAAAATCTGCAGAGAGGTGTCTCTACTACTGTATTTACCAGCAGGCTGTTAATGAAAACAACAAAACTCCGCATTTACAAGACAATCGTGCGACCAGTATTAATGTATGGGGCGGAAACATGGACACTGAGTTAGAAAATGGAGAGAAAAATTATAACTTTTGAAAACAAGGTGTTAAGAAAAGTTTTTGGGCCAGTGTCTGAAAATGGAATCTTTAGAAGAAGAAACAAGATGTTCAGTAAAGAACATATAGCCTACTTTCTCCTAAATGTATGAGTATAGTTATAACTCGTTGTTATTATCAAAGAGTATAATAGAACTATTCTTTGTTGAAGACCTTAGAAACGATTTACCTCTACCAAACGCCACAACCTAGATAAAAACTGCTACCATCATTGAAGAAAGAAAGATAAGAAGTATATCAAGAATGTTATGGATCTGGAGACATAATCGACCGGACTGGCTGCGTGGCTCAGCGGTAACGTTCTCGCTTGCTGGGCCCTAGGTTGCAGGTTCGTATCCTGGCGCAGTCAGCTGGCATTTGAGGGTGCACAAATGCGAGGGAGCCGTGTCAGTACATTTACTGGCACGTTAAAGATCCCCTTCGGGCCAAAATTCCGGCACCCCGGTGTCTCTAAAGGCAGCAGTAGTAAAAAGGGATGTAAAACCAATAACATTATTATTATTATTACATATACGACCTGACGTGGGCAACATCCAACTTTGAGTTGAGGCATGTCTTTACACGTCTGGTTGTGCATGGCTTTCACAACCCTAATTGAATTAACAAATCTTTCCATGACCCTACAGAGACGTGTGTATACAAACTATGTGGATATTTTCGATTGCTATTTGCCTGATATAAAAGTAGTAATTAATAACCTGAACTAACACCAACGGCTTGAATTCAGTTACTATGTGAAATCGTTTTGTTCTTTACTTCAAATAACATTTTCAAGTAACGCAAAATAGGCTGTTACAAACCCTTTAAAATAAAAAGTAAAAATGTATCGTAGTATCATCTTGTCATTCTTCAAATTCGATGCGCATAGAATGCCAATGGTATAGTAATCAATGGAGCCCCACGTAGACTAGTCGTGACATCTAGTGGTGAAATATCGAACAATATAATCCTAACAGAGCGAGTGCATTCTAGCGGCCAGAAGAAGAAACTTTTCAATAAAATCTGGAAGTTACCTTTTTGGCAGCTAGATGTCCCGAGTAAATCTGCTGGCGAATTATGTTTTAATTAAATATATATTTTACACCATAATGTGCACAATATAACGCTTAATTTAAAACATCTGAGTCATTACAAAACAATAAACATATAACATTTCAAGCAAAAAACCTAGCTCTGATCGGGTTTGAACCATAGGCATTTGAGCGATAGGCTAACGCTCTACCACTGAGCGAATTGTGTCAACGAATATCGTTCTATTTAAAATGACTTACATAGAACTTGTTAGCAAATAATGATTTATACTAAACGATTTCATCACTGGAGTATATTATTTATATATAAAGCATTTCATACAAAGTTTATTTATTTTTTATCAGTACGCTATATTGCATGCAATACTCAAATTAGTGAAATATAAGTCCGGCACAAGATATCCGCTGCCATCTTGTCTTATTACTGAATCAGTTCAGCTTTTTAAAATCACGTCTGCACTATAGTATTACAAAATAAACTTTTAATTTCGAACGTGCCTCTTCCTTTAGAACAGTTAAAACGATTCTCGGCTCGATAATCGGAACTGGTGGGTCCCATGATATGGATTATAAAATTTGCATAATTCGCACGGCCGCCATCCTGAAATGGTATGGCGGACGACCTTGCAGTTTGGTCACAAGACGCATCCTATACGAAGGTATGTTGTTACCAAATTTGGTAGAGATCGGATGATTTGGTTAGTCGTCATTTGATTTTACGTTTTGAACGTTTGAGTGGCTGCCATTCAGTTTTAGTAAAGATGGCGGCGATATAAAACATGACACTGAGGTGTCCTTTGCTAGTGCTACCTTTGTACCAAATTTCGTTCAATTCGCATTCACCGTGTTCGAATTGATAGGGGGGGACAGACATTCAGAGTACACACACTCACACACACACACACACACACACAGACTCACACACACACATACACACACACACACAGACTCACACAAGCACATACACACACACAGACAGACACACTTTTTTCGCTCTGTGTTGATCTCATAAGTCTACTTTCATTTTTTGCAAAAATCGAAAGTAGGCTAAAAATATTGAAATTCACACGCTGTTTAATGAACACGATCTGACAGCTGTAATAAAGAGCAGAAGAATTGAATGGCTGGGACAAGTCCTGCGAAGAGAAGAGAAAATGGTGAAGACTGTGCTAGAAGGGAAGCCACAAGGTACGAGACCCCTGGGTAGACCAAAACTGAGGTGGATGGATGGATGGATGGAGTCTAGAAAGACCTAGAGACACTGGGAGCCAACGAGAACATGGCTAGCGACAGAGACCAATGGAAGAGGCTAACCGACTTCGGTTCGTGTGGGCAACGAAGTAAGTAAGGAAGTAAGTAGGACAGAGAGGCCTCTCCAGCTCAAATGCTCTGGAGCATGATAGATATACTGTATGTTACTGTTGATTTATTTAGGAGTTTTGAGACATCGTAGACATGAATCCCCCGTAGACTTCAGTGTATGTGTGGAATCTGATAATCTGTGTCAATGTGATGAAGTTTTTAGTTTTTGTTTACGTGGCCATTAATCTCGCGATCATGAGCTACAGAACTTCCAATTTTACGTAGAATCCTAACCATACGATGTAACATTTCACCTCGAAAATATCGAATACATTAGTAGGGCATCGAACACGGTACATCTTGGTGAGAGGCACGTTTATCGTGATGAATCTACTAGCATAATAATTAGGGCTCGGATTTTTAGGTAAATAAATATTTGTTTTATGTGAATACATAGCCTATTTAAAGCATTTTTTCTATAAATACATAAATTCCTTCTTTTCACTTATTAGCACATAAAAAGACATGATATTTACATTTTTTAAATCAGTATATTAGATCTTTCAGTTTATTGCATTTTTGTTCTGTGTTACTTCGACGAGGAAGAACCTGTGAGCTATCTTATCTTCATACAGAGCATATGTCAGCTTACAACTGTCTTATTCTTAACATGTCGCCCTGTGCCACTCACTGTGGAAGCCAGGGATTTCCTTGTCCATAGCCATATTGCACCCCGCTACCTGGAGCCAGTGCCACTCACATGCAGTTCATTTCTGTCACTGTGAAGTGTAAGGCAGTTCTACGATGCATAAAGTAAAAACAAATACAAGTTATCGTCTGTGGCAGAATTTAAAGATAATTTTACTTCTAATGGGGGCGTTCTGTTGTGGGAAAGCCATCAAGGCTGAACAGCGATCTCAAGTTGCACAACACCTCAAGGTCAAGAAACATATTGCCGCAGTTACGCGCCTTCAGAAGAAGTGTTTCGCGATAATCGTCGGTCATGTGTGATAGACACCCTGAAGATGTATCTCGTTGTGTATTGTAATTCTTCAGCAGTCAGAGAGACATAGAATAAATTGCATTCGTGAATACTGCATATTGTTTATATTCACATTGATAAACTAAATTATAATTAAATATTTATACTTTTTTGTCACATATTACAGGTATTTTTAATACATACAAAATAAATATTTTCCCGACTTTTACTACCTAAAAATCCGAGCCCTAATAATAATAACTCTAGTGCCTGTGCGAGAAATCTCGCAGTGTTATTCCACACTCCTGGCTTTACACGATACAGTTCTGGCAGGGCCTATCGTCTTGTTTATATATTTATTTATAAAATTCGTTTATTTGTTTAAACGCATTTTATAAACAAATAAATATATATCTAATCAGCAAAAATATTTTACATAATAGCAATTGTGTAAATCCGTAGTGATAGAATACTCACTTACGTTGTATATTCGCCAGATCAATACTAAAAACACTTAATTGTTCATATTTTATAGACTATGTGTACACGTTTCGAAGCTCGTTAGTTTGTTCATCAGAACATTAATAGAACTTATCCTAAGTAGACTAAACTAAGAAAATGAATATCTTTACATTAAGTTTTAAGTAATAATTAAGAAAAAACATTAATAATCCTTTGAAAATATATATGAAAATTTGTATTATGGGCAATTACAGGTGTTATCCAACAGTAATAATAGTCCTCGTTTGCCATATACCTTCTTCAAAATACTTAGTAAAAGTCTTAATTCTTTGAAAATATCTATGAAAATTTGTATTATGGGCAATTACAGGTGTTATCCAACAGTAATAATAGTCCTCGTTTGCCATATATCTTCTTCAAAATACCTAGTAAAAGTCTTAATTCTTTGAAAATATCTATGAAAATTTGTAATGTCCCTCATCTGGTAAACTTCCTCTTCGAAATAACCAGTAAAAGTTTTCTTCCTTTTCTTTTATTGGTTATTATGTGTCCCGCTGAATATTAATAATAGTTTCGTTCGGTAAATAGTATCTTCAAAATAACTAGCAAAGTAGTTGCACAAATTTATTTCTTTATAACGGAGATGTACGTCGCATGTAGACAAACCTCCAGGAACCGACAACCTACATGTATAATCCTACTCAGAGCATCAAGTCCTTGTTCGTTATTATGTATTTATTTATTAATAGGGTGCAGAAAGTCCCAGTGAGCTGGTAGCTCAAGGGGGGACTGCCCTATACAAATGTGGCTTAGCAACTTATACTAGAATATATTAAGGTGGTAGGATCATTTATTCAGTCTTTATGGGTTCAACATATAGTTTCAGGAAGTAGGCTACCTGCGTGCTTCCATTTTGAATTTGTTTAAGTTTACAATTTGTCTCAGTTTAGGAGGTAAGTTGTTATAAGATGTGCTGGCTAAATAGGAAATACTTTTAATAACATATCTAGTTGTGTTTGTTGACTCCGTGTATAACTGGTTTGCTAATAATATCGTATGGCCTCGGGTGCCGGGTGCAAGCTTTATTAATTGACACCCAGAGGGCAGCCTGCATGTCAAATTTCGTCGTTCCTTCGAACGCTATGAAAGTCAAGGAGGTTAGATATCTAAGCTCCTTGACACTACAGCGCTTTCTAGTAGAGAAATAAGGAACTTAGTTTTGGCGGAAAATCCCGAGATTAATTTTGCCATTGAACACGGCCTACTGAATTCAAATGAGTTCTTTAACATGCCAATAACGTGTGACATCCATGTCGTGATTTTCGTCTCAGTTTAGGAGGTAAGTTGTTATAAGATCTTGCTGATCTTGTGTTATGGGTATGAATGTCTTTCCTGCATTGAAGTTCAGTATTAAGATTAATAAGACCTTGTTTACATTTGAACATAAATAAAGCTTCAGAGTATTTGAGCTGGCTTCGTAATGGCAATATGTTTGTCTCCTGAAATACTTGTACAGTTGGTTTCCTAAAATCGTAAACATACATGATTTTAATTGCTCTTTTTTGGAAAACTTCGAGCTCATTTATTGATTCCTGTGCACATTTACCCCATATTATGTTCTTGTACATAAGGTGAGAATGAATAAGAGAGGCATATATGCTCCTTAAATGTTGATTGCTTATTCCATACTCCCTTAATCTTTTTAGAACACCAATTACACTAACAATTTTCTTTTTCACATTTGTGACATGTTCATTCCAACTTAAGTTATTGTCTAAAGTTAGGCCTAAATATGAGTATTGTTTCACCCGTTCGATGGGTACATTACCAATTTTAACTATGTTGTAAGTGCTTGGACTGTAAGCTGGTTTGTGAAATAGCATGTATTTTGTTTTTGAGCTACTTATGATAAATTTACTTTTGAAAGCCATGCTGTTAGTATATTTAGATCCTTTTCCATATTCTGCATAATCGTTTGTTCACAGGCGCCCTCGTAAAGTAGAAATATACCATCTGCAAATATAAATATTTTACCAGTAAACTCAAAATAACCTATATCATTAACAAGAAGTTCCGTGACGAACTAAGGAGCCTACTTTTCTTAAAATTTAAGATTCAAGCCAATGATTAATCTATATGGATCTATCTAAAATAATGACGAAATTAAGTTGGTAATATCGAAATTTTAATTAGTTCGAAATACTGTATACCTGGCATAATGTAGCCTAATAGAGAACAACAGTTGGCAGCCCTGGTGACTGAATATATTCTTAGTTCCATCTCTTAATGTACAGAATACAAAATTTGGTTGAAGTCCAATGGATAGCATGGACGTTACATGCAGTTAAACATTGGATCTAACAGCGCTCGTAAAATCATATTGGCAACAATGACATACATGTATTGGTCAGATATAATCTGAAATAATATGATCTATTGTTGTGTCAATTTTGAATGAAATCCATTAGTTAGTATAGAAGTTACATGTATTTTAAAATTGGACCTACCGGCTGGCTTAGTATCATGTTGGCAGCACTGACGTATATTAGTTACTCCAATTAGTCTAGAATGCCAGGTACTATACGTGTGCAAAGTTTATAGCTATTGGCTTGCATACTTTCTGATATATTGATATTAGGGTAACAAAAATAGAGACCGTATTTATTAACAGTTGGCAGCCCTGGTTACTCGTAAGTATCGGCAAAGTCATATCTGTTATGGTACACATAGCACACACGAAATTTGGTTGAAATCCAAATGATAGTATAGAAGTTACATGTATTTAAAGTTGGACCTCTCAGCAGGCTTAAATTCATTTTGGTAGCCCTGACGTATATAATTTACTCCAAATTAATATAGAATGTCAGGTACTATACGTGTGCATAGCTTAAAGCTGTCGGCTTGCATACTTTCTGATATATGGGTATTTGGATAAAAAAAATTGAGAGCATTTATTAACAGTTGGCAGCGCTGGTGGCTCTTAAGAATACGCTCTGTCATATCTGCTTATGTGCACATAGCACATATGAAAATTGGTTGAATTCCAATTGATAGTGTAGAAGTTATATGCATTTAAAATTTGGACCTATCAGCAGGCTTATAATCATTTTGGCAACACTGCCATGTATGGCCTCCTGGAAATTAAACTGCAATATTATTATCTATACGTGTGCCAATTTTGAAATAGCTCCCATTCATACCTTCCAAGATATCCAACATGGAGCTCAAATTTAAATTGCGATATTTGCAGTTGGTAGCACTGACGTCATTTTCATATATGGCCGTGTGATATTTAGGTATAGATCTTTACTCCTACCAAATTTTGTTTCGATTGCTGCAGCCGTTTAGGAGTTGATAGGGGGGGGGGGCACACACACAGACAGAAGGACAGACAGACAGACAGACAGACAGACACACATTTGCCCGATCTCATAAGTCTACTTTTTCCTCATTTTTGCAAAATGTGAAACGTAGGCTAATAAAAATTAGGAACAGCAATGGTCCGAGCACTGTCCCTTGTGGGACACCGCATTTAACATCAGAAATGGGCCCTTTAGTTTCATTAATATTAACATACTGCTTCCTGTTAGTCAGGTAGTTTTTAAACCACTCAAAGGCTATTCCTCTAATTCCTGCATTTGATAGTTTACTTAGCAACAAGGTATGGTTAACAGTGTCAAACGCCTTAGCAAGATCTATAAATAGTCCTGCTGCTATTTTATTGTTATCTAATGCTTTATGTATAAGTGACACTACGTCAAATGCTACTGAATCAGTGTTATGTTTGGGAAGGAAGCCGTACTGATATTTGAAGAAAAATGGCTTTTGTTAAGAAATTCAGGACTTGTTTTTTGATTACTATTTCCAGTACTTTTACAAGTGAGGATAATATACACAACGGTCTGTAATTACTGGGGTTAGATACATCACCTTTTTTAAATATTGGTGTATTATCTGTTAACCATTTAAGAACTTCATGATTTATCCTGTACTATTGAAACGATTTGGAAGATTTTTACACAAACCACACGTTCAAACTACCTCTGGTTTAAGAGCTTGAGTTTTGTTAAAAATTCACCTCAGCGTTTTATATAGATGTTGGTTTACATTACATTACTTGTAACTACTGTGGCTTTTAGAGACGCCAGCGTGCCGCAAATTTGCCCCTAAGGGATCTTTAACGTGCCAGTCTATCGACTGACACGACTACCTCGCATTTCCGAACCCTCAAATATCAACCGACTACACCAGGATTCGATCCTGCAACCTTGGGAACATCAGGCGAGAATGTTACCGCTGAGCCACGCAGCCAGTTAATAGATATATAGATTTATTTATTTTCTCTGGCAAGATTAGGGCCATTGGGCCCTCTCTTCCATCTAACCATATTATACAATTAATACATAATGAACAATACAAATACTACTTAAAATCTAACAATAATACAATGTTGATACAATATAAAATACATATTGCATTTTTGTATTGTATTGCTAGGTTGAACAAGCAAGATACTTTAGAAGTAAGTTTAAAAATATAGTAAGCTAAGGAAATACTGATAGAATGTAGACCAATGATGATGATGATGATGATATTGACGTTGATGATTAGGCATTACTAAGGCCCGGATATTTAGGTGGCTTAAACCTTCACTTTAGGTTTCTTGTATTCTAAAAATAGGTTATTTTAGTTTTTTCTTCCAGGATCATTACAGGCAGCAATAATTTTCTGTTTTTCTTGAAAATGAAAATCCACAGCCTGCTTCCAGTCTCCGACCGGGTCAGGAATGGAATGAATGAAGCCCCAATCTAGCGGCGAGGATATGAACTGTGCCGGCTGCCGAGGCCTGACGCACTCCTCTGGGACAATGATTAAATGAATGACAGATGAAATGAAATGATAGTGGAGAGTGTTGCTGGAATGAAATTTTGACAGGAAAAACCGGAGTACCCGGAGAAAAACCTGTCTGCCTCCGTTTTGTCCAGCACAGGTCTCACATGGAGTGACCGGGATTTGAAAAACGGACCCAGCGGTGAGAGGCCGGCGTGCTGCCGCCTAAGCCACGGAGGCTTGCTGTTTTTCTTATTTCTGTGAAATTTATTTATGAACTTATTTTACAATAGTTTATTGTCACTTGTGGCAGGCTCCTCTCCGTCTTCTTTCCTGTCTGCCTCTCTTGGTCAACTGTTGTTTTCTTCCGACCCCGACGGTATTATGGTATGTGAGGCCTAGGGAGTCTCTTCCTTTCCTGCCTTAATTAGCCCTTGTCTCATCTTTCCGGATACCCTCATTCTGCGAGGGGTCAGCCTTCTTTTTCTTTACATGTTATCTCCTGCCTTCTGCTCTAGGCCCTCAAGGAGGCAGGGTGTATGTAGCCCCACCTCTACTGGTGCACCCTGGGTATTGCTACACCCTCAGGGGCTTACGGCTGGTGAGTTCGGGAGTTGGTGATCCCGAGGGATTCCTGAGCAGGGTCGGTTTTTTCCCCTTTCTCCACTGACTTTGGGGCGGGCCCTGTCCTCTTTCCCATCTTCCTTTCATGGCTATCCGTCCTTCCAAGTCCCCCATTCCTCATTCCTCGAGGGTTGAGGGCATTTCATTTCTTCCTGTTTTTTATTTGCCTTATCCGTTAGTCCTATTTGTTTACCATTTCTTCTTCTAGTATGTAAGTCTGTAGTTAGTATTAGTTGAAGTTCTCATTCTCAACTCATCTTTCTCTCTCACCCAAACCATTAGGGGCCGATATCCTAGATATTAGTCCCCTTAAAACAGTAATTATCAGCATCATCATCGTACAGCATTTAACGGTAATAACCTGAACTATATCCGTCTTAATGCTTGTAATCGCGGTGGAAATGATTTTACGATGCATTTCAATGGGGAAATAACATTCTTTATTTGAAAAAAAGAAAGTCCTCTCGGCACGCCGGAAGGCGGAGGTAGATTTCACCGGACAAACTTGGAGATAGGCGAAAATAGGCAGAATATGCAGGTTTTCGTAGAAGGATCAGACCTCATTTATTGCGAGAAGGTATTTTATAATTGGAGCTTAATTAACTTTGTTTTTCGTCATTTTATGCTTATTTTAAACATTTTATTTTCTTATGGGAACGGTAACCTTCTTGTCATTTGGGGTCCATTTTTATACTAGTGGTCACACTGTCCTTATGCAAGGTTTCGACACTGATGTGTAACTATGTAACGGTCTGTTACTTCTTCACGCAAAATTATATCTCCCGCAGAGATTTTGGTTGGTTTCTCCGTTTAGGGGCTGCGACAACGCGGTCATGTAACCCCGTGTACTTAGGGATGGCTGTATTAGTCTGTAATTCAGGTAGGACTGCAGACGGTCAATTTCAAGCAGTAGTTCCTAATGTTGCTACCAGGTACTACCGACAACGACACCTAGCTGTGAACTTGGCTACTAGATGCCACCGCAACCAGCAACTCGCAACGAACGTTGGAACTTCCCCTCCAAAGGAAAGCATACTGAGGGATTTTAGTGCTCTTAGAAAATCCGACGACTTTGGCTGGCTTTGAACTCGCGACCTTGGGCATAGACATTCAGCATGCTACCAGTTACGTCACCGAAGCCGCTTCACACTTAGTCAGATGGAAATCTGAATCTGATCTCGTGCAAGTGCGTTATCTTGGCAACGTCTGATGGCTCATCCCTCATCAATTTAGTAGTGTTGCCATGGCAACCACTGATAGCTCTTGGCATTTTCTTATAATTCCGAAATCATTTTTCTCATCCCTTGGCATAATGGTGGGTCATATCAAAAATTCTTTCAGACAAACGTTTTAGGTAATTATTAGGGGAATATTGTTCGTTTTGTACGGTTTTGATATTGTGCCTATTAAGAGAGATATGATTAATGTTTCCCGAAAAACCCACTTTTTCCCACCCCTTTAGTCAATGGTTGGTGCTATAAAAAAACTCTTCAAACATAAATTTTTGGGCTTTATCCGACACATAGTATGAACGTTGAACGGATTCGATATTTCATATATTAAGAGAGTTATAGCAATATTTCACTTTTTCGAAAAAGCCCCCCATTTTCACCCCCCTTAGACCGATTTAGCCCAGTAACGAACTCGACCGAGATTTTATAGGTATACATATTCGGTAAAAAATTCAAAGTGATTGGTGCAAAATTACGGCAGTTATCGAGTCCACAAAAAACTGATATACATATATATATACAGTGTGGTCCACCAGCCCCTTATTTTTTTTTTTTTGGAGGAAGGAAACCCAACTAACGCGTATATCACAGTCATCCTAAAAACATCAGTACCTGCTCCTTTACGTCCATTGCACAACTTTACCGTTGAGTGCATCCTCGCGAATATAGTAGAAATCAATAGTGGCAGTGTTCTTTCAATGATCTCAAATATAATGCATGATTGAAACGATCAGAGCTCAGAATAACACCTTCTTACGTTTGGACAGGAAGTGTCTACGAATAGATTCAATAAGTGCCAGCATTACACAATGGTTCTCGGTAGCTCTGGTGGCTAAATCAAGAACTGCTAGAGTAGCGTCAACGAAGTCGCGTCGTAGAAGGTTCGTACCTTGGACTTGTACATTTTTTTTGTTTAATGTCGTTTATTGTGGATGTATTATGGACGCATATCTATCTGTTCCAACGAGTGATTTTTTATTTGGTCCTCAAAAGCACCGTACTTATCCGATGGTACGCAGCCAGATTGGACGACGACATAATGATCTGTAGAACGAAAGCAAGGTATCCTGTATATCAATGTAGCAAATGTTCGAAATTTTGACCATCTTTGTTTAAAGTAAAACTCCGACTCACTCAGACGACACATAACAAATAGATTTGTTATGTGGGTAGGCTCACGAATAAATACATCAGACTGAAACTGTAATTTCTTTCAACGGCGTCTGTGCGAAAAGCGCTTGCTATACACTTACAATAATAGTTAGTTAGTGAGGTTTTAAGGGGCGGAACTACGAGGACATCTGGCCAAAACATGCAGTAAATACAGATAATTATAACATTATTGGTTTTACGTCCCTTTTAACTGCTCTGGCTCTTAGATACGCCGGAGTGCCGGAATTTTGCTCCGAAGGGGATCTTCAACGTGCCAGTAAATATACTGACACGGCTCCCTCGCATTTGCACACCCTCAAATGCCATCTGATTGCGCCAGGATACGAACCTGCAACCTTGGGCACAGCTAGCGAGAACGTTACCGCTGAGCCTCGCAACAAGGCAGTAATTACAGAACGTGTCATGAAAATCCACAGCCTGCTTCCAGTCTCCGACCGGGTCAGGAAAGGAATGAATGAAGCCCCCATCTAGCGGCGAGGATATGAACTTTGCCGGCTGCCGAGGCCTGACGCACTCCTCTGGGGCAATGATTAAATGAATGACAGATGAAATGATAGTGGAGAGTGTTGCTGGAATGAAATTTTGGCAGGGAAAACCGGTGTACCAAGAGAAAACCCTGTCTGCCTCCATTTTGTCCAGCACAGATCTCACATGGAGTGACCGGGATTTGAACCACGGACCCAGTGGTGAGAGGCCGGCGTGCTGCCGCCTAAGCCACGGAGGCTTCCAGAACGTGTCATATTATTTAAATATTGAACTGTTAAAATTCTAATTGTCACTAATAGAGTCGCCTCCTTTGCTTAGTGGTCAGCTTGATTAGCTGCCACCCTGGACGTCCTGGGTTCGATTCCCGGCTCTGCCACGAAATTTGAAAAGTGGTATGACGACTGGGACGGGGCCTACTCAGCCTCGGGTGGTCCAAATGAGTAGAGGGGTTTCGATTCCCACCTCAGCCATCCTCAAAGTGGTTTTCCGTGGTTTCCCACTTCGCCTTCGGGCAAATGCCGGGATGTTACCTACCGTACGGCCACGGCCGCCTCCTTCACTCTTCCTTGCCTGTCCCTCCCGATCTGCCCCTCCCTTCCCATCCCTCAAGAGGACCCTGTTCTCTTTTCAGATGAGGCCGCCTGGGCGAAGTGCTGATCCCAGCTCCCCAGTTGTATCCCCCAGACGAGATGTTTCAAGCTCCAGGACACTGCCCGTAGAGGCGGTAATGATAGTATCCCTCGCTGAGTCCGTGGGAAAACCTAACCTGGAGGGTAAAATCGACTAAAAAATAATAATTAATACTAATAGTATCCATCCATGGTTTTGAACAGTATTTAGGGAAAATAGCCATTTAAATGGAGACAAAAAAATAACTTTCCCTATCGTCTTCGTAGATAATGTGAACAAAGCCAAGTTGAAATCTTGCTGTACGAGATAGGGAGGGTATAATAAAATAGTTAAAAAGAATTTAATAAATCTGCCGTTGGATAGTCTTGAACCCGGTATCTTCGAAAGAGCGAGCGGACGCAATAACACTTGCACACATTTCCAACACACTCTGGAGGTTTTTATTGAGCTTCTTATTTACGCGTATGGTAAAATAATCAATTATTACAGTTAGATCTTAAATATTGATTGGAATGCATTCATTCAGTACCTGACATGTTTTATATTTTACTTAAAGCAAGTTTCGCGACCGCTTTACGTTAATAAGGCGACAGAACTGCACATAATGCTCTCAAACGACAGCCCTTCAGTTTTATTCCATACAACTTAGCGTACAAAATGCTAGCGTGTGATACACTTCGGTCATACAAGCAGGTGTACTGACGAAGAGAACAGAATCATACAGGATTTGTACCAGCGATCACAGCAGCTTCCTTGCCAGCGAGTGTCATGTGATACGGGCCTAAAGATATGCTATAACCTTTTGTTAAAATTTAATAACAAAACAAGATGTTCGGTAAAGAACATAGAGCCTACTTTCTCCTAAAAGCATGGGTATTGTTATAACTCCTTGTCCATTTCAATCAGTATAATTGAATGTTGGTTGTAGTAGCGTCTTGAAATACAACGTGCTATACGGATATTAAACATGAATATGAGGTGCCCTTTGCTAGTGCTACCTCTGTAAAACAATTCATTCAATTCGGTTTCACCGTGTTTGAATTGATTTGGGGAATCGATTTGCACACATACATGGCCGCAATCTGCAAACTATTGGGCTGATGATCTTGTAGTTCAGTCAAAAGATGCTTAACACAAAAAGGTATGTTATTGAAAAATTTGGTAGAGATCAAATGATTAGGTTGGTCGTAAGTTTGATTTAGGCTTTTAACATTTGGGTGGCCACCATTCCGTTTCCGTCAAGATGGCGGCGATATATAACATGACACTGAGGTGGCCTTTGCTAGTGCTACCTCTGTACCAAACTTCATTCCATTTGGTTTCACCGTGTTTGAAAAGATAGGGGGAATCGATTTGCTCACATACATGGCCGCTATCCACACATTATTGGCCGGATGACCTTGTAGTGTGGTCAAAAGATTCTCTACACATAAAGGTATGTTGTTGCAAAATTTGGTAGAGATCAGATTATTAGGTTGGTCGTAATTTGATTCAATTTTTTAACATTAGGATGGCCGCCATTAAGTTTTCGTCAAGACGGCGGCGATATAAAACATGACACTGGAGTGCCCTTTGCTAGAGCTACCTCTGTACCAAATTTCGTTCAATTCAATTTCACCGTGTTTGAATTGATAGGGGGAATCGATTTGCACACATACATGGCCGTCATCTGCAAACGAATGGGCTGATGACCTTGTAGTTCAGTCAAACGACGCACGCCATACAAGTATATGTTGTTGCAAAATTTGGTAGAGATCAGATGTTTAAGTTAGCCGAAATTTGATTTAAGCTTTGAACATTTGGGCGGCCACCATTACGTTTCCGTCAAGATAGTGGCGATATAAAACATGACACTGAGGTATTCTACGCTAGTGCTACCTCTGTACCAAATTTCGTTCAATTCGGTTTCACCATGTTCGAATTGATAGGGGGTGGGGAGGCAGACATTCCGAGTACACAAACTTACACACACACAGACACACAGACAGACACACAATTTTTGGCCCTGTGTAGATCTCATAAGTCTACTTTCATTTCTTGCAAAAATCGAAAGTATGCTAATACCATGGGGATTTCTAAGGAATACGTATACTTCGATGCAAGCACTGGCGATCAGAATATCCCTCGTTATGTTGTTGTTTTGTTTCATTTGAGGGGCTAGAACATCGCGGTCATTTTGCCCCGTTTACTTGGGTGTGTGTGTAGAATTTGTCTGATAACCTGAGTTATTGCGGGCTTGTAATGATGTGTGTATTTGCAATTAAGGATTGGGAAGGAGGCAGCCGTGGCCTTAAGATAGAATCCGTCCCGGAATTTGGCCGGAGTAGAAGTGGGAAACCACGGAAAACCATTTCCAGGGTGGCTGAGATGGGAATCGAACCCACTTCTTTTCATATTTGATTCACGAGGCTACGTGTACCCAATTTCAGCCCTCAGACAAGTATTACATTTCTTGGCAGAGCTGGGAATCGAACCCGGACCTCCGGAGCAACACTTCGATATGTTATGTTAATATTCATGCCAGTTTTTTAATTTTCTGCCATTACAGGTCACGTGGCATTACGTACCAATTCGATCGTATTTTCTTTATAAATCATCAAAATTCAACGTACTGTTCACAAAAATACGTCGTAAGGCAATAAATGTGGCAATGTAATTACATCCCAACTAAAATGGAATATGCGCTTTCGTTCAAAAAAGTATGCCCACTACTGGATTCGAAGCAGCATTCTACCGCTCGCGCCCACCACGTACGGACATGCTGTAACCCTCTCAGCCACCAACACATGGTAAATACTGCAAGCTAAACGTGCTATAGTTACTGTAGCCGTCCCACCTCAAACGTTTAAGTCCATCTCAAAGTCTTCAATCATGGTTTATGGTGTTGATTTAACTTTCTACTGTTACAGATCATGTGGCGTAAGCTATTAATTCGATCGTATTACGTGTATGTGTGTTATTTCAAGGAGCAGTATGTAATATGTTAGTAGAATGGGCCATAGTATTTGGCGGGGAAAAGTTTAAGGTCGGTTTTTCTTTGCTAGACCCATGACCCAATTACATTGCTGTCACACAGTCAGAGCGCCGAGCAATATCAACCATCGGGAGAATTGAGATGTTAGTTGGGTTTCATAAAACTAAATAATAGGGGGCGGGTGGACCACACTGTATATATATATATATATATATATATATATATACTGCACATACATAAATTATATGTACATTTTTGAAATGACGGTGGTTTTGGGGTCTGGGGGATGTGAAACGCGAAGATATGTCGAAATTTTCCGAAAGTCGAAACATGGTACACATTGCAATAGTTAGCTTTCTAATGAAATCTACCTCTGGTTGGTTCCTCAGTTTAGGGCTGCGACAACGCGGTCATCTAACCCCGCGTACTTTGGGTGAGTGTAGTAGAATCTGTCTGATAAACGGTGTGAATTGTAATGGCTGTATTAGTCTTAATTCAGGTAAGGACTGCAGACGGTCAATTTCAAGCAGTAGTTCCTAATGTTGCTACCAGGTACTACCGCCAACGACACCTAGCTGTGAACTTGGCTACTAGATGCCACCCCAACCAGCAACTCGCAACGAACGTTGGAACTTCCCCTCCAAAGGAAAGCATACTGAGGGATTTTAGCGCTCTTAGAAAATCCGACGACTTCGGCCGGCTTTGAAACCGCGACCTTGGGCATAGACATTCAGCATGCTACCAGTTACGTCACCGAAGCCGCTTCCCACTTAGTCAGATGGAAATACTGAATCTGATCTCGAGCAAGTGCGTTGTCATGGCAACGTCTGATGGCTCATCCCTCATCAATTTAGTAGTGCTGCCATGGCAACCTCTGATAGCTCTTGGCACTTTCTTATAATTCCGAAATCATTTTTCTCATCCCTTGGCGTAATGGTGGGTCATATCAAAAATTCTTTCAGACAAAGGTTTTAGGTAATTATTAGGGGAATATTGCCCATTTTGTACGGTTTTGATATTGTGCCTATTAAGAGAGAAATGATTAATGTTTCCCGAAAAACCCACTTTTTCCCACCCCTTTGGTCAATGGTTGGTGCTATAAAAACTCTTCAAACATAAATTTTTGGGCTTTATCCGGCACATAGTATGAACGTTGAACGGATTCGATATTTCACATAATAAGAGAGTTATAGCAATATTTCACTTTTTCGAAAAAAAAAAGCCCCCCATTTTCACCCCCTTCGAGCGATTTAGCCCAGTAACGAACTCGACCGAGATTTTATAGGTATACATATTCGGTAAAAAATTCAAAGTGATTAGTGCAAAATTACGGCAGTTATCGTGTCCACAAGAAACTGATATATATATACATATATATATACATACATAAATTATGTATAAACTTTTGAACTGACGGTGGTTATGGGGTCTGGGGGATGTGAAACGCGAAGATATGTCGAAAATTTCCGGAAGTCGAAACATGGGACCCATTGCAATAGTTAGCTTTCTAATGAAATCTACCTAAAAGGAAAACAGCTATTTAGGTTATTTTAGGTGTCAACCCCTCATTACGTTTCTTTAGATGAAATGAAAATCACATATTCTACTCCAGGAAGCGTGAAACGAACATATATCTTGAAATTTGTGAATTACATAGCCAGGAAAAAAATAGGTAAAAACCTAAGAATCCGGGCCCTAGTCATTATTGAAGAAGGTTATTTAGGTGTCTAAATATAGAGTTAATAAGAATGTGAGAATTGGAAAGATTTAAGAATATAAGCATAAGTGTTTAGTTCAACTTTGATTTACTTAGTGATTATGTACTGCCGGCAACGCTGCTTGAAGCTGGACAGAGCGAAGCAGATTGTTCCACAGTCGCGCAGTAGCAACAACGAAGGGGTTGATATACCATACTGTGCTGTGCATGGGTATCAGCATGAGAGTATCGTTTTTTGACCGTCTTCCAAGACTATACTCGTATGAGAGGTTGTGAAAATGAGAATATAGGTAAGCGCGAGTGGAATTCGAGAATATTTTTTGAAGAAGGCATAAGTTTAGAAGACGACATACCCATGATTTATGTACACATGTGGAGAAAATTACTGACGCGACGCGGAAATGATGGATTAAGTATTATGGGCACCTGAACTGAATGTTGACAACATGATTAACCTATCATATTTTCACTTTTCTCCAAAAGAAAAAGGCAAAGAGAGCCTGGTTCAGTGAGATAAAAAAAGAGATTGGGATCTCATGTGAAACAAGTAGTTCCGTGAGGAACTAAAGCCTATTTTCATTTATCCTACTTATGTTAATTGCCTCTATCAACATACAAAATTTCAGTTTGAATGTAATAGATTCGTAGATATCGAGGACCGTCTAATATTTCGGATGGTCGCTATGTTGGATTTATATATATGTATGTCTTAGAGTTATGTTCTATTACATGAAGATTATTGTGTAGGTGTAGTATTCAAACTTCAATCGCATGATTAGTACACAATAAGTAAAAACGAGATTTTTAAATTTCGCACAGCTGCCATCTTCCGGTTATGAAAATAATGGAAATAAGTTAGATGCCAGTAGAATAACATTTGTATAGCCTAAGCATTTACCGTACTGAGTTTCACTGCACTCGGATGGTTAAATTGCCAGAAACGTCCATTTAAATATTTATACTTTGCGTCACCGCCATGTAGGATTTGTGATCACCAGGTTATTGAAAGTCATATAGGTGAACATCTGTTCATAGCCCCTATGAACATAAAATAATTCAGTTTGATTGCTGTAAGAGATTCGTAGATATTGAGAACCGTCCAAATATTTCGGATGGTCGCCATGTTAGATTGTTATACAGTGTCTTGTACCATTAAAGGAAAATTATTGCATAGGTTCATGATTCAAACTTTCACTTTGATCACATGATTACGACAAAAAAAGTAATCGCACAGCCACCATCTTGAAGTTATGTAAACAATTGAACTGCATGAGATACCAGTGCATTAAAATGTTTATATACATTTGCTGTACCAAGTTCCAATGCGTTTGGATCATTAAATCACGAGAAAAATATATTTAAAATGTTCATCTTCGCTTTGCCGCCATGTTCGTTTTGTAGTTAACCGCTTTTTGACAGTCTCATAGATCAACTTTCAGTAGTGCCGTTCATCTCCGTACAAAATTTCAGGGTGATACCGCTAATACTTTCAGAGATACAGAATGCCAGTTAAATATTTCGCACAGCCGCCATCTTGAGGTTATGTAAACAATTGAACGAAGTTAGATGTCGGTGCATTACAATGTGTATAAACATACTGTACCAAGTTGCATTGCGTTTGGTTGGTTAAATTGCGAGAAACGTCTATTTAAAAGTTGCAATTTCGCTTGGCCGCCATGTTGGTTTTGTAGTTACCATGTTTTCAACGGTCACATACTTGAATTTCTAGTAGTTCTCTTTACCACCGTACAAAATTCCAGTGTGATATCGGTAGTAGTTTGGGAGATATTGAATGGTGGTGAAAAATTTCGTGCAGCCGCCATGTTGGATTGGTGAAGCGAAACAAAATTTGAAGGGCACGGTCGGGGTTGTCCGGAATAGTGCTATGAACTTACCAAGTTTCATTGAAATCGCTCCAGCCGTTCAGAAATTATTAGGGACACACCCACACACGAATCACACACTCACACACAGACAGACATACGGACAAAAGGTGACCTCAAAAGCCTATTTTTTTTCATAAATGAAAATAGGCTAAGAATCCAGGAACCTGACGAGGTTAATAATAAACCCTTGACGCTGGAAAATGGAAAGCGGGGACAAAAGAGATAACAGAACAACATCGTCCACGAAAGGAGGAATACTGGGCTAATTTCAAAAGCTGAAAGGTAACAGTTGAACTGACGAGGTCCTTAGTTGGCCGAAACAAAACAATAATAAAACCAAGATATTCCGTGACGAACTAAAGAGCCTAGTTATCTTAAAATTTAGGATTCATGCCAATCTATATTGGGTATATACTGTACATATCTAGATTAATGACGAAATTAAGTTGGTAATATCGAAATTTCTAATTAGTTCGAAATATACCTGGTATAATTTAGCCTAATAGAGCACTACAGTCGGCAGCCCTGGTGACTGAATATATTGCTAGTTCCATCACTAAAGGTACGTTACAGAATACAAAATTTGGTTGAAGTACAATGGAAAGCATGGACGTTACATGCAGTTAGACATTGGATTTATCAGCGCACGTAAAATCTTGTTGGCAACAATGTCATGCATGTGTTGGTCAGAAATAACCTGAAATATTATGATCTCTTGTTGTGCCAATTTTGGATGAAATCCATTTCTTATTATAGAAGTTACATGTATTTTAAAATTGGACCTATCAGCAGGCTTAGAGTCGTATATTAGTTTCTCGGCATACATAGTCACTCCCTTTTTGTCGTAGTCGTACGGATTTTAACGAAGTAATTTTACACCTGGTGTCTTCCTAAGAACTATTCCCAATATAAAATTAGGTTTATTTATATTTTTAAAATTTAACTTGCTGGGAAATTTTCGTGGCAGTATAATTGGCCTTGATAGTAGCGGCAAAGCAGTCATCTCTATTTTTTGAACAAAGGAGCTGATGACCAAGGTGTCCCTAGACCCTAAACATAGATCAACAAGAACGTGAGCTATGCGATTGTGCTGCACCAAAAAAAAAGGTGGATATTCCCCTGTTATTTTTTACAGATTGCCCCCACTAACGTAAGTCAAAAATTATCACGCGAGGACTGGCGCCATGGGTAAATCTGACCCGACCGTAAATAATTTAGAAATAACATGAGATTCAAAAAGCTATGGACATGTTTATTTTGCAAGGTGAAGGTGAAGGCTAGGAATGGAGGTACAATAAGCGACAGGAAATAAGGGCTGACCAAAACGAAAATAAAGATAATTATTTAAGCCTCGGATCAAAAATACCCATGCGCCAATCCTCGCGGGTTGATAATTCCAAAATAATGCAACAGGTTGTAGAAATGAAGCCCTGGACCTAGGGCCCGTGATGGCTCTCTGCGGCCCTCAGCTCCAGTAGCCTCACTGTCCGTGGTGACATAAGCTTAGCTGTGCTGTTGCGAAGCAATTAGAAGCGCATCATTCTTAATTCGCCCGTTATTATTAGTTTTTCTTTCACAAATCACAATATAATTTCTATTGAACACAAGTAGCGCGCGCAATGCACAGACTGCACTCTGTCATCGCTGTGTCCCCCTCCTCGTCCCGCAAGGCTCCAGCTGTTATTATTAACAAATTCTGACTCACCAAGGTTCAGCGGTACTCGAATCTTTCAAAGGAAAATAATAATCACCCCTGGAATTTGGATTCGATACATGACATTTGAATGTAAGTGTGCTCCACTTTTCATTACAACGTTTTAAAACATTTCATCAACGCAGCGTTAACATGCCGTCAGTAAATGCGTCGTTAATTTTAATTTTAGAGAAAACTAATGCCATATGGCCAGAATTTTACACAACAGACGCTATTACAACATCGGAATGGAAGCAGCCAAATCATGAACATCGACATATACGGTACTGACAAGATTTGCAACGCACGGCTTTCACCACAAGCTATATCGGCACCTAAGATTTCATCAACCAGAAGAATCCTGCGTGTGCAAATTGTGTGATGAACATTGTGCGAGATATCAGGCTCAAAACTGTCCAGTCAGGACAATCTCAATAATAGGACTAGGGCAAGAATAATTTATGTATCATTATGCACACTGTGCGCTTTCCTTAAGTTACTTTAAAATCGAAATAAATCTCGTTGGCGTTTCACCAGCACATTCAAGGATTAGCATTAGCAAACGATTCGTTATTGTTAAACGTTTTAAAACATTGTATTGAAAAGTGGAACAAACTTATATTCAAGTGCCATCTAATCAATACGAAAAAAAAAATCGAGTCATTGGTATACACAATCGATACAAACCATACTTGCACTAACAGATGGCGCTGAATTCACAGAAGATTGTAAATCAATTTACAATTATTATTTACAGTCAAACCTGTCAAAACAATTATTCACAAACATTCAGACGGTTTGGAGGGACGAAATAATACTATTAACTACAAACAAAACAAAAAGGCGTCCGCCCACTGTGGAAACCAATCCCGAGCTACACCAGACGGGAGCCACACGAGATACCGCAGAGAGGTGTCTAGGAACAACTTAACCAACTGAGCCACCAGGACAGCCGAAGATACCTTGTTGTGTTAGCCCATATATGGTACCCAGCAGTGAAGAGTATAAGAGGGTTTCCGAGTTCAGGAAACCGGAAGTCACATACGTTCGTATTAATATGCTGTATATTTATATTAATTTAATTAAAATATTAAGATATTCGATATCATTTCCAAGGAAACCACACCAATTATTGTTCACTTTTATTAAGATCTGAGGGACGACCGAAGAAACGGTGAGTCAATATTGATATAATTGTTTCGTTGCTAATTCAATTTTGGGGTTTGGGACAACTTGGTCATCAGTCTCATGCACTTGGATAACCTGTGCTACTGTGCTGGCCTGAGTAGTGGGTGTAACTGTAGTTAAAGGTCCTCGTTTTCATCATATCGTTGTTTTATACTAAAATTGGTTTATTTAGGAGCTCTGCGACATCGTGGTCATGCACCCCGTGTACTTGAGTGTGTGTGTAATATGTCTGGTAACCTGTGTTGTTGTGATAGATGTTTGGGTGTATTTGTAATTCTGACCAGGATTGGGAAGGAGGCGACCATGACCTTATGTTAGGAAACATCCCGATGTCTGGAGTAGAAGCGGGAAAACACTTCAATCACTTCAACGATGGCTGAGGTAAGAATCGAACCCAACTATTCACAGTTTTGATTCACGAGGCTCAATATACCCCGTTCCAGCCCTCAAACCAGTATTTAATTTCTTGACAGAGTCGGAAATCGAACCCACATCTATGGGAGCGACAGCTAAGAATACTAGCCGCTACACCTGTCAAGTTGAAATGTACAGTCGCGGAGGTAGGATGTGACTCAGCCATCGTTCTCCTCTCCGTGGTGACATGTTACGCTTAGCTTTGTTGTTAAGAAACAATAACCGCTCCATTCTCAATTCACCAACAAGAAGTTCCGTGACGAACTAAAGAGCCTACCGTTCTTAAAACTTAAGATTCATGCCAAAGATTAATCTATATGGATCTATCTAGAATAATGACGAAATTAAGTTGCTAATATAGAAATTTCAAATTAGTTCGAAATACTGTATACCTGGCATAATGTAGCCTAATGTAGTCAAATAGAGCTACCGTTGGCAGCCTTGGTGACGGAATATATTCATAGTTCCATCTTTTAAGGTACAGAATGCAAAATTTGGTTGAAGTCCAATGGATACCATGGACGTTAAATGCAGTTAAACATTGGATCTAACAGCGTGCGTAAAATCATGTGGGCAACAATTTTATGCATGTATTGGTCAGAAATAATCTGAAATAATACGATCTATTGTGGCGCCAATTTTGAATGAAATCCATTAGTTAGTATAGAAGTTACATGCATTTTAAAATTAGACCTATCAGCTGGCTTAGAATCATGTTGGCAGCACTGATGCATATTAGTTACAACAAATTAATCTAGAAAGACAGGTACTATACGTGTGCAAAGTTAGAGCTATTGGCTTGCATACTTTCTGATATATTGATATTAGGTCAACAAAAATAGAGACATCATTTATTAACAGTTGGCAGCCCTGGTTGCTCTTAAGAATACGCATAGTCATATCTGTTATGGTACACATAGCACATACGAAATTTGGTTGAAATCCAAATTATAGTATAGAAGTTACATGTATTTAAAAATAGGTCCTATCAGCAGGCTTAGTATCATGTCGGTAGCACTGACGTATATAAGTTACTCCAAATTAATATAGAATGTCAGGTACAATACGTGTGCATAGTTTAAAGCGGTCGGCTTGCATACTTTCTGATATATTGGTGTTTGGATAAAAGAAATTGAGAGCATTTATTAACATTTGGATGCCCTGGTGGATCTTAAGAATACCCTCAGTCATATCTGTTTATGGACACATAACACATACAAAATTTGGTTGAATTCCAATTGATAGTGTAGAAGTTATATGCATTTAAAATTGGACATATCAGCAGGCTTATAATCATTTTGGCAACACTGTCATGAATGACCTCCTGGGAATTAAAATGAAATATTATTATCTATACGTGTGCCAATTTTGAAATAGCTCCCATACATATCTTCCAAGATATCCAACATGGAGCTCAAATTTCAATTGCGATTTTTCAGCAGTTGGTAGCACTGACATCGTTTTCAAATAGGGCATTGAGATATTCAGGTATAGATCTTTACTCTTACCAAATTTTGTTTCGATTGCTGCCACCGTTTAGGAGTTGATAGGGGGGGGGACACACACACACAGCCAGCCAGCCAGACAGAAGGACAGAGACAGACAGACAGACAGACGGACAGACAGACAGACACACATTTGCCCGATCTCATAAGTCTACTTTCTCCTCATTTTTGCTAAATGTGAAAAGTAGGCTAAAAATAATATGGCAGCAACGGTGGCGTAGTTAGTAGCATGCTGAGCTTCTATGCCCAAGATCGCGGGTTCGTACCCGACCGAACTCGCCGGCTTCTTAATAGCGTAAAAATCCCCTCAGTTTGCCTTCCTTCGGAGGGGAAGTGAAGCCGGCGGGCCCCATGTCATAGATTTATGGCTGTAAAAGAACCTTCCACTAACTACAATTATGTGAAGCAAAATTTATAGATTAGATTTGATTAACGCTCTATTAATTTCCAACGTTCGACACCAGGTGCCGGTGCGGTGGCATCTAGTAGCCACGTTCACAGCTAGGTGTGGTTGACGGTAGCATTTGGTAGCAAAAGTAGGATCTACTTGAAATTGAACGTCTGCAGTCTTACCTGAATTACAGATAACACGCAAATATACAGCCATCTCAATTAGCACCGGTTAACAGACAGGTTCTACACACACCCAAAGTACACGGGGCTACATGACCATGTTGTCGCAGCCCCTAAACTGAGGAACCAACCAAGCAATAATAACAGTCATCCTCAGAATGACAGATCATAGGCTGACTAAAAGAATTCTAAATCTTACTCTCTCAGAGAAGGTTAAGAACAACTGTCTGCTTGAAGTTGAAAAAGATCTGGAAATAGATAACACAGCTAAGCGTAACATGTCACCACGGAGAGGAGAAAGATGGCTGAGTCACACCCTACCTGCGCGACTGTACATGTCAACTCGGCAGGTGTAGCGGCTAGCATTCTTAGCTGTCGCCCCCACAGATGTGGGTTCGATTCCTGGTTCTGTCAAGAAATTAAATTCTGATTTGAGGGCTGGAAAGGGGTATATTGTGCCTCGTGAATCAAAACTGTGAATAGTTGGGTTCGATTCTTACCTCAGCCATCGTTGAATTTGTTGAAGTAGTTTTTGCTTCTACTCCAGGCAACGGGATGTTTCCTAACATAAGGCCATGGTCGCCTCCTTCCCAATCCTGGCCTAAATTACAAATACACCCACTGATACAGCCATCACAACAACACAGGTTATCAGAGAAATTACACACACACACTCTAGTACACGGGGCTGCATGACCACGATGTCCCAAAGCTCCTAAATAAACCAAAAGCAGTATAAATCAACGATTTGATGAAAACGAGGACTTTTAACTACAATTACACCTACTATTCAGGCCAGCACAGTAGCACAGGTTATCCAAGTGCATGAGGCTGATGATCAATATGTCCTAAACCCCAAAATTGAATTAGCAACAAAACAGTTATGTCAATATTGACTCACCGTTTCTTCGGTCGTCCCTCAGATTTTAATATAAACATCTAAATCCAGAGAACTAGTTGACAATCATCAATTTTCAGACCCCCCAAACATAGCATCGAAAATAACCTGGACGGAGGAGCAAGAAGATAGAGAGATTTTGGGAGGACAAGAAAGCAGGATCAGCGCTCCTTAGACGGGCATAACGGCGTAATAATAATAATAATAATAATAATAATAATAATAATAATAATAATAATACCGGTAATAATAATAATAATAATAATAATAACTAGCGGACTCGTGCGAGAACTCTCGGATAAAGGGTTGTGTGCGTCCCATGTGTGCAGACTACCCGCCCGGCCCTAGTGCTATGCAGACTGTACGTGACACAGTTCTGCCAGGGCCTATCGTCTTGTTTATTTGTTTAAAAGCACTTTATAAACAAATATATTTCCGTTCGCTTTTCAAGAAATGCAAGGTTTTCCCTGTAGGCCTACTATTGAGTCGATTTGGAAGATTTTGGTACAAACCACACCTTCTAACTCCCTCTGGTTTAGGAGCTTGAGTTTTGTGAAACATACACCTTAGCGTATTATATAATAAGATAGTAATAACATGTATTTCGAATAAATGAGCAGAGACTTAGAAGAAGATTTTTAGAATACTTGACAGTAGACCTATTGTGTCTAACAAGTGGTTCAGGGAGGTGCGGAAGGATCTTCATCAGGTTGTACTAAATTCTGAAGACATTTCAAACCGCGCTAAGTTTAGGTCAGCTATCGACAAAACTGAAGTAGACATGGGCAGGCCATTACTGAGAATGGATCACGGGAGGTGGGCCTACTCAACTACAGTGTGGGAGCCCAGAGATGGAAGAAGAAACCCCGGCCGTCCGAAGGCGAGATGGTCAGACGAATTCCAGTCGACGATCGAGAAGCAGTGGATGAGATCGCCAGGTCAACGGAATTCGTGGAGGACTGGCGTCGAAACAGTTTGTTTGAAACATCCCTCGTCAGCTTAGATAAATCTTCACGAAAATATGAACTAGGTCCAAGTTTTACGAGTGAAAATGTTTAATACTGTACAATACGATCATTCCTCAGAAAGATGAATAGGAGTGTAAATAGTCAGTACTATAAGTTTTAAGTTACTATTAAGGTAAATGTTCATCAGCCTAGCTCATCTGATGAAATATCTCAGAACTACCCTGCCAGCAGGAGGCCTTTGCCCTTTATGGGATTTACCATTGGCTAATAGACTAATAATTAAAAAATAATAATAATAAAATAAGGATTTCATGACGAACCAAAACTGAACTGTGGTTGGTCAGAAGAACGAAGACAGGCTGCCAGAGAAAGAATGCGAAGATTTTGGGAGGCGAAGAAGGCTTCCAATGATGTGTAATAGTTGCCTAACATACAGTATATATAATGATAGTAATAACATAGCAGAATTGGCGGTTTCTAATGAGAGTTTTATTTCAGTTACATCATAATACTTCCCATCCTTTAGAAAATCATCATGACTTATGCAGGAAACAAGCACCACTGTTGAATACATTCTGCTTCCCAGAATTTCTGTTAGAATTACTCAACTTCTGAAAAACTGCCAATCAGACGGTGATGATGACTTCCTAAATATTATGAACACCAACTTGTTAGTTTTGTTACCACTAGAGGAAGGGAGATCTCCGTTATTGTTCTTGTCATCATCGGTCAGTTACAAGCTGTGAATAGTGTCAATCACTGGGGCACGCCATCAATCATTTCACTGCAGGCCTGTTCATTCATTAGGACTCAGGTCGGTGTGAGTGTTTACAGATAAATAATAAAATGGACGCGATGACTGGCGACAGCGTGTTCACGTCATGTTTCGTCCCTTTGTTAACTTGTATCCATTATGTTCTCTGTTTTGCCATACACAGAACAATCAGGCAGTACTTTGGATTAGGCCTAGAGGGGGATATTCCTTAGCATATAAATATGAAAATCAGCACCACAGACATTAAAGCAAGATGTTCAGTAAAGAATATATAGCCTATTTTCTTCTTAATGAATGGGTATAGTCATAGTCATAAGGCCCGGATGTTGATGACATGTCATCTTTTAACTGAGTTGTCTAAAACAATGCCGAAGTACATAGAAACTCTGGACGGGCCACCATGCCTTCAAATATGTCATTTTTATTTTGCATCATTTTGCATTTACTGCTATTTTTTCATTTTAAGAGCATTTTCTTAAGTTTGGTAGATTTTTTGGTCTTATTTTACAGAAATCGGCCTTTTAAGGTCATCTTTTTCTAATGTAGTTATGTCACAGCTTTATAAGAGGCAGTAACGTCTCTCAGAGTTAAGAAGAAGCTAGTAGCTGATACAAGATAATTTAAAATATTGATTCCATTTCCTTAATCAATTGGGTGGAAACTAGTCTTAGCAACAATCGTGGTGGAATTGCTGCGGGTATTGTATCAAAACTTAAAAAAAGTGCTGTTGAACGCAGCTTTTTGAGGTATAAAATCGTCTTGGCTGATAACCGCAGATCATTTACATTTGGCATCACAATGACATTCGTAGTGCAGTGCAACTCAGACTAAAGTGAACATAAACCTTTTGTTAAGTGCTAGAATTCTATTTTGAATGACTTTTCAGTTTGATCTTAAGATGTCATTTTTGAAAATTTTAAGCCCATAACTCATTGTCCTTTTTAAGGAGCGGATTCGGTGGCGTAGTTGATAGCATGCTGAGCTTCTATGCCCAAGGTCGCGGGTTCAAACCCGGCCAAAGTCATCGGATTTTTAAAGGCGTTAAAAATTCCGCAGTATGCCTTCCTTCGTAGGCGAAGTAAAGCCGACGGTTCCATGTCATAAATTTATGGCATGATAAAGAACCTTCCACTAATTACTCCTGGGTGAAGATAAATTATAGGTTAGATTAGACTGACGCTCTGAGGTTCCAACGTTCGTCGCCAGGAGCTGACTGAGGCGGCATCTAGTTACCAAGTTAAGAACTAGTTGGTCGTTGACGGTGGCGTTTGGTAGCAAAAGTTGAAACTACTTGAAAATCGAATGTCTGCAATCCTTACTTGAATTAAAAAGAGATAACACACACTAATACAGTCATCACAATTAACACCGGTTATCAGACAGATTCTACACACACCCATGACACCCGCGGCTTCATGACCGCGTTGTCGCAGCCCTTAAGCTGAGGAACCAACTTAGCATCCTTTTCAAGAAGTATAATTGAATGTTGGTTGTAGTAGCTTGCCTAATAACAACGTGCTATACTATATAGTGATTGACTGAAGCCTCACCTAGCGAGTAAACAATATCCTCCATTTTGGCCCAACCGTACGGCACGGCCCAGCACGATACGGCACCGTCGACTTAACAGTTAGTCACTGCTATGGTAAAATAACCTCTACTCAGTATAAAACAAAGTCCCCGATTCTTGGATGTCACGGGTAATCACGAGAACAACTGGATGGATTTTGACGTGGGTTTCACCATTCTGTACAGGATATCTCGAGGAAAGTTTCTGTAGAAATACATTTATTTATGACTAAAGGAAGCCGAGCAGTAACGATTTCAGTGAATCGTGTCGAAGATAAACCTACCGTCCGTGTAACTTTTAAGCTTACGCTGTGTAAACCGTTAAAATATCTATATCCTATGAGTGAATGATTGTTCAGCATGAAAAGTTGCACCCAAAAGTTCGAGACAGCATATCTCTATCTTTAATACATCGCCCACTATAAGTTTTTTTACGTTTTTATTTCTTCCGACAGTCTTCATTCAGTGAAAATTTAAATTACTACCATCTGAGCGAGTATACGAGCTAGCGAGCGAGCCTATCACCCAGCTTCGGCCAGCATCAAACTGTCGAGTCATGTCGAGTTAAGACTTCAAAGAAGAGAATATGTGTTTGGAGTTTCGCTGTTCACCTCGGCTTTTCGGAATTGCGTCTGGAACCTGCCGTCCATGTGCCTTTAAACTTACGGTGGGTAAACCGTTTAAGATACCGGGCGAAGCTGGGGTGAGTTGCTAGTTCTATTATCAGATGTTAATATCCTACGGGCACCTCCTTTTAAGGACAGATTGAACCACCCTTTGTACGATAAACGTGTTTGGTGAGTCTGAGCCTTGTTGAATCGTAAGTACCGGTTAGGCTATAACACTTGCATGATTCATGCGTCCGCCATCTTGAAGCTATTTGGCTGATGACCTTGTAGATTACGCAAAAGACACGTCCCACATTAAGGTACACTTTTTGAAAATTTAGTAGAGATCGGATAATTAGGTTAGTCATAATTGTAGCCGCCGTTAAGTTTCCGTCAAGATGGCGGCGATATAATACTTGACACTGAGGTATCCTTTGCTAGTACTACCTCGGTACTAAATTTCGTTCAATTCGGTTTCGTCGTGTTTGAATTGATAGAGGGGGGGGAGGGTTGTCAGATATAACGACTCACACACGTGATTTGCACACATTCACAGCCGCCATCTTCAAACTATTTGGCTGATGACCTTGTAGATAAGGCAAAATACACTTCCTACGTTAAGGTACATTTTTGGAAAATTTAGTAAAGATCGGCTGAATAGGTTAGTCGAAATTAGATTTAAGGTTTGAACATTTGGGTGGCCTTCATTAAGTTTCCGTCAAGTTTTCGGTGATATAAAACATGCCAATAATATGTCCTTTGTTAGTACTACCTCGGTACCAAATTTCGTTCAATTCGGTTTTGTCGTGTTTGAATTGATAGGGGGGGGGGGGGTGTACAGATATACACACTCACACACAGACCGAGTTAGTTATTGAGGTTTTAAGGGGCGGAACTACGAAGTCATCTGGCCCAAATACACAGACGTTTGGTCCAGTGTAGATCTCATAAGTCTACTTTCATTTTTTTGCAAAGATCGGAAGTAGGCTAATCGACCCCTTTAGTAAATGGCAACTACAGAGAGTTTGTTTTATATGCGACGGGGACCCTACCACGCCCGCTCGCCCGCGTTGCGAGCCTGTCTCCCGCCAGGCACTTTACCGTAATGTGGCGCAACGCGGCACTGAGTCATTGAGTATAGGAATTTGTACTTCAATTTGTACTTGAATGTGATCCTTGACCAATTTTTTGACGAACTGACTTAAGGAGAGCGATTGTCAACTTATTTTCAACAAGATTCTGCCACTGGTCACACTGCCGAAGCATCCATGACAAAGTTGCGTCGCATTTTCGGTACTAGGATTATAAGTAGGAGCGTGTGGCCCCCGCGAGGCCCAGACTTATCACCATGTAACTTTTATCTGTGGAGACGCTTAAAAATAGAGAGTATGCGAGAAACCCTCACACTATAAATGAGCTTAAAGACTATATTACACCTGAAATACACTCAATCGGTGCTGAGGAATTTCAGAAAGTAAATGACAATTTCATAAAGAGGTGCCAGCGATGTGTAGCAGTGATTGGCGAACATTTTCGGCACCAGCTGTGAACTACGTAAGTGCAAATTCCTACACTCAATGACTCACTGCCGCGCTAGCGTCGCATAACGGCAAAATGCCTGGCGGGAGACCGGCTCGCAACGTGGGCGAGCGGGCAAGCGAAGGTCTCCGTCGCATATAAAACAAACCTTCTGTAGAATGAAATTGGTCCACTCAGGGTGTGAGTAGCGGTATGATTGTTTTATGGGGAGAAACATTCAGGTGATGTGCCCCTATACATTGAGAATTATTATCGACGGTAAAGATCGCTTTGAAGCCATTTTACAGTGTTGCCTAATTAACATTTAATATTATAGCTTTCAGTCGGTCAACACCAAGTAATCCCAATTATTGGAATATGTGATAAATATCCTGAAATAAATTACAAGTGATTCATTGGCCGTAAAAATGTAAAGGTTAGGTTAGGTTAGGCTAATAAAGCATGCAAAGATTAAAATAGGGTACTTAAATATTCAGTTATATAAGCAAAATTTCAGGATTAATGTATTACTAGCATTACCGTCGCGGCTTCGCCCGCGAATATTCTAGTTGTAAAGAGTACACTTAGCAAAATCTCAGTCATGAATGCTATGACTGATCTTTCCTTGGTATGAATAATCAGACTTTATCAATTCAGCTACTGGTGCAGTGGTTAGGGTTTGTCATTCCTTCATGGGTATATCAGAGCGAAGTTAGTTTTCTGGGAATATCACAGACACTGTTAAATTAAGGGCCTTTAAATGTAGTTTTCGGAGACCCTTTATAGTCTTGTGAAAAAGATCTTTCGTACCAAACTCACACGTGAAAATTGCGTGAAAAAAATTCTAGAGTGCCCCTTGACCCCCTTAAGCGCATTATACTGTATGTATTGATGAATTTTACAGCTTGATTTGGTTCAGTAATAACCTTATAACCGTCTGGAAACTTTCACAGTAATGTAATAATTGGAATTGCATCGCGCTTTACAGAAATAGATGGACCTGTGAGATTCTGTTACCATGGTTACCGTGTTGCATTCTTTCATTATTTCATTGTAAATATACATATTTTAAGGTATTTATTTAATTGTGAGGCATTTAAAGAGTAAGTGAGTGCGTTTCGCTTACTCATTGGGTTATGCTGAACTTGTAGGTACCCCATATGTGTACGTTGGTGTTAATGGGACCTTATTTTCGGTACAAAACTGGAATGGGACCTTGGCAGAATAATATAGGGAGGGATAAGCTACAAGCAGTACAGAGCCGCCGTAACTACCTACTTAACAACTTAAACACATTCTTGATCAGATAAAAAGTACGCTCAAGGACTTTGAGTGACAATGATATTTCTCATTATAACATATATATGTGCTGATGCCATTGTCATCTTGGCCGACACACCTGAGGAGTTGAATGAGTTTTTAAATTGTATAGACTCCGTCTTGAGGAAAGAATTCATGATAAAAATAAATAAATGTAAAACAAAGATATTGGAATTCAGTCGAAATAAATCAGAAATCCCTACTGGTGTCGAATTGGCAGGTGAACAGCTAAAGCAAGTAGGTGACTTTGATATTTGGGAAGCAAAATAACCAGTGATGGACGAAGCAAAGCGGATATAAAAAATTGGTTAACACAGGCATGGAAAGCATTTCTACAGAAAAGGTATCTGTTGACATCGAACATAGATTTAGATATTAGGAAGTCATTTTTGAAAGCCTTTCTCTGCAGAGTGCCACTCCATGCAAGTGAAGCGTGGACTATTGGTGCAGCAGAAAAGAAGAGAACTGAAGCATTTGAAATGTGGTCTTACAGGAGAATGATGAAGATCAGATGGGTAGATAGGGTTACGAATGAAGAGGTATTAAGACGAGTGGGAGAGGAGATATGTTTCTGGCAACTGCTAATGAAGAGAAGACATGGGCTGGTAGGACACATACTAAGACACCCACGAATAGCAAGCTTAGTTATAGAAGAAAGGGTCGAGGATGAGAACAGTAGGGGTAGACCAAGGTTAGAATATGTTACACAGATTGCCTCGCATGTAGGGTGTGGTAGCTCTGTAGAGACGAAACGATTAGCTCAGGACAGGGAAGCATGGATAGCTGCATCAAACAAGTTGAAAGACTGAAGACTCAAACAACAACAATAACAACAACGACCTTCCTCCGGGTTGCACACAATACGACACAGCGAGCAATGGTACGATTTCTTAATATCCAATTGTGATTCCGAGCAACGCCGGGCATAACCGCTAGTATTAAATATTAGCCTACTTTCGATTTTTGCAAGAAATGAAAGTAGACTGATGAGATCAACACAGAGCCAAAAATTGTGTGTCTGTCTGTGTGTCTGTTTGTGTGTGAGTGTGTGTGTGAATGTGTGTACCCTGAATGTCGCCCCCCCCCCCCTCTATCAATGCGAACACGGTGAAACCAAATAGAACGAAATTTGGTACAGAGGTAGCACTAGCAAAGGGCACCCCAGTGTCATGTTTTATATCGCTGCCATCTTGATGCAAACGTAATGGTGGCCACACACATGTTAAAAGATTAAGTGAAATTACGACCAACCTAATAATCTGATCTCTACCAAATTATGCAACATTATACCTTTATGTATGAAGGATCTTCTGACCATTCTACAAGGTCATCAGTCCAATAGTTTGCATAAGGAGGCCATGTATGTGCGCAAATCGATTCCCCCTATCATTTCAAACACGGTAAAAAAACGAATTGAACGACATTTGGCACAGAGGAAGCACTAGCAGAGGCACCTCAGTGTCATGTTTTATATCGCCGCCATATTGACGGAAACGGAATGGTGGCCATCCAAATGTTAGAAGTTTAAATCAAATTACGACCAAACTAATCATTTGATCTATACCAAATTTTGCAACAACATACCTTTTTGTGGGAAGCATCCTTTGACTGAACTACAAGGTAATCAGCCCAATAGTTGCTGATGTGTGCAAGTCAATTCACCATATCAATTCAAACACGGTGAAACCGGATTGAATGCAATTTTGTACAGAGGTAGCACTAGCAAAGGGCACATCATATTCATGTTTAATATCCGTATACCACGTTGTATTTCAACAAGCTACTACAACCAACATTCAATTATACTCCTTGAAAAGGACAAAGAGTTAAAACTTTACCCATGCATTTAGGAGAAAGTTAGTTAGTTAGTTATGGTTGTTTTAAGGGGCTGAACTACGAGGCTATATGTTCTTTACTGAACATCTTGTTTTTATATGTATCATTAACACATAACAATGTGTAATTTTTTTCAGATTATATTTTTTCATGTCCCAGTAATTGGGATTATATTATGTTGATCAACTGCAAAGTAGTAATATCAATAAGCTTACTACTCAAATTACACATATATTTTACCATTCTTTCACCAAGCTCATGTTTGTTCATTTTTGTAATATGCTCTGTAATTCGTCTTTATTTTAACAATATTTATATATATTTTGTTTTAGCTGACGAAGGCTGAAAAAATCAGAAACATGTACTGATACAATATTAGTAATAAAGTATTGATTAATAAGAATAATGTCTTTGGTTTCACGCCCCTTTTAACTACTGCGGCTTTTAGAGACGCCGGGGTGTCGAAATGTTTCCCCAAAGGGGATCATTAACGTGCGGGTAAATCTACTGATACGGCTCCCACGCATTTGCGCACCCTCAAATGCCAACTGTTTGCACTGGGATTCGATCCTTCAACCTTGGGAACAGCAGGCGAGAACGTTATCGCTGAGCCACGCAGCCAGTCAGTATTGATTAAATATGGCACTTTGTTTTCGATTTACCTTAGTAGGTTTATTTAATTTACTATCAATATGGTCTACAGTAACTAAGCTTCTTCTTATTATTATTATTCTTCCTCCTATCAAGTGTTAGGACCTATTACGGTCTCGTTCCACCTCTTCGTAGGTCGACCTACGTCTCTTCGACCTCTAAGTTGGTATTTGAGGACTTGTCCGGTGATCCGGCCGATCTTCATACGCAGTACATGGTCCTTCCAAGCTGATCTGTAATTCTGCACTGTGTTGATAATTGGCTTTACTTTTAGTTCTTTAAGGATATCTTCAGATCTTTTCCTATCCCATAGTGTGTATCCAGCTGTTCTCCTCATGAACCGCATCTCGGCACTCGTTAGTCTCCGTTCATCCCCTTTGCGAAGGGACCAAGCTTCGCTGACATAAAGAAGGGTAGGTTTGGCTAGGATGTTGTATAGTTTGAGTCGTGTGTGCCTCTGGACTAAAGATGGCCTGAAGATGTTATTTATTAGTCCTGTGACCTTAGTGAAGTTGATGATTTTGTGCTGCATTTCGGTTTCTTGGATGTAACTCAGGTTAAAGCCGAGATATTTGAATGTTGATACCTGCTCAAGGGTTGTATTTTCTATTGCAATTTTTGTTCTCTCATGGTTTTTCCCGATGAAGGCCATAACTTTAGTTTTGGTAAGGGGAATCTCCATGTTGTAATTTCTTGCAGTAACCAAGCGATTAGGACAATGCCAGTTAAGAACCAAAGGGGATGAATTTTTTTTGAAAAGCAATAAACGAATATTTTGGACATAGCCTAATATATGGTCTAAATCAGGCCACGTTCAGGAGTGCTCACATATATGCACATCGTGAGTAGGGGAGTGAGGGGGGTTCTAACTCACAAGGTGCTCAAAAAGTTAGTACACACATTTGCTTAATCATATCTGGGCAACCCATGGTCCGATTTTGACAAATGAGGTGTCGTTGGACTCGGGTTGACGCCTTCTTTCCAATGGACCACTCATTTCAACCCCTAAATAAAACCTACCCCTACTAGGGGGTGAAATTGTTATTTTTAGTGAAAGTCTCTTTTCAAATGCGGCATGTATAAGATGCGCTGCTAAAATGAACTTAAACGTTGTTGCTCATATAGCGCATGCGTTTTGCTGGATGCCGCTATGAATCAACATTTTTGTTTTTGTTTTTTAAGCATGCGCACTTGGGATTTTTGTAAGAGGGCGAGCTCATTGAAAAAATGATTGATTAGAAGGGGATTTGGTGGTGAGGAGAGAACCAGATAGTCGCCTACTTTTCTAAGAAGATTGCCGATATCTCTCGAACGCAAGGTCGGATTTGGACGTGTGACGTGTCAAATCGCTTGTCTCAAAGCCCTATATATGTTATTAATAGGTTAAAGTTTTGAGAATGAGGGAAACAGGCTTTTTGGGGGTAAAACCATGATTTTAGACCTTTTCCGATATCTCGCGAATACATGGTCGGATTTGGTCCTATGACGTGTCAAATGGCTTGTCTCGAAACCCTCTTTATTTTGGTAATAGGTTAAAGTTTTTGAGAATGAGGGAAACAGAATTTTTGGGGGTAAAACCGTGATTTTAAACTTTTTACTATATTTCGCGAACCAATTATGCTAGAGGCGTGTACGACGGGTCCAAGGACTCGGGGTGGCGTCCTCTTTGCTATGGACTACTCGTTATATTTAAAAAAAATTGGAAACTCGATTTTGGGGTAAACACGTGTTTTTTGTGATTTTTGCCGATATCTCACGAACCAATACGCCTAGAGACGTGTACGAGGTGTTATTTTTTTCGTCGTATTGTCCTCTTGCCGAGGTCGTTCGTGTTGAGCAGGAATGAAAAACCATGTTGAGGTAAAACCGTGATATTAGGCTTTTTGCTCTGTTTCTCAAACCAATAACGATAGAGACGTGTACGCGGTGTTCTAGGACTCGGGCTAACGCCCCCTGTTTGGAACTATGTTTGAAATTTTGACAAAGGGCCTAACGCCATACATGTTGAAAAAAATTCTTTATCTGTTTATAATGATCATGAAGCGTGGTGGTTGAGAGAGACGATACTGCTGGGTGTGTGTTTCAACGAACCTGTCGCTGACCACGGTGGCTGTGTTCAATAGATCAATCGCTATTTCGACAGGTCGGTTTATGACAGAGCGAGGGTGCATTTTTTCTGATACTTTACCCCGAAGATGATCTTTAACGTGTAAACGGTGATGAGAACTTGGTTCTATGTTGGTCGAAGCGAGTACAGAAAACAAACTTGCAGAGGAGCAGGAGGTTAATGTCATTTGAGCTTATTGGAATGCGCTGATCTGACTTGACAACAGGTGCAATGGAAAATGACAAAGACGCAGAGGACACTTGAAGGTGAAATAATCTGACCATCGTGGTGGCAGGGAAGAGCGAAATGCATGAATACACGTGTGAGATGACATGCACGCTAAACAAGTTACATACTTTTTGCTTTGTACGTGACAAAATGCAAGTTCATGTGAAATTTGACCTAGCACAGGTGTTCACCTTGGACGTTATCTGTCCACGTGCATGATAACAGAATGTTCAAAGCGTGGGAAAAAATAATTATACATGCAACGTAGCATATATAAAGACATTTTATCATTTCCACTCTCACTTGTGTGACTAACTTTGAACACACTGCGTTGCGTGAAACACTTGGTCTTGTTTAACAGTTTTTGTGTTGGTGGAAAATACTTAACCTTGTTGTGGGGTAGGTATTTATTTATATATTTATTCATCTATACATTTATTGATATATATTTACATGCAATTATTTATTGATTAGGTAATTAATGATTTTATTTATTTATTTGTTTGCAGATAACCGGTATACCTTACATGTCTGAGAGAAAAGAAACCATTGCACTTTTGAGCCCATTAGAAGGAAAGAGCAACAAGCCACTGCAAGTGAAGGTGAGATTATTTTTTAAACTAACTTGTTTCATGTTTTTGTTTCATATTTTTATTTTATGAAATGTATGTATTAACCTAAATGTAGGTATTTATAGCGTTTTATTTTATTTATTTTTAGAAACTTGGAAAGAAAAGCCTTACCACTGTAGCAGTTGCTGACAGCCCGAAACGCAGTAGAGCGAATCCATTGTTTCCAGGCAGTGATGTATTGAAAACTCAGGTAAGCCTAACTTAAAATGCTATTACATTTTACCACTACTGAAAAAGATTCTTACACAAAATAATTCATTACCTGTACATGACTGGGACAATGATTGCTTTCTTGATTAATGGCTATGCTGTTGTTGACTGGGAAAAGTACAAGGACATGTTGGATTTTCTAAAAACAAAAATTTAAATTTAATTTATGGGTGGTTCCCTATGGACTCAACGAATATCCACAGGTTTGAACATGATAATGTGAACAAAATGACATGACATTAATTTTTGTTTATATATTGGTTAAAGGGGGGGGGGGTGTAAATGACTGTAGGTTTATAAAAAGAAAATAAGTACATGGGTTACTGTTAGTGCCAACATACAGTTTATTTTAATGGTGTTTTGATATATTAATGTCAATTAACTGTAACGTTTTGTTTACAAGTATTGATTGAGTGATTGATTTATTGGATGATGGGTTATTTTGTTTGTCTTTTAGGTGTCGTCAAGCACCATTAACATAGTGAACAGACAGTGAAAAAGGCATATATTATGCTTTAAAGTACTCTGTGCAACGTTAATAACTTACAATAAGAAATAGTTTTATTATAACCCATGGCATTAGTACCAAATACAACAAGTGAGCAAGTTGGTTTACCACGTGGGTTAAATTTAAAATCAAAACATGATCGTTGGTTAACCTTTGAATCCTGGCCTGTAGGCTTTTTGTCGACACATGAACTTGCAAAAGAGTTTTTTTTTACTTGAACCGAGAAGATGTGGTGCGCTGAGTGTTTTGTCGTATTGAACTTTCACACTGGGAAGAAGGGGATGATCCCTTTAGAGACCATTTGCGATGGTCTCCTTGTTGTCCTTACATGCTTGGAAAACAAGTGGGTAGCCTACCAGAGTATTCATTTTACCGAACCATAAGACCATTGGCCGCTACTTACGTTGCTGAATCACAAATAAATAATAATAATGATGTATTACCAGCCAACAACGGTAGTGTCGATATATGTGGTCCATATGCCATAGACAGTGTTGAATTGGCGTGTGCTTTTGAAAAATTGGGAGTTTGCAAGTCTAAAGCATTAATACACCCAGAGTACAGCTCTGTTGAAAAACGTTAAGAAACTTATACAAATATTTGGCCATTAATATTAAAACACATTACCAAACAGCTAAGTGAACCTGGATTTTTTTATACTGGTGAAGGGTTTAAAACAATATGTTTTTATTGTGGATTTGCTTTAAAGGATTGGCAAATGACTGATGACCCTTTTGTGGAACACGCTCGTTGGTTACCTAACTGTAGATACATGGTGTTGGTTAAAGGTCAGGAATGTGTAAACACTATTCGTAAAGGAAACGTGATTGCAGCACAAGACATAAAAGTGCCTTTAGAGTTAGAACATGCGGAGCAAATACATGAGGCTGAAAGAAAAGACTTGTCTCACGAACAGATACAAAAGTTTGACCAACAATTATGTAAAATTTGTTATCAAGACGAACTAGGTGTTGTAGATTTGCCTTGTGGACACATGACAGCCTGTGTCAAGTGTGCATTAGAACTCAACACTTGTGCTATATGCAGAAAAGCAGTATCTGCTACAGTTAGGGCATTTCTTGCATAAATAATAAAATTTATCAGCCATGCATAGTGTAAAATCCCTAATTGCACAATATTATTAAAGCAGTTTTAGAGTGTAATAGATATGCTTTACTTTTGTTTATAGACTACTACAATGAATGTTTTGAATGCTGTGGGTCAAGCATGTGGCTTAGAGGCAAAGAAGCACAGCGAATTGCCAACGCATATTCCATACCGCATTATCAAGTTTCGGAAATTGAAAACAGCATATGGTGATCGTGTTCTTTGTGTATGTGAAAACTTTGAGACATTTCTGCCTACACGGTTTAATGATATGTCGGAGAGTGTTTTTGATGAAGTCAATAATGCTGTACAAACTGTACACTTAATTTATGAAGGTTTTAAAAACAATAGGTGCATGGTTCGTTTTAATTTAATAAAAAACAAATGTCAAATAATAATAATGGGAGATATAAATCATGACAATGGACTGAAAGAAAAATATGTGTATAGAATAATACTGTTTTAGTGTTTAGTATTGTCTTAAAAATATTATCATGAAACCAAGAAATGTATATAAAGTTTGTAAATAAATGAAAATAATGGTACAATGTTGTTTTATTTTCTATAGAAGTCAGAATATTTAACATTGCAGAGTATACATGATTATGACAATAAAAAGTACACTTAATACAAGTCTTTGCCTTTACGATAGTGTGTTATAGTTTTAAAAACAAGGCTTGTTGTAGATCTTTTTTCTTCCACGGTGAACAATAGGCATGAAAATGTTATTGTCTTGTTTTGGATCATTATCACAATCATAATCATAAGCAGCATGATCAATATCTCTATTATTATAATCACTATAATTATCCTCAACATTATCCTCAACATTACTAAAACCAGTTAAATATTCCAGTTCCTCTTCCTGTTCCTCTTCCTCTTCCTCTTCCTCTTCCTCTTCCTCTTTCTCTACAGTGTCCTCATGTAGAGTCTGCGTGGCTTTTGATAATGTTAAGGGTTTTTTGAACATTGAATTATTTTCAATATTAGTATTGTTTTGTAGCACTTGCTTTTTTACATTTTCATGATTTTCTGTTGACAGCAACTGTGTTACATGCAGTACACTACATTGATGATCACTGACACTTAAAACCTCACTATTTTTACTTTTTAGCTCACTGCAACATTGTTTTGAACGTTGTTTTGAACAACGCCAAATAACAGTTCCATTTTTATTGGTTCGTTTCACAATATATGAATATCCTTTATAGAATGCATGAGGCTTACCATACCTAGTCACAGATACTTCCATATCAACTGTGAAGCATAGACTAAGCTCTAGTAAAGAAAACTTGGTAATAAGAACAATAGTTTAATGTGCGAGCATATATGGGTGCAAATGTGGGAGCAAAAAATTAGTGGGGGCAAAAAGTAGGAGTAAATAGTAGTAGCAAAAATTGGGAGCAAATACTGGGAGCAAAAAGTGGGAGCAAATATTGAGAGCAAAAAGTGGGAGCAAAAAAAATTAGGAGCAAGTATGGGAGCAAATGTGAAAGCAAAAGTGGGAGCAAGTATGGGAGCATATGTGAAAGCAAAAGAGGGAGCAAAAAGTGAGAGAAAAAAGTGGGAGCAAAAAGTGTAAGCAAAAGTGGGAGCAAATATGAGAGCAAAAAATAGGAAAAAGTATGGGAGCAAATGTGAAAGATAAAGTGAGAGCAAAAAGTGAGAGAAAAAAGTGAGAGCAAAAAGTGTAAGCAAAAGTGTGAGCAAATATGAGAGCAAAAAATGGTGTGAGCAAATATGGGAGCAAAAAGTGGGAGCAAAAAGAGGGAGCAAAAAGTGGGAGCAAAAAGAGGGAGTTTAAAGTGTAAGGAAAAGTGGGAGCAAAAATTGGGAACAAAAAGTGTGAGCAAAAATTGGGGGCAAAAACTGGGATAAAAAAAGTAGGAGGAAGTATGAGAGCAAATGTGAAAGCAAAAGTGGGAGCAAGTATGGGAGCAAATGTGAAAGCAAACGTGGGAGCAAAAAGTGAGAGAAAAAAGTGTGAGCAAAAAGAGTAAGCAAACGTGGGAGCAAATATGAGAGCAAAAAAAAGTAGGAGCAAGTATGGGAGCAAATGTGAAAGGAAAGGTGGGAGCAAAAAGTGAGAGAAAAAAAGTGAGAGCCAAAAGGGTAAGCAAAAGTGGGAGCAAATATGAGAGCAAAAAAAAGTGAGAGCAAATATGGGACCAAAAGTGGGAGCAAAAAGTGTAAGCAAAAGTGGGAGCAAACAAGTTTGGGCAAATATCGGAGCAGAAAGTGGGAGCAAATGTGAAAGCAAAAGTGGGAGCAAAAAGTGAGAGCAAAAGTGAGTGCACAAAGTGGGAGCAAAATGTGTGAGTAAAAAGAGGTGGCAAATGTGGTGTTTTACTAAAACAATCTCCCCTAACCTAGCCTAACCTAACCTAACTTCACCTAAACTAACTTCACCTAACCAAACCCTCGAAATCTCAGATCAAAAATTTAATTCTGGCCATAGTCGAGTTGGAACACAAAACCTCTGGGATAACACCCAAGTATACTAGCCACTACACCGAGAGATGGGCAAATTATCATGCAACACAACACAAAAATAAAAGTTTCCTGTAGTGTAACTCATTGGCTGACAACCATAGTTGAGAATTCAAACCCAAGACCTCAGGACTTTTGTTTTGGACATTATCAGAAATATTATTCCATTTACATTTTGCTGTTGCTTATAGTTATATGAGTTGGCATTAATATGGGAGCAAAGTGAAAGCAAATAGTGGGTGCAAGCATGGCTGGTTGTTGAGACTTTCATATCAACTAATACACATAAATTAAATTTTAGTAAAGTGACTTGGCTAATAATAATAATAATAATAACAGTTTAAAAAAATTCAAGGGGTTTGATATTTTTCAGGGTGTAATTTCCATAGTACTGTCAAGAATAATAATTACATGAACAGATTCCAAGAACTCTAGAGTGCTTTTAAGGTTAATGATTGGCTAGTCGAGAGATAGAGCTAGCTAACCTAAGGTAACCTCAGCTCACTAAACCTAACCTTGTCACATGACATGTTCTACAATTATAGACTTGCTTCGAGACTGGCTATGACGTGACAGATGAATGGCGGTGGGAGGCTGGCAAAAAGGAAAATGTTTTTGTGTAATAAAAAGTCACTCCTAGCCAATCATTAACCTTAAAAGCACTCTCGAGTTCTAGTAATCTGTTCTTGTAATTATATTTCTTGACAGTACTTTGGAAATTACACCCTGAAAAATATCAATCCCCTTGAATTTTTTAAACTATTATTATTATTATTATTATTATTATTATTATTATTATTATTATTAGCCAAGTCACTTTACTAAAATTTAATTTATGTGTATTTGTTGATATGAATGTCTCAACAACCAGCCATGCTTGCACCCACTTTTTGCTTTCACGTTTGCTCCCATATTAATGCCAACTCTTATAACTATAAGCAACAGCAAAATGTAAATGGAATAATATTTCTGATAATGTTCAAAACAAAAGTCCTGAGGTCTTGGGTTTGAATTCTCAACTATGGTTGTCAGCCAATGAGTTACGCTACAGGAAACTTTTATTTTTGTGTTGTGTTGCATGATAATTTGCCCATCTCGCGGTGTAGTGGCTTGTATACTTGGGTGTTATCCCAGAGGTTTTGGGTTCCAACTCGACTATGGTCAGAATTTAATTTTTGATCTGAGAGTTGGAAGGTTAGGTTAGGTGAAGTTAGTTAGGTGAAGTTAGGTTAGGTTAGGGGAGATTGTTTTAGTAAAACACCACATTTGCCCCCACTTTTTACTCACACATTTTGCTCCCACTTTGTGCACTCACTTTTGCTCTCACTTTTAGCTCCACTTTTGCTTTCACATTTGCTCCCACTTTCTGCTCCGATATTTGCCCACACGTGTTTGCTCCCACTTTTGCTTACACTTTTTGCTCCCATATTTGCTCTCACTTATTTTTGCTCTCATATTTGCTCCCTCTTTTGCTTACACTTTTTGCTCTCACTTTATTTCTCTTACTTTTTTCTCCCACTTTTGCATTCACATTTTCTCCCATACTTGCTCCTACTTTTTTGCTCTCATATTTTCTCCCACGTTTGCTTACCCTTTTGCTCTCACTTTTTCCCTCACTTTTTTCTCCCACGTTTGCTTTCACATTTGCTCCCATACTTGCTCCCACTTTTGCTTCCCCATTTGCTCTCATACTTGCTCTTACTTTTTTCTTGATCCCACTTTTTGCTCCCAATTTTTGCTCCCACTTTTTGCTCCCACTTTTTGCTCCCAATTTTTGCTCACACTTTCTTTGCTCTCATATTTGCTCACACTTTTGCTCACACTTTTTGCTCCCACTTTTTTCTCTCACTTTTTGCTCTCACTTTATCTTTCACATTTGCTCCCATACTTGCTCCTACTTTTTTGCTCTCATATTTGCTCCCACTTTTGCTTACACTTTTTGCTCCCACTTTTTTCTCTCACGTTTTGCTCCCTCTTTTGCTTTCACATATGCTCCCATACTTGCTCCCACTTTCGCTTTCACATTTGCTCCCACACTTGCTCCTACTTTTTTTGCTCCCACTTTTTGTTCTCAATTTTTGCTCCCACTTTTTGCTCCCACTATTTGCTCCCACCTTTTCTCCCACTTTTTTGCTTCCACGTTTGCACCCATATATGCTCGCACATTAAACTATTGTTCTTATTACCAAGTTGTCTTTACTAGAGCTTAGTCTATGCTTGACAGTTGATATGGAAGTATCTGTGACTAGGTATGGTAAGCCTCATGCATTCTATAAAGGATATTCATATATTGTGAAACGACCCAATAAAAATGGAACTGTTATTTGGCGTTGTTCAAATCAACGTTCAAAACAATGTCGCATTGAGCTAAAAAGTAAAAATAGTGAGGTTTTAAGTGTCAGTGATCATCAATGTAGTGTACTGCATGTAACACTGTTGCTGTCAACAGAAAATCATGAAAATTTTAAAAAGCAAGTGCTACAAAACAATACTACTATTGAAAATAATTAAATGTTCAAAAAATCCTTAACATTATCAAAAACCACGCTGACTCTACATGAGGACACTGTAGAGAAAGAGGAAGAGGAAGAGGAACAGGAACAGGAAGAGGAACAGGAATATTTAACTGGTTTTAGTAATGTTGAGGATAATTATAGTGATTATAATAATAGTGATATAGATCATGCTGCATATGATTATGATAGTGATAATGATCCGAAACAAGACAATAACGTTTTCATGCCTATTGTTCACCGTGGTAGAAAAAAGATCTACAACAAGCTTTGTTTTTAAAACAATAACATACTATCGTACAGGCAAAGACTTGTATTAAGTGTGCTTTTTATTGTCATAATCATGTATACTCTGCAATGTTAAATATTCTGACTTCTATAGAAAATAAAACAACATTGTACCATTATTTTCATTTATTTACAAACTTTATATAATTTTTTTTTGGTTTCATGATAATATTTTTAAGACAATACTAAACACTAAAACATTATTATTCTATACACATATTTTTCTTTCAGTCCATTGACATGTTTTATATCTCCCATTATTATTATTTGACATTTGTTTTTTTTTATTAAATTAAAACGAACCATGCACCTATTGTTTTTAAAACCTTCATAAATTAAGTGTACAGTTTGTACAGCATAATTGACTTCATCAAAAACACTCTCCGACATATCATTAAACCGTGTAGGCAGAAATGTCTCAAAGTTTTCACATACTCAAAGTACACGATCACCATATGCTGTTTTCAATTTCCGAATCTTGATAATGCGGAATGGAATATGCGTTGGCAATTCGCTGAGCTTCTTTGTCTCTAAGCCAAATGCTTGACCCACAGCATTCAAAACATTCATTGTAGTAGTCTATAAACAAAAGAAAAGCATATCTATTACAATCTAAAACAGCTTTAATAATATTGTGCAATTAGGGATTTTACACTATGCATGGCTGATAAATTTTACTATTTATGCAAGATATGCCCTAACTGTAGCAGATACTGCTTTTCTGCATATAGCACAAGTGTTGAGTTCTAATGCACACTTGACACAGGCTATCATGTGTCCACAAGGCAAATCTACAACACCTAGTTCGTCTTGATAACAAATTTTACATAATTGTTGGTCACACTTTTGTATCTGTTCGTGAGACAAGTCTTTTCTTTCAGCCTCATGTATTTGCTCCGCATGTTCTAACTCTAAAGGCACTTTTATGTCTTGTGCTGCAATCACGTTTTCTTTACGAATAGTGTTTACACATTCCTGACCTTTAAGCAACACCAAGTATCTCCAGTTAGGTAACCAACGAGCGTGTTCCACAAAAGAGTCATCAGTCATTTGCCAATCCTTTAAAGCAAATCCACAATAAAAACATATTATTTTATCCCCTTCACCAGTATAAAAAAATCCAGCTTCACTTAGCTGTTTGGTAATGTGTTTTAATATTAATGGCCAAACATTTTTATAAGATTCTAAACGTTTTTCAACAGAGCTCTATTCTGGGTGTGCTAGTGCTTTAGACTTGCAAACTCCCAATTTTTCAAAAGCACACGCCAATTCAACACTGTCTATGGCATATGGACCACATATATCGACACTACCGTTGTTGGCTGGTAATACATCATTATTATTACTTATTTGTGATTCAGCAACGTAAGTAGCGGCCAATGGTCTTGTGGTTCGGTAAAATGAATACTCTGGTAGGCTACCCACTTGTTTTCCAAGCATGTAAGGACAACAAGGAGACCATCGCAAATGGTCTCTAAAGGGATCATCCCCTTCTTCCCAGTGTGAAAGTTCAATACGACAAAACACACAGCGAACCACATCTTCTCGGTTCAAGTAAAAAAACGTCTTTTGCAAGTTCATGTGTCGACAAAAAGCCTACAGGCCACGATTCAAATGTTAACGAACGATCATGTTCTGATTTTAAATCTAACCCACGTGGTAAACCAACTTGCTCACTTGTTGTATTTGGTACTAATGCCATGTGTTATAATAAAACTTTTTCTTATTGTAAGTTATTAACGTTGCACAGAGTACTTTAATGCATAATGTATGCCTCTTTCACTGTCTGTTCACTACGTAATGGCGCATGACGACACCTAAAAAACAAACAAAATAACCCATCACTCAATCAATCAATAAATCAATACTTGTATATAAAACGTTAACGTTAATTGACATTAATATATCAAAACACAATTAAAAATAAACTGTATGTTGGCACTAACAGTAACCCATGTACTTATTTTCTTTTCATAAAGCTACAGTCATTTACCCCCCCCCCCCTTTAACCAATATATAAACAAAAATGAATGTCATGTCATTTTGTTCACATTATCAAGGTCAGACCTGTGGATATTCGTTGAGTCCATAGGGAACCGCCCATAAATTAAATTTAAATTTTTGTTTTTAGAAAATCCAACATGGCCTTGTACGTTTCCCAGTCAACAACAACATTGCCATTAATCAAGAAAGCAATCATTGTCCCAGTCATGTACAGGTAATTATATTTTTTGGCGAAGGAGTTTTTTTCAGTAGTGGTAAAATGTAATAGCATTTTAAGTTAGGCTTACCTGAGTTTTCAATAGTTCACTGCCTGGAAACAATGGTTTCGCTCTACAGCGTCTCGGGTTTTCCGCAACTGCTACAGTGGTAAGGCTTTTCTTTCCAAGTTTCTAAAAATAAATAAAATAAAACGCTATAAATACCTACATTTAGGTTAATACATACATTTCATAAAATAAAAATATGAAACAAAAACATGAAACAAGTTAGTTTAAAAAATAATCTCACCTTCACTTGCAGTGGAGTGTTGCTGTTTCCTTCTAATGGGCTCAAAAGTCAATGGTTTCTTTTCTCTCAGACATGTAAAGTATACCGGTTATCTGCAAACAAATAAATAAATAAATCATTAATTACCAAATCAATAAATAATTGAATGTAAATATATATCAATAAATGTATAAATGAATAAATATATAAATAAATACCTACCCTACAACAAGGTTAAGTATTTTCCACCAACACGAAAACTGTTAAACAAGACCAAGTGTTTCACGCAACGCAGTGTGTTCAAAGTTCGTCACCCAAGTGAGAGTGGAAATGATAACGACATGTCTTTATATATGCTACGTTGCATGTATAATCTTTTTTTCCACGCTTTGAACATTCTGTTATCATGCACGTGGACAGATAACGTCCAAGGTGAACACCTGTGCTAGGTCAAATTTCACATGAACTTGCATTTTGTCACGTACAAAGCAAAAAGGATGTAACTTGTTTAGCGTACATGTCATCTCACACGTGTATGCATGCATTTCGCTCTTCCCTGCCACGACGATGGTCAGATTATTTCACCTGCAAGTGTCCTCTGCGTCTTTGTCATTTTCCATTGCACCTGTTGTCAAGTCAGATCAGCGCATTCCAATAAGCTCAAATGATATTCACCTCCTGCTCCTCTGCATGTTTGTTTTCTGTACTCGTTTCGACCAACATAGAACCAAGTTCTCAAAACCGTTTACACGTTAAAGATCATGTTCGGGGTAGAGTATCAGAAAAAAATGCACCCTCGCTCTGTCATAAACCGACCTGTCGAAATAGCGATTGATCTATTGAACACAGCCACCGTGGTCAGCGACAGGTTCGTTGAAACACACACCCAGCAGTATCGTCTCTCTCAACCACCACGCTTCATGATCATTATAAACAGATAAAGAATTTTTTTCAACATGTGTGGCGTTAGGCCCTTTGTAAAAATTTCAAACATAGTTTCAAACAGGGGGCGTTAGCCCGAGTCCTAGAACACCGCGTACACGTCTCTATCGTTATTGGTTTGAGAAACAGAGCAAAAAGCCTAATATCACGGTTTTACCTCAACGTAGTTTTTCATTCCTGCTCAACACGAACGACCTCGGCAAGAGGACAATACGACGAAAAAATAACACCTCGTACACGTCTCTAGGCTTATTGGTTCGTGAGATATCGGCAAAAATCACAAAAAACTTGTGTTTACCCCAAAATCGAGTTTACAAATTTTTTTTAAAAATATAACGAGTGGTCCATAGCAAAGAGGACGCCACCCCGAGTCCTTGGACCCGTCGTACACGCCTCTTGCATAATTGGTTCGCGAAATATAGCAAAAAGTTTAAAATCACGGTTTTACCCCAAAAAATTCTGTTTCCCTCATTCTCACAAACTATAACCTATTACCAAAATAAATAGGGTTTCGAGACAAGCCATTTGACACGTCATAGGACCAAATCAAACCATGCATTCGTGAGATATCGCAAAAGTCTAAAATCATGGTTTTACCCCCAAAAAGCCTGTTTCCCTCATTCTTAAAACTTTAACCTATTAATAACATATATAGGGCTTCGAGACAAGCGATTTGACACGTCACAGTCCAAATCCGACCTTGCGTTCGAGAGATATCGGCAAACTTCGTAGGAATGTAGGCGACTATCTGGTTCTCTCCTCACCACCAAAACCCCTTCTTATCAACCACTTTTTCAAATAGCTCGCTCTCTTACAAAAATCCCAAGTGCGCATGCGTAAAAAACAAAAACAAAAATGTTGATTCATAGCGGCATCCAGCAAAACGCATGTGCTATATGAGCAACAACGTTTAAGTTCATTTTGGCAGCGCACCTTATACATGCCGCATTTGAAAAGAGACTATCACTAAAAAATTACAATTTTACCCCCTAGTAGGGGTAGGTTTTATTTAGGGGTTGAAATGAGTGGTCCATTTGAAAGAGGGCGTCATCCCGAGTCCAACGACACCTCATTTGTCAAAATCGGACCATGGGTTGGCCAGATATGAATAAGCAAAAAGTGTGTACTAACTTTTTGAGCACCTTGTGAGTTAGAACCCCCCTCACTCCCCTACTATCGTGGATAAGGGGACACACTGGATTGGCTGGTAATGAAAGCGCAGACCAATTAGCAAAATCAGCGGCTACGACACATCTTGAAATAACATACAGTAAGTCTCCTATATGTTACGTTAAAAGCCAGAGAAGGAAATACATATTAAACGAATGGAATATCGCATGGACATGTAGCCTGAAAGGTTCTGTAACAAGAGAAATATTCTTCCCGGAAGTACAAAATCGACTGTTATCAAAATTATTAGTGCCAAGCTTTGTCCTCACACAATTTTTAACTGGTCATGGAAAATTCAAGTCTTATTTTGAACGTTTTATTTTTTTTATTTTTTAGCGTATGGCTTTTAGTGCCGGGAGTGTCCGAGGACATGTTCGGCTCGCCAGTTTTTGTAGCTGCTTCGAGATGGACACCCAATGGGTGAGCTACAAGTACCGTGGGGACAGGAAAGTTGGAATGGAAGGTCGAGGAGTAGAAGGTAGCGGCTGTGGCCTATAGATAGGGACCAACCCCGGCATTTGCCTGGAAGGAAGATGGGAAACCACAGAAGACCATCTTCAAGGTTGCCGGCGGGGGGATTCTAACCTCCTCGCCTCCCGGATGTGAGCGACTGCCAGCAGTCATGCCGTAACGACCACGGTTAACTCACCCGGTAACGTTTTAAAATAGCAACACACGACTATTCATGTTTTTGTGGATTGCCTCAATCGGTGTGTCACCTTATATTTGAGTGTCCTGTTTTTGAAAAGGAAAGATACAATTTACAATGCCACCTTTATAGCTGTAACCTGGAACTTTCAAAACCGCTGTACCATATTTTCAAGAGGCAGTGCTGTTTAGGACAATTTCTCACTTTCATCAACAATTTTTTTTGTAAACTATGTTAATAATATTTGTATTTGCTTTGTTTTTAATCTATAACCCTAATGAACCTCTGGTAAAATAGGGTTCCTGTATTATTTTCTGGATATTCAATAATAATAAATCAGGCCACGCCAACTCAGGTGCTTCGTGAGCACCGGCCGGCATCGGAAAAAAGCACCGGTGCTCTGCTGTAGGAGAGGAACGTGTATTGGCAGCGCTTAGCGAGGCGAGAGTCGTGATGTTGATATTTGGTGAATGGGACTGGGCAAATCAGCGCGTCAGGCGGCGTAGCGGTATGAAAATAAATAAATAAATAAATAAATAAATAAATAAACAATGCCAATTTTGTGTACAGACAGAAATAATAGTTTTAATACACTCCTGATTTTGCACTAATTTTCCACATTCCTTCTTTACCTTCGGCATCTCATTGAAGCCACTAATTTGCCGATATTTGGAACAATCGTTTTGGCAGTTGCGACCCGAAGTGCAGCTTCCAAGGAAGCACCAGACAAACTTAACCTTGTTTTTGTTTAGTTAATATTCACAATTGAAAACATTTGTTCACAAACGAACGTTGTTCCGAATATAGCAAAATATTACAGGGCAAGGGCATGGATTCTTGGGAATTCTTGTTTCTCAACGCCATTATGAAATGACATCAAATCACCATTGTAATGGTAATAGCGCTCTGTAAAATTGATCGCACTGTAGTTTTATCAGCTCAACTTAGAGACTTCATCAGGTATTCTCGGGGAGCACCGAAAAAGGCGCCATAAAAACTGTGAGTGCTGGTTTTACTTGTTTTATTTCTTCAAACCTATCTTCAAATTCTTTATGCAATGACTGTAACGCTTTTGTGTTCCCACAGATGTGTTCATAAGTACTTAAATTCAAGGATTTTAGGGAGGGAAAATTGTCACAATTTCCTTTTTGAAGTTGAATTTTAAAAAGCACAAGCTACAATTTGAAACTTTTAATATGGTCACACATAGTACTGATTAATTTATTTTTGCCATGCATCGAGATATTTAACAAGATGTTCAGTAAAGAACATATAGCCTACTTTCTCCTAAATGCATGGGTATTGTTATAACTCTTTGTCCTTTTCAAGGAGTATAATTGAATGTTGGTTGTAGTAGCTTGTTGAAATACAACTTGCTATAGGGATATTAAACATGAATATGAGGTGCCCTTTGCTAGTGCTACCTCTGTAAAAAAAATCATTCAATTCGGTTTCACCGTGTTTGAATTGATCTGGGGAATGGATTTGCACACATACATGGCCGCTATTTGCAAACTATTGGGATGATGACCTTGTAGTCAGTCATAAGATGCTTTCCACAAAAAAATCCGGTAGAGATCAAATTATTAGGATGGTCGAAATTTGATTTCCATCAAGATGGCGGCGATATAAAACATGACACTGAGGTGCCTGGGTAGTTTATTGGCTGAGGAATAACCCACCCACCAAGGGAAGATGATTAAAAAAAAGGAAGTAGGTTTTGGATTGAAAAAAAAAAGGATAGATAATGGGAGGAGAGTCCCACAAAATTAATAAGTTTAGCTTTAAATACCTTTAGATGCAGTTGCCACTGAAAATCCGCTTTCGGATACCTAAAATGAGTAAGGACTTGGTCTAAGCTGACGAGAAACACAGATAGAACTTGGGCGGTTTGCAAGAGAGTGGCTTTCGTATAATCCCTCTCAAGCATATATAAAACTACTATGGGGAAGAGTGATGGTCTGGCAAGACTGAGAGGAACAAATTTACTGTATGTCTTCTCAAAGAAATTAGGTTTTACAAAATAATTCGAAGAATGCCAATGATTTAACTCAGGTTTGGTATTTTCAATTTCCAAAATTATGGAGTTCCTGTAAGGGCGACCAAGTGTCTCTAAGAAGGAAAATGATAAAAGATTATGCCTTATGGAGTAATCTTGGTAAATGAACCAATGGTTGCATTGGAAAATGGCTAAGCTTTTACTCAGCGAGGAGCCGGCTAAAAGTTTAGACAAAAAGAAACACTTATCTTTTAGAAAACTGACCATAAGTTTTCGGAGAGGGTCTCCACAAGCAGGTAGCTGGCTTAGCGAGCTTTACTTGCCTTACTGGCCAATTAGAATTAGCTATTAAAGCTAAAAAGAACTTTAGTGAGGTGAAAATTAAGAGTTCTTGCTCAAATGCAACAAATGGTGAAAGCCCTATTGATGATTTTAATGTCATTGAGTGAGGAGAGTCAAGGAAGACAGGATTTTGCCTAAACATTGTATTCGTAAATGAAAAAGCGAAAGGAAACGCTTCATTTATTTAACAATTCAAAGAAGTTTGAGGAAATTAACAATTATGTAATATAATTTTGACAAACATAGTTCATTTGAACATTTTTACAAATAGGGTCGCAGACCTCTCAACATTAAACGTTTGCTCCAGGCAATTGACAATTTACAAGGTTTCAAACCTTACATGTTTCTAAAATCTTTATAAGATTTAAACAAATAAACAATGAAGCAATTAAAGTTTGAACGTGAATTGGAGTACAAAGAGTGTACCTTAAGAAATTCTTGAGAGAATGTTCTAGAGAAAGTGACAACTTCGAATATAACAATAATAAACACATGAAAAATAAGATAGAAGTTCCTACAACTTCTTATATTTGAACAGAATTACTATATGAGAATTATACAAAAGAGGGCAGGTCACTTACTGTGAAACCTGAAGAAAGTTAAAAGGAAGGTTCTAGACTTCCCAAGTTTGAGCAGGAATCACTAGCCAAATGGGACAGGTTCCATTTCGTGAAACCTGAACATGACTCGCTCAAGAGTTTAAAGAATTGTTTCCCTGATTATAGGAAAGGAACAATGTGAATTTGAAACTTGTATCACACAAGCAATAATGCAGAATTTAATTAATGTTAAACTAGCAAAGTTGGAAGGGCACTTCGTGAGTGACACCTTATAGAAAAGTTACAGTTTTATTAATATGGGTGGTTAGTAGAAGGTTGAGGAAAGATCATTGGGATATAGGATCAATGTTCATGGCCGTATTTAATATAACCGGACGATCGCGACGCGGTAGAAACGTGGAGCAAGCACTGGTTATCACTGTAGTCTATAAAGATGGATGCAAAGTTAACTATAGAAACACTAAAGTTTATGAGAAAGAAAGTTATTGCAATTATGGAAATAACTGATTGCACTACATAGGTGAGAGTCTATTTCTTGAAAAAGTTGTGATTTACAATTAAATGTACCATAAAACATTCCAGTGGTTCCAGCGGTGGAAGAAAGTTAGCTATTGCAACAATTTGTAAGGAAGATTCCTCATTTTAAATATTATTGTCACAAGTGAGTGAAAAATACTTGACGGCAAGACTCGCAGATAGAGTACAAGATCTCGAAGGTTCCAGAACGACCTTAGCAGAAAAATGGGGTTGAGAAAATCCAACGGAGGAACTAGCTTGATGAATTATAGACAGTGGGTATTAGGTAATATCCCACGTAGTGAGAGGATTTCTCATTTGAATAGCTTAAGAAAAGCTCTTTTTTAGTAAGGTTGGCTTATACAAGCAAAAGCTCAACATGGCAAATCCCACGAAGAATGATTTTTGCCCCAAAGTAAATAGTTTCACACTGTCTATAAAATATCATTAAAAGCACGTGGAAGTTAAAACCATGAAGATGAGGTTAAAACTTTTAAAATGGTACTTATCTTGATTTCATGTTGAAGGCGAAGTTCCGTATGACGACTACCTAGCCAACATGGCGTAGAAGAGTGTGTGCCTCTTGGTTTGAGGAGGCTAGCTCGAGAGGAGCTTTAACTGATCGAGTCAACTGCCGACTGAGAAGTGAGACCTGCTCAACGGAGCACGGAGGGACCAAGGAAGGGGAAAAGAGTGGGGGGTAGGAGACAAAAGGAGAACATATAAGCATTGCCAATGTTACAACAAAAAAAATGATCTTCTCATGCTGAGCTGGTCTTCAAAGAGTTGACAACAGGCGATACTAGCGCAGCATGGTGAGTAAAGAAGTAGGCGTAGTCCTCTTGCTCAAGGAAAAAATAGCTGGCGATGGTAACAGGATCTGGTGGCCAAATGGATAAGTAAGTCCTCTAGCACCAGGAAGAATTGAGGAGCTTCAGAGATTTGCTGCGAGATGACGCTAGGTGGGTCACAGAAGTTATATATCTAGAACAGACTTATGAAGACATAAGAGATTTGCCTATCAAGGAGAAAACAGAAGATCACTGTTGGTGTTTGACAAAGAGGAAGGAAGAAATGAACATGCAAGGAGCAATAAAAATTATATCTCAGGTACCGTGTATGCAAAGAATACACCAGTGTCTTTTGCTAGTGCTACCTCTGTACCAAATTTCGTTCAATTCGGTTTCACCGTGTTTGAATTGATAGGGGGAATCGATTTGCACACATACTTGGCCACCATCTGCAAACTATTGGGCTGATGATCGAGCAGTGTGGTCAGAATATGCTTCCCACATAAAGATTTGTTGTTGCAAAATTTGGTAGAGATTAGATTATTAGGTTGGTCGTAATTACATTTTAGCCTTTAACATTTGGGTGGCCGCGATTACGTTTCCGTCAAGATGGCGGTGATATAAAACATGACACTGAGGTGGCCTTTTCTAGTGCAACCTCTGTACTAAATTTCGTTCCATTCGGTTTCACCGTGTTCGAATTAATAGGGGGAATCGATTTTCACACAAATATGGCCGCCATCCGCTAAATATTAGGCTAATGACCTATTAGTTTGGTCAAAGGATGCTTCCTCCATAATGGTATGTTGTTGCAAAATTTGGTAGAGATCGGGTGATTAGGTTAGTCGTAATTTGATTTGAGCTTTGAACATTTGTGTGGCCGCCATTACGTTTCCGTCAAGATGGCGGTGATATAAAACATGACACTGAGCTGCCCTTTGCTAGTGCTACCTCTGTACCAAACTTCATTCCATTCGGTTTCACCGTGTTCGAATTAATAGGGGTAATCGATTTTGACACAAAGATGGCCGCCATCCGCAAACTATTAGGCTAATGACCTATTAGATTTGTCAAAGGATGCCCCCTTCATAAAGGTATGTTGTTGCAAAATTTGGTAGAGATCGGATGATTAGGTTAGTCGTAATTTGATTTAAGCTTTGAACATATGGGTGGCCGCCATTACGTTTCCGTCAAGATGGCGGCAATATAAAACATGACACTCGGGTGCCCTTTGCTAGTGCTACCTCTGCACCAAATGTAATTCCATTCGGTTTCACCGTGTTTGAATTAATAGGGGTAATCAATTTTGACACAAAGATGGCCGCCATCCACAAACTATTAGGCTAATGACCTATTAGATTTGTCAAAGGATGCTCTCTCCATAAAGATATGTTGTTGCAAAATTTGGTAGAGATCGGATGATTAGGTTAGTCGTAATTTGATTTAAGCTTTGGACATTTGTGTGGCCGCCATTACGTTTCCTTCAAGATGGCGGCGATATAAAATATGACACTGGGGTGCCCATTGCTAGTTCTACCTCTGTACCAAATTTCGTTCCATTCGGTTTCACCGTATTCGAATAAATAGGGGCAATCGATTTTCAAACAAAGATGGCCGCCATCCGCAAACTATTAGGCTGATGACATATTAGTTTGGTCAAAGGATGCTTCCCCCATAAAGGTATGTTGTTGCAAAATTTGGTAGAGATCGGATGATTAGGTTAGTCGTAATTTGTTTTAAGCTTTGAACATTTGTGTGGCCGCCATTACGTTTCCGTCAAGATGGCGGCGATATAAAACATGACACTGAGGTGTCCTTTGCTAGTGCTACCTTTGTACCAAATTTCGTTCAATTTGCGCTCACCGTGTTCGAATTGATAGGGGGGGGGACAGACATTCAGAGTCCACACACTCACACACACACACACAGACTCACACACACACAGACTCACCCACATACACACACACAGACAGACACACTTTTTTTCGCCCTGTAGTGATCTCATAAGTCTACTTTCATTTTTTGCAAAAATCGAAAGTAGGCTAAAAACCCCGCGATATCTTTCATGAAAGAGGTCAGCGATCCATTGCTCATCATTCAAGTCTGACTGCTACCGCCACTACACGGGGAGGAAAGAGGGGCGGGAGGGGAAAAGCACCGGTGCCGCTCGGAGCAACACAGTGGCGCGCAAGCACTAAGTGCTCGCGTTGGCACGGCCTGAGATAAATGGAAGTTTCTCACCAGAGACTTTCGCAGGAGGAACAATTGTAATTTTATGACGTATTAATTAAACAAGTATGCATGGGAATAAGGAATATTTTGTAAACGCAATGATGTGGAGATAGAGACTTGGAATGTCGAACAATATGAGCGGGTTAGGCGTATGAATAAAAAATAGCATGAATAGAAATTACAGACTTTTGTGAACAGTCTACTTTATGCATGAAATACTTCATGTATATACTGCAGCGATGTGAATAATTTAAAATATATTACGAGGGAATTACTACCGCACTTCATAAAATATGTGGTGCACTGCACGTCACTGTGATAAACTCACAGAAATGAAACCCACGATCCACGGTATTAGTGGGGGTTTATTTTTCCGAATTCGTTATACCATTATTTTAGAACCAGCTGAAAATGTACTATCTAACCAAGCATTAGTAAACAAGATTAAAAAACGGTTCCAGGAAGGTTCGTTCTTGTCTTAACTGGAAGTTACCACAGTGAATCAGAATGTTCTGTAACCGCAGATGAAGCATCTCCCTTTGGTGTACCAAAGAGCTTATGTCTAAGAACTAGGTCGTAATAAAATACACTGCACTACAAAGGATTATCCCCAGTATATACAGTGGTAGTGGTGGAGCCTGCGTGGCTTAGGCGGCAGCACGTCGGCCTATGACCACTGGGTCAGTGGTCCAAATCCCGGTCACTCCGTGTGAGATGTGTGCTGGACAAAGCGGAGGCAGACAGGTTTTTCTCAGGGTACTCCGGTTTTTTCCTGTCACAATTTCATTCCAGCAACACTCTCCAATATCATTTCATCTGTCATTCATTTAATCAGTGCCCCAGGGGAGTGCGACAGGCTTCGGCAGCCGGCACAGTTCATATCCTCGCCACTAGATGGGGGCTTCATTCATTCAATTCCCTGACCCGGTTGGTCGACTGGAAGCAGGCTGTGGATTTTCATATACAGTGGTAGTGGTAGTGATGTTGTGGTACAGGATGGAACATGGAGATTATAATAACTGATAATCTTCAGTTGGTGAACACGTATTATAATACAAGGGAAATTTAAATAAATAATGAATCAAAATAAGTATTTTCTATATTTGAAAATTGAAAAAGACTACAGTATTTTGGGTACATTTACAGAATGAACAACAATATAATAACTAAACAGATTTTCAACTTATTGAACAGTTGCAAATCCAAACCCATATGATTCGTCGATATTGGAAATCATAAGAAAAACGCTGGAATTAAAACAGCCAGAAAGGAAAACAGAACACACTTTCGAGAAGTTATTCAAATGATAGGATTTCAGGAGAGAAGGAAATTAACAACTAGACGAAAGTGGACTCAAGAAGAGAAGGAACGACAAGAGAAAAACAAGTAGTTCCGTGAAGAACTATACAGCCTATTTTCATATATCCTACTTATGTTAATATTGCCACTATCAACATACAACATTTCAGTTTGATTGCTGTAATTGATTCGTAGATGTTGAGAACCGAGTAAATATTGCGGATGGTCGCCATGTAGACTTTATAAATGTAGGTCCTAGAGTTGCGTACTGTTACATGAAGATTATTGTGTACTTGTAGCATTCAAACTTCAATCGCATGATTAGGACATAAGAAGTAACAACGAGATTTTAAAATTTCGCAATGCTGCCCTCTTGTGGTTATGGAAACAATTGAAATAAATTAGATGCCATTGGATTAACATTCGTATAAGGATTTAATGTACCAATTTCACTGCACTCGGATGGTTAAATTGCGAGACACGTCCATGTGAATATTTATACTCCACGTCGCCGCCATGTTACATTTGTGATCACCAGCTTATTGCAAGCCCTATAGCCCCTATGCACATTAAAATATTCAGTTTGATTGCTATAATAGATTCGTAGATATTCAGAGCCGTCTAAATATTTCGGATGGTCGCCATGATGGATTGCTAAATGTATAGACCATAGAGTCATGTACCATTAAAGGAAAATTATTGCATAGGTTCATTATTCAAACTTTCACTTCGATCGCATGATTACGACACAAGAAATAAAAACTTAATTTTAAAATTCTCACAGCCGCCATCTTGAGGTTATGTAAACAATTTAAATAAATTAGATACCACTGCATTACAATGTGTATAAACATTTCCTGTATCAAGTTTCATTGCGTTTGGAAGATTAAATCGCGAGAAAGGTCTATTTAATTTTTGAAATTCGCTTGGCCGCCATGTTCGTTTTGTAGTTAACCGGTTTTTGAAAATCTTATATATGAAATCCCAGTAGTGCCCTTTATCTCCTTACAAAATTTCAGGGTGATACAGCTAATATTTTCAGAGATATAGAATGCCGGTGAAATATTTCGCACTGCCGCCATCTTGTGGTTATGTAAACAATTGAACGAAGTTAGATGTCGGTGCATTACAATGTGTATAAACATACACTGTACCAAGTTTCATTGCGTTTGGTTGGTTAAATCGCCAGAAACGTCTATTTAAACGTTGCAAGTTCGCTTGGCAGCCATGTTGGTTTTGTAGTTACCAGTTTTTTACGAGTCACATAGGTGACCTTCTAGTAGTTCCCTTTATCTCCGTAAAACATTCCAGGGTGATATCGGTAATAGTTTCGGAGATATTGAATGCTGGTGTAATATTTCGCACAGCCGCTATGTTGGATTGGTTGGACGTAACAAAATTTGAAGGGCACGGTCGGGGTCATCCGGAATAGTGCTATGAACTGACCGAGTTTTATTGAGATCGCTCCAGCCGTTTAGAATTTATTAGGGACACACACACACACACGCACACACACACGGACAAAAGGTGATCTCATTAGCCTATTTTTTCAAAATTGAAAATAGGCTAATAAAGGAAATTTGGAAGCAGTCGTTCCTTCTCTTCTTGAGTCCACTTTCGTCTAGTTGTTAATTTCTTTCACTCCTGAAATCCTATTATTTGAGTAACTTCTTTTTCCTTTGTGACTGTTTTAATTCCAGCGTTTTTTTAGCCTACTTTCGATTTTTGCAAAAAAATGAAAGTAGACTTATGAGATCACTACAGGGCGAAAAAAAGTGTGTCTGTCTGTGTGTGTGTATGTGTGTGTGTGTGTGTGTGTGAGTGTGTGTACTCTGAATGTCTGTCCCCCCCTATCAATTCGAACACGGTGAAACCGAATTGAACGAAATTTGGTACAGAGGTAGCATTAGCAAAGGGCACCTCAGTGTCATACTTTATATTGCCGCCATCTTTACCAAAACAGAATGGCGGCCACTCAAACGTTCAAAACGTAAAATCAAATTACGGCTAAACTAATCATTCGATCTCTACCAAATTTGGTGACAACATACCTTTATATAGGACGCGTCTTTCATCCAACATTCAAGGTCATCGGCCGTACCATTTCAGGATGGCGGCCGTGTGAATTATTCAACCATTTTAATCAATGGCTTAAGACCCACCAATTCCGATTATCGAGCCTAGGGTGGTTTAAGCTATCCTGAAGGTCGTGATCCGTTATTTATTATAATTTAATATTATAATATTATACTGTATGAGTGGCTTAAAAGAGCTGAGCTGTCTGTGTCACACGACAAGATGGCAGCTGTCCTCATGTGCCTGTCTTATATTTCAATAGTTTTAGTATGTTGTATATGATATACCCTACTGATACAATAATATAAACTTTGTATGGAATTATCTTTAATGAAGATGTACTGCTGTGATGAAATCGTTTATTTAAAGTCATTATTTGCCAACAGGTTGTATCTAATGTCAGTTAAGAACACCATGATGTTAAGGATAGGATTAGCTCTGGGCTAGCGTGTTAGTCTGTCACGCAGTCGACTGGGGATCGAGTACTGCTCCAGTTAACTTTTTTTTCTTGAATTCTTTTATAAATGATGTGCACGAGCTCTTTCCACAGATACTGAATAAGATGTCATTTAGCTCAAAGGAGAGGCTAATGTATACATTCGTTTATTAATAAAATCACAGCCCCAGCATCGCAAATAAACAGAAGACATTAGGAAAAGGAGAATAGAAGAACTAGATACACGTTGTCATTAACCACAGCCTTCTTAATGCCTCTGTACGGTGCTGTCCTCTTGTGGGTTATGTGGGTAATATTGTTCCAAACTTACCGCTGTGTAAATACCTGGCCTCCTGAAGTATGGCAATTTTGTAATACTGGTAGTTCAATTATTAGCCACGATCGCGCTCCGATTACCTTTAAACACTGCCAGCTGGATCGCCTCCCTCTTGGCTACTTTAAACTGTCTACTCATTCAACACCCTTAGGCCACTGCCATCGTAGTACATTACGATGGCAGTGCATAGGCGTACAACATAAAGATTAATTCACTGATAAGTCGCAGCACCAACCTACTGTGATCGGCGTGGATTTTTAAAGGGGAAGATACCCAAAACGGAAGATTCTTAACTTAGCAGGCTGGCTTAATATAGAGATTAACGGACGTGAATGCATTTCAATAAGTTAGTAGTTTTGTTATTCAATCATCATAAAGTATACAATATTGATTTTGACACTTACTGGCTAATTATCAATATAAAAGAAAACAAACAATACATTGTGGTAGAGGTGATTGTGTTAGGGATGAGGACAAAGAGTCATAAATATACCCATACATTTAGGAGAAAGTAGGCTATATGTTCTCTGCTGAACATCTTGTTTTCGAATACATTGGAAATCAGCCATAGTTTGTTTATTGTACCGGTACCCTCAAAATGGGTTATTCGAAAGAAGAAGAAGAAGAGGAAAGTAAATATGAAACTCTGCCTAAAAATATACACTGCTCAACAAAAGTTTGGACAACCGCCATCAATTGTATGCTGACGCTGCTATAGAGGAGTGAGACCTCTTACCACAAGATAAACTTGATGGTCTCATTCAGAGCATGTCTCCTCAGTGTCCGGGGAGGACTACTAAAGACTGATACCTATCATCTTTAGATAAAGATTTTAAATGTTTTTGATTTCAAAAGGGACAATTAGAAGCGAGTTCGCTTTGTTTTTGTACCGTTTCATTGTTATCTAACCACGAATGTTATTGTTTTCAGAAGGACTGAAGTTTAGTTTGTTAATAACTTATCGTATAAACCTCAATGGGTCATTGTAGTAACATCCATGCTAGTTCAAACTTTTGTTGATTAGTGTAGGCCTATATATAATTAATTCCACGGACAGACAAGAACAATTGTGAACGTATAGAGTCGCTGTTTTGATCTGCCATAGGAAGCTACAGAGGTGTGTAGATTTTTAGAATCAAATAATAAATTTAAATCAGTCAGAATTTTTTATTCAAAACCATTTTATTGACCATCTGCCGGTATCTTTTGTAACCCTACTTACAATTAGTAATATTTTCTCCTTTATCGACTTACATATTTTCCTATAAGGAATTGTGTCTGGGAACTTTAAAAATTGGGTATTCCGAAGCATACCTGAGCTTGGTCCGTTTTCTATTATTTTCATTCTTGGAACTTACCCTCTAAGTCAGGTGATTTCAATCCATAGTTCATGATTCTTTGAATAGTAAAATCAGTATCAGGAAAATGACTCCAAAATCCTCAGCTCTAAATTCTCACGAAAAGTAGAGTGAAGTAGCCTAATCAAAATAAAACGTGTGGCATTTTGCAATAGCAAATCTCCTCTGTTAGTGGAAATTCTAAAAAAATCATTTTAATATGAGTTTCTTAAAAGAAAATATAATTAATACCTTTGGGTAAACATTTAAAGTAATTTCACCGCCTTGCAAACATATTTAGTGCATTAAGCCGTGAAAATTATAAATGTTTTTTTTGGGGGGAAACTGGCGTCGAGTCTAATAATTTGCACCCCTCTGTAGATCACATGTTCTACATTCATCATCATCATCATCATAATCATTTATTGTATTAACAGGCATTAACACACAGGACAGATAATAAGAGCACTAAACAAAAAATCTAATATATAAAAGTGAAAGTCTGTATGTATGTATGTATGTATGTATGTATGTATGTATATATATGTTGGTTCCGTATACAAATCTACACCGTTCCACCAATCTCAACCATATTTTGCATACACATAGTTTAGGACCCAGAAGGAACCGCTGGCTACATGTATTTTCGAGCGTCTTTCTCATTCTTCTGATTTTGGCCCTTTTTCACTCAAAAACAGGCTAATCAAATCATAAAATATACTCATGAAGGAATGGCAAGGCAGATAGTTTCCATGGCAACATAGCTCAAGTCGAGACACGGCCGACTTGATGCCAATTGCGCTCAGCACTACCGGTATAGAAAATGAGGATCTTTACTTGAAATCCCGTTAGTTACTCAGCTGCTCACACAGCACTGTCAACCGAGTTTAGCACAACAAAGACTTGACACTATCTTCTTTCTACTATATATTAGCCTACTTTCGATTTTTGCAAAAAATGAAAGTAGACTTATGAGATCAACACAGGGCGAAAAAAGTGTGTCTGTCTGTGTGTGTGTATGTGGGTGTGTGAGTCTGTGTGTGTGTCTGTGTGTGTGTGAGTGTGTGTACTCTGAATGTCTGTCCCCCCTATCAATTCGAACACGGTGAATGCGAATTGTACGAAATTTGGTACAAAGGTAGCACTAGCAAAGGACACCTCAGTGTCATGTTTTATATCGCCGCCATCTTGACGGAAACGTAATGGCGGCCTCACAAATGTTCAAAGCTTAAATCAAATTACGACTAACCTAATCATCCGATCTCTACCAAATTTTGCAACAACATACCTTTATGGGGGGAGCATCCTTTGACCACACCAATAGGTCATCAGCGTAATAGTTTACGGATGGCGGCCATCTTTGAGTGAAAATCGATTCCCCCTATTAATTCGAACACGGTGCAACCGAATGGAACGAAATTTGGTACGGAAGTAGTACTAACGAAAGGCACCTCAGTGTCATGTTTTATATCGTCGCCATCTTGACGGAAACGTAATGGCGGCCACACAAATGTTCAAAGCTTAAATCAAATTACGACTAACCTAATCATCCGATGTCTACCAAATTTAGCAACAACATACCTTTATGGGGGGAGCATCTTTTGACTAAACTAATAGGTCATCAGAGTAATAGTTTGCGGATGGCGGCCATCTTTGTGTGAAAATCGATTCCCCCTATTAATTCGAACACGGTGCAACCGAATGGAACGAAATTTGGTACAGAGGTAGTACTAACAAAAGGCACCTCAGTGTCATGTTTTATATCGCCGCCATCTTGACGGAAACGTAATGGCGGCCACACAAATGTTCAAAGCTTAAATCAAATTACGATTAACCTAATCATCCGATCTCTACCAAATTTTGCAACAACATACCCTTATAGAGGAAGCATCCTTTGACCAAATGAATAGGTCATTAGCCTAATAGTTTGCGAATGGCGGCCATCTTTGTGTGAAAATCAATTCCCCCTATTAATTCAAACACGGTGAAACCGAATGGAACGAAATTTGTACAGAGGTAGCACTAGCAAAGGGCATCTCAGTGTCATGTTTTATATCGCCGCCATATTGACAGAAACGTAATGGCGGCCACACAAATGTTCAAAGCTTAAGTTAAATTACGACTAACATAACCATCCGATCTCTACCAAACTTTGCAACAACATACCTTTTTGGAGGGAGCATCCTTTGACCAATCTAATAGGTTATTAGCCTAATAGTTTGCGGATGGCGGCCATCTTTATGTCAAAATTGATTCCCCCTATTAATTCGAACACGGAGGAACCTAATGGAACGAAATTTGGTACAGAGGTAGCACTAGCAAAGGGCACCTGAGTGTCATGTTTTATATCGCCGCCGTCTTGACTGAAACGTAATGGCGGCCACACGAATGTTCAAAGCTTAAATCAAATTACGATTAACCTAATCATCCGATCTCAACCAAATTTTGCAACTACATACCTTTATGGAGGGAGCATCCTTTGACCAATCTAATAGGTCATTCGCCTAATAGTTTGCGGATGGCGGCCATCTTTGTGTCAGAATAGATTCCCCCTATTAATTCAAACACGGTGAAACAGAATGGAACGAAATTTGGTACAGAGATAGCACTAGCAAAGGGCATCTCAGTGTCATGATTAATATCGCCGCCATATTGCCAGAAACGTAATAGCGGCCACACAAATGTTTAAAGCTTAAATCAAATTACGACTAACATAACCATTCGATCTCTACCAAACTTTGCAACAACATACCTTTATGGAGGGAGCATCCTTTGACCAATCTAATAGGTCATTAGCCTAATAGTTTGCGGATGGCGGCCATCTTTATGTCAAAATTGATTCCCCCTATTAATTCGAACACGGTGGAACCGAATGAACGAAATTTGGTACAGAGGTAGCACTAGCAAGAGGCACCTCAGTGTCATGTTTTATATCACCGCTATCTTGACGGAAACGTAATCGCGGCCACCCAAATGTTAAAAGCTAAAATGTAATTACGACCAACCTAATAATCTAGTCTCTACCAAATTTTGCAACACCATATCTTTATGTGGGAAACATATTCTGACCAAACTGCAAGAACATCAGCCTAATAGTTTGCAGATGGTGGCCAAGTATGTGTGCAAATCGATTCCCCCTATCAATTCAAACACGGCGAAACCGAATTGAACGAAATTTGGTACAGAGGTAGCACTAGCAAAGGGCACCTCATATTCATGTTTAATATCCCTATAGCACGTTGTATTTCAACAAGCTACTACAACCAACATTCAATCATACTCCTTGAAAAGTACAAAGAGTTATAACAATACCCATGCATTTAGGAGAAAGTAGGCTATATGTTCTTTACTGAACATCTTCTTTTTCAAATACCACTCACTCACTCACTCACTCATTCATTTATTCATCACGAAATCCCAGAAACCACCGAACGGATTGGAATGAAATCTGGTATGCAGCTTCCTCAAGGGCCGCAAATGCCCACTAAGAGAGAAATTTTGGCTATTCAGGTTCTAAAGGGGTGTTAAGGGGGTAGACCTGCATTTAATTGAATAGCAATATCTCCCGATTGGTTTCATGGGGGGATGTGATACTCGGCATATAAACTCATCATTAAAAATAAGAAGACATGTGTCTGAGGGTTTTTCGATGTGGTGTATATTATGAGGTGAAAGGGGTGAAAAGTGGGCATTAATAGATTCTTAACGGAGCGTGTGTCTCTTAAACGACATAGGCGAGGAGTTTGAAACACAGCGAAAAAAAATCAACATAAAAAAGAAGTAAATATGTGTTTGACAGTTTTTTCATAAATCCAATTTAAGGGGCCCATTGGGAGAGATGAAATTCTAGGAGGGGGGGGGGGACAGGAAAGAAAGTGTCCTAACTGATTGACTGACTGGCTCACTCATCAAACTCAGGGGGAAAAACTGCTTTAAAGTAAGTAAATAGCTGTTCGACATTTTTTTTTTCATAAATCAAATTTAAGGGGTTCATGGGGAGGGGTGAAATTCTGAAAAAAGAAAATTGAAAGAAAACGTCCAGACTCACTCACTTACTCACTCACTCATCATCGCCTAGCCAAAATTATTGAAGTTAGAAACATGACAGTTTGGGGATATGTTCATTGTATGTCAAAACCGTCTACTAAGGGAGGATTTTCGGATATTCAGGTTCTAAAGGGGTCTTAAGGGGCTTAAGCCTGCATTTTATTGAATAACTATATCTCCCGATTGGTTTCATTGGGGGATGTTATACACGGCATATAAACTTATCATTAAAAAGTAACAAGACACGTGTCTGAGGGTTTTTCGATGTGTTTATGAGGTTAAAGGGGTGAAAAGTGGGGATTGAAAGATTCCTAACGGAGCGTGTATCTCTTAAACGACATAGGCGAGGAGTTTGAAACTCAGCGAAAAAAAAATCAGCATAAAAATAAGTAAAAAATGTTTGACCTCTTTTCCATAAATCCAATTTAAGGGGCCCATGGGGAGGGGTGAAATTCGGGGGGAGGGACAGGAAAGAAAGTGTCCTAACTGATTGACTGACTGACTCACTCATCAAACTCACAGGAAAAAACTGCTTTAAAGTAAGTAAATAGCTTTTCGACAGTTTGTTTTTCAATCAAATTGAAGGGGTTCATCGGGAGGGGTGAAATTCTGAAGAAAAAAAAATTGAAAGGAAATGTCCTGACTCATTCACTCACTCATCATCGCCAAGCCAAAAATATTGAAGTTGGAAACATGACATTTCGGGGATATGTTCGTTGTATGTCAAAACCGTACACTAAGGGAGGTTTTTTGGATATTCGGGTTCTAAAGGGGTCTTAAGGGGGTTAAACCTGCATTTCATTGAATATCAATATCTCACGAGTGGTTTCATTTGTGGATGTGATACTCGGCATATAAACTAATCATTAAAAATACGCAGACTTGTGTTTAAGCGTTTTTCGATGTGGTGTATTATTATGAGGTGAAAGGGCTGAAAAGTGGGGGTTGAAGGATTCCTAATGGAGCGTGTAGGCCTATCTCTTAAACGACATAGGCGAGAAATTTGAAACTCAGCGAAAAAAAATCAGCTTAAAAAGTAAGTAAATCGGTTTTCGACTGTTTTTTCATAAATTAATTTAAGGGGCCAATGGGGTGGGGTGAAATTCTGGGGGAAAAATGGAGAGAAAGTGTCCTAACCGACTGACTCAGGGTAAAAAGATAGCTTAAGAAATAAGTTAATAGGTGTTCAAGCGTTTTTTAATCAATCCAATTTAATGGGCCCATGGGGAGGGGTGAAATTCTGGTAAAATAAATGAAAGAAAATGTCCTGTCTGACTCACTCCCTCATCACGCCCAGCGAAAACTATTAAAGTTGGAAACATGAAATTTTGGGAAGATGTTCGCTGTATGTCGAAAACGTTAACTAAGGAATGATTTTTGTTTATTCGGGTTTTAGAGACGTGTCAAGGGGGTAAACGTGCATTTCATTGAATAACGTGAGTTGTTTGTTTGGGGATGTGATATTCGGTATATAAACTAATCATTAAAAATAATCAGACATATGTCTAAGGGTTTATCGATGTGGTGTATATTATGAGGTGAATGGGGTGAAAATTGGGGGTTGAGGGATTCTTGACGGAGCGTGTATCTCTGAAACGACATAGGCGTGAAGTTTGAAATTCGGTGGGAAAAAACAGCTTAAAATACAGGTAAATAGGTGTTCGAACGTTTTTTTCATGAATCCAATTTAAGGGGCCCTTGGAGAGGGGTGAAATTCTGGGGGAAAAAAAAAAACAGGAAAGAAAGTGTCCTAACTGATTGACTCACTTACTCACTCATCAAACTCAGGGGGAAAACAGCTTTAAATAAGTAAATAGGTGTTTGACCGTTTGTTTCATAAATCCAATTTAAGGGGTTCATAGGGAGGGGTGAAATTATCAAAAATAAATTAAAGAAAATGTCCTGACTGACTCACTCACTCTTCATCGCCGAGCCAAAATTATTGAAGTTAGAAACATGAAATTTTGGGGATATGTTCGTTGTATGTCGAAAACGTCCACTAAGGAGTTTTGGATATTCAGGGTCTAACGAGGTGTTAAGGGGGTAAACGTGCTTTTTCATTGAATAACAATATCTCACGAGTGGTTTCATTTGGGGATGTGATACTTGACACATATACTAATCATTAAAAGTAAGCTGACACATGTCTAATGGTTTTTTGATGTAGTGTATATTATGAGGTGAAAGGGATGAAAAGTGGGGGTTGAAAGATTCCTAACTGAGCATGTATCTCTTAAACGACATAGGGAGGAGTCTGATACTCGGAGGAAATCTATCAGCTTAAAAATAAATAAATAAACAAATGAATAAATAAATAAAATAAATAGGTGTTCGACCGTGTTTTCATAAATGCAATTTAAGGAGCATATGGGGAGGGGTGATTTTCTGGAAGAAAAACGTCCACTAAAGAAGGATTTTTGGATGTTTGCTCTCATCGACCAACCAAAACTGTTAAAGTTAGAAGAATGATATTTTGGGGATATGTTTGTTTGTTGTGTGCCGAAAACGTCTACTACGGAGGGATTTTTGGGTATTCAGGTTCTAAAGTGGTGTTAACGGGGTTAAACCTGCATTTCATTGAAAAACAATATGATACGACTATGACGCGAGCGATGCGAGGCTAAAATTGAGATGGTGTGTGTCTGTGTATTACTCGATCTCGCAAGTACCACTGGTCCGATTTACGTGAATTTTACATGGAAGTAGCTGATTTACCTGGTTAACATATAGGTTACTTTTGATTTCAATACTTTGCACTATTTAAAATTGCGACCATTTTAGTGACGTCACTACACCCTTTGGTTTCAAACTTTCATATTTCCATTTCAAATAAAAAGAGAACGCTAAGAAATAGCAAACTTTTGATGGCATATGCGAGGTTAAAATTACATTTTCTATCCGAAAGGTATCTGCAACTGTTAGCGAGTAAAACCTAAATTTGTGCTATAAAACACGGTCAACGCCGAGCGGTGTAGTTGGAGAAAATGTTCCATCCTTAATCTCCCTCTGCCCAGCACCTCGCCTATCCCCTGTTTTAACTGTCACCTTCACATTTTAATTTATTTATGACGCGTAGCGAAGCACGGGTACTTCAGCTAGTAATATATAAAATATACAAATTTTCTACATTACTGAAAAATTTCGTCGTTGCATCTTAAAAATAGTTTGAATAATTCATTATTATACTCTATATTATAAGATAGCCGCGTAGCGTTGCATTCTGTGTGCTGTTCTTATGGTTTAGTTCAACAACGTCCCTTATATGGTAATTCTTTTTAACTAAGCTTTGATTTAATTGCGGAATTACTTTCTGGATGATTCACTATCACTTTTAATACAAAGCCCGGCTACCATTTTGAAAAAATCAAGTTGCTGTTTTTTCCCTTTGTGCACACGATACTTCAAGTAGGTTTCTACCTTATCACTAGGGCTCGGATCGATATGCTCGATAAAAATCTCCAGATATGCTCGAAAACCATGTGTTTTATGCTCGAAAAGCCCATTATATGCTCGATAGATATGCTCGAAAAGCCCATTATATGCTAAAAAAAACACATTATATGCGGTTAAATATGCAGAATATGCTCGAAAAACACCGCTGAAAACCACAGAAAGGAAAGTGAAACGAAAAAACCAATAACATATTTATGATGATGATAATTGTTATCTAAGGGGCCTAACATCTAGGTTATCGGCCCCCTAACATATCTTTATATACGGGCTTTATTTTCTAATTGTATGTATAATACACTGCGATATACTCTCATTCAAGTTTCAAGTATATATAAGAGAAATTTTCTTACAAAAGTTACAGTTCAAAAGTTCATCCACAAAATGTTCAAAATTAGGCGAGTCAATGAAGTAGATCTGCATTGGTCTTTACAACAAGAATGTTTTCTATGTTTTCAGTTTTGAATGATTTTCTTAAATCAGTCAATAAAAGTTTCAATGACGAGAACGACCTCACTAAAAGTTAAAAACCTGCGGTTTTATTATTCGCACCTGATAGGCTTTATACACTGCGATATACTCGCATTCAAGTTTCAAGTATATATAAGAGAAATTTTCTTACAAAAGTTACAGTTCAAAAGTTCTTCCACAAAATGTTCAAAATTAGGCGAGTCAATGAAGTAGATCTGCATTGGTCTTTACAACAAGAATGTTTTCTATGTTTTCAGTTTTGAATGATTTTCTTAAATCAGTCAATAAAAGTTTCAATGACGAGAACGACCTCACTAAAAGTTAAAAACCTGCGGTTTTATTATTCGCACCTGATAGGCTTTTCAATAATTATTTCTGTTTTTGAACCGTAAGGATGGTCTGGGCCCGAATTCGGGGAAGGGGATGGAGGAATTCGAAGGAAAACAAACTATTTAGACGAAAACCACAAGAATATGCATTTATATGCTTGTATTCTGAAAATCGTGGTTTTATGCAGTTATATGCTCGATAAATTTCAATTCTGTTGGTCCCAGAGAGGTGAAAATACCACCGAAAGGCTTCTTTCAATGTGTACTATTCAGGAACAAAATATGCAAATATGCTCGAATCCGAGCCCTACTTATCACTAATTTTCGTTATTGTAGTTCTCAAACATAGAAAGTTATTTATTTTGAATTATGAATTTTCAGGGTGGCCGCAGCGCGCTATATTCTGTTTGATAAATGTATCACTAACGCTACTGACACCTCTTAGATAATTCTCATTTTCCAGCAAGTTTCTCCAATATTGTGCAATAGCATCCGAGTTACTTATTTGTATACATTAATAGAAAGTTTACGCCTAGGATACAAAGTGACTTATAAGGTTATATTGCAATAATACTACATTTCGTTATTCAGGATACGGCACCTAAAGTTATTAATTTATTTTGTCATTTCAAGATGGCTGCTGTACGCTATATTCAGTGTGATAGTATTTGGACTAACGCAAATGCGAGCTCTTATATGATTCTCACCTCCTGGCAAGAAACGTTCTAATTACCCAATTTAAATTGGAGTTGTCGATTTTAATGTTCGAATAGTTCATGCAGCCACCATCTTGAATCTATCGAGAGTCCGTCCTATTGCCTTAGCCATACAAAGTCACATTATTTATACGATCTTATCTTGTCTCTAATTTTCGTTACTGTACCTCTTTAAGTGTTGAGATTTATATATTGTTATAATTTATAATTCCCAAATGGCGGCTGTGCGTAACATACAGTCTCATATTGTTATCACGTTGACAACAGAGGGTCCATGTATAAAACCATCTGCATGTCAAATACTGTGACCATTGATTCATTAAATCATAAGTTACGGAGTAAAATGCTTGCATGATTCATACGGCCACCATTTTGTAATTATTTAGCTGATGACCTTGTAGGTCGGGTGTTAAACGCTTCCCACATAGAGGTACATGTTTTGCAAAATTTGGTAGAGATATGATGATTAGTTTAGTCGTAATTTGATTTAAGCTTTGAACATTTGGGTGGTTGCCATTTTGTATTGGTTAAGATGGCGATGATAGAAAACATGACACTGAGATGTCCTTTTGTAGTGCTCTTACCCAATTTTGTTCAATTTGGTTTCGTCGTGTTTGAATTGACATGTGGTGGTGAAATATGCATTCATAGACAGACACATTGGCATTTGACCCGTGTAGATCTCATAAGTCTACTTTAACTTTTGGAAAAATATAAAGTAGATTAAATATATCCTGGATCCTTCGGGAAACAGTTTATTCCAATTTGATCTGCTAGGCAGGCTAAATACTTGTATTAAGGGGGCACAACTCTCATAGTATATTGACACTGCTCGTGATTCATAAGAACCTTGCAGTAGCCTTACCAATATGTTCTAGCCAGTGTTTTGGTGAGGTGTACCTAAACAATTGATGAGCCCAATATGCACCTAGGCTTGCAAACAGAATAGCCTAAGTTAAAACTAGCCGACCCTTGCGAGAAATCCCGCTTGTTCTTAAACCACACTTTCCCCAATAGGCTTATAATGAGAGACTCAAGGAGAAATGTTTTTATTTCAACCAAATGATTATGGAACACTATTTACATTTCAGTTAGAATTCCATGTTCTACGTACCCTAACTTAAGAAGGCAATCACCGAAAATTGGATGATCATAACATTCACCGGTTATTCGATATTTTATGAAATTATATGATTTGAGTACTCATTCCTTTGATTTACTGTTTCTGAAATCCAGGCGTCACAGCGGCCAAAATGTGAAGTGAACAGCAATTATGGAGCGAATTTTCCTACAGCAACAGTATCTGGAAATCGCACACTTCGTACATATTTATAAAAGTAATTTTTTAAAGAAATTAATATTTATGAAATTAGAGTGGAATTCGTCACTGCTAATGCCTATTCTCTTTCATTTCAATGCTCATTTGTCACGATCGGTCGCTTGTGTGCGCCGCAGGAGGGATCTATACTACTGAAATAATATATACGATAATTGGATCAATTTTTCAATTTTCGTTGAAATTTGTGCAATACACTATATTAGACCCTTAGATTTCCATTCCAATAACTTTGCTACCTGAGACAAATTACATCAACGTTCCACTTCTTAAAGGTCCAATCACGACGACTATCAACAGTTTAAGCTGATCCCCCAGGGGCTCACATCTAGTGGGACGTGGTTTGGCGACTACGGGGCCCCAGCTGAGTCCGGCATTGCTTACACTTACTTGTGCCGGACTCCTCTCTGTCTTCTTTCCTGTCGACCTCACTTGATCAACTCTTGTTCTCTTCCGACGGTATTAGGGTATCCGAGGCCTAGGGAGTCTCTTCCTTTACCGCCTTAATTAGCCCTTGTCTCATCTTTTCTGATTCCCTCCTTCTGCGAGGGGTCAGCCTTCTTTTTCTTTTCGTGTTAACTCCTGCCTTCTGCTCAAGGCCCTCAAGGAGGCCGGGTGTATGTAGCCCCACCACTTTAGGTGCACCCTAGATAATGCTACACCCTCAGGGGCTCACGGCTGGTGAGTTCGGGAGTTGGCGACCCCGAGGGATTCCTGAGCTGGGTCCGTTTTCTCCTTTTGTCCCTTACCTTTGGGGAGGACCCTCTCCTCTTTCACTTTCCTATCTGCCTTTCATGACTTTCCTTCCTTCCAAGTCCCTCAATCCGCATTCTTCGAGGGTTGAGGGCATTTCTTTTCCTCCTGTCCTTTATTTGCCTTATTTCCCTTTAGTTTTCCATTTCTTCTTCTTCTAGTATGTAGGTTAGTAGTTAGTTTTAGTTTTATGTTTGCATTTCATTTTCATCTTCACGATCACCCAAACCATCAGGGGCCGATAACCTAGATGTTAGGCCCCTTAAAACAACAATTATCATCATCATCATCATCAGTTTAAGCTGAACCAACCAGCAGCGGTATTTCTTTCTCTAATAGTAGCAATATCATTTTTTCTTTTTCATTCAACAAATCGTGCCGCCATAAGTCGCTCTCATGTGACTGAGTGACCCATAAAAGGTAATAATACTTCTTTACTACACATCTTAACTCCAGTAAAGTGGTCTCATTATTTTCAGAAATAGTGTTCATAAACTGACCGACGTTGGAGTGACCTATTTATGTTCATTAAGCACACTTAAGCGCACTGGCAATAGGAACTAAACCCTCTATTTTGCCAGAACTTTAAGATTACCACATCTTAATGATGATGCCTTATGAAATCATAAATGGGATGTCTGTTCCAGACATTTCCGAGTTCCTTACTCGATTTATGTTCTTATCTTGAAGCCACACGTCATTACTTTTAAAGAATAGAAATCAATATACGATATATTTTACTGCCAAATGCTTTCTGGTGGAATTTCTTTACCGACGATTTAAAATAATACAGACATATTGGAGAGAAGTACTCAAATAGATCGGTGAACCAATGACTCTTGCAGTTTTGCTGATGGATATGGAGCACTTCCTTTTCAGTGCTCACTTTATCATCCGATTACTGGTAGTCTACCTCTCCTAGTTTACTATCGTGTTTAAAATCACTTTCATGCCGCTGTATTCAGATAGATATCTTACCAGGAAATCGAATTCAGACCGCAGTTACTGAGTAAAAGACAATATTATCACTTTAAGGAAACCCTATTCAGACCGTAACTACTGTCCAGTCACATTAATGTGACCACCGGCTATGTTCGACGTGAACGTGCAATAACCCCGCACAGACGACAGGTAGCAGCACTAGCAGTATATAAAGCGTGTCGACAACTTATAGCATAAACAAACTTAATAAGGCACTTATGGAGTTTAGGTGGTACGGATATTTTATATCGACATGTGAATTTTTAACATCAATTATGGGTAAATCGAGGGTGCTCATCACGAATATACTATTAGTTTTGCTCCCACACCTAACGAGGGTTCGATTCCCCTCCCAGGTACTAAGTCATACATTCGAATTTGCGACGTGTAACCTGGTAAGTTACGGTATTGTGTTCATAAAAATAGTATGGAGACGTTTCTTACTTTAGCTGTGCGAAAAGTCACACTGATCACCCTTGAGGGTCAAGGGTTCGATTCCCCTCACAGGTACCAAGTCATACATTCGAATTTGCGATGAACGACCCGGATTATCTACACAAAACCGTTACGATCCGGGCCAGATATCGCGAATTCGATTATTTCTCTTAGTACTTGGGAGGGGAATCGAACTCCGATATTCAAGGGGGCTACGGATAACTTTTCACATATCCGAAGTAAGAAACGTTTTCATACAATTTATATCGACGGAATGTCGTACAGATCCGGGTTATACGTGGCAAATTCGAATTTATGACTTGGTACGTTTGTGAAATGTTCACTTGCCGTCGTGGTTAAAGTAAAATAAAAGAAGGTTCCTTATAGTTATACGTGACCGTTATTCATGTCATCATGAGCCAACTCACATGTATTGACAGGAAATCGAACCCGGTCCACTTTGGTGAGAAGCGAATAGATTGATCGCTGCTCCACCACGCCCCCAATGGTTAAAGTGGAGGGTGTGCAGTGCATTGCAAAATGGCGCTATTCAAATAAGATAAGTGAACGACGGCGTCGGAGATGTGAACGGGCGAATTGACGTGAAACTCTAGAGCAACTGACCGCCCAGATGAACCACGGGGCTACCAACCGCGTTTCCTCAACCACCGTTGAGCGAAATTTGCTGCCTATTTCCATATATCCTACTTATATTAATTGCCTCTATCAACGTACATATTTTCAGTTTGATTGCTGTAATAGAATCGTAGATATTGAGAACCGTCTATATATTTCGGATGGTTACCATGTTGGATTTTTATATATAGGCCTTAGAGTTATGTACTGTTACATGAAGATTATTGTGTAGGTGTTTTGTTCAAACTTCAATCGCATGATTAGGACACAAGAAATAAAAATGAGATTTTAACATTTCGCTCAGTCGCCATCTTGTAGTTATGAGAATAATTTAAATGAATTAGATGCCAGTGGATTAAAATGTATGTAAGCAAATAGCGTACTAAGTTTCACTGCGCTCAGATGGTTAAAACGCGAGTATCGTCCATTTGAATATTTAAATTTCGCGTCTCCGCCATGTTGTATTTGTGCTAACCAGGTTCCATAGGTGAACTTATGTTTATAGCGTCTATACACATACAAAATTTCAGTTTGATTGCTGTTCAAGTTTAATAGATATTGAGAACCATCTCAATATTTCGGATGGTCGCCATGTTGGATTTTAATATAAGTGGGCCATAGAGTTATGTAGGCTACTATTAGATGAGGATTATTTTGTGAGTTCATTATTCAAACGTACTTCAAGTACTGAACCCATGTACCATTGGCTCAAAAGGGGTCGAATCCGTGTATATTTGTGAAAGGAAGAAAAGAAATATACAGTCTTAAATGGAACAAAGAAAGATTTCAAGCAAGGATGCTAACATAACGTTGCGTAATAAGTTAGACCCAGGTGGCCGAGAAATGAGATCATGCCTGACTCATTGATAGAGAGCCAGTCACGAGTATAAATAGACTGAGTGGAAAGTTTCAGCTGTATGAGAGAGAAGCACGTTTCGGAAATCGCCCTTACTTTGCATTAAAACGGCAACAGCGCAACTGTGCCAGAAGAAGAAGAATTAGATTTAACCCATTTGGAAGAATAAAAGTAAGTAAATAAATACAGTACTGTGAATCATTTCGGATTAGAGATTTTTGTGTAGAGAAAAAGCTTTTAATAATTGTCCAGGAAAGAAGTGCAAACGTAGCCATACGTCATAGGGGAATTACCGAGGCCCGAAGAGTGGGGAAGTAAAAATCAACAGCAACACCCACACAGCTGAAGACTAAAAATTATTTAATATCTCAGAAATGCACGATCGATTTTCATGTGCAGTGAGGTCATTTTACGTTTAGAAAACGAGCTTTCTGGAGATATAATTTTTATAATTGTGCGAAAATTATTTAAAAAGTTGGTCACGAAAAGGACTATGATTTTATCTTTTTTTGACTAAAGAGTATAAAACTCCTGGCAGCACCAAGCCAATCATGCAGTTTCAAACAGCCCGAGGGGGCGTCACTGTGCTACATCACACATCGAAAGCAGTTACTAGTCAGCCCAGGAGGGCGTGACGTTGGAGCATCATCATGCAGTATTATTCCGTCCAGGGGACGTGAAGCTACATCACGCCATATTCGAACGTATGAACCTCAGGGGAGGTCATCCGTACAACAAGTAGAAGCAGTAAATGCAGTTTCCGATAGCCCAGGAGGGCGTGGTATCGAGAACCAACGTGCATCCATAAGGAGTAGCCAAGAAGTATTATTACAGTATCGCCGTGTGGAGAATTAGGAAATCCTAGTTACAGGATTTAGTTCCGACAGTATAAAGTTTACAGTGAAAAGTTCAGTAATTACAGTCAAAGCAGGCTGCGAACTTAGAACCAAGGGCGATAGGTCTTAAATTAAACGACCAAAAGGATCATAACGTATTGAAGTACCGTAACAGCGAGATAAACATTCTATCAACTTTAAAGAACCCGAGCAGGGACGGACAGAATAAGGTTCGCAAAGTATTCTGGAAGGATAGGAATTCGAGAACCGAATAAGCGGAGAGGAGAAGGAAACTCTAGATATTGTTTCAAGGAAGCAGACGAACTAGTAAAAAGCACTAAGATACGAAGAGTATTAGTTACTAGAAATCAATAGGTCACCGATAGATTATCTAGGGTACCGTGGACAGAACAAACTTTCGCTAGACCAACCGATAGGGTCTAGAAAGGAGCCGTTCGAGTTAATAAGAATAGCAGATCATCAGGAAACGGGAATTGAAGGAGTACTATTGCAGGAAGGAAATAGATGGTTCGAGACTTTCATATTCTGGCAAGATAGGAAGCCGACATTTACTAAATTTCACCCTTGGAGACGGGAGGTCAAGAAGTCACGTGTGATAGGCTTAATAGCAGCCTTAGTGATTAGAATCTGTGAAGTGTAAATATATATAATTTGTGTTAAGAAGTAATATTTTTCAGTGTTTTTATCGTGTATTATAAACGAATACACCAGTGTATTTTTTAAAATGTTATCAGTGTTAAATGTATTTGAATTAAATGTGTGTCAAGATATGTCAGTACATGAAATGAATCTGTACAAGATGGTGTAATCACAAAATAGTGGGCAAAAAATGAAACATGGCAAGAGAAGGAAGGTCAGGGACCGACCTATAACATGTGAGTAAATATTTTCATTATGTTTTGTGTTGGGAAAGTGTTTGTGTACAATCCACCGGAGTTTGAGGTAGAGGGATGTTTCTAAATAACAAATAACAGAATAAGAGCGCGGTCTGAACAAATAAAATTTGAGAAATTATAAATAATTATGTGAAAATAATAAATCATGTAGAGGAAATGTATGGAATAAAATGTCAGTGTATTTGACGAATGCTATAAAAGCAAGCGTACTACTAATAATAATAATATAAAAGAAATATAAATAAAGATTAAATTGAAGGATATGAAAGTAAGAGCGTTTGAGCCTTAATAAAAGTATCAAGACATGGTGTTAATGCATGTTCTTAAAAATATAGCGATTATTGTCAAGGGAAAGGATTAATATAAAAATTGAGATATGGATCAATTGTTGATGTTGAGTCTATCATTTCTTTGGAAGACGCTAGGCCTTAAAATAATGTATAGCGCATTGTAGCGCATTAAAGTAAATTGTCACGCTAGGAATGCGTAGAATATAAAGGTACTTGGTAAATTACTTATGAGGGACAATTGATTGCGGTAATTGAGCCATGTTAAAGTCCTCCAATAGTGACGTAGATCATGAGGCCATGTTTGTTTTATTTTATTGTAATAGGGAGCAAATGTATGGTATTATGAGCGCAGGTAATATAGGCCACGGCCGACCCTAAGTCGCATTTGTGTAAGTCCTCCAGTAATGGGAATGGTTCCCGAGGCATGTTAAGAGAGTCGAACCTAGAATCGTCTAGTTGAAGCCCCTAAGTATTCGTCGTTGTATGTGAATTACTCTTACCAATCAATGATGACCCTTCATAATTAATAAATGCCAAGGTTACGAAAGTGGTTTTTGAACCTAATAATTTTGTTGAAAGTATATGAAAGAAACGCCAGGTCTCCCCAGAGAACTGAAGAATAGAAAGATCTGTTTTAAAAGCATTGAGTATAGCGGCCACGCATGGGCAAGGCGGGAGGTTCCCCTCTTAGCCATAAATCTCGCCCAAGTGATTACGGTCCAACCCTTGTATTGTAAGTGTGCTAGGTCAGAAGGGACCGTCTGAGAGAAGTAATAATACACCGTGAGTGTTTAAAAGTTGTTAATGACCCGGGATTTGAACCGAGGTCCTTGTAGATGAAAGTATCGCTTGCCAGTTCAGATCGTAGCTTTCTTTTGTGATAATTGTCTTATAAGACAAATAAATAAATAAAAATCCCTATTGTAATGTTGTATGGATGTAGGATTCCATGAGTTCAATGAAGATAACTAGATTCCGGGAGTAATCATAGTTTTTGAATTTGTCAAGTAATCTTTGTAACTCTGGAGTACACAAGTATTTTCCCGATCACTGTAGTGAATTTGTGAAACTTGAGAGAGATGGTAATGTTGAGAACATTGTTGAATGCCCAAACATTTAAGTAGAGAAGTAACATGTACTTTAAATATGATTATATATTTGTTTGATGATAAGAAACTCATAAAATAGTTATTGAGGTGTATGAAAGAAAGACACCGTTATTATGGGAAGATATCGAGCCATTGGAGCTCGTGATTATGTTGAACTTGAAGATAGATACTTTATGGAAGTGAAAATAATTATGAATTGTTGGTTTGAAGGAAACCATGTATTTTACTACAATATTTGTTTGATTTTTACATATTCCTTGTTCACTTTGAACAAGTAGAAGGATTGGGTCAATAGTTTATTTGTTTGTAGTGCCATAATTTTGGTTAATTAAATGTTTTGAAATAGGAGTTGATTGTGTTGTTATTTTTGGAAGTGTACCCACTATTTAATCCAAAATGTGTAAGTCACAGAATGGGAGAACGTACCAAAACCCCGAAAATCCCGATTTGAGCATTGCTGGCATTCTGTGATTTGCATATTTCTTGTTGGAAGGGCACAGGGGGGCATAAAAGTACTGTGCTTGGATTAATAACTAGAGGAACACTTAAGAAGGTCATTTCATGTAAAAGTAAAGTAATGATAGGAATAGCTACAACATATAATGTTAACTGACCGCATGGGTCCCTGGAAACTCGCACCGAGCAGCCCTGAATTAAAACACCCCCCAGCAACACACATAAATTGGCGCCCAGTACGCAGGGATGAGTTTTCCTAGGGAAAACCCGAATTTTCTCGAAAAATCAAAATTTTCATTTTTAATGGTTTTTCGAAATTTTGAATTTTTAAATACTTCCATAAAGGTTTCTGAGATTGAATAAAGATATCCAAAGGGTACGTTGTAGTAAACACCCGTACTAAAGTAAAATTTTGAAGAGTGGGACACAATGGTTCATGTTACCATCTCTCAAGCATGTACCAGCGATGTGGCATGAGTAGCCCACTGTATTCTAATAAGATGGTATTGAGTGAGGAATTGCAGGGGCTTTTGGAGGCTATAAAAGCCGATAGTAATGAAAAGTTGGAGGCTATAAAAGCCGATAGCAAGGAAAAGTTAGCGGCTATAGACAATAAATTAGAAGCTATAAAAACTGACAATGTTAAGATAGAGAATAAATTGGACAGCCAACAGAGTACAAATAAAGAAGAGTCCGAATCCATAAATCAAAAGTTAGGATCTATCGAGGCCGACTGTATAACAATGAACAATGAACTGAAGGCTGAGATAGAAAAGATAAAAACAGAAAATGGGGATAACATTGCAGAACAGTTGAAAGTTGTAAAAGATGAGACGTTAGAGTCTATAAAATCTGACAGTAAAGCAAATAACGAAGTACTGAAGGCTGAGATAGAAAGCACATTGAATAGTATAAAACAGAAAATTCATACCATTTTTCAGCACAATCCAAGGTTTTAGAAGAAACAATGAATAACAAATTTCAAGGTTTTGACACTGAGTTTGGGAATAAGTTAACAGAGTTAAAAAAGGAAAATAAGGTATTTCATTCAGGATTGCAAGTCCAAATACATACCTTGAATGAAAGTATGGTAGATTCCCAAACTAAATGTCAAGAGAATTTTGAAAATTTAGAAACTAAATTAGTTAAAATGGAAAAATCTTGTAAAGAAAATGTAGAGGCATGTGAAGAGAAACTTGTGAACCAGATCCAAGGGGTGCACAAAGAATTAAAAGCTCAGATAGAATTTAACAGCAATATTTGTAAAAATTCCCGGAAGGAGATACGGGATAGTCTAGATAGGCTAGAAGGCAGATTTACAGGGGTGGAAGATCAAGTAGGAAAACTCGAGGGGAAAATCGGTAAAGTTCAGACCGAAGTAACTGAGATGAAAAATCAAAATCAAAAGGACGTGCGGGACATGAAAGGTCAATTTGAGCGGTTTACCGGGCAGGTAGATGAGAACTTGAAGAAGTACGAGGAGGAAATTACTACGAAGTTAGGTATATACGAAGAACATCTCCAGAAAGAAAGAAAACAACGAAATGAAGAAAATCAGGAAAATACCCAGAAGATAAATGAAATAAGTGAGGGTATTAATGATGTTCAGGAAACCATCGGAACATTAAAGGTACAAGTAGGAAAAACCAATACTGAAGTAAACCAGGTCCAAAATGAATTAACGACATTATATAAGAGTCAAGGGAAAACTGAGGAAAAGCTTGAAGGAATTAAAGTTGATATGATTAAACGACAAAAAGAAATGGAGAAGAAAATAAAGGAGATACGAGAAGACCTAGATACCATTGGTGACGTTAAGCCAGAAATTATAACAGAACAGGTCATGGTCATCAAGAAAGAGGTAGAAGAACACTTAAATGAAATCAGGGATAGCTTCAGGGACGAGAAGATCCAACTCAAACGAGAACTGGAAACCAGTAAGAAAAATCAGGAAAGAATTCAAAATGAATTAGGATCCCGGTTGGAGAGGACTGAACATAAGAACAGTCAAATGGAAATTCAACTCATGGCTAATGAAGAAAGTGCCCGAAGGGAAAGGAAGTTAGAATTTGAGAGTCAGAATGAGTTTCCAAAGACAGGATGGGTAGATCCCCGTGAACAAGGCACAGATCAAGAGAGGGACCCAGGATACCCAATGGCGATGTCAACCCCGTACATGAACCAAACAAATTGTCAGATAATAAACATCATCAAGTCGAATGAGGACAGACCGGTGAAGTTTACGGGTAATAATATGTCAATTACTCCTAAATACTGGTTAAAGGAAGTCGCAGAGTATTTGAACGAAATGAAAGTTCCTCAGGATCGGAGACTGAGAGCAATTGAGAAGCTGTTGGCAGGTGATTGTCTCACCTGGTTCAGAAGCTTTAGGTACACCTTTGATACGGTGGAAGGCTTTAGAGAAGCGTTTCTGAAACGATATTGGGCAGCAGATGTCCAAGAGAATTTGAGGCTAGATCTGTACTCTAGGAAGTATAGCACAAATGCCCCTACTAAGTACTCAGAATTTTTCACCGTTCAGCTGTGTAAATTCCGGGAACTTGACATTGCTCCTGCTGAGAACGATCTGTGTGCCGCCATTGCAAGACAACTTCCATATGAGATCCAGAGGTTGTTAATCTCATCTAAAGCCAGAAGCGCTGTGGAAGTGGAGAGCGTATTACGTCAATTAGATATGACGACTTCACACGTTACTCCCAGGCATCCAAGACAGACTGAACAGGTACATGTGGCCAGCAGTCAAGAAAATAGAGAGAAACCATGGACCAGAAATCAGTCCACTAGTACTGATACTCAGGGACTAGGTCGAGAGTATGGACACCTAGAGCCTAGGGGAATACAGCCATACTATAGAGGAGGATATCGAGGAAGAAATCCTAGAAATACAGGTTATAGGCAACAAGAGAACCGACCCTATAACAATAACAATCAGAGGCAAGATAACCGAAAGAGATGGGAAAATTATCCCAGAAGGAACGTAAGGCCAGAGGATAGGGACGATGAATATCGGGCCGAAATAGAAGAAAGATATCAGGAAAGTCTTCGTTACATGAATGAACGACCAGACGAACCTGAAAGGCAAAAAGTCCGTTGGAGTGAGGCAATAAAGAACCGAAAATCACCCGACCGACTAGACGGAGCTCAAAGCTTGGAGCTACAAGCTCACTTGAAGAATGAGGGGGAAAGGAAGCCCTCAGGATAAAAAAAACTTAAAATTTAAATCATCAAAAGTGGAAACATACCAGGAGCTGGGAGGAGGTAGAAATTGTAAATTGGATAGCAAGACCAGATGAGCTAATTAACGAGGATGTGAAAGGAATCCCACCTATTAGAAGAGAACTACCTATCATTATGCTAAGGATAGAAGGATTACTGATTAGGGCATTAATTGATACTGGATCAACTATAAGTTTAATTACGCAAACCCTTCTAAATGAACTGGAAACAAGAGGCCGCGTATTGAAAATTCCCACATCAAGTGTAAAGATTAAGGGGATTATTCCTGAAAAATCTTTAACATGTAAATTTCAGGTATACATTGATCTGATCATGGGTAACGCTGAAATTTCGCAATGCTTCTTGCTGGTAAATCAATTGCCATATAATGTCATATTAGGTATTGATTTTATCCGTGAGAACAAGGTCATCATAGACCTAGGGCAAAATTGCATTAGGATTCAAAGAGAGGATGTGGACGAACAAAATATAAATTTACAGGAACAGGATGTGAAAATAGGAGACCAGGTATGGCATGTGGAAGAAGTAACGGAAGAAGGTTGTAAGGACATAGAAAGGATATTTGAAGTCCTAAATATAGAACTTGAAGATCGGAAACTGAGTTCGAAACCAACCTGTCAGGAAAAATAGAGGAAGCTAAAGTTAACCTCGAAAATAAGGAACAATTAAAGGAATTACTATTAAATTTTAGGGACGTATTTGATTCCAAGCCAGGGAAGATTGAAAATTTTAAATATGCGTTCCAAGTCAATGATTGGGCACCGTTCAGACAAAAACCATACCCGGTTGCGGAAAAACATTACCCACAAACGAAGAAAACACTGCAGGAGATGATGAATGCAGGTGTTATAGAAAAGATGGCGACACCATATGTTAGTCCATTAGTAATTGTGAGTAAACCGGATGGCTCAGTAAGGGTGTGTTTAGATGCCAGGAATTTAAATGCAAAAATCATACCAGAAAATGATTCGGCACCACCCATAAAAGAAATACTGAGGAAATTCAAAGGCAAGAAGATTTTCACAAACATTGACATGACTTCTTCGTATCATCATCTCGAACTGGAAGAGAAAACCAGTCTTTTAACTGGATTTCAGTTCGATCAAAAAACATACTGCTTCAGGAGATGTCCGTTTGGCTTGAAGACCTCGGGATCTGCCTTAATAAGAGCGCTTGATCGATACCTGTCAGAGGAAGTGAAAGATTGCACTATTCGTTATGTGGATGACATTTTGCTTACCTCGGAAAACATTGAGGAACATTTTGAAAAGTTAAAGAAATTATTGGAAGATTTAAGAAAGGCTAACTTTAAGATAAATTTGAAGAAATCAAATTTTTGCCAGAGACAAGTAACATTTTTGGGGCATGTGATTGATAAGGATGGTGTTAAACCAAATCCATGCAAATTAGAATCGATAAGAGATTTTCCAAGGCCTTTGAAGGTGAAAAACGTTCGCCAGTTTTTGGGATTGATTGGATTTTTCTCAGGACATTGTCCGTCATACACCAAAACTGTTGTACCACTACAGGACCTTCTGAAGAAGGGGGGCAAGTGGAAATGGACGGAGGAAACAGAAAAAGCATTTATAGAGGCCAAGGAAATGCTCTTAAACTATGTGAAGCTAGGATATCCTGATTTGAATCAGAGATTTATCATACAAACAGATGCATCCCCGATTGGAATAGGGGCAATGCTATATCAGGAAAACCCGGATAACCCTGATAAGAAAAATTATCTAGCTTTCACAAGTCGGAGACTGAAACCACACGAGAAAAATTATACAATCAGCGAAATCGAGCTGTTAGCGATATTGCACGCGCTGCAATATTGGCGAAAGATCGTATATGGGTTTCAAGTCACATTAAGGACGGATCATAAAGCCTTAACCTTTTTGATGAAGACTGATTTATCCAGTCAAAGGTTGATGCGTTGGGCTTTATATATTCAACAGTTTGATGTAAATATAGAGTATTGCCCAGGAAAAGAAAATGTAGTTCCAGATTATTTAAGTAGACAGCCAGAGTCCACAGAAGAGGAAGTAATGGCTATTGATTTGGAAGACAGGAATCAGCGTACTCTGAATGAGTTAAGAAGCATTGGTCAACGACAACGTGAGGATCCATGGATGAACATGCTCATATCTTTCCTTGAAGGAAGTTTGATAAGGGGAACACCGGCGTACACGGAAGCTAGTAAGATAGCTCAAGATTACACATTTTATAATGGATTGTTATATAAGTTTGTGGACTCTGACCATACACGATTAAGGATCGTTGTACCTGCGATTTTTCAGAGAAAAATGGTATGGTTAGCCCATAGATCGTTCGGACATATGGGAGTCGACAAAACAGTCTCGATGCTGAAAGAAGCATGTGTATGGCCGAGACTGAGAGAAACTGTAAGGGATACACTAAATACATGTGATCTATGTCAAAGGATTAAACCAAATGCATTTTTGATGAGACAAAAGCCTATACCATTGTTGCCCGAGAGGCCAGGTCAAATCATTTCTATTGACAATTTCGGACCTTTGCCAAAGGCTAGGCGAGGAAATCGACACATAATGGTGGCTATGGAAGTTTTCACAAAAATGGTTGTCCTTGCTCCCATACAGAAGACTAGTACCAAACAGGTGTTAAAACGACTCAAAGAAAATGTGATACCGATTCTGGGAAAACCCGAGAATTTGTTGTCGGATCACGGTAGTTGTTTTACAAGTGTGGAGTTCAGACAGGAAATAGAAAGACTTGGAATACGTCAGATTTTGTCAAGTATTCTCCATCCTGAGGCAAATCCTGTGGAAAGAGTGATGAGGGGACGGCCAAGTATTGTAGAATATACTGTGCCGAAGAAAATTGGAAATGGATAGATATCCTGGATATTATCGAATTTTGTATAAACAATACAATCCATGAATCTACAGGAGAGATACCAATAACGTTACATCGGAATGAGCAACCAGAGAGACCTTGGAGTCTGGTAATTCCTAGGCCAGCAGACGCTCAGCCTGGAAGAGATGTACGTATTAGAAGAGCCTTTGAGCATCTAAAAGCTCAAGCCGATAGAATGCAAAGAAGAAATAGGTACAAGAGGTATCATCGGCCACTATTAGCAGGGGAAATGGTGTTAGTAAAATGACCAGCCATTTCGGATCCAAGGAACCGTGTGTACAAGAAGTTCCAGAAAATGTACCACGGACCGTATCAAATAATAAGAGATTTGAGAAATAATGCTTATAGAATTCGGCACTGTGAAACGAATCACGAAGTGACCATGAACTCCGCGAATTTAAAAGTATATTACCCTCCCGAAGACTTCGATGAAGCCAATGAACAAGCCCTAGTCATGGAACAAATTAGAGATGATGAATTCACTTTTGACAAAAACGAGAGTAAGGTAGAAAAAGAAAACAGAGCCCAACCATTCGAGTGCGAATGCGAATTGGAGAAACTGTATTGGGAGATAAGAGAAATAATTGACTTTGTTGAAGAAGAAAATTTCAATTTAATAAAGGAGAATGATGAAATAAAGAAACGGGTAGGGATAGACCACACCCGTAAAGAAGAATGAGGTTCTGGAAACTTGTAGTCCAGATAAATAAAAAAGGAAAGAAAGGGTAGGGACAGAGCGTACCCAACCTACACAATTACCGGATATGACTTAAAAGGAGGAAAAACAAAATAACTTGGTATTTTAAAGGAATAAAAATGAGAAGGTACGGATAAACGTTATGATGGCTTCGACAATTAAAGAAAAATAAGATTTTATGAATAATTGAAATAAATTTCCTGAAAAATTTTCGAAAATTTATTTACCTAAGAAGGGGAGAGATGAACCCATGTACCATTGGCTCAAAAGGGGTCGAATCCGTGTATATTTGTGAAAGGAAGGAAATAAATATACAGTCTTAAATGGAACATAGAAAGATTTCAAGCAAGGATGCTTACATAACGTTGCGTAAGAAGTTAGACCCAGGTGGCCGATATATGAGATCATGCCTGACTCATTGATAAAGAGCCAATCACGAGTATAAATAGACTGAGTGGAAAGTTTCAGCTGTATGAGAGAGAAGCACGTTTCGGAAATCGCCCTTACTTTGCATTAAAACGGCAACAGCGCAACTGTGCCAGAAGAAGAAGAATTAGATTTAACCCATTTGGAAGAATAAAAGTAAGTAAATAAATACAGTACTGTGAATCATTTCGGATTAGAGATTTTTGTGTAGAGAAAAAGCTTTTAATAATTGTCCAGGAAAGAAGTGCAAACGTAGCCATACGTCATAGGGGAATTACCGAGGCCCGAAGAGTGGGGAACTAAAAATCAACAGCAACACCCACACAGCTGAAGACTAAAAATTATTTAATATCTCAGAAATGCACGATCGATTTTCATGTGCAGTGAGGTCATTTTACGTTTAGAAAACGAGCTTTCTGGAGATATAATTTTTATAATTGTGCGAAAATTATTTAAAAAGTTGGTCACGAAAAGGACTATGATTTTATCTTTTTTTGACTAAAGAGTATAAAACTCCTGGCAGCACCAAGCCAATCATGCAGTTTCAAACAGCCCGAGGGGGCGTCACTGTGCTACATCGCACATCGAAAGCAGTTACTAGTCAGCCCAGGGGGGCGTGACGTTGGAGCATCATCATGCAGTATTATTCCGTCCAGGGGACGTGAAGCTACATCACGCCGTATTCGAACGTATGAACCTCAGGGGAGGTCATACCGTACAACAAGTAGAAGCAGTAAATGCAGTTTCCGATAGCCCAGGTGGGCGAGGTATCGAGAACCAACGTGCATCCATAAGGAGTAGCCAAGAAGTATTATTACAGTATCGCCGTGTGGAGAATTAGGAAATCCTAGTTACAGGATTTAGTTCCGACAGTATAAAGTTTACAGTGAAAAGTTCAGTAATTACAGTCAAAGCAGGCTGCGAACTTAGGACCAAGGGCGATAGGTCTTAAATTAAACGACCAAAAGGATCATAACGTATTGAAGTACCGTAACAGCGAGATAAACATTCTATCAACTTTAAAGAACCCGAGCAGGGACGGACAGAATAAGGTTCGCAAAGTATTCTGGAAGGATAGGAATTCGAGAACCGAATAAGCGGAGAGGAGAAGGAAACTCTAGACATTGTTTCAAGGAAGCAGACGAACTAGTAAAAAGCACTAAGATACGAAGAGTATTAGTTACTAGAAATCAATAGGTCACCGATAGATTATCTAGGGGACCGTGGACAGAACAGATTTTTGCTAGACCAACCAATAGGGTCTAGAAAGGAGCCGTTCGAGTTAATAAGAATAGCAGATCATCAGGAAACGGGAATTGAAGGAGTACTATTGCAGGGAGGAAATGGATGGTTCGAGACTTTCACATTCTGGCAAGATAGGAAGCCGACATTTACTAAATTTCACCCTTGGAGACGGGAGGTTAAGAAGTCACGTGTGATAGGCTTAATAGCAGCCTTAGTGATTAGAATCTGTGAAGTGTAAATATATATAATTTGTGTTAAGAAGTAATATTTTTCAGTGTTTTTATCGTGTATTATAAACGAATACACCAGTGTATTTTAAAAATGTTATCAGTGTTAAATGTATTTGAATTAAATGTGTGTCAAGATATGTCAGTACATGAAATGAATCTGTACAAGATGGTGTAATCACAAAATAGTGGGCAAAAAATGAGACATGGCAAGAGAAGGAAGGTCAGGGACCGACCTATAACATGTGAGTAAATATTTTCATTATGTTTTGTGTTGGGAAAGTGTTTGTGTACAATCCACCGGAGTTTGAGGTAGAGGGATGTTTCTAAATAACAAATAACAGAATAAGAGCGCGGTCTGAACAAATAAAATTTGAGAAATTATAAATAATTATGTGAAAAGAATAAATCATGTAGAGGAAATGTATGGAATAAAATGTCAGTGTATTTGACGAATACTATAAAAGCAAGCGTACTACTAATAATAATAATATAAAAGAAATATAAATAAAGATTAAATTGAAGGATATGAAAGTAAGAGCGTTTGAGCCTTAATAAAAGTATAAAGACATGGTGTTAATGCATGTTCTTAAAAATATAGCGATTATTGTCAAGGGAAAGGATTAATATAAAAATTGAGATACGGATCAATTGTTGATGTTGAGTCTATCAGTTCTTTGGAAGACGCTAGGCCTTAAAATAATGTATAGCGCATTGTAGCGCATTAAAGTAAATTGTCACGCTAGGAATGCGTAGAATATTAAGGTATTTGGTAAATTACTTATGAGGGACAATTGATTGCGGTAATTGAGCCATGTTAAAGTCCTCCAATAGTGACGTAGATCACGAGGCCATGTGTGTTTTATTGTATTGTAATAGGGAGAAAATGTATGGTATTATGAGCGCAGGTAATATAGGCCACGGCCGACCCTAAGTCGCATTTGTGTAAGTCCTCCAGTAATGGGAATGGTTCCCGAGGCATGTTAAGAGAGTCGAACCTAGACTCGTCTAGTTGAAGCCCCTAAGTATTCGTCGTTGTATGTGAATTACTCTTACCAATCAATGATGACCCTTCATAATTAATAAATGCCAAGGTTACGAAAGTGGTTTTTGAACCTAATAATGTTGTTGAAAGTATATGAAAGAAACGCCAGGTCTCCCCAGAGAACTGAAGAAAAGAAAGATCTGTTTTAAAAGCATTGAGTATAACGGCCACGCATGGGCAAGGCGGGAGGTTCCCCTCTTAGCCATAAATCTCGCCCAAGTGATTACGGTCCAACCCTTGTATTGTAAGTGTGCTAGGTCAGAAGGGACCGTCTGAGAGAAGTAATAATACACCGTGAGTGTTTAAAAGTTGTTAATGACCCGGGATTTGAACCGAGGTCCTTGTAGATGAAAGTATCGCTTGCCAGTTCAGATCGTAGCTTTCTTATGTGATAATAGTCTTATAAGACAAATTAATAAATAAAAATCCCTAATGTAATGTTGTAGGGATGTAGGATTCCATGAGTTCAATGAAGATAACTATATTCCGGGAGTAATCATAGTTTTTGAATTTGTCAAGTAATCTTTGTAACTCTGGAGTACACAAGTATTTTCCCGATCACTGTAGTGAATTCGTGAAACTTGAGAGAGATGGTAATGTTGAGAACATTGTTGAATGCCCAAACATTTAAGTAGAGAAGTAACATGTACTTTAAATATTTGTTTGATGATAAGAAACTCATAAAATAGTTATTGAGGTGTATGAAAGAAAGACACCGTTATTATGGGAAGATATCTAGCCATTGGAGCTCGTGATTATGTTGAACTTTAAGATAGATACTTTATGGAAGTGAAAATAATTATGAATTGTTGGTTTGAAGGAAACCATGTATTTTAATACAATATTTGTTTGATTTTTAGATATTCCTTGTTCACTTTGAACAAGTAGAAGGATTGGGTCAATAGTTTATTTGTTTGTAGCGCCATAATTTTGGTTAATTAAATGTTTTGAAATAGGAGTTGATTGTGTTGTTATTTTTGGAAGTGTATCCTCTATTTAATCCAAAATGTGTAAGTCACAGAGTGGGAGAACGTAACAAACCCCCGAAAATCCAGATTTGAGCATTGCTGGCATACTGTGATTTGCATATTTCTTGTTGGAAGGGCACAGTACTTTGGCATGAAACAAGTAAGAAAATATTGTACGAGGAGCATATCTTACACTTCAAGCACTTTGGCACGAAACAAGTAAGAAAACATTGTACGAGGAGCATATCTTGCACTTTGGCACGAAGCAAGTAAGGAAACATTGTACGAGGAGCATATTTGCACAATGTTTTCTCATTTGTTTAATACCAAAGTGTTCCGAGTGCAAGATATGCTCCTTGGTCAAAATAAGACCATTACTCATAAGATATTAAGTTTACGACCAATGTTTAGAGGAACTTCCCACACCTCTCACACTAATGCCGATTCCTCTAAAACAGCTGAAGGTTTTGAGTGCACCTGTACAGAGGAGCAAATTAGTAACGCTGCCATTAGTGTAGTCATTTCGTAGCTGAGGTAAGCGATTTTCTTGTAATAGAATTCCATGCTATATTAGAGTTGAAGCTAGCGTGAGGTTGAATGATGATGTTAACATGAATATACCGGTGTCAGTTCTAATTATTGGCGGTGTTCTCTTACCTGTTCCAATCAGACATGACGCATAAAATTATTGAGGATGACATATTTGAAAATTGAAGAGAGTGATATTATTATGTTAACAAATACAGTATAATTGTAATTGGAGTGCCTCAAGCTAGATAGTAAAGAATTCCTTCCCATGGCACTTAAAATACTGATGCAATATACATAGGAAATTTAAGGTCGCATGCCGAGGTTACCTCCTGATTGAACCGTGTAAATGGTGATGGATGGAAGGACGTATGAATGAGTTCGGATAATATTTAGGATAGGCTATTATAGAAAGGTTTATAACATTGTGATTATTATTTTTGTTATTATTAATACTATTATGACTATTATTATTATTATTATTGTCAGAAAGAAGCTTGGGTCACAAAGAACACCGTACGTCATGGATGCTAACAGTATGGCCATTATTGTCCAAACTCTTTTCCCAACACATCCAACAATCCCTGAGCAAAATTTCGATGTAGATATTGAAATTCCTCTTTTTATTGAGGATGAGTTGAGTAGGGCTACTCAGTCTCTGCGAAGCAAAAAATCCCCTGGTCCTGACGGCATCTCAAATGACATTCTCAAATTAATAATCGATTTACATCCACAATTAATATTACGAATGTTCAATGAGTGTCTAAAAGCAGGAGTGTTCAGCATCTGCTGGAAGGTCTGTCGTCTGGCGCTCATAAATAAGGGAAAGGGAGACCCGGATTTACCATCATCATACCGCCCTCTGTGTATGCTTGATACAACAGGGAAGCTCTTTGAGAAGCTTCTGAGGGTCAGGTTGCGCCAAGCGATCATGGCAGCGGGCGACTTATCATCAAGACAATATGGATTTCGAACGAGAAGATCGACCCTGGATGCGATACAAGAAATTTTTGCAGCTGTCCAGCGGGCGGAGAATTACACCCACCACTCCCGTCGTGTGGTTCTCTTTGTTACTCTTGACGTAAGAAATGCATTCAACTCTGTCAAGTGGAGTGACATGCTGAATGCGTTGGAGAATACGTTTCATGTTCCAAATTATCTCCTACGGATGATAAATTCCTACTTGAAAGATCGTTCGTTGCTTCATAACACGACAGAAGGACAACGCAGGGTAGGGATCTCAGCCGGAGCAGCACAGGGTTCGATTTTAGGGCCAGATCTATGGAATATCCTAGTAGGTTATGCAAATGACGTTGCTGCTCTTGTAGCAAGAAGAAGTGTCGAGCAGGCACAGTTGCGACTCAATATGGTAATGCGTACAATCAATAGTTGGATGGAAGAACATGGTCTGTCTCTAGCACTTAGTAAGACAGAAATTGTAGTCCTAACAAAGAGAGAATTCAGACAAAACTCCCAATACAGGTAGGAGACATACAAGTAGAGACGCGGCCAGCAGCAAAATATCTGGGCCTCATGATCGACAATAAACTGAATTTTGGAGAACAAATTAGACGGACTGCAGATAAGGCGGCAAGAGGAGTAACGTCTCTCAGTCGGCTAATGGCCAATGTTGGTGGGTCAAAATCTAGTAAGAGGAGATTACTGATGACAGCCATCCATTCAGTTCTGCTGTATGGAGCGGAAATATGGGCGGATGCCCTGGATAAGGAAATTTGTAGGAAATCACTAGCACAAGTGCAGAGGCGGGGTGCTTTACGCGTGGCATCTGCTTACCGCACGGTCTCTGAAGAAGCAGTTCTTGTTATTGCTGGGATAATTCCAATTTTTTTTTCTAGCGAAAGAACGCAAGTACATTTACTGGAGGAAATCGGAAGTAGGTTTACAAAACGCAAGACGAACAGCAAGAGCACAAACCTTTCACAATCGGCAGATCAAATGGGAGCAAGGACACCGAAGCCAGTGGACTAGGAGAATGATACCCCAGGTGCAGGTTTGGACAGAGAGAAAACATGGTGAGGTTGGTTATTATCTCACTCAGTTCTTGACTGACCATGGATACTTCTGTTCTTATCTTAAGAAGATGGGGAAAGTGGATTCACCAGATTGTATCTACTGTGTTAATGAGGTAGATAATGTTAATCACACCTTCTTCTCTTGTGGACGGTGGGTTCAAATTAGGCAGTCTCTTCAAGATCACATTGGTGTAGAGATATCTCCCGACAATATTGTTGCGGTAATGCTACAAAATGGAGAACATTGGGAACTTGTAGTAAGTTTTGTTGAAGATATCCTCCGAACAAAGAAGACGGATCTGGATCGCCACTGAAGATGATTCATTACGGAAGAGTGCCCTAGGGGCAAATATAAAATGACTCTAGCCTGAAGTAATGTGTTAAACGGTTCCAGGCTAGTGTTCAGAAGTAACGGGGGAGTTTTAGTCGGTAGTCTGCTACTATTATTATTATTATTATTATTATTATTATTATTATGCCACAATCATTAATACTAGCATTTAACAGTACTAATTTACTCTTTATTGATCATCATAATGAACCTGTATTTCAGGATTTTGTACAGATTGATGACATTAATGTAAGTTTACTGTAATTCATTGCCATTGGCTGAAATTAAATCTTTATTATATTGCGTGTAAGAGAGGGTCATGAGCCCTAACTGCGTCATAAATAAATACATAAATAAATAAATGAATGAATGAATAAATAAAAAATAAATAAATAATCCCGGACAACATGTACATAGTTATAATTTTATAATTGATTGAACATTGAGCAATTGCAATTGCAGCTTCGTTAATTTTAATCTCCGTATTATCTAATCAAATAACTCTTTGCAGGCACTCAAAACGGTGATGTGCCCAATTAAATAGTGTGGGGATTAACACTTTAGTTTTCACACTTTCTTACCTGTAAATAATTACTTTTTTTTTGAGTCGTTTCGGCCATCAATGGACCACGATGTTTTTCACTCATATGATCAATGTAATGCTTGTTTTCTTGTCTGCCAGTAGATCTGCATTCTTGACGAATGTTCAGCCGTTCTTCCGTCCACTTGCAGTGAGGGCGAGGCATCACAGATGTTAAAGGGTGTAGATTACTGTTTGATTCAACCGCCTTCCTGAACAGGTTCCTATTCCTAACCAGAGCTTGATTGATTCGAGCTTCTGTTAGGTCCTTTTAACTAATTATTAACATTGAATAATTATACACTTTCCTAACTAAGGGTTTGCTTAGGTAACCAGATCATAATAGAAGCATTACTTCCAAGAAGCAACAACAAGATTTCCTCGAAACTTATTGCCTAATAGATCTGGTGGTGAAGAACAAGTAGTTCCTTGACGAACTAAAGAGCCTACTTTTATAAAATTAGTACTTAGAGAATCGGCACCCCAAGAAAGACCATACGTGAAACGATTGGGAGAGTCGATCGCTTCCATTATCTCGATAATAATTACAATACCGTATTGCCTCGGGTACTGGGTGCAAGTTTCGTTATTTGACGCCCAGATGGCAGCTTGCATGTCAAATTTTGTTGGTCCTTGGAGCGCTATGAAAGTCAAGGAGGTTGGATTTCAAAGTTCCTTGACTATAGCGCATTCTAGTATAGAAAGGAGGAACTTTTGTGTTGTCGAAATATCCCGAGATTAATTTTGCCATTATGAACACGGCCTAATGAATTCAAATAGGTCCATACCAATGGTTCAGACGACAAACTTAGATTTCACTGATAAACCGAATGCCTATTAGAGCCTAAAGTTAGATTTCACTGATGGACTGAATACCTACCAGATTACAAACTAAATATTAAAATGTATTAAGAGCAGTTAAAGAAATGTCTTAAGATGTGGGGTCATTCTCAGCACTTGCAGATTTGTTTTTGGGGTTTGCTCATCATATAGCCTAACTGTGTTGTGTTAAAATTACCCAGGTGAATCAAATCTTACGCGTTGAGACTCTGTGTTAACACAGTAAACACAGCTAGTATTGTCTCAGTTGCGTGTGTTTACTCAGATGTCGCAATCATACGGAACTTAATCAGTAATCGCATAGACGGGTTTGCTCTCCGTGCGGGTCGAAATCACGCATCGATGATCTTGGAAGCGGGAATTATTCGTGGCTGGATGAACTTGAGGAATCCTAGGTCGATGATGGATATTAGTTCAGTGTGTAGCAAGGTGGAGGAGGCATCACTCCTCACATCCTACAAAGTGGCAGTACGTATGTAGGGGAAGCAATACGCGGAGAGAATTCTGCAACATATTGGGTATCTCACGGAAGAGGAGTCAGGCACCTTTTCTATGTTGTTTCTGAAACTATTTTCAATTGCCTTTAGGTGGGGGTAGATATGAGCAGGCACGAGCTTTGTTCTCGTTTCCCTTCTTAATTAGGTAACATGTATGCATTATTAGTTCTCCGGTTGGCCTCCACAAGCCGTGAGTAACCTACTGCTCATACCTTGTGAAGTTTACATGTCCGTTGGACTATCATCCGTGTAGTATAATAGCGTTTAAAATTGTAATACTATTCAGTTATTTATTTATTATGCATTTAAATGCTATGTAACATATTATCTGCTTGGGTTAAATATTAATTTATCTAATTCAAAATCTTATAAAATAATGGCAACTGAATGTCAATAACAAACGCGCGAGAATTATCATAATTATTAGAATATTACAATAAAGCGATCAAGTATAGAAAATAATCTGACAATTTCTTCCACCACTGTACATTAGCTATGAGGTAAATGAACAATTTATTTTTATAAGGATTCATTGATTAATTTTAAAAATTGTTTAAAAATTTAACTGCGTTTTTGTTATTGCGAACTGTAACATAACAAGTAGTTCCATGACGAATTAAATAACCTACTTTTCTTTAGATTCATGCGAATGATTGATCTACATAGACCTATCTAGTGAACCCTTAATATGATTGCCACATATTAATGTTTCATATTTCTGGTCTGTGTGAGGACGAAAGATGACATTTGAAGGAGGCTTGCTAGTATGTTGAAATTTAGAAGCTACCTGGCAAGAAGAAGGGAGCCTGACATCCTGTTCAAACAATGGGGCTGGGGTGAGTTTGGAATGCAACCCGGACTGAAGAAAGGGACACAACCCGTTAGCTGGAGTTCAAGAACCTAGTTGGCGCGTTGGACAAAATGAGTCACCCTTAAAAGCGTCTGTTCTTTGTGAGACAAGGGAAACGACTGTGCGTCGACGCCTACGTGGGGGGGGGGGGGGGTCCGCATTTTACCGCGAGTTCAGAAACAGCACCCCAACCAATAAGAAATGAGGACGCGGGGCCTTCCGCGCTATTTCGAAGATACGGCATCAGATGAAATTAAGGAGGGAAATTGATTACGATTAATTGCTCGATCAAAATAAAACCCGCATGGCATAGATGTTCGATTCACATCAAGACAAATCCCTGATATGTGTTGTGTGTCTGTAGGACTACTGGTTGAATAATTCGATATTTTATTCAGTCCCGCCCCAACTTTTCGGACTAAAATGTATAAATACTGAGTGGAGTGTTCACTGATAAACATTATTATTTCATTCGTCGACAGATTGTGAAGGCTGACTACGCTCGTTCTACATTACTATTTTGGGAAGTGACAATGTCTGTTAATATGCAAGTCACTGGACTTAGCAAGTTTCGAGCCAGTAAAAGAGCGGAACTTAAACTTTGATAAAATCATTGCTCTTAGGAGATGAAATTCTACCGCATCTCAGGTGTATAAATTAATGTGTTCTGCGTGTGAAACGTTCTAGATAGCTTTTTGCTATACGTGAGGGACAGTCATCGCTAAATATTGCTATCAGGACTTGTGGGTGGATACAGCAATCCACGCTAGCAATCTATTAGGGATATTGTGTGAGGCACTATTTTTAAAACGAACTGACATTCTATTTTGAAGCAGCCAGCCAGAAATGGAGACCGTGGTATCAGCAGCTGAAGGAAGAATGGTGCTACTGAAATCGAACACGGGAATGATTGGGTGCTAAGCGCACATGGTTGGGGTCATGCCCAGGAAACGTCAACGATGGAGGTGGCTGAAAAGGATCAGTACAGAATGATTTATTTCATTATGTAGCCTAGTTTTGGTAATCGGGGAATCCTTGTATATATTGTGTAGTTGTTTTGTTTTCTTTTGTGTGATTAGAGTGTTTTTGTTTACCGACCACTATTTTAATTTGTGAAGAGTATCGTGGTTATTCTTTTGTATTTCATTACAATTTGTGCGGGACAGTCGATTAAATTGTACTCGTGTGCACTGAGTGTGTTTTTTTATGACAGATACAGCAAATGAGCGGACTGTATCGCTGATGATAAGTGAAGCTTTGGTTAGGTAACGCAATTACAGTGTAGGGGGGAAAATGTGATATTTTGTGTGAGAAACTTCGGGTTACACAGGCTGTAAATTTTATGCGATATTGCATATTTTCTTAGCGAGAAGAATTCAGTTTATGTGGTAATCATTCTCTTGTATTTGAGCACGTAGTAACTTGTTGTGTGTTGGAGCAATATATATATTATTTTGAGGTTTATCTGTGATCTGGAGCAAATTGAAGGTGATGTGTGTTGTACGAAGGCATGGGTCTATTATTATTATTATCCTGCGCGGGGTCTGGCCGAGGTCAGTTACCTGTCGGCTGCATGGCGTCGAAGACAGGACTCATAAGGATGATGTCACTGTTAAGTTTTCTACAGATCCCAAATTGCATGGTGCAGTTTTGAGGACAGATCTACGAGTTGATATGTGTTTTATTCCAGAGTGTGATTGTTATTTTTTTTCTTCGGATCTCTAGCGTGTGGCTGAGAGACAATTTGAGACCTGCCTGGTGTTGACACAATGACGAGAGCTGGATATTCCAGACTGCAAAGGCTCAGATCTCAGATAAGGACAGAGGGCCCATTAGGGCCGAGGTGCGTGCTCCGTGATAACGATCAGTTAAAGCCTGTATAATTCGAAGCAAATTAGATTAATATTTGGTGCAAGTTCTTCACATTGGAAATGCAGTTCATGATTATGCTGATTTGTATTTTGTTGCCTTGTTGGCTACTGTCTCGTAATTATTGTAAATATCTTATCGCATTTTATGCGCCCCTGTAACTTTGGTGTGTTCGGGAAACGATCGGTTTATCCATGAGTTAGTTACGGACGACCACGATTGTATTTTCACCCTGTTTCTGTAAGACCTTTTTAGGCAGCTTGATTTTGTGTGCTTTTGGCACTGATATAAATACTTCTCGCGGAAGTAATGTGTATTTTTTAGTAATGGGTAGTGTGGTCGATTGTCATGTCATTTTGTGTTAGCCATTAAGTGTGGATCCCGATGCCAAGGCGTGGTGAAAAATGTTCATGGATATGCGTCCTGCGATCTGGTTCTATGGAAGCATATCTCATGGAAATATGTACTCATTCTAACCGTAGTCTTGCCAGTAAAAACCGTCAACACAATACACGCAACAATAAGAGGAGTAAGGACGAGGTCCATGATTTGGTTTATTTGCTGCTGTAATGTTGATTCAGAGTAACTTATTATTTGATTGTTTGATGTTGAGTTCATAAATATGGGTGTCATAAGGGATTTTTGTGTCATTGTTGTGTCATTCTTATCGGGATATTAAAATATTTGTTTTCTTTGACGTTGAGTCATCTTTGATAATTACATTCTCCTTATGTCACCTTCAAATTATGGAAGCAAAGTACAAAATATCCAACTTCACGACGATGAACTGTACACCCCCGAATAAAGTCTCTTGTACGCTTCCTCAAGGGGACATTCCTGTACATTAGCTATGAGGTAAATGAACAATTTATTTTTATAAGGATTCATTGATTAATTTTAAAAATTGTTTAAAAATTTAACTGCGTTTTTGTTATTGCGAACTGTAACATAACAAGTAGTTCCATGACGAATTAAATAACCTACTTTTCTTTAGATTCATGCGAATGATTGATCTACATAGACTATCTAGAATAAAGACGAAATTAAGTTGTCAATGCTGATATTTTTGATTAGTTCGAAATATACCTGAAATAGTCTAGCCTAACAGAGCACTATACGTGGCAGCCTAGGTAACTGAATATATTCTTAGTTCCATCTCTTAAGGTACAGAATGCACATACAACATTTGGTTGAAGTCCAATTTGAAATCCAATGTACAGCATGGACGTCACTTGCAGGTAGACAGTGGTTTGATCTGTGCGCGTAAAATCATGATGGCAACACTGGCATGTATGTGTTGCTCAGAATTAATTTGAAATATTATGATCTATTGTTGTGCCAATGTTGAAAGAAATCCATTTGTTACTATCGAAGTTACATGCATTTAAAAATTGGACCTATCAGCATGTTTAGAATCATGTTGGCAACACTGCCATGCCATGCATGGCTCCTGAAAATTATAGTCTAGAATGCTATTATCTATGTGTGTGCCAATATTGGAACGGTTGGCTTGCATTACTTCTGAGATATCCAACATAGAGCTCAAATTCCAATTGTGATTTGAATGCATAAAAGAAGTGACAATTGAAATTTTCTCTTTCCAGGAACGTTGGAATTGTGTTTCTAACTTTTGTAGTTTGGAGAAATAAAAGTTTGAAATCTGTTCCTTCTTTTTCGCTATACAAATTGCTGTAATTGGCAGGTATTTATCATCTTCGACTAATTGAAATATTAGTAGTGTTTGGTTTATTTTAATAATCCAGTATTTGAAATACTTGAGTACTTGGAATTTTCGAATGATTTGAACAACCGAAGTATTCAGACACCCACATTGTTCGAATATTCGATTCCTTTGAACATTCAAATAATGTATTGGAATGTCAAATTGGTGAATATTCGAATGGTTATGTACAGCCCAAATAGCGACAATCATCACTATCATCGTTAGGTTCATTAAATCTTACTTACTTATGGCTCGGCATTGGCTCTAGGATAATGTCGAGTTACGATGAGAACACCAGAAATGTTGGCGCTGAGGCTTGGTTAACCATTGTTTGCCCACATGTTCTCCGGAGAAGGATCCAGTGGTTGTGGTACCATGTTCACCAACACAAGCTAAATTCCGTTTGCTGTGGTCCACAGCTCTACTCCAGACCGCATCATTAGGCCCACCTGTGCAAGAGCAACGGACTATGTGCCTTCTGAGACCACCTCATTATGTACCAAGGTTCTGCAGTAAAATAAACACGGTATTTACACGCTGGTAAGCATTTCCGACGAGCAAGCCACGTTGATATTGAATCATTGCTGCCAACTGTCCAGTAGACAGGAGGAGACAGAGGACATTCACTGGGGAGAAGGAAAGAAGGAACATACGAGGGCTGTTTCTGAAGTGCGACATACAGACGAAGAGTCATCTAATTGTTCATTGTTTGCACTTTCTTACAAGAAATATATAGGCTAATATTCAGATCACTGATACTTTCAATTTCAAGCTGGTTTCTTTCCAGAGCTAGGCCTTATGAAAATGAAAAGCCACAGCCAAATTCCAGTCGACCGACCGGGAGTGAAATTTTGACAGGGAAAACCAGAGTATCCGGAGAAAAACCTGTCTGCCTCCGTTTTGTCCAGCACAGAACTCACATGAAGTGGCCGGGATTTGAACCACGGACACAGCTGTGAGAGGCCGGCGTGCTGCCGTCTATAAAGCCACGGAGGCTTTGTTGACATAAGGTATTAATTTTCATAAGATGCTTTCTAACAATACATTCTGCAGGATCCAGCTCCGTAAAAGTGACTTGATATCTTTTAACGTTTCTTATGTTACTGGGTGGTCTACCTTCACTACCATTTACCAGGTGGCATAAGCCGTTTAGGAACACAATAAAGCGTGAGATGGTAGAAGAATACATAAAATATAGGCCCTTCATGTATTAACATATAAAATAGTGAATATCGACAATTTGGTATTTAAGATACTTGGCGCAGTGTTACGCTTGATGGATTCTTGAAATATAAGAAGTCATTTTTCAGTGTCGCCTGAATAATCTATAATTAGAAGATTTTCAGTTGGTCGACACGAGTGAGCGTGCATTAGAATAGGCAGGGGATTGATTATAAGTAATTTCCTAGTGCCCCAAATAAATTACATGAATTATTTATACGCTTGATAAAACACTTATTACAAAGCTGGGGCTAAATTGGATGACTACTTTCGTTCGTCAAGCGAACATCATCAGATCGTGTCTCAGTCTCAATTTAGATTCAGTGGACACGTACAGTATATAACACTTACGTGCAACAATATTTACAATTATTAATCTAGAGAAGTTTATATTTAAACTTTGAGACGAGTCGAATTGTTTAACTAGTTTTTAAACCAGTTTTATCCTAAATTGAGCCTAAGTGAACAGGATCTGATGACGTATGCGTGATAAGCTATTCAACTAAATCCCCCATTTTGTGAGAAGTGTTTCTTCATATATTTATTTCAGGCACCAGGTGATTAAATTAATTGTTATCCCCCCCCCCCCCCCCCCTTTACACTCGTTTTGACCGGCTGAAAATATTTCAACACTGAAAATAGTTACAAATGTTTCGATTCTTTGCATACATTTGTACACAATGCAAGTTGGAAAATATTCTTATTTTCCGAAAAGATCATATCTATATTAAATGATGGATTTAGAGTGTAAGACATACTCAACCAACAACTTACAGTAGTTAAACAGGGCTGATGATCAATATGTCCCTAGCCGCAAACGAGAATATGGAAATGATTTCGCACATTATTATATATATTTATGCTTTTTTTTTGTCAATCGTTCTCATATGCTAAGCAAAAAGAAAAGGATCCTTCAGATAGCACGGCGTAACTTCTTCTCTGTAAAGACTATACGGTTATGTTATGCATCTCACCAGCAATTGGCAGACGTTCAAATCGTAAGTGCAGAATATTTTTTTGTGTGGAGACGACCATTTGGCAAGGTTTCCTCCAGCTTGTTTAGACTTAATAATCTCTCGCTTCTCCAAATCCTTTCGCTTATATCAAACTCATAAAAATGCGTCTTTAAGACTGCCTCCCTGACGAGAACACCAGGTGCCCAATACGATCGCATTAACAGCCAGTAAATCGTGGTGGAGGACCTCGCCATGAAGTAATGATGAGAGACATTTACTCAGAAATGAAAATCGGTAGTGTATTAAATTAGACCAAGAACGTATAACTATCCCTGGGAGTGCCCTCTGGTAACCATCAAGGAGGCCTAGAAGATCTTTACTCTTCAGATTTACATGATAAATACTTGTTGCCTTGGTAACATATAGGAGGCCTAGATGATCTTCACACTTCAGATTTACATGATAAATACTTGTTGCCTTGGTAAACATATAGGAGGCCTAGATGATCTATACACTTCATATTTAGATGATGAATACGTGTTACCTTGGTATTCATATAGGAGACCTAGATGATCTTTCACTTCAGATTTAAATGGTGAATACTAGTTGCCATGGTAACCATATAGGAGGCCTAGATGGCCTTTACACTTCAGATTTAAATGATGAATACTTCTTGCCATGGTAACCATATAGGAGACCTAGATGGCCTTACACTTCAGATTAGATGATGAATACTTTTTACCTTGGTAACTATATAGGAGGCCTAAATGGCCTTACATTTCAGATTAGATGATGAATACTTTTTACCTTGGTAACTATATAGGAGGCCTAGATGATCTTACACTTCAGATTTAGAAGATGAGTACTTGTTGCCTTGGTTAAGAGACTTAGTCATTTGCCATCAATCCATGTTTTTTTATGTGTAACATCTTTCCACTCGGTATCTGGATATTTTTGTGGCACTCGGTAGCTGGACATTTTTGTGGGAGTGATTTTGGAAAAGGAACGGAAGTGGATGGGACAGAAGTGCATGAGACGGAAACAATGAGCGCGCGTGGTGGCGGAGATCGGTACAACGACGTACTGTAGGCCACGTGGCTATGGGGAATGTATATCGCATACAGTTTAGTTCAAGGTTTGGAGACCCCATTTACGATATTCCTACAATAAATCAACTCAAGTTGTCGTTCTTTGGTGTGAAAATATTCATTATATCATATTTACTGAAAACAATTACGAGTTATTAAATCTTCATACTTTTGCTGTATTCCAATTTAATGTAAGCACTCGATGTAATGTCAGCCATGTGGCTATGTGGAATCTATATCGCATCAATAAACACTCCAAACAACGTAGGGATTCAGTAAATTAACTCCGACTACTAACTATCATTGAAACTTCGGTGGTCTAAACGTATCACTGGGAGAAACACATTTAATATACCTTCTGCACACCTAATTTTTAATCGCGCCTATACTTGGCAGTACGCTCTATCGGCAATTTTCAATAACATCGCTGGCATGGGTTCACTAACTGGCCGGTATAGAGCGCAGCTCGCTTCGAGTAGGCAGTGGATTGCTCCTATTATGTTTATATCTGTAGGCTATTTTGCATGCAACATAGTCAAATTAGTGAAATATAGTTCAGACGACAGATCTGCTGCCATTTTGTCTGCAACCGAGACGGCTCAGCTTTTTAAAGCCACTTTTGCACTATAATATTACAATATACACTTTTAATTTTCCTTTGCAAAATGCACAATATGTCATCAATCGATTAAGATACAACTTTTTAGCAAATAACAATTATGATTTATCAACCGTCAGGACTTGGCACTGGAATTTTACAAGTAGTTATTTCAATGAACAACAGAGTTCACTGTCAACAAGGGATTTGTGCTCCCGGGACACACATAGTAGGATAACATGTCACATGTTACACATCATATGCGACTACTGTAAGGCTCGTTTTTTTTCTTTCAAAATACAAATTAGGCTACGTTTTTTTTAAAAAAGGTGGAATATTGCCTTTCACGGCCGGTGAATAAAAACTCAGCAATTCTTCTAGGTTTGTGCCGTGTCTTGTGTGGGGTTTCGCCTAGGACACCGAGCTGGCTCATCGCCGGGCTCTTAGTGTCCCCGCCCAGACCCCCACTGGAGTAACGATCTGCGCGCTACCTCCCTTTATATAGAGTGCAACTGCACTACTTGACTGCGAGAACTAAAAGCTCAAGCAGCTTTAACCTCCCTATGAAGGCTTCCAAAAAGACACGGCACAAACCTAGAAGAATTGCTGACATTTTTTAAAAAATTATTTGGCTTGGGTGGGGGGGGGGGGGGGGGGTGTTGTAACCTATATTTTATGAGTTCCCCATGACAGTTTTAATGTAGGCTCGTAGGTTTGTTATTTCTTTATATCATGTTATCGTGTTGGCAACGTGGTCAATTGCATTGGACACGTCTGCAGTAGACGCAGTGTCATTATTATTACTATTATTATTATTATTATTATTATTATTATTATTATCATATACATATACTTTTTATTATTAATTATTCAATGTATTTTAGGTCACTTTTGACGAGATTCTGGAGCTTGCTTTGATTCTATGTTGTAAAGAATATAGTATATTTCATTTGTACAGTTTTGGTATATTTAAGTACGGAGAATGGTGGGGGAGGTAATTGCCTGTCACTTGTAGGTGAGATATAAGTCTATCGCTGGTCACGAGAAAGAGTATGTGCCCTTGCAAGTGGTGCTACCTATCCAGAGGGCTAGGACTATGACAAACGAGCTCACTTGTGTCTGTTAGTAGATGGCCTTGTATGAGCTCTGGACGTGGATGCTATCTGACGCCAAGGTATGAACTACTGGATGTGTACGAGAAGGGAAGAAGCCCTTAGGCGTGGAGCAGGGTGTGTCAGACAGCCGAGCAAGGGGACTGCTTGGAGTGGCTTGGGAACAATGAGACAATAAGAATTCTGAGAAGGGACTCCCTGGCAGAGGTGCGGCTTGAGGGACGGGCTGTGGCATTGAGACTGAGTGCACTGCTGAAGGGATTTTGTCTCTCTGGACATTGAGATGACTGGTTGGGTAGAGTGTCTCTCTTGAGTTGAGTGCTTCGTGTTTCGACGGAGGGTGATTGGGTTCTTGCTGTTATGCCACAATCACAGTAGGGCTGATGCCTATGCAAATAATTGTGCAACGTTGAAGAGGACCGTGAAATGTGAAGGCATGGCTGACCAGCTTCAAAGTGGTGTAGAGGTGAAATAGACATATGGGGCAGATGACCGCAATACCGGTAATGTGAAAACCAAATAAGAAATCTTTACAGGCCTAAATAGTATTATTATTATTATTATTATACTATATTATATATATTTTAAAAGCATTTCTTGTGTGTCACTCTTTGTTATTATATTTATCCATTTCTTGCATGCAGCTTCAGAGTATAAAGTAAATTTAAATTGGATAGTTTCTTTTTAGTTAGATGCATGTAAACCTTCCTTCGTCTTTATTAATTTATAGGAGGTTTTGGTAAGGTCTATGTACGAGCCAGTCCTTTCAGAATATCTGCACACGCCCGGAGATAAGAAGAGTTTCTAAAGGGTGGATTTGTTCAATTACAGTACTAATTATGTCATTTGTTTAAATTTTAAAGAAAGGCAATTTATGAGGCAGAATATTCATTTTTATTTAATTTTTGTATCTTTAAAGTTACAAATGGCTTCTCTGGGTGAAGCCATCTTGTGGCTAGAATTGATAGATTACAGTGTAGATGATCCCCTTAATCACCCCCTGTAGATACGCCACTGGAAATTACCACATATACTTTCTTAATTTTCGATCTACTTGACAAAGAAAGCCTCTCTGCCATATTGATAATTGCGTATGTGGAAGAACTTCGAGCCTCCGTGGCTTAGGTGGCAGCACGTCGGCCTCTCACCGCTGAGTCCGTGGTTCAAATCCCGGTCACTCCATGTGAGATCTGTGCTGTACAAAACGGAGGCAGACAGGTTTTTCTCCGGGTACTCTGGTTTTCCTTGTCAAAAATTTCATTCCAGCAACACTCTCCACTATCATTTCATCTGTCATTTATTTAATCCTTGCCTCAAGAGGAGTGCGACAGGCGTCGGCAGCCAGCACAGTTCATATCCTCGCCGCTAGTTGGGGCATCATTCATTCCATCCCTGACCCGGTCGAATTACTGGAACAGGCTGTGGTTTTTCATTTGTGTGTGGAAGAACTTAGCCAAGATCTGTTGAATCAAATTGGAATGCAAACATCAAACTCTTGCTTGTTTAATAGAAATTAATGTGGAGGGGATGTGAAATGGTCGGAAAAAGATTTGATGGCAAGATAGCAGAGGGATGGGTTATGCCGTCACCTCTCAGCCAATCACAATGGAAGCTAACAACACGCAGTCCTCGCGAGCCAATCACGAGATGTAGCGTGTTGTTATGTTACACGCTATGACAGGGGGCAGTAGCCTACTGCATGTATAGACAAAAAGTGCATGAATGAGCAGCAAACTTGACCGCCAGGAAATAATATGACGTTCTTGTTATTCCACTTAGATACTTGGACTATCCTGGATATCAGCCCCGTATACTTAATGAGTGAGATATTTATTTTATTGTGAGAGACTCTTGAAATGTGCGTAAAAGAACCCCCCCCCTCAATTGAGCATCGACGACCAAACTTTAAAAAGGACGATTAACGCCGAGTTTACAGCCTGAAACGCAAGTCAAGCAGCTACTCAAGTTGGTATTGCTACTCTTCAGTCGGTCACACAATATAATCCCAATCACTGAGATATAGGCTACAACATAATAACCTGATAATTATTTATTCATTTATTTATTCATTTCTTTATTCATTTATTTATTCATTTATTTATTCATTTATTTATTTATTTAGCGTGAGCTCTTAGTGCCGGGAGTGCCCGAGGACATGTTCGGCTGCCAGAGGCTGTAGCTGCTTAAAGCGGACACCCATGGGGTGAGCTACAAGTTCCTTTCAATTTCAAGTAGTTCCAACTTTCGCTACCAGATGTCACTGATACCTATTGGTGAAGTTTGGAACTATGATAGAGCTTTTCAATGAAATCTAACCTAGAAATTTAGCTTCACACAAGTTTAGTTCGTGGAAAATTGCATGTGATTAAAAACACTGCTCAACAAAAGTTTGGACTAGCATAGATTCTAAAACTCGGCAATTTGTGTAGGTTTGTGCCGTGTCTTGTGTGGGGTTTCGCCTAGGACACCAAGTTGGCTCATCAGCGGGCTCTTGGCATCCCCGCCAACCTAGAAAAATTGCTGAGTTTTAATTCACTAGCAGTGAAAGCCAATATACTAGCATAGATTTTACTGCAATGACTTCTTATAGTAAACCCATTGAAGTTTATACAATAACTTATTAACAAACTAAATATCAGTCCTTCTGAAAACAATAACAATCGTGGTTAGATAACAATGAAACGGTACAAAAACAAAGCGAACATGCTTCTAAGTGTCCCTGTTGTAAACAAAAACATTGAAAATCTGTATCTCATGATGGTCAGTACCAGTCCTCCCCGCACACATGCTCTGAATGAGACCATCAATTCTATCTTGGGGTAAGAGGTCCCACTCCGCTATGGCAGCGTCAGCATACAAAGATGGCGGTAGTCCAAACTTTTGTTGGGAAGTGTATAATTATGTATTTTTGATATGGATTAAATAAGAGCGAGAAAACTGTAGGTGGACATGTTTCAATCGCCCAGTGAGCATCGTCAGTTCCAAATATACAAGACAAAATAGCTCTACAAAACTCTACGAGATCCGCATGGATCTGACAATGCTCACTTGACGAGCAAAACATGTCCACCTATAATTTTCTCCCTCTTCCATAGTCCATAACAAATATATATTATCATTAGCCTATCATTTGCGTACATTCCCCTTTAAGGAGAGCGCTAAAAACACAAAAATCTAGCTTTTGGTGGTGACTCTTTTTTTTATCTTCCCAAAGACCTTTCATCCGTTCACTGCGAGCCTTCTTCTCTTCATCTGTCCATTTACGCATATTTCTTTTGGGCTGTGATCTAAATTCAAATTTATGGTTTCTTATTTTTTCTCTACAAATGCTGCGGTCATGAATGTCTTTTATGGTGATATGTAATTTATTTAGCCTATTTATTTATTTAATTATTGCCTCCAACAGAATAAAATTCCAATTACTGGAGACTGACCAATTTTACATAGATTTATCATAATCACATGTTAAAGAAAAAAAACCACAAACAATAATAATACAGTTCAGATAGTACAATATTCAAGTTTAACTATTCTTTACACAAATATATGCCGAATGCCAACTTGATAAGGTGAAAGTGAACTGTAATTAAATTAAGAATATTAGTAATATTAGTAATGGTTGAAAACAACAACGATAAAATGTATTAATACATAGTGATTATCACTTAATCAATATTATGTAATATTATTATTATTACATTACTTATGTAATATCACATATCATTATCACAATCACATGTTAAAGAAAGGAAAAAACCACAAACAATAATAATACAGTTCAGATTGTACAATATTCAAGTTTAACTATTCTTAACACAAATATATGCCAAATGCCAACTTGATAAAGTGAAAGTAAACTGTAATTAAATTAAGAAAATAAGTAATATTAGTAATGGCAGAAAACAACAAGTATTAAATGCATTAATACCTAGTGATTATCACTTAATACTAGCCTATTGTGCAGATGGTCTAGATCTGACTAACAACAGGGTGCATTCTACAGTTGCATAAAGTATGATGTATAGATTTTGATAATAATTGTTGTAAGTCTTCCATAGTTTCTTTGTACCAAGAAGTACCCAATTTTGACGTAGAAATTATGTTTAATATTCTTTTAGTCAGTCTGGTGTCGTTCATTCTGGCGATGTGTGTAAAGAACTTCACTCTGCGTGTTCTGATGAGTGTCGCGATAGATTCAGTAGGCCTATTTCTCTATAATTCTTCTGTGTGTCTTTTTTGCCAGAAATTATCTCTGGAAACGGCCCCGTAAATATTTCTCAGAATTTTGCTTTCTTGATTTTCAATGTCTTTAATTGGGGCATTCCCTAGGTGCTTATGGTTTCTGAAGGGTATAAGGCTTCCGGCAAGAGTACCGTTGTATAATGTCGTTATTTCGCAGCCGTGGGGATGCATATTTTATTGTAGTGGGACCAGCTAAGTTTGTAAACTTTCTGTGATTTTGAGACTCTTTCTTCGTTAGCCTTTGTGTTCAGACCAGGTTACTGCACAATTTCTCCTAAATATTTGAAGTCATTTACTTGTACAATATCTCCGTATTTTGTTTTTATTTGAATTTGTCAGAAGATTTTGTATCGAAAAACTGCGTTACCGGTATATATACAGGGTGTCTCTTATTAACGTTTAAAACTCTCTATAGCGACGTAGATGGCATTGAGACAAGTAATTAGATATCGGACACTACGCTCGCAAGAGTCCGGAAATACCTTAAAAGTGAACCACAACTGTTAAACATATGACGTAATCAGGTGACGGCTCGGCTCGAGCGGTTAGGTCCGGGCTCTCTTACGCACACCAAAGCAAACGTTGAATATCTTATCACTGGTTCCATGTCTTAATGTCAAGAAAACAATCTGCTTCCACTTGAAAGGAGAAGAGAGAGAATAAAGAAAGATGAAACATAGGCCCCGGATTTGAACCTCGAACCCCACGCGCCATGTCGCACACGCAGACTCGGAGCCAGAGTGATATGACATTCAACGTCTGCTTTGGATGCTTTGGCGTGCGTAAGAGAGCCCGGATCTGACCGCTCGAGCTGAGCCATGGCTGAGCCGTCACCTGATGACGTCTATGCTTAACAGTTGTGGTTCTCTTTTAACCCTCTAGCTTCGCGCGGGCGGTCAAGTGACCGCCTTTTTGGAATTTCGAATGATGCACCCCCTAGTGAGCTTTGGGTGAGGTGAGACAGGCATGTATTCCTTAGTTACACTCTTAACCGCCTGTTACGGCACAGATTTGATTCAATCACCCCCCTCATGACACTCAGTACAGTTATAAACTCAGAGACGCAGTGTCGGGCGGTCTGGTGACAGTCCCGCGAACGCCGAGGGGAATTTATTTCGTCACACTGGTTGTCAGGCGACAGCCTTGCGAAAGCAGAAGATGATTTTTCACCACATCAATGCACAATGTAAGTAACATTATATTTTCTTCTGCACGATTGCTACAGTTTATGCGTGTATGCGTGAAGTTTACGGCTTCATTTTAGCAGTTTTGTTGTTCTTCCTTCTCGGCTGTGTCAACATTATTTTTTACCGTTACTCATTTATTTGTGTAGGGACCGTCTATATATAACAGATGATCAGATAGCTCAGGTGCTGCCGGAAATCGAGAGAGATGACGGAGATGAAGAGGAAGCGGAAGAAGCACTCATCGATGCTGACGTTGATAATGACCCGGACTATGATCCGGGCTTTTATGAAGCTCCTGCTACAAATTTACTTCTTCAAGTGCCAGAGTTACCTCTTCACGTGCCAATTATATTTAGGTATTTTCTACTTCAATTGGTAAAGTAATACTTTTGAGTGATAATGGTTGACGATTTTTTTTTGAAGCTAAAATCTATATCGGTATGATGTCTAAATATATATTGTTTAAATAAAGAATTTTGATCATAAATGTGTTTGCCGAGTCGTATCAGAAATCCATTGTTTCATTGCATTCAATCAATCATAAAAAGTACAAGAAACTTTATGATAATCGTGAAGAAACGTGGGCGGTCAACTGACAGCCCGCGCGAACGCCGATGTGACTCAAGTTGGCGCGAACGCATGAAGGTTAAGGTATTTCCGGACACTTGTGACCCTAAGTGTCCTATATCAAATTACTTGGCTCAATTTCATCTACGTCACTATAGAAAGTTTTAAACGTTAATATGAGACACCCTATATAGTATAATCATATGTAGGCCTAATTATTTTCAGGTTATATTTTACATGTCCCAGTAATTGTGATTATATTATGTTGACCGACTGAAGAGTTGCGTTATCAATTGGCAATAAGGCAACACTGAAGCTAACTAGCCCCTCAAGTTGTCCGATCCATTTCTCGCGTCGGGTATTAAATATATGGTGTAGTCGGAGGAGCCAGACACCACAGAGTCGGATGTTCAGTGTGTGTACTTGATTATTCAATTATAATGTTTTCGGAAATGGGTGATATCCCGTGATTTTAAATGAGGTATTGTCCTAATATTAGTCTTGGCCGAGGGTCTTAAATCCCGGGGAAAATCATACTGAGGATGGCTGCTGCCATTGCCGTGATTCGAACCTCTTACCTACGAACGCCAGCTACTCGGTCAAGACTTGTCTTTGACACTCAACTATGTTGGTGAGTAGAATATATGAAAACTGGTGATCAGTGAAACATGATCCACTTTCTAGGAGACCACTGAAGAGGCGTCGCATAATTATACTCCAACCGTACACATCAAAAGCTTGACATTCGGAGTCTCTTAAACTACAGTAGTTAAATAGATGGTAAACATATTATTATTATTATTATTATTATTATAGTGCTTGCCACGGTGGGTGAGTGGTTATCGTGTCGGTCAACCAACCCCAAGCTTGCAGGTTCGTTCCTGGCCATGGTAAGTGATTTTGAAAGGCGACAAAAATCACGATTCGCATGTCACACGCTGTTGGCATGTTAAAGAACCCATTTGGATTCAGCAGGCTGTGTTCATAATGAAAAAATTAATCTCAGGATTTCCCGCCAACACAAAAAGTTCCTTCCTTTCTCAACTAGAAAGCGTTATAATATCAAGGAGCTTAGATATCTAATAATAAGAACTTTGTTGCAACCAATGGCCAAATTAATAAATTAGCATTAACAAAACAAAGATTGCCTTAGTCTTCACTACAAAACATTGTAAGTGTGACCCTTCTTTGTTGGCACAACATCATGTGATACCTATCACACTGCTCTCCACACTGCAAAAGATTGCACTGCTGATGATATTTCTTCTTGGTGCATACTTTATGGGGAAAACCATGCACCGAAAATCTCGTAACTATATGACGCAAATCATACAATGCATTTCTACATTCAGTTGAAAGCATTGCGTCAGTGGCGCAAAAGTCGTCCCATATGTCTTTTCTCTACCTTTTCAATTCTAGTACAGGACAGCTGCACTGAAAAAAACCCTTTTGTTCCAAAAACTGTGCTATGGTTGGCTTTTTGTAAATCGTTAGAAAAGCACAAAAAACGCTTAACTCTGAATTTTAGAATAATTTGCACGATTATTTTGTCGGAAAACTCAAAAAAACATTGAAAAGCGTTTTTCTCTGAATCGACGTATTTTAAAGAAAAGTTTTTTAACAAAAATGTAGAGGACATGGTGACCTATAATTCGTCTCATTGAGGTCATGTCATACGTTTTGAAATGCAGAAGCTAGGTGGTGCCAAAGTTTCCAAAAAAGTGTTTTTTCACTTTTTGTCCTAGAAAAAATGTTTTTTTCACAAAAGAGTGAATCAGAAATTTGTTTCGCTCAAAATTATCTACAACATTTATTGAAACATTTTTTCCCTCCGCCTTACCGTTCCAAAGTTATAGTCTGCCGAAGTGTGAAAATTGTACAATTCAGATGACACAAAGGTTAATATGTGTACAGTTATTATTGATACGTTGCGATTTAAATAGATATGATTGTTTGAGCTAATTAACAAACACAGCCCGCGTCCTGTTTGACCGAGCTTTAGGCAGCTGTCCGACACCGGTCCCTGTCTAAATTATGCCCACCGCTCTCTCCGCAGTAACAATAGTAGCCTTGACTAAGCAGCGTTGCATTTGCTGCGCTATAACTTTGGAACGGTAAGTCGGAAGAAACAAACGTTTAAATAAATGTTGCAGACAATTTTGAGAGGAACACATTTCTGATTCACTCTTTTGTGGAAAAAACTATTTTTTTCTAGGACAAAAAGTGAAGAAACACTTTTTTGTAAATTTTGGCGCCACCTAGCTTCTGCATTTCAAAACCTATGACATGACCTCAATGAGACGAATTGTAGGTGACAATGTCCTCTACATTTTTTGTTTAAAAAACTTTTCTTCAAAATACGTCGATTCAGAGAAAAACGCTTTTCAATGTTTGTTTTTTTTTGAGTTTTCCGACAAAATGATCGTGCAAATTATTCTAAAATTTAGAGTTAAGCTTTTTTTGTGCTTTTCTAACGATTTACAAAATGCCAACCATAGCACAGTTTTTGGAACAAAAACCATTCCAGCTGTACTGTACTATTCTGTCAGTCGAGTCTCACATCCTGGTGTAACGGGCAGCAGTAGGTTCAGTTTCAGGTCCTTAACAAAATATGGCTCTCTAGCTAGCACGTAAACTAAACGGGATGGCGTGCACTTGGAAAGGCATTAAGTTCTCTTGAGATAGATGGACTTTACTCTTTCCAGATCTGCCAGGTGTTTTCTCTTGAGGTGTATCCATATACTTTCCAATCCATAAGATGCGATTGGTATGATTTTTGCATGGAACAGTTGGAACAGGGACAATTTATGAATCTGTTTTATGTCACTCATCGCTTTCACTACCTCCTTGACTTCATAGCGTTCCAAGGAACAACAAACTTCGACATGCAAGCTGCCCTCTGGTTGCAATTAACACAGCTTGCACACGGCCCGCGAGGCCATATGATATTAATTAATTAATTAATTAATATAGTTTTGACTTCACCTGTATAAATACAGTATATTTTAAGGGGCAATTTTCTCATTCAGTACTTACAGACACAAATTAAAATTATAAAGTGAATGTGGAACATGTTCACAACTTCAAATGGACAATTAGTGCTGACGGATACTCGACTTACAATGTAGTTATTTGAAGTTATAATAAACTTATAATGACCCCCAAGTATTTAAATAATATTTCAGATAGTCTACTCACACAATATCGACGAAATTTGTAGACAGCGTTATCCACAGTCCTGACATTTCAACAAGAAATTGTGAGCATACCTGAAAAGAAAAGAAAAACAAATGAAATTTCAAACTCGTCATTAATTTCTGACATTCTTCTTAAAATCTAATTTTCAAAATGAGTATCATCGTATACACGTTGTAGTCTACGTCCAGAAAGTAAGTTCCGTTTGTAATTAAAACAAAACAGATTCGGATAAACAATGTATTGCAAAGCAAATTCGTAAACTACGGTGTGCTTCCACAAAGCTCCCAGCATTTAGGAGGCACTTGTCATAGCGGAGCACAAGTTTCTGTGTGCCTTCTTCATAAATCGATGACGATCATGATGATAATTGTTGTTTTAAGGGGCCCAACTTGTGGGACTGAAATCACTTACAAAATGGAACTCAGATTGAAACGACTCACAAGAAGTAGAGTGGAAATACTGAAAACTTGCAATTGAGGTTGATAATACTCGCAACATTCAATTAAGATCGAAAATACTTACAAAATGCAACTTAGATTGAAACTACCTACAAAATGTAGTGTAGATTCCAAAAATTCGCTACAGGTAATTTAGATACACGGGGAGCCAATACACACACACCAAAAAGGGCGGGAATCTTAAAGAGAAAAGGAAATAGAAAGAAAAGAAATCAAGATGTCTGACCTGTCGAAGAAGAGGGATCAGGAAAATGAGACAAGGCCCAATTAAGGCGGGAAAGTGAAAGACTCCCTCGGATGCCCTAATACCGTCGAGGTCGCAAAAGAACAAGAGTTGACCGAGGGAGGTTGACAGGAAAGAAGATGGAGAGGAGCTCGGCACAAGTAAGTGGAAGCAATGTCGAACTCAGCTGGGGCCCCGTGGTCGCCAACCCACGTCCCCTTTAGATGTGAGCCCCTGAGGGGTCTTCATAAGTCGTTGCCGCCCGTGTTGTCCACAATTTCATGGTAGGTGATCCTGAAATTTTCGGAAAGTTCGTAGAACAGTTTTCCTTGACGTGTTCTTCATTATCCAACAATGGACGCCCACTTCATTCGTCATCGTGCACTTGATCACGTCCTTCATTGAACTGTCAGTCCCATCCTACCACTGAATCACTCATCGCATTTTCTCTGCACACCTCGCAAATCTGCCCATGATTGTCCACTAGTTAATGTTCTTCGCATTCAGAAAACGAATGACAGATCTAATCTCACGAGCAGCGGGGTTTTCAATCAACTTTGCTATTCTAATCAAGCACTATAAAGCGTAAACAACAGACAGCGGTCTCAAGATGGCGTCATCTTCCTACTCTTTAATTCAGAGCAACTACCGCGCATGCGCCAAAGTGCGATTACCCTGATACCGAGGCAACGTATAAAAACGGATCTTACTCTCTGGACATGGCTTGTATTTAATATAAACAAGCAATAGTCTAATCCATTATACCGTACCCTCAAAAGCACACAAAAGGCGGCTTCGGTGGCGTAGGCGGTAGAATGCTGAGCTTCTATGCTCAAGATAGCGAGTTCAAACCCAGCCGAAGCCGTCGGATTTTTTAAGGGTGTTAAAAATCCCATGGTAAGCCTTCCTTCGGAGGGAAAGTAAAGCCGGCGGTCCCATGTCTTAGATTTATGGCATGTTAAAGAACCTTCCACTAATTAAATTACACCTGTGGAAGCTAAATTGTATAGGTTCAGAATGTAAACAACGCTCTTAGGTCCCTACGTTCGTTGCCAAGAGCCGACTGCGGTGGCGTCTAGTACCTTTGTTCTGAACTTGGCCTAGTAGTCGTTGACGGTGGCGTTTGGCGGCAAAAGTAGGAACTATTTGAAAAATTCAAAGTTGCAGTCCTTACTTGAATTTAAAAAAACAAATAAACACACTAATACAGCCATCACATTTAACACCGGTTATCAGACAGATAACACCTAAAGTACACGGGGCTACATGACCGCTTTGTCGCAGCCCCTAAACTGAGGAACCAACCAACCAACCAATCAAAACCACACAAGGGTAAAGCCCCTAATTGAAAATACACCAGAAAAACAAGGTATAATGGCCACTAACCCAGCAATAATTATGCTTGCATCGAACAGCTGATTCGGTTGTCTGACTGTACAGCACGAAGACACTTCAGTTTGATGTTGTTGCCTTAAAGCAGAGAACCAAAGCACAGTATGTGGTTCTATGAATGTGATCCACAAGAACTAGCACAGGAGAAATTGAGTAAGCGTCGAGTTACCTCATCTCTTTACAATGGGCCTACTAAGTTTTGGATGGTTGGTTGGTTGGTTCCTTAGTTTAGGGGCTGCGACAACGCGGTCATGTAGCTCCGTGTACTTTGGGTGTGTGTAGAATCTGTCTGATAACCGGTGTTAATTGTGATGACTGTATTAGTGTGTGTATCTGTTTTAATTCAAGTAATGACTGCAGGCATTCAATTTTTCCAAGTAGTACCTACTTTCGCCGCCAACGCCGCCGTCAACGACCAACTAGTTCAGAACATAGTTACCAGATGCCACCGCAGTCGGCTCTTGACGATGAACGTAGGAACCTAAGAACGTTAGTCAAATGTTTAACCTATATATAATTTAGCTTCACACAGATGTAATTAGTGGAAGGTTCTTTAACATGCCATAAATCTATGACATGGGACCGCCGGCTTTACTTCCCCTCCGAAGGAAGGCATACTGAGGGATTTTTAACGTTCTTAAAAAATCCGACGACTTTGGCCGGGTTTGAACCCGCGATCTTGGGCACAGAAGCTCAGCATTCTACCAACTACGCCACCGAAGCCGCAGTACTAAGTTTCCTTGAAGCTTGCGAGAAGATTTTTGCTGATGTAGCTTCAATTAGGGGCTTTATCCTCGGTATAATGGTTGTTCGTCAGAGTCAAGTAGAAGATTGAATACGGATGGAGAAGACGCTGTAAATAATAATTATCTTATTTTATTTTATTTTATTAATGCAGTCAATGTCCATGTTCTTTTCTTTTCAGGACGGGTCTGGCAAGGGGTTTTGGAAGAAAATCAGCCATGGACCTATTGAAAGCAACCGTCCCGGCATTTGCCTGGTGGTCAAAATGGGAAACCACGAAAACCATTTTCAGGACGGCCGAGGTAGGATTCGATCCCACGCTCTCCTGATGCCAGCGAGGCACGAGGTAGCGCGTTAGCTGTAAATAGTCAGGAAGATATATAAGGAACTGTTTCAAGTTCTGCGTGATGTATCATTTATGGCACATCCGAACACTTCAATCTAATTACTACCTTTTCTCCAAATCAGTATATTATTATTGTTGTTGCTTCAATTAAGGATATGGGTTATCTTTGGTTATCAGCTCCGTGTACTTATATGTGCTCGAATTTTGAATGAAAACCGTCGGCCAGAGTTCCGTATACGTACCCTCAGGTGAAATATTCTAGGGACGCTTCAATTTGTAAATAACCCTGCACAGGGTCAGGGAGTATACATGCAAGTAAATTTAATTGGTTTCTTAAACTTGTACTAAACTCAATGCAGCCTATTATCTATCACGTAACCGCTACAACAAGAGATGCATTTCCAAAAATGCAAAGATCTGTCATTATAAAATCGTTAATAGACCACAGTTCTTAAATGCAGCATAGAACCTCTTGATGAACAACAAATGCAACATGGATGATTGGAGAAAGTCGAGAGACTTATTCTTCGAAAAATTCATGGACCTAGATTCCTCCCAGTTGGCTCTTGTCGACTTAAGCAAACACCAAACTATACCTTAAGTTGGAACCAACCACCACTATTATGCGACGGAGACGACTGAAATTATACGGGCACCTCTACCTGATGGGGAACGATAGAATCACCAAGAAGATCTTCAACTTGATTAATGGCTACAAGACTGGCAGCTTGTGGCGTAATGACGTGAAACAAGACCTGAATAACGTTGGGATTGTAGACTGGGATATTCCTGACCGTTCCAAAAATTGTGATAGTGTTAACTCTTGGTCCCCACCACCCAAAGTGATTAAGACCCGACCACCCCCTCACACAGGAGAGGAAGGACAAGTTATTGGCTGGACTGAGGAGATATTGGAGAACAAAGAAAGCATCGCAGAAGCACTTGTCATAAGCGCTCCTTAGTGGCCTTAAATCATTAATAATAATAATGCCACATACATAAATTGTTCCTCTGTAATATCTTCTTACTTTCTTTCTTTCTTTCTTTCTTTCTTTCTTCACAATGCGCATTCATAGAGCGCGTTGGACTTGTTAGTGGACTCGATGACTTTTGTCTTCCTCTTTTCGCAAAATATCTCCATGAACTCACTGTGTTGCCTCTTCCGTTCTTCTGTCCATCTTGAGCCAGTCCTGCTGCTAGGTTTACCCTAAGTGTGTGCTTATTTACTGAGATTATGAAGACTTTTCATTTTCTAATTATGTTCTCCCCGATGTTAATCTCACTTAGGTCCCCCAAATTATCCTCTTCTTTTGTGTTTTCATTATATTGATTAATCTTTTTGTGTGTCTATTTTTATCCATCCTAAATATGTGCTCAAAAATGTCAAACTACACCTGCCTACAGTGTTTGAGAAACTGTCAGTGACACTATAGAGGACTGCAGTTCACTCTTGATCCTAATTCCATTGTTTTGTGTAGGGCTGAATATTTTTCGAATAATTATGCGTTTATGATATTCAATGTCTGCAATTTTTGAATTGCCTCCTAAAGTTACGGTTCTGATGCATATAGAGCTCCTGGGAGGATAATAGTTCCTCCACAATAGTAATCTGTTTAATGTTGTAACTTAGACACTACCACCGGTGGTAGACTAAGGTTCGAAGTTTTGGCAATGAAACAAAATCAAAGATCAAAGTCAACATATAAAAGGAAATGTTGTTTGGAACAACATCGTGGATTTTAGGTAGATTTCAATAGATAACTATTTGTTGGAGTGGGTACCATGTTTCAACATATAACCATTTAAAATTTCGGTTGAGTTTCGTAACGGACAAAATCGGACCAAGGGGGTGGAAATGGGTGGCTTTTAATTCCAAAGTTGAAATATCGCTTTATATTTCTTAGTATGCTAAAAATCGAATGCATTCAAAGTTCGTACTATTCTTCGGAGAAGGGCCAATTAAGTGTTTTGATAGCATCAAACGATGACTAAAGGGGGATAGGATGATAATGATGATAATTGTTGTTTTAATGGGCCTAACATCTAGGTTATCGGCCCCTAATGGTTTGGGCCATCGTGAAGATGAAAATGAAATGTAAACTATAACTTAAACTAACTACTAACTTATATACTAGAAGAAGAAATGGAAGGCAAAAGGAGAATAAGGCAAATAAAGGACAGGAGGAAAAGAAATGCTCCCAACCCTCGAAGAATGCAGATTGAGGAACTTGGAAGGAAGGAGAGCCATGAAAGGCAGATAGGAAAGTAAAAGAGGAGAGGGTCCACCCCAGAGGTAATGGACAAAAGGGGGAAAACCGGACCCAGCTCAGGAATGCTTCGGGGTTGCCAACTCCCGAACTCACCAGCCGTGAGCCCCTGAAGGTGTAGCAATATCCAGGGTGCACCGGAAGTGGTGGAGCTACATACACCCTGCCTCCTTGAGGACCATTAGCAGAAGGCAGGAGATAACATGAAAATAAAAAGAAGGCTGGCCCCTGGCAGAAGGAGGGTATAAGAAAAGATGAGACAAGGGCCAATTAAAGCGGGAAAGGAAGAGACTCCTTTGGCCTCGGATAGCCTAATACCGTCGGGGTCGGAAGGGAACAAAAGTTAACCAAGTGATGTCGACAGGAAAGAAGACGGAGAGGAGCCCGGCACAAGTAAGTGGAAGCAATGCCGGACTCAGCTGGGTCCCCGTGGTCGCCAACCCACGTCCCACTAGATGTGAGCCCCTGGCGGGAAAGGGAAAAGGAGTTTTGAGAAAATAAATAGGCATTATATCAAAACCGTTCAAAATGTTCAATAGTCCTCTAAAGATACCTAAACGTTTTGTCTAAAATAATTTTGATATGACCCACCCTCACGCCAAGGGAAGGGCAACAAGTTTTCGGGATTATAAGAAGATGTGGAACGTTTGTGAGCGTGACATCATCATCAGTTTATCTGCCTGATGGCAGGTTTCCTCATGGTCGGTCGCTCCACCTTATCCGATCTTCAGCAGCACGTTTTATCAGCTCATAAGATTCATCAATCTTGATGGAATCCAGCATCTGAAACCTCCTCCTTCCTCTTCGGATTTTCCCTTGGACTTTCCCATCTAATGCACTTTTCACCAAACCATCTCCTCTTAGCAGTGTCGAATCCAATTCATTTTCCTTTTCCTTATCTTCTTTAGCATCATTCTTTCGTCTCCTACTTTCTTTAATACTTCCTCATTTCTCACTTTGTCCTTCCAACTTATTCTCCCCATTCTCCTCCATAGCCAAATTTTGAAAGCCTCTATTCTTCCCTCGTCTTCTTTCTTAAGCGTCCAAGTTTCCACTCCATACATTGCTACACACCAAACAAAACTTTACACCAATCTCTTCCTTAGGCTTACTTTCATTGCTCCACAAAATAATTTTCTTTTCTTACTGAAGGATTCTTTTGCTAATGCAATCCTTGTTTTTATTTCTTTAGTGGATGCCATTTCTTGTGTAATCCAACTTCCTAGATATTTAAAACTATCTACTTGTTCAATTTCATCTTCTAATTTTATTGCAATTTTGTCACATTTTCCACCTATGACCATACGCTTTGCTTTCTTCTGATTTATTGTCATCCCTATATATTTATATAAATGAAAGGTTGTGTGTTTTTTCTGAATTTCTACGGAAATTTGCGTTATTAACGTGTTTCAGACTGTTTCATGCGCGCGAAAATATTTCTTTTGTCTGCCTGTTTGTCTGCCTCTGGACTATTTTTGTTCCCTTATAACTCGAGAATGGCTGGGTGGATCAACGTAGATCCATCAGAGGCACGACACTGTTCATTGATGGAACTCTTCTCCGTACCTGTCATAAAAGGGGGCCTACCCCCTTAAAATACATGCTGAAATAGGCACAGAAGGGTGAGACAAAGCTCATCTTCAGCCCCTCAAAGTCAGAAACGATTAGGGCTCCCGAAAAAACATATTTTAAGGCCCTAAAACTAACAGTTTTTGAGATATTCCCAGAAAACTAATTTCATTTAATAAACTAATGAAAGAATGAAAGCCGGTAACCATGGCAACAAAATCTCAGAGGTCCATTTATTTCTGTAAGACGCAATGCAGTGCCATACGATAAATAAAATAATAAGTTCCATTTATCACATTACTGTGAAAGTTTGCAAATGGCTATAAGGTTATCACGGAACCAAAGTAAGCTGTAAAATTCATCAACATATATAACGCGCTTAAGGGAGTCAAGGGGTACACTAATATTTTTTACGTAATTACATGTGCGATATGTCGTGCAGAAGGTCCATTATATCTCCAAACAGCAACATTATTTTCAAAAATTCCTGAATTGAAATAGTATTTTTATGACTTTTAGGAATTTGGGCCATTGGAGGCTAAAAAAACTGAATTTTCATACACCTTAGGCCTTTATAATTTATTAAAGAGATCTTCCTGTGGATTTGACATAACGGCGAGGGTCAGTTTTTATGTGACCTGTATTGCGTTTCGTCCACGAGGTTTTCATTTTTTTTCACGCCAGGAAGTAAACGTTAGGTAAATTTAGTTTGAGAGCACATTTTAACTAATCATTTTTCTTTGTCGACAAACAGGTTCCAAGCCCCTAGCAATTGCAACAGTAGCTCTGGTTATTAATACAGAGGACCGTTCGAAGATTGGGTACTCCTGCTAGTCCCATATATTTTACAAATTTTATTTCAGTCTTTCAACATTTGTGTTGCTTGTCTTTAAAATTTCGTTAATTTAGTTAATTCGAAATATTTTATCTTACCCGGTGAAATCTACCTCCGCTTTCTTGCGTGCCCTGTTTTCTTTGTTGTTGTTAAAGGACACTTAAAAATAGAAATATTTGCTGACATCATAATAAATAATGCAGAAGTTGTATTTGCATTTGTCACAGAACTATATCCATCTGTAGCAGAGTAAGGTTCATATTACTGTTTTTATATGAAAATGGGGACGAAATCCTCCCCTTCCATTGGGGTATATTTTGTGTGCACAAGAGTGATATTTCTTTTCATGTTCTCTGAATCAAACGAAAAACACAGTAGTGGTCGTATTTATTGGTAGTCTCTAATATTAAACTTCCCCTATAAGCTTCTGAGGGTGGCCATAGTATTAGACTCAAATGGAGTTTTAAAACTCTTTCTTTTTATTCCTTCAAAACATAAATATCAATATAAAGAAAAGATCAATGCTGTGAATGCGTTCCTGTACTTTTCAAGTCACTTTGTCGTTAGTCGGTTGTTGCTGTTTTATTTAGGGGCTCTGCTGAAGCCTTGAATTCAGCCTTAAAACCGTGCTCGTTAAATCGTGTACCGCGGCCATGCGTGCAGCTGCACATTTCTGGAGATCACAGGTTGGAATACCGGAGTTGACATCGGCTATCCTGAGTGTGGTTTATCCCCTCACTCCCTAAAGGCCGGGTTAGTACCTTACTTAAAGTTAAAATTCAAAGCTTTATTAGTTTAATAAAATATAATCAATTTTCAAATGATAGATATACTGAAAAGAACTGGAATGGACGGAAAAGACCTTAGAATAATAGGGAATCTTTATTGGAATCAATCAGAGGTCCTCATGGTAGGTAATGAACATACTGATCAAGTATAGAAGGCCTGCAAACCTTGATGAACGAAATTAGAGATATGAGTAAAATGTATGGACTTGTTATTAATACTAGTAAAACTAAACTCATGATCATTAGCAAAGAAAACATCAGAGAAGCAAACCTGTACATAAATCAGGAAAGAATAGAACGAGTCTCACATTACAATTACCTAGGAGCTATTATCAATGAACAGTGGGATAACTAGCTAGAGATCCGTTGTAGAATTGCCAAGGCTAAACGTCCTGTATTAACAATGGGCTTGAATTTCAAGAGTCATAACCTCACCCTCGCCACAAAAATACGACTCCTCCAATGCTTCTGTATGGCGTACAAACATGGACCTTGAAGGAAGAAACCACTTCAAAACTTCACTCGTTTGAACTATGGCTCTACAGAAGGATTCTAAAGATACCATGGACTCATAAGATTACCAACCAAGAAGTATTACGAAGGATGAATAGAACCCAAGAAATAGTCAATAATGTTAAATACCGTAAGCTTCAATACCTGGGTCACATAACGAGGAACAGAGGCAGATACGAACTACTGCAATATATTTTGCAATGAAATATAGAAGGAAAACGAGCCCCAAGACGAAGAAGCGTTTCCTGGCTTGCCAACCAAAGCTTTAGGGAAAACATCCACCCAATTGTTCTGGATAGCGACCACTAAAGACACCATAGCCAGAATGATCGCCAACGTTCGAAGCGGACAGGCACCCTGAGAAGAAGAAAAGAAACTTCTAAAACTATTTTTTTAAGATAAGCATTTATTCTGTTCTCATGTTTTAAAATTAATGGTTATTTTTAATTAAATTTTATAAATTCTCAAAGTTCATCATGATCATTATGTAAAGGCTGCAGCCACAGCCTACAATCTCCAGCAGTTCTCTTCATCGTGACGTCGGAAGCAAAACACAGCTGAGTGTTTGTGTTTCTAAGGTATGAGAGACGCGATCTTCCTCTCGATTTCTTCCCTAAGACCTTGCCTTCGAAGAGAATCCGGAGAAAGGTGTCGTGCAGTAAGAAGTGTCCAAGAAATTTACTTTTCCTCTTCTCTAATGAATAAAGTAATGTCCGGTTTTCCATAACGTCGACCAAGATTTGTTCATCAGTCTTCCTTTCCCTCCAACTCATCCTTGTCAGTCGACTCCAGAAACACATTTCAGCAGCTTCTATCTTGATTGTGCTTATTTTCCCAAAGCCCAGGTCTCATATCCGTAAGCTAGCACACTCCAAACAAAGCTTTTAACAAATTTCTTCATGGTTCTAATTCCTATGTGCTTATTAAACAACAGATTTTTCCTTCTATGAAATGCTTGCTTTGTTATCAAAATTATTCTTTTGACTTCTTTAAGGCACTGATTGTCACTGGTAATGACACTACCCAGATAAAATTCTGTAACCTATTTTAATTTTTACAGAATAACTTATGTCTGTTTTTAATTCTGTCTTCTTCATTTGAACGGCCATGAGTTTCGCTTTCTTTGTGTTTATTCTTGGCCTGACCTTCTCTAACGTGTTGTTTAGCATTCCGGGCATCTTAGTCATATTGTGCTCTGAACTTCTCTAACGTGTTGTTTAGCATTCCGGGCATCTTAGTCATGTTGTGCTCTGAACAAGCTACCAAAGCAATATCATCTGCAAAGTTATACTTATTTTATATTTTTTAACTTTTCCATTAAGGAGGAGGAGATCCTATTCTTTATCAACATGTATTTTGATTTATTGGGCACCCAGAAGTTTATATTTTAATTTTACCACGATTTGGTATACTTTCTCACAATATTAGTCATGAAAGTGGAAAAAAGAAAGCATTTAGAACATTCATTATGAAACAGGTTCTGTACCAATCAGAGCTCAAGATTTTCATTACGATACATCTGTTTGACCAATTAGGTAGGGATTGCATCGCACCTGCGCTGACTTTCACGGCTTCCTATTTTTAAATTCACTGCGTGACTACTGCCATAGTGGGGTATTCGAGGAGGCCGTGATCGAATACAAGGTATTCTCTGCGTCCCATGCGCTCTGTTCAGTAAACAAAACTGGTGGAATCTCGACAGATATTTATGAATATTTATGTTCGAACATATAATAAAGTTATAATTATCGTCGAACATAAACAGTCGCATGCAACTCACCTATAATGGTAATTAAAACACTCGTTTGGAAGTTATAAAACTTGCTCCGCTTGTTTTATAAACATACTCGTGTCTTAAGTATTGCCATCATAGGCTTGTTGCATAATGTACTATTAGTTCACTATTACGAATGAGAAAATACATTTCACAGTGAACGCTCATTTAATATCTCTAGGTAATGAACACACTTTTGTTTACTGCTTTTAGCTTTATATAGATCCGTTTTCTTTAAAGTAACCAGATTATAAATACCCAAATAATTGAAGTCAGAAACTGAAGAGATGTTTCCAAATAAACTGCTGTTAAATGAATATGAATTTAACTAAATCCTCTTTCCGTACTACAACAATCACTTATTATAGTTTGTTAGTTATTGTTGTTTTAGGGGAGGATCAGCGAGGTCTTATGACCCTTCAATTATGATAATTTATACACAGTTTCAGAGTTCACTTTCAAAATATCGGCCGTTTGCATTTCAAACAAAAAAAAAAAGCACGACTCTGTCAATTAACATAAACAACACTAAGTGCCTTAGTTATGGCCATTATAGGCTCGTTACAAAATGTTCTATTGTGGTACGGCACGTAGTTATTTAATATGCTGATTGAGTGCGACTTAGGAAAATTAATGGTGTGGAATCTTTATTAACAATTCCATGTTCTTGTATGCCTTTGAAGAAGTTAGGAATGAAAATATTACGACCTCATCAACCAAGATGATAGAGAAATTTGCTTCACCCATGCACATGTGTGGAGAATTCAGAGGTGCGCAAATTATTAGAATTAAATCATGTAAATCAGTCACATTGTTTTATTCAAAATCATTTTATTCGCTATTTGCTGGCATCTTTTGTAACCCTACTCAGTAACGTTTCCTCCCTTATCGCCTCGCACCTTTTCCCATAAGGAATTGTGTCTGGGAACTTCCAGAATTGGGGATTCCGAGGGATACCTGAGCTTGTCCGGTTTTCTATTTCTTGATTGACTTTGGAATGTACCCTCTAAGTCAGGTGACTTCAATCCATAGTTGATGAATCTCTGAATATTTGAAGAGCGGGTCTTCAGTAAAATGACTCCAAATTCCTCAGCTCCAAATTCACACGAAAAGTAGAATGAAGTAATCAAAACAAAACGCGTGGCATTTTGCAGTAGCAAAGCTCCTCTGTAGGTGGAAATTCTAAAAAATAATTTTACTTTGAGTTTCTAAAAAGAAAATATAATTACGACTCTTGGATGAACATTGGAAGTAATTTCAGCGCCTTGTAAACATATTTAGTGCATTGAGCCGTGAAAAGTAGAAATGTTATTTTGGGACACTGGCGTCAAGTCTAGTAATTTGCACACCCCTGTATATTTGCAAATAAGGAGCCATGTGAGTACAGTTTATTATGCATGAATTATTTATTAAAATGTGTTTCGTATATTGTGTGGTGTGGTGTTGATTATGGCAATATTGGCAACAGTGAATGTCAATTGAGTCGTCCAGTTGCAAAACTCGTTTAATCCACTTGTGAATAAGGATCATGTCATACAATTATTTTTATGTTCGACCCTGACTATTATGTGTCAGAAAACTGTATCATAATGAGGCTCATTATAACACTATTTTTCATTATGAAACAGTTTCTCCCACCAATCAGAGCTCAAGAAACAGTTGTGTGACCAATTAGATAAGGATACCTTCGCGCATGCGCTCAAAATCCAACATGTCTATATAAATTACCGAAAGTGCACCGTCCATATGTTCGCGTAAATAAACTGGTGAATATGACACAAGGAATAGCACTGTACCTTAATATCCCCAATTCCAATTTCTACACAGCGCGTTGTTTTTTAACGAATTCGGTGACAGTTTTACTGAATACTGGTGCACAATCTGAACATATGGCATTGAAGCACACAGAGCGCATGTGTCGGTCGGCCAGAGAGCTTAGAAAACAGAGATATACTACCCAGCGCAGCACTCGATCACAAAATTCTAGTGACTGAACATATATTTATGAATACTTATGTTAAAACATATAATAAAGTTATAATTATCGTCGAACATAAACAGTCGTATGCAACTCGCCTATAATGGTAATTAAGACACTCGTATGAAAATTATAAAACTCGCATACGCTCGTTTTATAAACATACTCGTGTCTTAATTATAGCCATTATAGGCTCGTTGCATAATGTACTAATATATGTCAGAAAACTGTATTCTAATGATGGTGATTATAACACTATCTTTCATTATGAAAAAGTTTCTCCCACCAATCAAAGCTCAAGAAACAGTTGTTTGACCAATTAGATAAGGATAGCATCGCACCTACACTGAGTTCCAAGGCCTTCTAATTTAAATTTCACTGCGTGGCCTAGTGTCATAGTACGGTAATCGAAGAGGCCATGGTCAAATACAAGGCATTCTCTGCGTCTTATGCGCTCTGTTCAGCACATAAAACTGGCGAAATCTCGACAGATATTTATGAATATTTATGTTGGAACATAAAATAGTTATAATAATTATCGTCGAACATAAACAGTCGTATGCAACTCGCCTATAATGGTAATTAAGGCACTCGTATGAAAATTATAAAACTCGCTTACGCTCGTTTTATAAACATACTCGTGTCTTAATTATTGCCATTATAGGCTCGTTGCATAATGTACTATTATTTAATTGTTTTATTTTATTTTACTTTATTTTATTTTATATTGTTTTATTTTGTTTTGTTTAATTTAATTTATTTTTTTGTTTTCTTTTGATTTTGTTTTGTTTTATTTCGTTTTATTTTGTTTTAAATTGTTTTGTTTATTTTTTGTCTTTTTGTTTTGTTTTATTATGTTTTTATTTTGTTTTGTTTATTTTGATTTATTTTGATTTTGTTTTGTTAATTTTGTTTTAATTTATTTTATTTTGTTTTATTTTGTTTTTCCAGAAAACAAACATAAAACCAAAAACAAAAACACGAAGCAAAAAGCAAAATTTAAAAACAAAATCAAGAGCAGAAAACAAAAAACAAGAAACACAAAGCAAAAAGCAAAATTCAAAAGAAGCAAAAGCAGAAAACAAATACAAACCAAAACCAAGAAAGAAAAGCAAAAATGAAAATTCAAAAGCAAAAGCACAAAGCAAACACAAAACCAAAAACACAAAGCAAAAAGAAAAGAGTAGAAAACAACAAACACAAAAGATACGCCAGGCAAAGTCCAGAGAAACGTTTCTCAGGAAAATGATTCTTATTCACAAGTGGATTAAACGAGTTTTGCAACTGGACGACTCAATTATAAAACAATTTTTAATATGAAACAACAATAATTTCATCTGACTCACAAAGAGATTGTAATCAGGAGCCGCTCCTGATGTAGAATATTAGATATTGTAACAGCCTGTATATCTAAACATAGTACAGAATGTTGAGATAAGATATAGGAACGGAATGCATGCGAGCAATCGACTGTAACAGAGCATCTGTTAAAGATCTAAACTGGAGGTTGGAACATCAAAGTCTGTAGCTGTTGCAGTTTACATAGTATGTTTGTCGACAAGCCAATCAAGTTGACACGTGGCCTGATCTTAGTGAAGCCAGTGCGACTGTGGGAAGCCGCAAATGTTTTCGCATAGATTTTAATTGTTTCCGTGGGTACTGAAGTGTCCAGCAACTGTAGCAGAGCTCACACTTTCCAGCTTGGGTTTCAATTACCAGGTGCGAGCGCGATCACATCACTAAGGACGGCACATCTCTTGAAACTCGCTCAAATATCTGCTCCCTGGCCAACAAAGAAGCTGCAATCAGCAATTCTGTTTAAAATTATTCTCTTTCGCGATTCTTTCCCAGGTGTTAAATGTGCTATAGGACGTATACATTTAAAATGGCTTATTTGGATGGAATTGTTACTTTTTAGCCTAATTTCATTTACGGTATGAACAAGTAGTTCCGTGAAGAACTATACAGCCTATTTTCATATATCCTACTTATGTTAATTGCCACTATTTAACATACACAATTTCAGTTTGATTGCTGTAATAGATTCGTAGATATTGAGAACCGACTAAATATTTCGGATGGTCGCCATGTTGGATTTTATATATATAGGTCCTAGAGTTATGTACTGTTACATGCAGATTATTGTGAACGTGTAGTATTCAAACTTCAATCGCATAATTAGGACACAAGAAAAAACAAGGAGATTTAAAAATTTTTCACAGCTGCCATCTTGAGGTTATGGAAACAATTGAAATAAATTAGATGCCAGTGGATTAACATTCGGATAAAGATTTACTGTACCAAGTTTCACTGCACGCGGATGGTTAAATTGCGAGAAACGTCCATGTGAATATTTATAATTCGCGTCACCGCCATGTTGGATTTGTGATCACCAGGTTATTTAAAGTCCTATAGGTGAACTTAAGTTCATAGCCCCTATGAACATTAAAAAATGCAGTTTGATTGCTAAAATAGATTCGTAGATATTCAGTATCGTCTAAATATTTCGGATGGTCGCCTTGTTGGATTGTTAAAAGTATAGGCCATAGCGTCATGTACCATTAAAGGAAAATTATTGCGTAGGTTCATTATTCAAACTTTCACTTCGATCGCATGACTACATCTCAAGAAATAAAAACATAATTTTAAAATTCGTACTGCCGCCATCTTGAGGTTATGTAAACAATTGAACTAAATTAGATACCAGTGGATTACAATGTGTATAAATATTTCCTCTACCAGGTTTCAGTGCGCTTGGAACATTAAATCGCGAGAAAGGTCTATTTAAAATGTTCAAATTCGCTTGGCCGCCATGTTCGTTTTGTAGTTAAGCGGTTTTTGAAAATGTTATAGATGGACTTCCAGTAGTGCCCTTTATCTCAGTACAAAATTTTAGGGAGATGCCGCTAATAGTTTCAGAGATATAGAATGCCGGTGAAATATTTCGCACATCCGCCATCTTGTGATTATGTAAACAATTGAACGAAGTTAGATGTCGGTGCATTACAATGTATATAAACATATACTGTACCAAGTTTCATTGCGTTTGGTTGGTCAAATCGCGAGAAACGTCTATTTAAAAGTCGCAAATTCGCTTGGCCGCCATGTTCGTTTTGTAGTTACCTGGTATTCAAAAGTCACATAAGTGAACTTATAGTAGTTCCCTCTATCACCATAGAAAATGTCAGGGTAGTATCGGTAATAGTTTCGGAGATATTGAATGCTGGTGAAATATTTCGCACAGCCGCCATGTTGGATTGGTGAGTCGTAACAAAATTTGAAGGGCACGGTCGAGGTCGCCGGGAATAGTGCTATGAATTTTCTGAGTTTCATTGAAATCGCTCCTGCCGTTTAGATTTTATTAGGGGGGGACACACACACGAATCACACTCACACACACACACACACACACGCACGCACACACACACGGACAAAAGGTGATCTCATAAGCCTATTTTTTTTTTTCAAAATTGAAAATAGGCTAAAAATAGGCTTATGAGATCACCCTTAGTCCGTGTGTGTGTGTGTGTGCGCGTCCGTATGTGTGTGTTCCCCTAATATATTCTAAATAGATGAATCGATTTCAATGAAACTCGGAAAGGTCATAGTACTATTTCGACCTACTCCGACCGTCCTTTCAAATTTTATTACGTCTCACCAATATAACAAGGCGGCTGTGCGAAATATTTCACCGGCATTCTATATCTCCCTAAAATTCTGTACGGTGATATTTTTTAGCCTATTTTCAATTTTGAAACAAGATGTTCAGCAAAGAACATATAGCCTACTTTCTCCTAAATGTATGGGTATCTTTATGACTCTTTGTCCTCATCCCTAAAACAATCACCCCAACCACAATGTATTGTTTGTTTTCTTTTATATTGATAATAAGCCAGTAAGTGTCAAGATCAATATTATATACTTTATGATGATTGAATAACAAAACTACTAACTTATTGTAATGCATTCACGTCCGTTAATCTCTATATTAAGCCAGCCTGCAAAATTAAGAATCTTCCGCCCCAATCACAGTAGGTGGTGCTGCGACCTATCAGTGAATTAATCTTTATCTTGTACGCCTATGCACTGCCATCGTAATGTACTACGGTGGCAGTGTTCTATGGGTGTTGAATGAGTAGGCAGTTTAAAGTAGCCAAGAGGGAGGCGATCCAGCTGGCAGTGTTTAAAGGTATTCGGAGCGCGATCGTGGCTAATAGTTGAACTACCAGTATTACAAAATTGCCATACTTCAGGAGGCCAGCTCAGGCATTTACACAGCGTTATGTTTGGAACAATATTACCCACATAACCCACAAGAGGACAGCACCGTACAGAGGCATTAAGAAGGCTGTGGTTAATGACAACGTGTATCTAGTTCTTCTATTCTCCTTTTTCTAATGTCTTCTGTTTATGTGCGATGCTGGGACTGTGATTTTATTAATATACGAGTGTATACTTTATCCTCTCCTTTGAGCTAAATGACATTTTATTCAGTATCTGTGGAAAAAGCTCGTGCACATCATTTGTAAAAGAATTCAAGAAAAAAAAACCTAACTGTAGCAGTACTCGATCCCCAGTCAACTGCGTGTCAGACTAACATGCTAGCCCAGAGCTAACCGTACCCATGACGTCAGGTGTTCTTAACTGACATATTAGATACAAACTGTTGGCAAATAATGACTTTAAATAAACGATTTCTTCACTGCAGTACATCTTCATTAAAGATCATTTCATACAAAGTTTATATTATTGTATCAGTACGGTATATCACATACAACATACTAAAACTACTGAAATATAAGACAGGCACATGAGGACAGCTGCCATCTTGTCGTGTGACACAAACGGCTCAGCTCTTTTAAGCCACTCATACTGTATAATATTATAATATTAAATTATAATAAATAACGGATCACGACCTTCAGGATAGCTTAAACCCCCCTAGGCTCGATAATCGGAATTGGTGAGTCTTAAGCTATTTATTAAAATGGTTGCATAATTCACACGGCCGCCATCCTGAAATGGCATGGCCGATGGCCTTGAATTTTGGGTGAAAGACGCGTCCTATATAAAGGTATGTTGTCAGCAAGTTTGGTAGAGATCGGATGATTAGTTTAGCCGTAATTTGATTTTACGTTTTGAACATTTGAGTGGCCGCCATTCTGTTTTGGTAAAGATGGCGGCGATATAAAGTATGACACTGAGGAGTCCTTTACTAGTGCTACCTCTGTACCAAATTTCGTTCAATTCGGTTTCACCGTGTTCGAATTGATAGGGGGGGACAGACATTCAGAGTACACACACTCACACACACACAGACACACACACACACACACAGACTCACACACACACATACACACACACACAGACTCACACACACACATACACACACACAGACAGACACACTTTTTTCGCCCTGTGTTGATCTCATAAGTCTACTTTCATTTTTTGCAAAAATCGAAAGTAGGCTAAAAATAGGCTTATGAGATCACCTTTTGTCCGTGTGTGTGTGCGTGTGTGTGTGTGTGTGTGTGTGATTCGTGTGTGTGTCCCCCCCTAATAAAATCTGAACTGCAGGAGCGATTTCAATGAAACTCGGAAAGTTCATAGCACTGTTCCCGGCGACCTCGACCGTGCCCTTCAAATCTTGTTACGACTCACCAATCCAACATGGCGGCTGTGCGAAATATTTCACCAGCATTCAATATCTCCGAAACTATTACCGATATTACCCTGACATTTTCTAATGTGATAGAGGGAACTACTATAAGTTCACTTATGTGACTCTTGAAAACCTGGTAACTACAAAACCAACATGGAGGCCAAGCGAATTTGCGACTTTTAAACAGACGTTTTTCGCGATTTGACCAACCAAACGCAATGAAACTTGGTACAGTATATGTTTATATACATTGTAATGCACCGACATCTAACTTCGTTCAATTGTTCACATAATCACAAGATGGCGGATGTGCGAAATATTTCACCGGCATTCTATATCTCTGAAACTATTAGCGGTATCTCCCTTAAATTTTGTACGGAGATAAAGGGTACTACTGGAAGTCCATCTATAAGACTTTCAAAAACCGGTTAACTACAAAACGAACATGGCGGCCAAGCGAATTTGAACATTTTAAATAGACCTTTCTCGCTATTTAATGTTCCAAGCGCACTGAAACCTGGTACAGGAAATATTTATACACATTGTAATCCACTGGTATCTAATTTAGTTCAATTGTTTACATAACCTCAAGATGGCGGCAGTGCGAATTTTAAAATTAAGTTTTTATTTCTTGTGATGTAGTCATGCGATCGAAGTGAAAGTTTGAATAATGAACCTACGCAATAATTTTCCTTTAATGGTACATGACTCTATGGCCTATACATTTAACAATCCAACATGGCGACCATCCAAAATATTTAGACGATACTGAATATCTACGAATCTATTTTAGCAATCAAACTGCATTTTTTAATGTTCATAGGGGCTATGAACTTAAGTTCACCTATAGGACTTTAAATAACCTGGTGATCATAAATCCAACATGGCGGTGACGCGAATTATAAATATTCACATGGACGTTTCTCGCAATTTAACCATCCGCGTGCAGTGAAACTTGGTACAGTAAATCCTTATACGAATGTTAATCCACTGGCATCTAATTTATTTCAATTGTTTCCATAACCTCAAGATGGCAGCTGTGCAAAATTTTAAAATCTCCTTGTTTTTTTCTTGTGTCCTAATTATGCGATTGAAGTTTGAATACTACACGTTCACAATAATCTGCATGTAACAGTACATAACTCTAGGACCTACATATATAAAATCTAACATGGCGACCATCCGAAATATTAATCGGTTCTCAATATCTACGAATCTATTACAGCAATCAAACAGAAATTTTGTGTGTGTATAGTGGCAATTAACATAAGTAGGATATATGAAAATAGGCTGTATAGTTCTTCACGGAACTACTTGTTAATTATTATTATTTATTTAGCGTATTGCATATAAATACACCACTACAAATAAACAATTATTATCAAATAAACTACAAACAAACATCTAGACCTTGTATATAATCAATACATTTTGGGGTTGCCAACAAGAAGTCTTCAAATCGCCCTCCATAAGCTCTGATGCTGGAGACCTCCCTGATGTGCTCAACAGTCTGTCGCGGCCCCCCACAGTCGCATACTGGTCTGGTGAGGACAACATTCGCCATTTAAAAAGTGAATCCCCGCATCTTCAATGTCCTTCATAAGGCGGTTCAGCATTGACCATACCTTGCGAGGTTGATCAAACCCAGGAACTGTCTCAGTGATGCATGACTTTGCCTGGCATATATCTGGAGCATTTTGGGTCCATTACGATGATAAAGGGTACTACTAGACGTTCATCTATGCGATTTTCAAAAACATGTTAACTACAAAAGGAACATGGTGGGCAGGCGAAGTTGAAACATTTAAATAGACTTTTCTCGTGATTTAACCATCCAAACCCAATGACACTTTGCACAGCAAATATTTATACACATTGAAATGCACTGGCATGTAATTTAGTTCAATTGTATACATAACTTCAAGATGGCGGGTGTGCGAAATTTTAAAACAAGTTTTCATTTCTTGTGTTCTAATCATGTGATCGAATCAACTTTTGAATAAAGAACTACACTATCTAATAGTACATAACTCTGTGGCCTACATATATCAAAATCCAACATGGTGACCATCCGAAATATTTAGACGGTCGTCAATATCTATTAATCTATGACAGCAATCAAACTGAAATATTGTAGGTGTGTATAGAAGCTATAAACAATTAAGTTCACCTATGGGACGTTCAATAACCTGGTGAGCAGAAATCCAACATGACGGCGACGCGAAAATTAAATATTTAAATGGATCTTTCTCGCGATTTAACCATCCGAGTGGAGTGAAACTAGGTATGGTATACTTCTTATATAAATGTCAATCCATTGGCATCTAATTCATTCAACTTGTTTTCATAACCACAAGATGGTGGCTGAGTGAAATTTTAAAATCTCGTTTTTATTTCTTGTTTCCTAATCATTCGATTGAAGTTTGAATGAAACACCTACACAATAATCTTCATGTAATAGTACAGAACTCTAAGGCCTGTATATAAAAACCCAATATGGCGACCATCCGATTTATTTAGACGGTTCTCAACATCTACGAATCTATTACAGCAATTAAACTGAATGTTTGTATGTGATAGAGGCAATTAACATAAGTAGGATAATTATATGAAAATAGGATATTTAGTTCTTCACGGAAGTATTTGTTGTTATTGCGATTAGGATTGGGCAGTTGACAACCTTGGCCTTATTTTTGAAATTACAAATATGATGGTAGAACAAATTAACTTTTTTTTTATTACCTGCCCCATGAAAAGTTTGCTTGGTTAGTTTCGACGCCAAACGTAAGGTAAACATTGTGTAACAAAGGCCTTGGCTGTGTCTCAAAGCACAACACTCAATCAGCAGGTCTTTTAAGTTCCCCCTTCTAGAAGAACGCACTTGGTAAGAGAGAGGTGGCAATTTGCTCGAAGCGACGCGACGCGACGTCCAGTTGCTTGTCAAGCAATCTCCCGCTGATTTGGGACCCATATCACGAGTCTGGTCTCCTGCTGCTTGCGAAGGGGGTGAGGTTTTGTGGCAAACCTCAACTTATTGATTCCAATGTTCCCACCCTGAGTCCAAAACAATCAGAAGCTCTATGCACGCACCTGCACTAACTGGATGCAGCTGCGAACTGTCGAGATGCTCCCACACTACAGGACCTCAAATGGATGTTGACCGATTGAATACTATGCGCACTTTTATTATAATAGCAGCAGAAGTACTCGTTCTTTGAACGGCCTTTAGTAGGGGACACCCTGCTAAATGCGCAATATTAAGTGTTTGATGGTTGTTGTTCGAGGCTTCAGTCTTTTGACTGGTTTGATGTAGATCTCCATTCCTCCCTGTCCTGAGCTAATCGTTTCATCTCTACACAGCTACCACACCCTACATCCGAGGCAATCTGTTATTCTAACCTTGGTCTAACCCTACAGTTCTTGTCATCGACCTTACCTTCCATAACTAAGCTTGCTATTCCTGTGTGTCTTAGTATGTGTCCTACCAACCTATAAATTCTCTTCATTAGCAGTCGCCAGAAACAGCTCTCCTCTCCCACTCGTTTTAATACCTCTTTATTTGTAACCCTACCCATCTGATCTTCATCATTCTCCTGGAACACCACATTCCAAACGCTTCAATTCTCCTCGTTTCTGCTGCACCAATAGTCCAAGTTTCACTTCCATACAATGCCACGCTCCAGACACAGGCTTTCAAAACTGAATTCTTAATAACTAAATCTATATTCGATGTCAACAGATTCCGTTTCTGTAGAAATGCTTTCCATGCTTGAGCCAACCTACTTTTTATATCCCCTTTGCTTCGTCCATTACTGGTTATTTTGCTTCTTAAATAGCAGAAGTCTCCTACTTCCTTCAGCGTTTCACCTGTCAATTCGATGTCCACAGGGGTTTCTGATTTATTTCAGCTGCATTCCAACATTTATTAATTACTAGCAGAAGTACCCGTTCTTCGAACGTTGTTCGAAGTTAACACCAGATATTATCAATTGAGCTACTGTTGCAATGGTTAGTGGTTTGTCATTTCTTCATAAGTTTATCAGAACGAAGTTAGTTTTGGGAATATCATACACACTGTTAATTTAAGGGCCTTAAAATGAGGTTTTCGGAGACCCTTTATAGACTCCCGAATTTTGTGTCTCACATTGAGAAGCGCAACATATTATTTGGTCGTCCTTCTAGGATAATGTTTATATTTCGCCTATTTTAGCATGCATTTTGAGAAGTTTCCCCTATATCACCCTTCTACTGTATGAAAAGTACGGTGAAGAGTTTTATAAATTATTGCTGTATTGACTCTCATGTTTACCATACCTAATTTTACGATGCACCAAGCATCCGAACACGAGGTATACGCGTACATAAGAATACACAGAGAGACAGACAGACAATTCTATTGTCTACAACATATCACCCAGATATCCAAATAGGGGTATATCTACCATACAGTATCAAACAAAATCATCCTTATGATGGGCCCATATGTCGACAAAAAATAATAATAAAAAAAGGATTAGTTAAAATGTGCTCTCAAACTAAATTCACCTAACGTGTACTTCCTGACGTGAAATAGAATTGAAAGCCTTGTAGACGAAACGCAATACACGTCACATAAAAACTGACCCTCTACGTTGTGTTAGGTCCCCATACACAGGAAGACCCCTTACATAAATTATAAAGGCTTGTGGTGCATGAAAATTCGGGTTCGTTAGCCTCAAATGGCCTAAATTCCTAAAAGCCGCAAAAATGCTGATTCAATTCAGGTATTTTTGAAAATAATGTTGCTGTTTGGAGATAGAATAGACCTTTTGTACTATAATATGTCACACGTGAAAATTGCATGAAAACATTCTAGGTTACGCCTTGACCCCCTTAACTGCATTGATGAATCATACAGTCTAAGTTTGATCCGTGATAACCTTATAGCCATTCGCAAACTTTCACAGAAATGCAATAAATGGAGTGGCATTGCTTCTTACAGAAATAGATGGAAAGTTGGATGTCAACCCCTTGAGATAATGTTGTCATGGTTACCGACTTGCATTTTTTTATTAGTTTGTTAAATTAAATTCGTTTTTTGGGAATATCTCAAAAACTGTTGGTTTAAGAGTCTTATAATGTAGTGTTTTAGGACCCTTTAGGGCCCCCGAGTTTCTTTCTGGCACCGAGGGGCTTTCTCTCGTCGTTGTACGCCATAATATAACAATAATAATTTTAATAATAATAATAATAATAATAATAATAATAATAATAATATAATGTATGGATAGGAATATAATAGACGTGCCGTACCACACCCGCAGGTGTAATTCGCGTGAAAAAAAATCTAGAGTACCCCTTGACCCCCTTAAGCGTATTATACGTCTTGATGAATTGTATAGCTTAATTTGGTTCCGTGATAACCTTCTAGCCGTTTGCAAACTTTCTCACTAATGTAATTAATGGAATTGCATTAAGTCTTACAGCAATAGATGGATCTCTGCGATTCTGTTGCCATAGTTACCGGCTTGCATTCGTTCATTAGTTTATTAAATGAAATTAGTATTCTGGGAATATCTCAAAAACGGCTGGTTTTAGGGCCTTAAAATGTGGTTTACGGGGACCCTTTGGGGCCCCCGAGTTTTGTCTCTCACATTGAGGGACGTCCTTCTACGCCTATTTCAACATGTATTCTAAGGGGGTAGGCCCCCTTTTAGAGAGGTACGGAGAAGAGTTACATCAGTGATTAGTGTCGTGCCTCTGATGGATATATGTACCAAATTTTAGGTTGATACACCCAGCCGTTCTCGAGTTATAAGGGAACAAAATTGTCCACAGACAAACAAACAATCATACAGACAGACAAAACAATTATTTTCGCGCGCATACATCATAAAGCAGTCTGAAACGCGTAAATAACTCAAATTTCCGCAGAAATTTAGAAAAAAACAAGCAAACTTTCATTTTTATATAGAGAGAGATAGACTGCACCGCTCGGTGTTGACCATGTTTTATTGCACAAATTTAGGTTTTACTCCCTAACCCTGGAGATACACGAAAAGTGATAAAGGACCTTTCGGATAGAAAATTAAATGTTAGAGCTCGTGTATGCCATTAAAAGTTTGCTATTTCTTAGCGTTCTCTATTTATTTGAAATGGAAATATGCAATTTTGAAACCAAAGGTGTAGTGACGTCACAAATGTGGGTTTTACTCGCTAACCGTTGGCGATACACGAAAAGTGATAAGGACCTTTCGGATAGGAAATTAAATTTTAAAGCTCGTATGCGCCATCAAAAGTTTGCTATTTCTTAGCGTTCTCTTTTTACTTGTATTAGAAATATGAAATTTTGTAACCAAAGGGTGTAGTGACGTCACTAAAATGGTCGCCATTTTTAAATAGTGCAAAATATCGAAATCAAAAGTAGTGTTCCAGCCCCAGCCCTTATACAAGGGCTGTGCCTATACCTACATAAAAGCTAATTAAAAGTAACTACGTAAAAGACGGGAATAATGACAGCAACACGACTGCGAAGTAAGCAGCAGGTCATAGCCCTAAGGTCTAACAGTAAGCAGGTTAGACAGGACACAGCGGGCATTACACTCCAAAGATACTGCTGAGTAGACTGACACTGCACATTTTACCTATAAGTAGAAGGTACGGACACGCGCCGCGCTCTCTTGGACTTGGCGGCTCTCTTGAACTTGGACGCTATTACAGTCTTACACTCTATCGAAGTTGTGCTACGACGGACCGGTATGGGCGCCGCCCCGTATCGGGTCCCAACGCCACCAACATCATAGCAGACCGGGATCCACGGTAGGGTGAGTGAACACGTGTCTACTAGACTCCTTTTCCCCCTATTTTATTATTTCACGCCTCCCCTCTTTTCATCGCCACTAGTACTCAATAAACCCCCTTATTGTACAGTCCAATGATTATCTCTTTATTTCGCTTAGATTAAGAAGCACGTCCCTTTAGATTAGAACCTAGTTTAAGATCTCCACCGAACGCTGCCCAGCAGGAGGCGGTGCACAGCAAGCGTGTGGCCTACTAAGCCACCTTAAGGTAAGCATGGTGAGTATTCCTCCCTACGGTTCCCCTGTACGTCAATTGCTCTCTAGACGTGTCCGCAGTACTTCATAAAACACCAAACACTTTAAACACGAGTTCTACACAAAAGTAGAACAAATGGGGACAGGTGCCGGGTTAAACTCAGTAGATACCGGTAATGCCGTCCAGCCCATTCACAACAACAGTTCCACACAAAAGTAGAACAAATGCAAGAGGCTCGGAGGGGGTAGTTATACACAAATGTAGAACCAATGGTAGGACGCGGGATAAGCTCTACAAAAGTAGAACAAATGGTAGCGGCGCGCGGGGTACCGTGACGTTGTCGTAAGACAACGCCTAAGGGGGTACATACAATGTACCTCTGCAGGAAAGATCCCTAAGTTTAACCTCTTACTAGCCAAGCGAAAGCCACCCAAAATTATAAAAAAAAAATTGAATTACGGGTCCAATAATATTTTTGTACCCACCCAAACCCGCCCCAGTAACTAATACATTTTTAAACGCCCCCATCTTAAACAACACGTCTAGCAACAAACGACCCTGTACTCATTACATTAGCCAAGCGAGTGAGACAATTTAAATCCCCCCGAGCAGGACTTTTTTTGAGTAGATTAATTTAGAGGAATTTTTTACACGATAATCATAATCCCCCCACCCCCACCCTGTTAAGATTTCGCGACAGACACCTCTTATGCCAAGCAATTTAAATATTAACAACCCCTATCTAATAAGTCACTAGGAATATTAACGGAAGCCTAGTAGGAAGAGGTATTGATAACTACCCTACTCTATTCAGAAAATTGCTCCTTATTTCAGATTAAACCCCCCACAATGAAGCTCTATTAGGATTAAGATTGTGATATCCCATAGGATAAGTTGGAATGAGTAAATAACTATGTATATTATTACAGCAGTGCAACTATACATTGTATATGATTGTAGGCTATAATATTTTCTTCTGAATCCATATTAGTATAAGTTAGCGGAAGGTAGTATTTGCTTCATGCTTACGTAGAGTTATGAGACCTTGCAATCACATTTCTGCTAAGTGCCGCATTAATTAGTTTGTACACGCATTCAGTAAAGATGTACTACAGTTTCTCTTTTGTTATGAAATCCGACCCCAGAGGAAATGATTATTTGTCCATTTCAACACATTCAACTACGCCATATGGCAGACACGTGCTGAGCACACCGTCCGCCAGGCAAGGATATTAAACTCGACACTGTCTTGCTAGCTCAGCGTACAGACGCACTCGAGCGGAAGCCAGACACCTTGAGTTCAATTCCTGGCACTATTCACTCACACGCCAGATGACTTTGCATAAATTTGCCTTTATTCTTTTTGTTTTCCAAACATTTATTCACGTATTGCGAAGCGTGCGATAGTAGAAAAACGAACTAATGATTTTAAAGATGTAAGCGAAGAGTACACTCTTAAGGTAGAATTCTTTTTCCAGCAGTACATTTCAAACAGGACATTCAGTTAGCAAATAAGACACCGTTCCCTCACGAAGTAACATAGGGAGGAAGTAATCCAGTAGGAATTTATGAAAAACGCCGACAAATGGACGGCGATATCAATATAGCATACACGCGTAATCACGGACTTGGGAACAGCAGGGAAACATCGCAACGTACGACAATTGTTATCAAGAGTATCATCGTTAGTATATTAGTAATAAGTGTTAAGTGTTTTTAAGTGAAGTTGAAGAAATATATTATAAATATCTTGAGGCTGGCACAAGGGTTCGCACGACGTTATTGATATCTTGCGGCGGGTCCAAGAGTGCACCTCGCCTTGAGATAAGGGAAGCATGGAAGAGATAAAGGAGATATTAACACACCTACGTTGATAACAAATGCCATTAATAAATAAGATCATTGTCCACACCGTGGCCCAAAGCCCACAATTTACGCAATCCAAATGCTTAAAAATAGAAACGTCACACCCAGAGGAAAGTAATTAGTTACAGGTATATTGGTCAGTATAATAATGACAACCGGCGACCGAGGACTATCATTTCAGATTCAGGGACCTAGCCAACCCACTGAACACGTAAGAAGTAGTCCAGATATTAGAACGCTACTGAACACTGATAGGAAATAGTCACCCCTTTCACGTTGATGACGTTCGCTCTAATACTTTCGGGGAATTAGTCCCACCGCGTTCTACACCTAGTGGCGGTCAATTCAACCTAATACGCAATGGATTTAACGTCCGTTGGGATGCATTCTGTATCGAAGTACGAACAGCCTGCCAACAGACGATATCTTTACGGTATTATGATAAGATGTTAGGAGATATTTATACTCAATTAAACTTAATACATAGTGGATTTAACGTCCGTAGGGATGCGTTCTGTGTCGAAGTACGAACAGCCTGCCAACATACGATATCTTTACGGTATTCTGATAGATGTTAGGAGATATTTATACTAAATTAAACTTAATACATAGTGGATTTAACGTCCGTTGGGATGCGTTCTGTATCGAAGTACGAACAGCCTGCCAACAGACGATATCTTTACAGTATTCTGATAGAATGTTAGGAGATATTTATATCAAAATAAACTTAATACATAGTGGATTTAACGTCCGTTGGGATGCGTTCTGTATCGAAGTATGGACAGTCTGCCAACAGACGATATCTCTTTGGTATTCTGTTTAACATGAGGAGATAGTGACACGTTTTATGATATTATAGCATAGTAGGTAATTTGAAACCTACACCGCTGGATACATTTGCTGATTTTCTATATGAAGAGGGACCAATATTGCAAAGGAAACTTCACATACGGTGAAACTAATAAGTAAAATTGAATTAATACTTTTTTTCAATGTATTATGCTTATTTGGGATAAATTCATAATTTTTCAATGTATTACCATGATTTGCGATAAATTCATAATTTTTCAATGTATTATTTGCAACGGAAGAGGATGCAACTTCCACATGTATCATATACCAAGGGTGACACGGAGGTAATACCTAAAAAGGCTATGTAAGAGTAAACCACACCACTATACGTATGGGCCAACTGGTTAAGTCCTTTTGAGCAGAGGACGTAGTTTTCCCAAACCACAATCAGCATTCGTAGTCACTCGGGTTACCGATACCACATTGCAAATTGGAAGGTCACTAGGATTACTATACGTACACTTAAGGCCCTATACCATGTTACGTATTTCGCCGGTCCACTGGTAAATAAGTCCTCCTGGTTCTCTTAGTTCCGATACCACCTTGCGTATTGCACACCATTTGGTTAAAATAAATCATCATACGCATCCGTATTTTCTACGACACGAAGGCAACATAATGTATTTCATGAATAAAACTATGCAACTCAGGCATACTATTAGTAATTCAATATAGAGCAACCCCATTAATTTTATTACGGAGCAAAGGTAGTCATTTCATTGAAAATACAACCCCATTAATTTTATTACGGAGCAAAGGTAGTCATTTCATTGAAAATACAACCCCATTAATTTTATTACGGAGCAAAGGTAGTCATTTCATTGAAAATACAACCCCATTAATTTTATTAAGGAGCAAAGGTAGTCATTTCATTGAAGACACAACCCCATTAATTTTCTTACGGAGCAAAGATTACCATTTCAGTGAAGATACAGGCCCATTAATTTTCTTACGGAGCAAAGATTATCATTTCAGTGAAGATACAGCCCCATTACTTTTCTTACGGAGCAAAGGTACGCATTTCATTGAAGATACAACCCCATTAATTTTATTAAGGAGCAAAAGTAGCCACTTCATTGAAGGTACACTTTAAAAAATTATCATGGCTGCGGATACACTCTAGAGAGAGCTTAAATATTTAAGAAATACCTTTAATATATATATATATATCCCCCCCCCCTTCGAGAGATTTTTTACCCCTGTCCAGACACGTGGTTCCCCCCTACCCCATGTATATAGTATATTCAGCCAAGGAAAGGCAGTAATATTATGTTTAGCATTAAGAATTAAATTAGATATGAAGTCAACCCCAACCCCCCCCCCCCCTATTTAACGTGGCAAGTGTAAGAAAAGGGTCTTTAATACCATGTCATCAACAGTGTTATTTTTTACAGGAAATTATCACATGTCAATAACAAAGGTCTTTTTTTTTTTTAAGATCATATTATCGTGTTAATTTATATTTCCTGAAGTTCTATACAGTGCTCAGAATTCCCAAGTTAGCCCGTAGAGGCAATACATAATTTCCAATTTCATTAACTTCCCGACGAAACAGTCGCCATTTTAACGATCATCCATTTAAGCTTAACGATCGAGTATACACCTAGTGCGAGTATCCTTACATAAAGTCTGCATATCTATAGATTAAGAAGCGAATACGTCGCTGAAGTCACGCTGAGAAAGTGCAAAAGTAATGCTTAAGGATTAATTCTCAGCTATAGTGAAGGTCTACGACGAAGTATAAGGCAGTTTTTTTTACAAATATAAATGATTCAAGTTCTACGAAATATAAGAGTATCTACGCAGCTAAATGCTTAAGGAAGCATGTTGCAGTTTTACAACGACGCCTATAGGGCGTGGTATAGTGAATGACCACAATGGCCAATATGTCAACGAATACATATTGCACGTTAGTTTATAAGGATATTAGTACATTAGTCATAATGCAGACATTAAGTAACGAGACTACCTCGCACGACGTAACGAACTTCAGTGAAAAATTAACGGTACCAGGGTGAACCAATCCCTCTGTACAAAAGGTTAAGAGTGATTTCTGATTTCAGACTAGTTATACGCTGTACAATCCTGTAATCCCCCAGTAGGCCCTTAATGCAGGATGCTACCCGGACGAACGTGACACGAGACCGAAGTTCCAACGCACATGGCAGCAACAAAAGTAAACACCTACAAACCATAATAGACTGTAAGCCGATTTAGGCAGGAGCCTTCATCTATTTCTTTCCAATACTTCAATGACTCTCTTGGACTTGGCGGCTCTCTTGAACTTGGACGCTATTACAGTCTTAAACTCTATCGGAGTTGTGCTACGGCGGACCAGTATGGGCGCCGCTCCGTATCGGGTCCCAACGCCACCAACATCATAGCAGACCGGGATCCACGGTAGGGTGAGTGAACACGTGTCTACTAGACTCCTTTTCCCCTTATTTTATTATTTCACGCCTCCCCTCTTTTCATCGCCACTAGTACTCAATAAACCCCCTTTTTGTACAGTCCAATGATTATCTCTTTATTTCGCTTAGATTAAGAAGCACGTCCCTTTAGATTAGAACCTAGTTTAAGATCTCCACCGAACGCTGCCCAGCAGGAGGCGGTGCACAGCAAGCGTGCGGCCTACTAAGCCACCTTAAGGTAAGCATGGTGAGTATTCCTCCCTACGGTTCCCCTGTACGTCAATTGCTCTCTAGACGTGTCCGCAGTACTTCATAAAACACCAAACACTTTAAACACGAGTTCTACACAAAAGTAGAACAAATGGGAACAGGTGCCGGGTTAAACTCAGTAGATACCGATAATGCCGTCCAGCCCATTCACAACAACAGTTCAACACAAAAGTAGAACCAATGGTAGGACGCGGAATAAGCTCTACAAAAGTAGAACAGTAGCCTATGTGTAACTCTGGTAAATACGTATAAACAAATCTCTACAAAGTAATAAACCAAGTCCCGTATTCGTGGATGTAACAGGTAACCTCGAGAACCACTGGATGGATTTTGATGCGGTTTTCATCACTGTAAATGACTTCTCGAGGAAGGTTTCTGTAGAAAAACATTTATTTACAACCAAAGGAAACCGAGCAGTAACGATTTCAACAAATCGAATCTAAAAAAAAATCTACCTTTCGTGCGCCTTTTAAGCTTACGCTGGGTAAACCCTTAAAAATATCTATAGGCTATACTATGAGTGTAAGAATTGTTCAGCATGAAAAGTTCTTCCAAAACGTCCGCGACAACATATCTCTAACTTTAAATACATCGCCCTCTATAATTGTTTTTACGTTTTCATTTCTTCCAACAATCTCCATTTAGTAGAAATTTAAATTACCAGCTTCGGAGCGTGTTTACGAGCTAGCGAGTGTGCCCATCACCCCAGCTGTGACCAGCTTCAAACTGTTGAGTCGTGTCGAGTTAAGACTTCAGAGAAGAGTGTATGTGTTTGGAGTTTCGCTGTTCACCTCGGCTTTTCTGAATTGCGTCTGGAACCTGCCGTCCGTGCGCCTTTTAAGCTTACGCCGGGTAAACCGTTAAAGATACCGGGCGAAGCCGGGCCGTGTTACTAGTAATACAAACTAATATAGCCTATCCAAGAAATAAGTACATGTTATTAGCATAAATTTTACCTCTCAGTCATATGTTCCAGTCGATCGATAATTTGATCTAGTAACCTCTAAACTGTGTCTTTTCCCAGTCTGAACCGTATAAAGAATTGATTTTCATCACAGTTCTGAAAATGATCCAACCTCTGTGTGAACTTCTTTGTTTTTCACCTTTTTAGTAATATTCTTTCTAATAAGTGATCCTCTACATTAATTCCTGGCATCTCCAGCATGAATGCACTCTTGAATATGAGTAGCCTACGTTCGTGACTGACGCGAAGTTACTATTAATACCCAGTTCAACCAAGGGTCACTCCAAATGATTACCGGTACATATAAAAGATAATGGAGCAACACCAAGCATAACACAAAAACAAAAACTAATAAGCAAAATAAGTTGGACATTGTGGAATTCGATCCGCAAAAATTGAAACTCTCCGTCGTGAGTCCGGCACGCTAGCCACTACACCACCGTGACCTAACGAAATTATGTGAAGACTGCGCATATGATGCTTACTTACGTAATGTCTGTGATATGCTTTCGTAATTTTCTGTAAAAATGTAATGTATGTAATTACTGTGCTGCTATTAAGATTATATATTTCCTTGTCCATTTATGAATAGCTCACTGGAATTAAGAGTTTGCGATGATTTAACTTCGGATATTATTTCGGTCTCTCCCGTCCGCCATATATACACCTGGTATAAGAAGATAGCCCGCCATTCCATGCCCAGTTAGCTAAATACCCGGATTATCTCTTATACCAATGTCGTACAACTCAATTCTGCGTTAACTACGGAGATAACATTAGCCGAGGTATAACCCGAGTTCGTACTACTGGCCCTGAGCCAATCTACTTTTATATCCTCTTCGCTTGGTCCATCACTAGTTATTTTTCTTCCTAAGTAACAGAAGTCCCCTATTTCCTTTAGTTTTTCACCTGCGGTGAAGAGCTGACCATGAACCATCTCCTCATCTGCAAGCTGAGCCCTACAACCTGCTCTCTCGAGGACTTGATGCTAGCCACCAAACTGGCTGGTTACTGGTCACATTGCATTTGTAGAGCCTATGAGGCTGGCCGCCGTACGGAGAGGTTCGTGTGTGTGCTTTTGGTACCAATTACTGGATTGTTTGTGTGTATATTGTACAGGGCGCCCGAGAATTTCTCCGCAGTGGTTACGTGCAGCTGTGAGTGATTGCCTCATTGGTTTAGTTGGTAGCACGGTGTCTTTGACAGGGTGAATCCCACACGTGTGGGCTGTAGCCTGTCGAAATCGTCAGTGTGTATTGCAATTAGCAAGCGTATGTGCCATCAGCACTTCCAGTATCTGTTATGAATGGCTGTGGAGAGTACAAAGTATGCTGTTTGCTTGTTATTAGGGAACACAGCGATGACAGAATGCATTCTGCACATAAGTCAAGCAGCATTGCGCGTCATAGGAGCTCATGTCACCACGGACAGTTAAACGATGACAGAGGCTACTTGAGCTGAGACATAACCTACTCGCGCAACTGTACCTGTCAACGAAGCAGGCTGACGTGTGACACAAGTAAACAAGAATAGTTCCCATCTCGACCGCCGGCAATCATTTCATGAAAGGCTAATATGATGCAAGCGGCAGCCGTGCTGCCAACGTAACTTCTGTAGCTAGCTCTCGCAGGCACTGCGGAGAACATTCCCGGACATTGTCTGACACGATTACATAAATTGTGACGTACATAGGAATTTTTGATTTATTTCGGCTGCATTCCATTATTTTGTTTTAATTGTATTGGTTTTATTACGTTGGTAAGTAACGGTAATTGTAAGGTGGTTATTAGCCTACTTTTCACATTTGGTAAAAGCGAGGAAAATTTTGACTTATGAGATCTATCCGGGCAAATGTGTGTCCGTCAGTCTGTCCTTCTGAGTGTCTGTCTGTGTGTGTGTGTCCCCCTAACAACTCCTAAACGACTGCAGCTATCGGAACAATATTTGGTATGAGTAAAGAGCTATGCCTGAATAATACAAGCCCATATTTGAAAATGACGTCAGGGCTACCAACTGCTAAAAAATCACAATTGAAAATCAAGATCTATGTTGGATATCTCGGAAGATATGCATGGGAATTGTTCCAAAATTGACACACATATAGAAACATATTACATCCGACTAATTTACAGGATCCCATACAATCATGAGAGTGTTGCCAACATGATTCTATGCCTGCTGATAGGACCAATTTTTAAATGCATGTGACTTCCATACTATGTATAAGATTTCAACCAAATTTGGTATGTGATTTGCGCACCGGAGCAGATATGAATATGCATGTTTTTAGTGTCAACAGGGCTGCCAACTGTTGAAAAATGCACTCGATACATTTTTATCTTAATATCAATATATCACAAAGTATGCAGGCCAACAGTTCAAAACTTCGCATACATATATACAGTACTCCCTCTGTAATCCGGCTTCTCAGCTCTCCGGCACTCCCAGTAATCCGGCGTTTGGTATTCGAGTACGAGCTCAACACTTGATTTGATAATGCGTCCCCAATACTGTACAATGTTTCCCACCCAACGACAAGTCTAGTGTCTGAGTAAACAATGCATTGGCGCCAAGAGCGATGACTCATGCACTCCCCCCTCAGGTGCTTAGTGTAGGACAGTTGTACTGTAGTAGTGTTGTGTTGACGATGGAATTCGAGCAGAATAAACGTAAACATAAAACTATCTTTGTTAGATAGACATGAAATCCTAAAGCGGCTTGAAAAGGGCGAAACGTTAACTAGTGTTGCTAACGAATATGGTGTTGGTCGAGCTACAGTTCATGGCATAAGAAGAAAAAAACAGTGATAAAATAAAGTCGTTTTTTAACACGAATGAACATTTAAAAAGTAAACGACAGACATTGAAAACTGGTGAAATTCCTAAAGTTGACGATAGCCTCTATGCTTGGTTTTTACAAGAACGTGGTAGGCATACACAAATTTCTGGTGAAATCCTTGAAGGAAATGCTACGGAATTTTACCGGAAAATTACAAAAAAGAATGATTTCCAAGCCAGCGAGGGATAGTTGCAGAAATTCAAACAACGTTATGGAATTAGACTGCTAAGTACAACGGGTGAGAAACTTTCATGCGTTTTTCTCCATATTTTCCGGTAATCCGGCAGTGCTCTGGTCTGATATCTGCCGGATTACCGACAGAGCACTGTACCTGCAAATGTAGGTTAATTTTCAGTAACCGATATACGACAGTGCTACCAACATGATTCTACGCTTGCTGATCGGTTTAATGTTGAATCACCCGTAACGTCCAAACTAATAGATGAAGATCTTTAAAATTGGCACATATATCATAGATCATATTATTTTAATTTAAGTTTGAGCATCCAATTTATGGCAGTGTCGCCAACCTGATTTTACGCATGCTCATAAATTCAATTTTTAAATACATGAAACGTGTATACTATCTATTGGATCTCAACCAAATTTTGCATGTGTATTGCGGGTCCTAAGAGATGTCAACTGTTGATTTATGGTCTCTTTAGTTCGTCACGGAACTACTTGTATTTAAGATATGACTTACCCAACCCTGGCGTTAGACACTGTCTTGATTTTATAGAAACGACAAGTGACTTGATTTATTGGAATTCCTTAGAAATAATTTCGTTCCTGGAAACATTAATCCCTCATCATTTGGGAAATCTTACGAAGTGCTTCATTTGCTCTTCACTCAGATTATTAGTTCACTTCTCGATGTGGCGAGCTATCATTATAATGCCTTTATTATCCCACCCTATCCCTTACCAAGTATCTGCATAGTTTTCAAGTGGTGGGGTTGGAAGCCAGACACGCTCTTAGCTTTAAGAAGTCTTACCAACTTGCATTAATTAATTCTGTAAAAGACGGGAAGACATAAAATTGCGAGTGGCACTCTCTTCACTCCATCACTCCAGAACGGTGCTTCCTACAAGATAGGTCTAATTAGAGAATAGAGTTACAATTCCCGGCTAAATTCGATACGAAATGTTATACTATACAGAACACCCAACGTGTAAGTTGCTGTGCGATGGATATGTGAGGTCAATACGATGAAGTCTTGTGACTTTGCTGAATCAATTACTGTACCTTCAGAAGTGTTAAGAGAGCTTTGTTCATTTCCACACTGCAAGTTCGTTAAGGGGCTCCAAATACCCAATATCTTCAATATTTTCAAAGTGTTATTTGTGGTTGTTGATCGTTCTACGATTAAAACGTCTTCATCTGGTTGCGGCTTCGGTGGCGTAGTTGGTAGCATGCTGAACTCCTGTGCCCAAGATCGTGGGTTCAAACCCGGTCGAAGCAGTCGGTCTTTTTAAGAGCGTTAAAATCCCTCAGTATGCCTTCCATCGGTGGGGAAGTAAAGCCGGCGGTCCCATGCCATACATTTATGGCATGTAAAAGATCCTTCCCCTAACTAAACTTGTGTGAAGCTAAATTTCTAGGTTAGATTTCGTTGTAACGCTCTATGAAAGTTCCAACGTTCACCAGTAGGTATCATTGACATCTGGTAGCGAACGTTGGAACTACTTGAAATTGAACGGAATTTGTAGCTCACCCTATGGGTGTCCGCTTGAAGCTTCTACAGTCTCTGGCGAGCCGAACATGCCCTCGGACACTACCGGCACTAAAATACATATATATTTATACATAAAAAAACAAATCTTGTTGCCGATTTGTTCCAGGTTCGTCGTTGATTCTTACAACTTTCTGCTTTCCAAGTATCACTGTATTTCAATTTGAATATTTTGTGTATTAATCAATCACCTCTCACGTGTTAGCGGCATGGTGACACTCACTAAACGGACAAGTCATGGACACCAAGCGTTAGACCACATCCTTTGTCATATGTAGTTCATTAAATATGAAATATGATAAAGCTTTTGAAAACTCACATTTTGGCACTCTTTCGGGTCTTCTAGCTTTTCTATGTTTGGCTTAACTGTCAAAATAGCTCAACTTTAGGTTTTTACTAAATAGTGACATTTAGGAAATGTTCTCAATATTACAAAAAATCACCTTGTAATTATTATTATGGAAAAAAGCTTCATAGTAGTCTATGAATAAATTCATTACTAGCGGACCCGTTCGAGAAATCTCGCATGTTCATAAACCACACTTTCCCCAAAAGGATTATAATGAGAGACTCAAGGAGAATGGTTATTTCAACCAAATGATTATAGAACACTATTTACATTTTAGTTAGAATTCCAAGCTCTACCTTCCCTAACTTAAGAGGGCAATCACTGAACATTGGATCATCATAACACTGACCTGTTATTCGATATTTATGAAATTATAAGATTTGAGTACTCATTGCTTTGATGATAAAGGAAAAACCTCAGAATATTAAAAATGGAATGTTACAGGTGTCTCAGCGGCCAAAATGTGAAGTGGACAGCAATTATTATGGAGCGTATTTTCCTACAGCAACAGTAGGTATACAAATCGCACACTTCGTACATTTCTTAAAAGTCATTTTTTAAAGCAATTATGTTTTTTTTAAATTAGAGTGCAATTCGCCACTGCTAATGTCTATTCTCTTTCATTTGAATGCTCATTTGTCACCATCGGTCGCTTGTGAGCGCCGCAGGAGGGATCTATACTGCGGAAATAATATTATGATTATTACGGTTTATACTGGCATAACATGGGTGTGTCTTCAAACTGTGTCCCTCCCTGGTATTCAGCTAATGGATCACCAGGTCCTGTTCTAACAATAAAGCACCATGGCTGGCCGCGATAACGACAGAGCCTGCAACGTAATGGAACATCTTTGTTAGAGGATCTGCCGTAATGCAAGTCTTCAGAGCAAAATTAAATCAAATTTAGATCTAATTTCCTAACGAAGTCTTCTGTGCCCCCGAGAGGAAACGAGTTCCAGATGGTCAATATGTAGCTGCCTTCAGAAGAGAAATTGAAGAGTCTTCTTTCTACAACAATGGCATTGAGATGTCACAAAGCAAGTCATCGTGGGAAGTAATAGACGGCCGAATTATAGCTGGCAGACAGGTGAAAAGCTGTGAGAATGACGTCCAATCCGATACGGTAATAGGTACTGTCTCGTCAGTAAAAACTGTATCCCGATGCGCATGTCACCCACGGGCGTCGACTAAAAAGACCTGCACTCGGCCTCTCAGGAGGCCACACGACCAAAAAAACAGTAAAAACTGTCTTCATTGATTTACTGCCTTTTCAAATTCTTATTAGAAATGAATTTAATTTGTATATGAAACCTAACAATTCTCTGTATTTGCATGACTTCAAAACCGATGAAAGACAAAATAAAATACCTATATAAAACTCTAAGTAAATCCAGATGTATGTTATATGATACTAGCTGAAGTACCCGTGCTACGCTGCGGGTCATAAATAAATTAAAATGCCAAGGAGCCAGTTAAAACGGGATAGGCGAGGTACTGCGCGGAGGGAGAGTAAGGATGGAACATTTTGTCCAACTACACAGCTCGGCGTTGACCTTGTTTTATAGCACAAATTTAGGTTTTACTCGCTAACCGTTGGATATGCACGAAAAGTGATAAGGGCCTTTCGGATGGAACATTACGTTTTAAACCTCGGATATCCCATCAAAAGTTTGATATTTCTTAGCGTTCTCTTTTTGTAAGGAATGGAATTATGAAAGTTTGAAACCAAAGAGTGTAGTGTCGTCACTTAAATGGTCGCCTTCTTTAAATAGTGCAAAGTATCGAAATCAAAGGTAGTCTATATGTTAACAAGGTAAATCAGCTACTTCCATGTAAAGTTTCTTGTAAATCGGACCAGTGGTTCTTGCGTGATTGTGTAATACACAGACACACAGACACACACCATCTCATTTTTATATCTCTACTTAGTATAAAACGAAGGCCCCGATTCTTGGATGTTACGGGTAAACTCGAGAACCACTAGATGGATTTTGATGCGGTTTTCACCATTCTGTAAAGGATACCTCGGGGATTATTTCTGTAGAAAATCATTTATTTATGATCAAAGGAAGCCGAGCAGTACCGATTTCAGTGGAAAAGTCGAAAAGAAACCTGGTGTCCGAGCGCTTTGTAAGCTACGCTGGGCAAACCGTTAAACATATCTAAATACTATGAGTGTACGAAATGTTCAGCATCAGAAGTTCTACAAAAAAGTCCGCGAGAGCGTATGTCTATCTTCAATACATCGCCCACTATAAGTGTGTTTACGTTTTAATTTCTTCCAACCATGTCCATTCAACTACTGAGGCGACAGTTTACGAGCTATCTAAGGTCGATTCTATCATCCCTGTTACAGCCTACATAGCGGGCGAACCTATTGCCCTAAATACAGCCAGCAGCAAACCGTTGAGTCGTGTTGAGTAAAGACTTCCGAGAAATGTGGTTGTGTTTGGAGTTTCCCTGGAAGTGCAACTCGGGTTTTCTTCATTTCGCCTCTGAAACACAGTCAAGTTAAGATTAGACGGAAGGGGGATTATATTATATTAAATTATACTGATTGGCGTAAAATCTCTACTTAGTATAAAACAAAGTTCCCGATTCTTGGATATCACGGGTAATCTCGGGAACCACTGAATGGATTTTGATGCAGTTTTCACCATTCTGTAAAGGATAGCTCAAGGAAGGTTTCTGTAGAAAATAATTTATTTATGACCAAAGGAAGTCAAGCACTAACGATTTCAGTGAAAAGGTTTAAAAAATGACGCTCGTGTGCTTTTTAAGCTTACGCTGGGCAAACCGTTAAAAATACCTCTATACTATGAGTGTACGAAATGTTCAGCATGAAAAGTTCTACAAAAAATCTCGGGAGAGCTTTTGTTACGTGCCACCCCCTAGTGACACTTTCGTTAACTGGATTACGGTGGGTAGAAAGCACAACACAAATTGTTCCTTTAAAGAAACGCATTAGCTTTATTGCGGGCCAGAAAGATACACCACACAAATAGCAAATACAAGCAATTAGTATCTCACTCTAGTTTCCTCTTTTAGGGAACACTTGCCTTTCACTTTTCAATAAGCCACAGAAGTTAATCCCTCCTAATGGGACCGGTGGCCTCGATAGAACTACCTGCAGCACTTCCTTGAATATGCAAGCTACAGTTATTTACGATAGCCGGTCACTCACCACTACACTCTGCTTCGCTGTCAGCTGGCTAGGGAAACAGCCCCCGGTGTTTTCGCAATTCACCACACTAACCTCTGCTGCACTGGAAAACACACTCGCTCAAGACACAGTTCCTCCGTAGGCTTCACACTCCTTCGCTGTCACGAGAATCAGCTTCACTAGGGTTTCGCAAGTCACGTCACCAACAACTGTCTCTCAGGTAAAAGCTCGCACTAGCTCGAAAAACACTGACCACCTCGCTTGCCAGGTCGCTCTTATATAGCAAGCTGGTGACTCAATAAATGCTTCTAGACCAGTCCAGGATTCACGGCTTCTCGAGATTTCCATCACTGGCTGGGTCACGAATATTCTGGACCATCCCTTTGTCCGCGCAGCCCGTTGCGTAAGGCCCACGTAATACACTGAGGCAGATCACAGCCCGGGCAGCTGAGACTCATGCGGCGAGGCGACGAAACAAACTCACAGCCGTAACAATAGCTCTATCTTCAATACATCGCCTACTATAATTGTTTTTATGTTTTCATATCTTCCAACAATCTCCATTCAACCACTGAGCGACAGTTTACGAGGAGCTAGCTAAGGGCGAGTCTATCATCCCTGTTACAGCCTAGCTAGCGGACGACCCTATTGCCCCAGATACAGCCAGTAGCAAACTGTCGAGTCGTGTTGAGTTAAAAACTTTAGAGAAGAGTGGTTGTGTTTGAAGTTTCCCTGGAAGTGCAACTCGGCTTTTCTTCATTTCGCCTGTGAACTTTTCGTTCCGCAAAATTCACAGTCAAGTTAAGATTGGACGGAAGGGGGATTTGTGTTTCATGCACCTCGTCATTCTTAAATTACGTCTGACAAGAATTTGTTGCACATGCATTTCCATGATAATATAATTAATAGTCCAGTCAGTGATTTTAACCCATCACGCCGAGACGTAAAACGGATATTAGTCGTTGTTCATTGACATTGAAAAAAAAAAGCGCTTATCACGTAATGCATTCATAATTGTTTCCGGGCGAAGCCGGGTCTGGTTGCTAGTATTAGTATATATATGCATTATTCTTCTGTTAAGGGTATCCATGTCTGAATTTTTAAGATGTGCGGTGAAAAATCTCAGTTTTAGCCTACTTTCAAATTTTGTAAAAAATGAGATCTACACGTCCTGAATACCCATGTGTCTACTTGTGTATATGTAGATGTGTGTATGGATGATCCCCTCATCAATTCCTAATTGACGAAGCCCGAATTGAATCAAATTCTGTGCACAGGTAGCACAAGTAAATGGCACCTCGATGGCATGTTTTATATTGCCACCAGAAAACAAAATGGTGACCACATCCAATTATTTAATGCTTATATAGATTTCCAACTAAACTTATCATCAGATCTCTACCAAATTTTGAAATAATTATTGAAAATACAGCGCACAAATTTTGAATAGGGTTAATAAATCTCAATAACTTATACATGTGTGTTTTCACCTTCCACCTTCACAAAATATCACAATGGAAGTTCTCCGGTTCTTACATGTGATTACGCGGTACCGACTACATTGTTTGCCACATAATTTACTAATACAGGATACGTCTATGTCATGAAAGTACTCGGTGACGCACAGTTTATGGTGGTACCCATGTACCGCCATCGAGTTAACGAAGTGTCGTAGGTCTTGATTATTGTCTGTCCATGCCCTATTCGTCATGGCTTCCGTTATGTAAAATTCCAGCCAGATTTCATCTCTCTTTTTCACTCTCTCACGCATTAGTCTTTTCCAGGCGTCCGTAGATGCTAGTCCTCTCTTCGTCCATAGGTCCTCAATGAAATAATGAGCCTACATGTAAGAAACGTCCGAGGTCCAAACTATAAGGTCATCAGCCCAATAATTTCTTGCTGGCGGCTGTGGAAGACATTTCAACATTATAATCAAACTTATGATCCAATGGAGCAATGCTCACAGTTATTGGAATTCTCGTAGACTTATAAGCACCCTGTGTTACCTACGTCATCTCTACGTAGTATAAAACAAAGTCCCCGATTCTTGGATGTTACGGGTAATCTCGAGAACCACTGGATGGATTTTGAAGCGGTTTTCACCATTCTGTAAAGGACGTTTTCTGTAGAAAATTATTTATTTATGATTAAAGGAAGCCAAGCAGTAACGATTTCATTGAAAAAGTCGAAAAACCTGGCGACCGTGTGCTTTTTAAGCTTACGCTGGGCAAACCGTTAAAACTATCTATGTACTATGAGTATAAGAATTTTTCAGCATGGAAAGTTCTAAAATAAAGTCCGGGACAGCATATCTCTATCTTCAATACATCGCCCACTATGAGTGTCTTTACGTTTTCATTTCTTCCAACAATCTACGTTCAATTACTAGCTTCGAGACAATTTACGAGCTAGCTGGTTGGCAAGCGAGCCGATCACCCCAGACACTGTAGAGTTGTGTCGATTTAAGACATCGTAGAAGAGTGGATGCGTTTGGAGTTTCCCTGGAAGTGCAACTCGGCTTATCTTTACTTCGCCTGTAAACTCTTCGTTCCGCAGAATACACAGTCAAGTTTAGATTGGACGGAAGGGGGATTTTTGTGTTTCATGCATAGGAACTTGAAATTTAGTGTCAGCAAAGACAGCTAGGAAATAAAAGAAAGTACGGTACGGAACTAAGTTTTGCCTTATTCGAAAACGATCTAATTATAAGTGTTACCGTGACGCCGTAAGAATTTACCACTTTTCCAAATTTACTCATTTAAATTTTGGGGATTCCTTATGTACTCTTGTAACTGAACAAGTTACCTTATGTCAAATTCGAATTTACATATACATTTTTTTTTGGTATGGTAGCTGTTTAGACGTTTACACGTCAAAATGGTGGTTTTATTCATTAGGAGGGACACCAACAATTCCATATAAGACAATTCTAGCTCTTTAACCTTCAAGCGTTCGCTCGGGCTGTCAAGTGACCGCCTCTTTGGAATTTCGAATGATGCACCCCCTAGTGAGCTTTGGGTGAGTTGGGACAGGCATGTATTTCTTGGTTACACTCTTGACCGCCTGTTCCGGCACAGATTTGATTGACTCACCCCCCTCATGTTACTCAGTTCAGTTATAAACTAGGAGACGCAGTGTCGGGCGGTCTGGTGACAGTCCCGCGAACGCCGAGGGGAATTTATTTAGTGACACTGGATTTCTCCCAATGGATATACAGTTGTTCTTAGGACAGTACAGAGAACAGGAAGCAGATCCTAGTCAGCCACAGCTCGTAACCAAGAAAGGAATCTGCTATTTGTGTGGAAGGAAGAAAAACATAAAAACTAGGCGGGAAGGTGGAGGCTGTAGAAAGAACATATGCCTAAGTCACTCAACCACAACAGTAATGTGCAATAATTGCCAGGTCTCTGAGAACGAGATATGAAATAGACTGAATAATCATGGAGGGCTAAATTATGTATTTTGTGTTTTTGCCTATTTTTGTACCGCGTTACCTACTTTATTTGTGTTCTTTGAGCTACCTATTCGTAAGTTGGAGTTACAAGTGTCAAGTTATGCACATTATTAATAGGGATTTTATGAAGCTCATGCTACAAGTGTCAGAGTTACCTCTTCATGTGACAATTATACATATGTATTTTCTAGTTTAATTGGAAAAATAATACTTTTGAGAGATAATGGTTGACATATGTTTTTTGAAGCTAAAATCTATATTGGGATGATATCTAGCTATTATTATTATTGATTTAAGCCCACTACGGAGCGCTTATGACTAGTTCTTCGATGCTCTTTTCCGTTCCCAATATCTCTTGAGCCCTGCTGATAATTTCTCCTTTCTCTCCTGCGAAAGGGGCTTCCAACATTTAGGGACTCTAGGTGGTGGGGTCCAAGATTCTACCATAGCACAAAATTTAGAACGATCTTCTACATCAAGGTCAGCAATTCCAGTCAAATCCAAGTCCTTTAGTACTTCATTAAGCCACAGGCTTCCAGTCTTGTAGCTTTTAACCAAGGAGAAGATCTTCTAAGTAAGCCTGTTGCTGTTCATTCGTTGTAGGTGCCCATAGAACTTTAGCCTCCTACGTCGCATACTGGTATTGGCTGATTATAACTGTCGATACAGGTCAGAATTAGATTTCAAACGGTAGGTTCCATCTGGGAGCAATCTCGGGCGATGGATTTTCCTGAGGATACGTCTTTCGGCTTTCTCCAGGTCATCCATGGTGCCTTTTCTGTTCATCAAGAGGGTCTCTGCGGCATACAAAAACTGTGGTCTGACAGCAGTTCTGTAGTGACAGATCTTAGCATTCCTCGAAATGCATTTCTTGTTGTACAAATTGTGGGATAGTTGGTATGTTGCGTTGAGTTTGGTACGCCTTGCTAAGTTGGAGGTGCCATCTCTACCATTGGGGTGGACCCATTCACCAAGATAACGAAAGCGATTGACTCTTCCAATCGTTCCATGTATGGTCGTCAAAGGGGTGTTTCCGGAGTGCCGATTCTCAAAGTACTTGGTCTTATCGTAAGATATCTGTAATCCAGATTTCACCGCTATCTCGTGCAGGGCTTGGACAGCTATGCTAGCATCCTTAGAGTTGTTGGCCAAGATTGTAATGTCATCTGCGAAGGCAAGGCACCTGATCTCGATTCTTCGGGTTCCAGCTCCAATGGCAACTGGTTTGATTCCTAGATTCCTCAATGTGCATTCCCAGGTCTTGATGACTTTATCAAGCACCAGATTAAACAGAATGGGCGAGAGACCATCACCCTGTCGTACTCCGGTTTTGATCTTGAAACTCCGAGATAGTTCTCCTCTGAACTTCACCTTAGAGGTTGTATCCGTGAGAGTCTGTTTGATGAGGGTGCGTGTATTATAATCCACACCTCGTTCCTGGAGTATTGAGAACAGTGTCTGGCGGTCGATGGAATCATAAGCTTTTGCGAAGTCGACGAAAACCACAGTAATGTTCGTACTCCTTATTTGTTTTAGTTGGAGAATGATTTTCAGATTGAAGATCTGCTCGGTACAGGACCTTCCACGCCGAAATCCTCCTTGATATGTCTAGCTATATATTGTTTAAATAAAGAATTTTGATCATAAATGTGTTTGCCGAGTTGTATCAGAGTTCCATTGTTTTCATTGCATTCAATCATTTATGAAATGTACAAGAAACATTATGATAATCGTGAAGAACCGTGGGCGGTCAACTGACAGCCCGCGCGAGCGCCAGTGTGACTGAAGTTGGCGCGAACGCATGAAGGTTAAGGACTATTTCTCTGCTTGATTTTATTTTCTCTTCTTCAGCGTCCAGAACTGTACTGCAACAAGAGGTGAACCAAGACCAAAACTAACTTGACTGCGGAAATACAATCTGAAAATCTGTTACACCCTCTGACAAAAGAAAACAACTGCGTTACAACTTGAGAGTGTCACAGCATTTGATAGGAATCTGATCAAAACTTGATCTGCTGTGACCTCGCTAAATACAAGCCAAGTCAGACGCTCCAATAGGACGCGCAGTCAAGTTCCTGGGAAGTTTCAGAGGAGCTGCGGTGACCGTGGTTAGTGCATTCACCTGATCCAATCTTGATCAACTTGAGGGAACCGCTAGAATACCCAGTGTTGTCAAGAGTTAATACAGCGAGGTCCTTCTCTAAACTACGGAACCTCACAGAGGCCGCGCGGAGAATGGATCGCAATGAGTCGCGGACAGATAACTAGCATGTATCGATTACAAAATAGCGGGTCAAGAAACCCACATCATCATCATCATTTATTGTATTAACAGGCCATTAAGACCCAGAACAGACAATACGAGCATAAACCAAAAATATAAAATATTTATTTATTTATTCGTGTCAGAAGTACAAAGTATGTGTTAAACAGACGACTTCAAACAGTTTCTGCCCAGAACTTAGCCACTTCGATAGCACTTGAATTACCTTCAGTCAAGTCATTCATTGTGCAGCTGTACGGGCACAATGGACAGGAGAAGAGGTGTTGTGTTGTCTGGGTTGCGCCACAATCACACAGGACTGTCTTGGTCGGAAAATGCCACTTATATAAGTTGTCCCTGGATCTTGCAACTTCCACCCTCAGTCTGTTCAGGGACTTCCAGATTAGCCAGTTCTCTGTGTGACCAGGAGGTACAGATTCCTTTGGTTCCATCCATTCAGACAGATTGCTGGTCCTCTCCTTCCACACGGCCACTCGAGCTGTTGCTGCTGTTCCTTGTAATGGTTGAGTAGTTGTTAGGGAGCTCTTTCTCAATTTTAATCTCCTCTCAGCAGGTTGATATCCGAAGAGTGGGTGTGAGGTCTTAACAGATGATTTACTTCTTTCGTTGTTTGCAGCCACTTCTCTTCTGATGTCAGGTGGAGCAATCCCTGCAAGATAGTGCACTTTACTGATGAGAGTTGGCCTCAAGCAACCTGTAATAATCCTGCAGCTCTCATTTAAGGCTACATCCACCTGCTTTGCATGGGCTGACTTGTACCACACAGGACTGGCATATTCTCCTGCTGAATAGCATAAGGCCATTGCTGTTGTCCTTAACGTTTGGGGATGGGTGCCCCAGTTAGTCCCTGCCAGTCTACGGAGGAGGCTGTTCCTCGAAGAGATCTTCTGTTTTAGCTTAAAGCACTGCTCCTTGAATGTGAGTGTACGGTCCAAGGTGACACCTAGATATTTGGGATGGAAACAATGATCCAATAACATACCGTACCATTCCAGAATACTTCAAGGTTCCGACTAGATTGTTTATGTTTCAGGTGGAAGGCACATACTTGAGTCTTATTAGGATTGGGCATGAGTTGGTTCCTTTCATAGTAAGTACCCAGCTGTTTGAGAGCACGAGTGAGTGTATGCTCTACAACTTCAAACTGTTCTGATTGGGCAGAAAGAGCTAGATCATCAGCGTAAATGAAGCTTTTACACCCTTGAGGCATTACAACAGGAGGGACTTTTCACAAGTATCGGTCGCAGATGATCTTCCATCTTTCTCTGTCCCTTGTATCCTCCCCAGTTGCTGTTGGTGCCACCTTTACCAGTGGCATTATCGCTCGATCCTTCCATCTTGTTCTAGAGCGGCCTCTCGGGCGTCTGCCAGTTGGTGTCGAGCTGAAAACACGATTGGATATGGATCCTCAGCTCGAATGACATGTCCCAACCATTGCAACCTCCTCCTCTCCAGAATCCGATTGATGCTCGTCTTCCCAAAGCGTTGATAAAGGTCTTGTTGAGATCTTCTTTCCCACCTTTCTGTTTCTACTTTATATAGTGGACCATATAGTTTGCGCAAGACCTTCCTTTCAAAAACACAGAGACGTTCCTCAAGTGATGAGGCGTGGCCCAGGTCTCACAGCCATATAGGAACACAGGACTCACCAAGGTCATATAGATATGTACTTTATATTCCTGTGAAGTCAAACGTGATTTGAAAAGATTATTCAAGCTATAGAAAACACGATTCACTGTAGTTATCCTCTGCTGTACTTCCTTTGCTATCTCAGTCTTGTTCGAAAGGACCGATCCTAAATATTTGAAATTCCAAGAAGCCCACATGCGTTACATATTTCAGTTTCATACTTTACATCATTGGAGGCACAAAAGGTGGGTCTGAGGATCAATCAAGAGAAAACGGAGGGTATGGTTGTTAAAAGGGAGAATAAAGAAGAAGCGAAGAGGGGCACTAGAGATAGGAAGCTTGGAAGACTGGATCCTTCAAAAGTATAGGAAGCATCGTAAATTGGAATAACAACATGGAGGAAGAGATAATGAACCGTATAAACTCTGCAGAGAGGTGCATGATTGCAATGAATAAACTATTCAGCAGTAAACTGTTATCAAGAACATCAAAACTCCGTGTTTATAAGACAATTGTACGACCAGTATTACTATAAGGGGCAGAGACGTGGAGAATGAGTAAGAAGATAGAGAGGAGAATATTGACCTTTGAAAACAAAGTGTTAAGAAACATCTTCGGGTTGGTATTAGAGCAGGGAATCTTCAGAAGAAGACAAACCACAGAATTTCACGCACTGTGTAACGAACCGGATGTGATAGCACAGTAATAAGGGGCAGAAGATTAGAATGGCTGGGACATGTAGGCTACTCAGAAGGGAAGAAGGTATGGTAAAATGAGTGCTAGAAGGAAAACCACAAGGAAAAAGACCCCTTGGTAGACCGAAGTTGAGATGGCAGGATGGAGTCAGGAAAGACCTGGAGGCCCTGGGAGCCAACGAGAATTAGGCCGGAGACAGAAAGCAATGGAAGGGCTAAAGAGTGGGGCAATGACCCGACTTCTGTTCGTGTGGTCAACTAAGGAAGTATGTTTATTTATATATTTATTTATTTATTTATTTATTTATTTATTTATTTATTTATTTATTTATTTATTTATCGTATGGCTTTTAGTGCAGGGAGTGTCCGAGGACATGTTCGGCTCGCCTGAGTCTGTAGCTGCTTCCAGAGGACACCCTTAGGGTGAGCTACAAGTTCCGTTCAAATTCAAGTAGTTCCAACATTCGCTACCAGATATCAATGATACCTAGTGCTGAACGTTGGAACTTTGATAGAGCGTTCCGACGAAATCTAACTTGACAATTTAGCTTCACACAACTTTAGTCTGTGGAAGGATCTTTTATATGCCATAAATCTATGACATGGGACCGCCGGCTTTACTTCCCCTCCGAAGGAAGGTATACTGAAGGAATTTTAACGCTCTTAAAAGATCCGACGACTTCGGCTGGGTTTGTACCCGCTATCTTGGGCACAGCAGTTCAGCATGCTACCAACCACGCCGCCGAAGCCGCGGTAAGTAAGTAAGTACTTAACATCATTATGACCCGCACTACTTGTGTGTAATGCGACCTATTAAGAGGCAATTCGTTGGCAACCAGAGGTTTGCTATGAGCCTCATAACAAGCCATATATCATACTGCTACGACCACCCAGGCCCGAAAAAAATTTGCAAAATTCACAACAACTATTTATAGAAGCGTCAGATCAGATTAAAACTTCATATACACGTTAAAAATTAGTTCCTTTAAGACGTATTAATGTTTCGTTACGATCAGATGAATACTTTTAACGTAATGATCTTTCTAAATGATCGTTCCGTGAACTTGGTAAGAAAAACCGGTCCTTTTTTTGGTTCAATCTGCTATAAAATTTTAACGAGATACAATACAAATATTTACTCTATATCGTTAAACGACAAATAAAACAAGAACAATTTTGGTGTAGGTTGTTCATATGTAAGGTTGTATTGACCTCTAAACTCGAGTATCTATATTTATTTCCCCGACAATAGGCTGGACGCTGAAATGAAAACCTATTCAAATGCATATTTTATTAATATACTACATTTCTTTTTAGCCTATTTTCATTTTATGAAAAAATAGGCTTATAAGATCACCTTTTGTCCGTGTGTCTGTGTGTGCGTGTGTGTGTGTGTCCCCATAATAAATTCTAAACGGTTGGAGCGATTTCAATGAAACTCGGTAAGATCATAGCACTATTTTGGCCGAACCCGACCGTGCACTTCAAATTTTATTGTGTATCAGCAATCCAACACGGCGGCTGTGCAAAATATTTCACCAGCATTCAGTATCTCCGAAACTATTACCGATATCACCCTAAAATTGTGTACTTTGATAAAGGGAACTACTAGAAGTTCACCTATGAGACTTTCAAAAACCTGGTAACTTCAAAACGAACATGGCGTCCAAGCGAATTGAGACTTTTAGATAGCCCTTTCTCGCGATTTAACCATCCAAACGTAATGAAACTTGGTACAGCAAATGTTCATACACATTGTAATACACTGGCGTCTAATTTAGTTCAATTGTTTACATAACCTCAAAATGGCGGCTGTGCGAAATATTTCCCTGGCATTCAATAACTCAGAAACTATTTACGATATCACCCTAAATTTTGTACGGTGATAAAAAGCAATGCTACAAGTTTACCTATGTAATTTTCAAAAACCTGTAAAGTACAAAACGAACATGGCGGCCAAGCAAATTTGAAACATTTTAATAGACGATTCTCGTGATTTAACCATCTGAGCGCTGTGAAATGCCGTACAGTAAATGATTATACATACTGTAATGCACTGGCATCTAATTTAGTTCAATTGTTTACATAACCTCAAGATGGCGGCTGTGCGAAATTTTAAAGTTATGTTTTTATTTCTTGTGTCGTAATCATGCGATCGAAGTGAAAGTTTGAATAATGAAGCTACGCAATAATTTTCCTTTAATGGTACATAACTCTATAGCCTATAGGCCTACATATAACAATCCAAAATGGCGAGCATCCGAAATATTTTGACGGTTCTCAATATATACGAATCATTTACAGCAATCAAACTGAAATTTTGTATGTTCATAGAGGCTATGAACATAAGTTCACCTATATGACTTTCAGTAACCTGGTGAGCACAAATCCAACATGGCGACCACGCGAATTATAAATATTTAAATGGACGTTTCTCGCGATTTAACCATCCGAGTGCAGTGAACGTTTGCACGTTAAATTCGTATACAAATGTTAATCCACTGGCATCTAATTTATTTCAATTGTTTTCATAACCACAAGATGTTAACTGTGCGAAATTTTAAAATCTCGTTTTACTTCTTGTGTCCAATTCATGCGATTGAAATTTGAGTACCACACGTACACAATAATCTTCATGTGATAGTACATATATAAAAATCCAACCTGGTGACCATCTGAAATATTTAGACGGTTCTCAATATCTACGAATCTATCACAACCTTCAAACTGAAATTTTGTATGTTGATAGAGGCAATTAACATGAGTAGGATATATGAAAATAGGCTGTATATTTCTTCACGGAACTACTTGTTTTTTACGAGGGAATTGTAAAATCATGCATCAGACACTTAAGAAGGTTCCCCACTCCTCATGCAAGTGGGATTCTTACCCACAAAAATCCACACCCTCACCTCTTGACAATGATCCATCCAGGGACAACTTTCTTATCACTTCAGGATGGAGTCATTTTCTTTGCTTCACAAGCACCTTCTTCGTCCACAATTCATACTCAGTCCGCGGATCGCAGACTTAATCAACTAAATCGTGCAAGTCCCCATCCGTCTTCTTATGACGATGGACCACCTCAACGAAGAAAGCGACCGTATCCCAGCTGAGCTGATTCCTCAGCATAATTACAACTATATTGTCCGGCGTTGTTGGACCAACCTCAGCTTCAAGTCGTTTTTCCGCTGCCCAACGAGCGCAGACGAAGAAAGTATGATAAACGTCATTTCGTTCGTTCTCTCAGTAAATACATACTGAGCTCCTTACTTTGGCCATACGATAAAGGTAATTCCGAAAGAATCCGTGACCTGTCAACATCTGAGTCAGAAAGTAATTAATCTCCCCATGATTTCTACTTTTCCACTCAACCAGACCCTGTATCAGCCGAGCTGTCCATCTTCCTCTGAGATCGTCATTCTACCTCTGCTGCCAAAGCACCATCTTGCGTGCCACAGCTTCCTTCCGGGCTTGAGCCTTGCCCAGTTCTACTCGTTGGAAGTACTGCACCTAGGTATACTTCTTTACGCTCTTGCGCGAGTAAGTCAATTGGCGCGACACCTGAGACATATGCATATGAATGAATTACTGTTATTATTATTATTATTATTATTATTATTATCAAACCAGAATGTCTGTATGCAGCAGAAACACTAGATATGATTGGGAAGGGTGGCTCCGAAGACATCCGAAAGAGGGAAAGGAAAATGCTCCGAAAAATCCCAGGCCCAAATATCAAGGATGGATAGAGGAGACTCAACCCTAACAAAGAGCTATACCTGAAAACAGAAGGAGTCGTAGCTCTCATGAGAAAAAGGATAATACAGTTTTATGGACACTTGGTGAGGATGAACCTTGCCAGATTGACGAAGAGGATTTTTGGATTCTTCAGGAAGAGGAAGACGGAGCCGAAATGGTTTCGGGAAGTGAGATTGGACTCGGATCGGATGGGGGTGAAAGAAGAAGACATAATGGACAGAGAGCGATTTAGACGGCTGTTTAAGGAGTTTACAGGTTTCCAGGAGACAGGAGAGTTGTCAGTGAGGGAAGGAAGATCTTACAAGGAGGAACAGAAGAAGGAATTGGGAGAGAGGATGAAGAGATATTGTAATAACTGCCAAACTTGGTCCATAGTTGGCCGTAACGAATAAATATATGTCACAGGGGTTAGGACAGCTCAGTCAGTAGAGTCACATACTTTAAAGTGAAAAAAAAAAAGGGTGGGTTGAATTCTCACCTAGTTAATGGATTGTAGAAATAAAATCTACCTGATTAACCTATCCTACAACAGAAATGAGTACCAGAGTAATTCCCGCCGTGCATGGACCTGACAGTTCTATCCCATCAATTGCCGATGTGTTCTATCTTCTACTAACCCATGGGTCCGCATTGTCTCTAGCCTATAGGAGATCTGAATTCACTTCGTCTTTTTATTGAGAAATTCGAATCGATTGCTTCAATATCAGGACATGTATTTTATTACTAGCGAGTTTGAAGGAACTCCAGTCTCGCAAGAACATCTATGTTAAACTTCCTTTTGTAAGTATGAAACATTCGAGGCAACATTTACATTACATGTAAAATTGCAATGAGATATGCATAACATGTTTATTTTGAAAATACAATCAGATAAACTCGGCACAGAAGGGAAACACGGTTTGTAAAACGAAGGTACAATTTAATGGCAACCAGCTACTGGTATGATAACATGTGACTTAAGCGATGTGGAAATGAGAGCGATTAGTTCAAGGGAAAGATAACGAACAAGAAAGAGATTAGATGAGAAAAGAGCCAAAAAATATCTCAGTTTTCTAATCCACAAGGACAAGTCGTCCCATGTTAAATGAAACCATTTAATTAGGTTGTTTAAGAATAACTGAATTCTTCCTCATCCTCATCCTCTTCTATATCTTCTTCATCTTCCTCTTCCTCTTCCTCTTCCTCTTCATCTTCATCTTCATCTTCTTCTTCTTCTTCTTGGCACAGTGACAATTCTTCGTAAAGAAAGATAGGAATCTCACCTCGGAAATATTTGCAAATCCATAGTCCTAGAATCCGAGGTGTATTTCGGTATAAATAAGTTATACCTTAGGTGGTGCATAAATAAACTCAAGATCATGAGTTAGTTGTTATCGTTTTGGAAGCCATTTTTATCCTATTTTCAATTTTGAAAAAAATAGGCTTATGAGATCACCTTTTGTTCGTGTGTGTGCGTGCGCGCGCGCGCGCGTGTGTGTGTGTGTGTGTCCCCTAATAACTTCTAAACGGTTGGAGCGAATTCAATGAAACTCGGTAAGTTCATAGCACTATTCCGGACGACCCCGACCGTGACCTTCAAATTTTGTTACGTCTCACCAATCCAACATGGCGGCTGTGCGAATTATTTCACAAGCATTCAATATCTCCGAAACTATTCCCGATATCACCCTGGAATTTCTTACGGTGATAAAGGAAACTATTAGAAGTTCACCTACGTGACTTTTGAAAAACTGGTAACTACAAAACCAACATGGCAGCCACGCGAATTTGCGACATTTAAATAGACGTTTGTCGCGATTTAACGAACCAAAGGCAATAAAACTTGGTACAATATATGTTTATACACATTGTAATGCACTGACATCTAACTTCGTTCAATTGTTTACATAACCACAAGATGGCGGATGTGCGAAATATTTCACCGGCATTCTATATCTCTGAAAATATTAGCTATATCACCCTGAAATTTTGTACGAAGATAAAGGGCACTACTGGAAGTTCATCTATAAGACTTTCAAAAACCGGTTAACTACAAAACGAACATGGCGGCCAAGCGAATTTGAAAATGTTAACTAGACCTTTCTCGCGATTTAATGTTCCAAACGCAATGCAATCTGGTACAGGAAATGTTTATACACATTGTAATACACTGGTATCTAAGTTAGTTCTTTTGTTTACATAACTTCCAGATGGCGGCTGAGCGAATTTTAAAATTAAGTTTTTATTTCTTGTGTCGTAATCATGCGATCGAAGTGAAAGTTTGAATAATGAACCTACGCAATAATTTTCCTTTAATGGTACATGACTCTATGGCCTATACATTTAACAATCCAACATGGCGACCATCCGAAATATTTAGACAGCTCTGAATATTTACGAATCTATTATAGCAATCAAACTAATTTTTTTTATGTTCATAGGGGCTATGAACTTACGTTCATAGACGTTTCTCGCGATTTAACCAACCAAACGCAATGAAACTTGGTACGGTATATAGTTTATACAAATTGTAATGCACCGACATCTAACTTCGTTCTATTGTTTACATAACCTCAAGATGGAGGCTGTGCGAAGTATTTCACCAGGATTCTATATCTCTGAAGCCATTACTGGTATCACCCTGAAATTTGGTACGGAGATAAAGGGCACTACTGGAAGTTCATCTATGAGATTTGCAAAAACCGGTTAACTACAAACCGAATATGGCGGCCAAGCGAAGTTGAATGTTTGAATAGACTTTTCTCGCGATTTAATGATCCAAACACAATGGAACTTGGTACAGCAAATGTTTATTCACATTGCAATGCACTGATATCTAATTTAGTTCAATTGTTTACATAACGTCAAGATGGCGGCTGTGCGAATTTTTAAATTAAGTTTTTATTTCTTGTGTCGTAATCATGCGATCGAAATGAAAGTATGAATAATGAACCTACGCAATAATTTTTCTTTAATGGTTCATGACTATGCCTATACATATAACAATCCAACATGGCGACCATCCGAAATATTTAGACGGTTCTCAATATCTACGAATCTATTACAGCAATCAAACTGGAATTTTGTATGTAGATAGAGGCAATTGACATAAGTAGGTTATATGGAAATAGGCTGTATAGTTCTTCACGGAACTACTTGTTCCTTTCTTGGTTTGACCCTTATTTTACTGGTACATTGTTCATCTGAATTCAGAAGTGCCATTACTTTTGTCCTCGGGGGGCGGAGGGGGGGGGGGCGGAGGCTTGGCGGCGCAGCGGTCAAGCTGTTGGCCTCTCACCACGGCAGAACGGGTTTGATTACCGGTCAATGCATGTGAGATTTTCAATTGCCATGACCTGTGGTTCGGATTTCACGTAAAAAGGAGGTCCCGTGGCTTATGATATTGCGATCAACGGTCACGTAACTACAATCTTCCTTTGTTTCCTTTTGTCCTATCACATACCAATTTTTTGTAATTGCTGTCATCATCACCTTCTTTTACAGTTTCCAGCCCCATGCTGGGTCTGTTTAGAACATAAGCCTCGCCACTTAGTCCTTTCTTCCCACCACCTTTCCGCTATGACTCTCGTCCAGTCCTCGCCTCTCTTCTCGACACATTCCTCCACTCCTTTCGGCCATCTTCCCCTTGGTCGTTTCTACTGCATCTGCATCTCATGTATCCTCTTGGGAATCTTCTTCTCTTCCATTCTCTTTAAGTGTCCATACCACCTCAGTCTTGATGTCTCAATCCTACCCTGCAAGGGCTCCTCTTTCACTATTTCCCTGGCCTTTTCATTCCTCACCCTGTCTCTTCTCGTTACTCCGATCCTACTTCGCAGGAAATTCTTTTCACTTGTCTGTATTCTTCTTAGCCTATGTCTCTTTTCTTCATTATCCACGTTTCTGATTCATAGTCAGTATCATAAGTGTAATTGCAGTAATTTTATTAAAAAGATATTTCAAAATTTCACAATATCTCTACTGTTGGCTGATAAAGCGTGATGATCCTACTAGAGTGAACAAGAGAAAAAGCAGTATGAGAAGCTTTGCACCACCAAGTCGCAGCCAATAAAATAAGCAACATCAACAACAAAATGTAATTAATAATAATACCAATAATAATAATAATAATATCGTATGGCCGCGGGTGCTGGCTGCAAGCTTCGTTATTTGCACCCAGAGGGCAGCTTGCATGTCAAATTTCGTTGTTCCTTGAAGCACTATGAAAGTCATGGAGGTTAGATATCTAAGCTCCTTAACTCTATAGCTCTTTCTAGTAGAGAAATGAGGAACTTTGTGTTGGCGGAAAATCCCGAGATTAATTTTGCCATTATGAACACGGCCTACTGAATTCAAATGGGTTTCATTAACTTGCCAACATCGTATAACATGCGTGTCCTAATTTTGGCCGCCTTTCAAAAATCACTTACCACAGCCAGGAGCGAACCTGCAAGCTTGGGGTTGGTAGACCAGCACGATAACCACTCACCCACCATGGCAAGCAAAATGCAATTAAGGCTATTCATTAAATATTTGAAATTATTTCAGGGGCAGATGACCTAACTGTTTCGGCCCTTCAAACGACATGAATGAACTAATTAGCGGAGGTTGCTATTTCATCGCCAAATTCATTCGGGTTGTCCTTAGAGAGAGTGTTGGGAACATGTTTGAACACGAAATGATTGCGGACCATCTGGCAGGTGGTTCATATGTGTATATAATTGAGTATAAATTCGTATAGACCGACTGCAAATGAAAGTCAACACTGAGAAATGGCTTTAAATCTTTTTAACCTCTACAAGACTCATGAAATCTAGGTAGGCCTATTTGTCGGTTACACCAGGGAAGGTGTAGCATAAATACCCCCCTAACAAGTCGGTAATGAACGTCTCGATTTGAACGTGATCCTCCCGATTTTGCAGAAAATATAGTTGGTTGGTTGGTTCGTTCCTAAGTTTAAGGGCTGCGACAACGCGGTCATGTAGCCCCGTGTACTTTCGGTGTGTGTAGAATCTGTCTGATAACCGGTGTTAGTTGTCATGACTGTATTAGAGTGTGTTATCTGTTTTTTAATTTAAGGACTGTAACTTAGATTTTTTCAAATAGTTCCTACTTTTGCCGCCAAGCGCAACCGTCAACGACTACTAGGCCAAGTTCAGAACTTAGCTACTAGACGCCACCGCAGTCGGCTCTTGGCAACGAACGTAAAAACCTAAGAGCGTTGTTTACATTCTTAACCCATCCAATTTAGCTTCACACAGGTGCAATTAGTGGAAGGTTCTTTAACATGCCGTAAATCTATGACATGGGACCGCCGGCTTTACTTCCCCTCCGAAGGAAGGCATACTGAGGGATTTTTAACGCTCTTAAAAATTCCGACGGCTTCGGCCGGGTTCGAACCCGCTATCTTGGGCATAGAAGCTCAGTATGCTACCGACTACGCCACCGAAGTCGCTCTGAAAATGTAGAAGAAAGCCTGTATGATGGTATTCTATCCCCAAATGTATATGAGCAATTTCTAGATTGGGCGAAGCTGTACGTGTCTGAATACTGATGAGAGACATGGAACGGCCCCAGTTGGTCTGCACACTGAATGTTCTCATATCCTTTCCGTCTAACCGCATATCTTAACCCGTGATGACTGGCGCTCTCGTATCTTTGACCCGGGCTTAAAAAATGCTCTATATTTTCATTTTGGTCAGCCCTTATTTCCTGTCACTTACTGTACCGTCCTTCCTAGCCTTGAACTTCACCTTACAAATGAAACATGTCCATAGCTTTTTAAACACTCAACTAATTTATATATTATTTACGGTCGGGTTAGATTTACCCATGGTGCCAGTCCCCGCGTGACAATTTTTTGGCCTACGTTAGTCGGGACAATCTGTAGAAAATTAGGGGGAAAAGCCAACTATTTTGGTGTAGCACAATAACATAGCTCACGTTCTTGTTGATCAATGTTTAGGGTCTAGGGACACCTTGGTCATCAGCTCCTTTGTTCAAAATAATCGATATGACTACTTTACCGCTACTAGGCTATACTGTTACGAAATTATTGTCATTTTTCAGGATGTTAAATTTTAAAACTATAAATATACCATATTTTATATTGGGAATAGTTCATAGGAAGACATCAGGTGTAAAATGACTTCATTAAAATCCGTACGACTACTGTACAACAAAAAGGGAGTGACTCACTTTGGGTCAAAATGACTCGGCGCCGGTCCTCGTTCTCAAGGGTTAGACGAGTCCCCCGCCAAAACAATCTATGGTGAAAAGGCTAATGGTAGCCTATATGCCGCGGCAATGTCGTAAGTCGCAGTCTATGATAACTCAGCGCAGACACAGACACCAATTTGTGCTGTTTGAAGTATTCATCGCCCTATTTAAACACGTACAATATGACCATCTGTAGTAACAGCCCGAATGAATTGGGGAGAACTTCCATCACACGTATTTGCCTTGAGATATGTAATCATTGTTTCTGTGAACTCGGGAGATTCAAATTCGCGATATTTCCCTGTTAGACCGACAATGTTACATTGGAAACGCCCTGAGATGGTGGAGCGATGTTTTTAAAACTTCCTGTAGATTGGCTATTGTGTATCACTGGGGTAAATTTATCGCTGCCACTGCAGCTTTAATAGTCTCGTATTAGCAACTGCGAGTGGAGGTACAGCCAGGAATGCGTTCAATACATTCACCTTTATACAAGTTGGAGACTGCCCTGTTGTTATTAGAGCTCACTAAATGGAGCAGTATTGCGAAACTCAAATGAGCGGTACAGTCCATACTGCGATAGTATTCATTACGAGTCTACTTCCTCCTTATTTGCAAGCACTGTGTTAGTTATTGGGCTCATAGGGGCGGAAATGTGAGATTATCAACTCCTGCAAGCACTGTGTTTTAGAGAAAGAAGTTATCCCTGCGGCGAAGTATTTGACACCACATTTAATGTTAAGAAAAAAAAGTTGTACAGTTCATATGGATTGCCAGCAAGGTCAGGTCGTCAGCGAAGGTTATTCATTTTCATAAAATTTGTAAACTATGTTGACCAATTGAAAAGCACTAATTTCCATAATGAAGTTAGTGTTAAGCCATAGGCAAAATACTCACTTTGTCATCAACCCAGTAAAGGAGGCTGTTCGTAGGTACCGCGAGTCCGTACTGTGACGTCACCTTTAATGAAGCGGGGAATTCTTTTAGTGAAGACACAGAGTGATGATACTCGTAGTTATTGATGTTTAACCCTATAAAGGTCAAAACTATATTTTACTTTAAGGTCTTTCTACATTTTAATTTATTTTAATTATTACAATTATAAATAATGTTATTTTTCTCTAATTTTAATGTCTATATATTTATTTTTGATTTTCAATTTATGTTCTTACAGATTCAATTTTGATATTTTATTGTATTAATTAATTAACTTATTTTGAATCGATTTTTACAATTATTTTCATAATTTGTATAGTTATCTTTATTAATTTAATTTTTATAGTTCTTTTATTATTGTAATTTTATTTGTATTATTTTTATTTCTGTATTTATATTTTACTAGTTGATACCCGTCAAAACATGACGATCATTGGGAAAGTATTTACTGAAGGATTCTCTTATAGAGCATACATTTTATGAACGATTACTTTTTGACACTGTTGCAACTTTAAGGCTGTCGAAAGATCGACTTCACAACATATAACTGGCAATGACTGAAACCTTGATGAGGCAAATAAGAGACCTACACGCTCCAGAGTTCCCCTTGAGCTTGATTGATTGTGATAAAGTACGCCAAGCGAATTGGAAATTGGAAAATTGAAGTGTTTTATCGGAAGATGTTAAATCAAGTAGAAGGATTATAGGTGTCTGCCCAATAAACGATTTGCCTCCACATATACTTACTCTAAAAGTTTGAGCCATAGAGCCACAACAATATTTCCCCCCGTTTTTAATTCTCATAAACAAAGATCTCAGTAAGACGCGGCGGGATCCGCTATTTCTCTGGTGGAATAGAGCCATTGTGCGCAAGCGCGGTCGCGACAAATATTACATTTTCTTTAATTATTTAAAAATACACTCTAACATATATTTTCCTTTTAAAGACACTCTGCAAATCTACATGCCAAGAGCTCTAATTAGAATACATTACGAAGTCAACCTGTTAAGACGTTATCACAATCTCGCAGTAACAAACATCAGCTTTGTGTTTTAAATATATAGATTTTTACACATTAATTGTTAATGTTTTTAGTTTAAAATTTTATCCAACATATTAAGTCAAGTAGATACGTGTATAATATTTGATCTTCAGAATATTCTCCGAAATTTGGCTGAAAGTTTCAACTATGAGCATCTTTGAAAGCATAACCTGTCCTTATGACAGGTGGTTAATATAGAGGGTTAATTGTAGCAATGAACAAAATTGATGAAAACGACAAGTAATTGGGACAAGTTACTAGCAGGCTTAACAAACGTGAATACAAATATATATATTTCTAGAATACTGCACTTAAAATAATCCTTCAACCCTTACTGTTTAAGGTAATTTATAACAATCGGTAATGATAATATGTTATATTGAGTTTATTAAATAAATAAAATAAAATAATGAATACATTGCATTAAAGGAGACTGAAGTTTTATGGGCACCTCATAAGAATGGATGAGAATCGAATAACATCACCAAGCTGAAGGAGATTACAATGTGGGTAGAAGAAACGAGAAAAAACACGGAGGAAGTAGGCGTGCATCCAAAATACATAATCTGGAATAGGGCTGTGTTTCGAGCTAAAATTGATAACTTCAAGGGGTTCAAGGAAAGACCCAGTAGAACGAACAAGAACACCTGGTCAGAGGAAAGGAGGAGGAACCAGAGCAAAATCGTGAATAAATTCAGGGTGAAGAAAAACGAACTAACCAGCAAATCAATTGTTTCCCCTAGGCCAAAGTAGGCCAAATTTGGAGAAAGAAGGAGAAATTGCATTAAATGAAAAATAAAAAAACAACAACAACAAAAAATGAAAAGTAAATTATTAAGAAAAATATTTTTGAAATAAAATAATTATAAAAAATAAAATCAACATGAATATTAAAGAATAAAATTTAAAATTTAAATATATTAAATTAACAGGTCAGAATCTCAATATATCAAAATCAACATCAAAGTAAATAATAGTATTGCACATTATGAAAATGATAAACTATAGAATGTTACATGGATTAATTTCCAGCGGACAAGCAAATAATTGTAGAAGTGCTGGGTTCTAAGAGCCCGTGCGGCTATCCAAGCATGCACCTGATCTTATCAGTACGGTACGACGATTCGAACCATGAATCTATGGACTTTAGGTCTGAGATTATTAGATACCGCAGGACTTTATGAAAGGTACTATGTTGGTATTTTCCTGGTATGTGTACGTTATAAGAAAATATACAAAATACGACACTCAGGATGGCCGTCATCAGTACCAGGATTCCAACAATGGACTTCTGAACTTATGTTCATCACTGTAGTCGTGGTGCGTGCCATCACGCACACAACTATGCTGCTGGGTTTATATAAGAAATAGAGAAATAATTTAGCGAAGGATATGCGTATATTAAACAATAAACAGTAACATCGTTGGAATAGAAGACGGTGTTTAATATTCAAGACGACAAATATGTAGACAATGTCATCAAATGTTAATAAGGGATGGTGTTCTTTGTGCTATTACAAATGTAATGCAATACGGCTAAGTCGAGCAAAGATTGTCACAATTCTAGAAACAACAACACGAGGAAGACAATGTTAACGAAGAAGAGAACGAAGAAGAAAGGAAAGGATTAGTTGGAAATACCCAAGAGTAAGAGAAGGAGCAAGTTCGGGTAAGTAAGATTTAATCGCATAAGCAGGAAACAAGGTGCGCACGCCCGGAGATCTCCTACCTCCATTCCTCTGTGTAATAAGCCAGTTGGTATGTTTCTTATCTCTTGGGGATTAGTGTTGGGTTATCGCTACTCTTACTAAGATTACCCGTACATAAGGAATAATGCTAGCAACCCACCGTATGTCGCTTCCTCAGCTACTGAGGTAAGGCAAATTAATGTAAGTAGCAGGACCTTTTGCCGCATTGCGTTCACTCCCTCCCCAACTCCTCGAGTCATCTGCCACGTCCTTCAACAGGAAGAACGGACAAACAGAAGGATGATGATGATGATGACAATAATTGTTGTTTAAAGGGGCCTAACATCTTGGTTATCGGCCCCTAATGGTTTGGGTGTTAGTGAAAATGAATGATGACCAAATGAAACTTACAACTAAAACGAACTAGTCACTTACAAACTAAAAGAGGAAATGGGAAACCAAAATGGAAGAAGAATGTGAATAAAAGACAGGAGAAAGGGAAATGCCCTCAACCCTCGAATAATGAGAATTGAGGGACTTGGAAGGAAGGAGAGCCATGAAAGGCAGATATGAAAGGGAAAGAGGAAAGGGTCCGCCCAAAGGCAATGGAAAAAGGGGGGAAAACTTGACCCAGCTCAGGAATCCCTCGGGGTCGCCAAATCCCAGTCGCTCACCAGCCGTGAGCCCTTGAGGGTGTAGCACTATCCAGGGTGAACCAGAAGTGGTGGGGCTACACACACCCTGCCTCATCGAGGGCCTTGTGCAGAAGGCTGGAGATATCAGGAAAAGAAAAGAAGGCTGACCCCCGAGGGTATCAGGAAAGATGAGACAAGGGCCAATTAAGGCGGGAAAGTGAAAGACACACTAGGCCTCGGATACCCTAATACTGTCGGGGTCGGAAAAGAACAAGAGTTGACCAAGGGAGGTCGACAGGAAAGATGACAGAGAGGAGCCCGGCACAAGGAAGTGGAAGCAATGCCGAACTCGGCTGGTGCCCCGTGGTCGCCAGCCCACGTCTCAATAGTCGTGAGCCCCTGGGGGGGGGGGGGGGACAACCAGAAGGATAACAACTTGTAAATCTTGCAATGATTTATTCTAGAAACTGCGTCATCTAACCCTCTATATTTTTGAAAATTTGGCAAACGGCCTAACTACACTTTTGTTGATATATTTGAATCCATGATGGGATTTTGACAAATGAGGTATCGGAGGACTTGGGGTGACGCCCCCTTTTTGCATTTATTTTAGAAATTTTGACAAAGGGCCTTAACCACCTGCCATAAGGACAGTTTATGCTTTCAAAGATGCTGATAGTAGAATCTTTCAGCCAATTTCAGAGAATTTTCATGCTGAACTGCTAGTATTTCCAAAAATCCAAAATTATATACGTATCTACTTGGCGTAGTGAGTTGGATAAAATTTAAAAGAACTTAAAACTAAAAACATTAACAAGTAAAGTGTAAAAATAAAATATAAATATATAAATAAAAATCATAAAAATAAAATTACAATAATAAAAAGATATATAAAAATATAATATTAATAATTATAATATAATATCGTATGGCCTCGGGTGCTGGATGCAAGCTTTGTTACTTGACACCCAAAGGGTAGCTTGCATGTCGAATTTCGCTGTTCCATGGAGCACTATGAAAGTCAAGGAGGTTAGATATCTAAGCTACTTGAACACTATAGCGCTTTATATTAGAGAAATGAGGAACTTTGTGTTGGCGGTAACTCCCGAGATTAATTTTGCCATTATGAACACGGCCTACTGAATTCAAATTGGTACTTTGACATGCCAACATCATATAGATAGATAGATAGATAGATAGATTTATTTTGACTGGCAAGATTAGGGCCATTGGGCCCTCTCTTCCATCTAACCAGATTATACAAATAATAAATGATGAGCAATACAAATACAACTTAAATCTAACAATATTACAATATTGATATAATATAAAATACATATGAAATGGATTAGCTTGATAATATACAATACAAATACAACTTAAATCTAACAATTTTACAATATTTATACAGTATAAAATACATATAAACTGGATTAGCTTGGTGGTGTAGGCTGTAAATTGTTGCATTGTTAGGGTGAATAACTAAGATACTTAGGAGCAAGTTTAAAATTACAGTAAGGTAAAGGAAATAGGCTACTGAAAAAAAGTAGACTAATGATGGTGATGAAGATGATGATGAAGATAATTAGTCGTTACTGAAGGAGGTTATTTAGATATCTAAATAGAGAGTAAATGAGAAAGTGAGAATTGGAAAGTTTGAATATATGTAATACGACGTAAGAATATAAGCATAAATGTTGAGTTCAACTTTCATTTACTTAGTGAGTATGTACTGCTGGCAACGCTGCTTGAAGCTGGACGGGGTTGCTCCTCTGACAGAGCGAGGCAGATTGTTCCACAGTCGTGCAGTAGCAACAACGAAGGAGTTGGTATAGCGTACTGTACGGTGTATGGGTATCAGCAAGAGTGTGTCGTTTTTTGACCGTGTTCCAAGAGTATGCTCGTACGAGAGGCGGTGAAGCTGAGAGTGCAGGTAAGCTGGAGTTGAAGTTGAGAGTATTTGTTGAAGAATACATAAAGAATGGAGGTCGCGGCGTTGATTTAGACGTAACCAGTTAAGTTGCTCATAAGCGGGGGTGACATGGTCATAGTACCGCAAATTAAATATGTAGCGTATGGTAACGTAATTTTTGCCGCCTTTCAACGGCCAGGAGCGAACCTGCAAGCTTGGGGTTAGTAGATCGACACGTTGTCCACTCACCCACCGTGGCAAGCTATATAACATTTAAAATAATAAACATAACTATAAAGAATTATGAAAATAATTTTAAAAATCAATTCGAAATTAGTTAATTCACAAAAAATATCAAAATTAATTCTATAAGAACATAAATTGAAAATTAAAAATAAATATATGATCATTAAAACTTGAAAAGCAAAACTTAACATTATTTATAATTATAATAATTAAAATAAATTAAAATCTAGAAACACATAAAAGTTTTAAATAAAAGTTTTCCCGCTTAAAGGGTTAAACAAGTGACTAACAATGTAACCTTCTCCCCACACATGGTGACTTCTAGTACAGTGAGGTCCTTCTCTATAGAACGGAGCCTCACCGGGGCCGTGTGACTGCGCCAGTTGACTAGTATTTGCCGGTCACACAAGAGCGGATCGGGAAACCCTGAATGCTGTCATTGCATTTATATCAAACGGAGCTGGCAATACACCTTAGTTGAGACAGTTAGGACTTGTGGTGAAGTACTGTAGTCTATCTCGTATCCCGTGAACATGGTTAGATACAGAACCAAAAAATAAATTTTCCTAAGGGAAACATATCTTCTTAAGATGAAGTATTACAGTAAATGTGTTCGCAAGTTTCAGTGCCGTGCGATTTTTAATTGAGAGGGAAACACAAACCAAAGTGATTCAAAATCAATCTGCGTATTCTTGAGGCTCTCGAAAAAGAAATAACTGCACCGATACACAAACATCAATGAGGATGAATTAAAGTGAGTGTACTGTACCCGATAATCCGGAAAGAATCCTGTTGGAATATCCATTGCCCCCGCTCGATTTCCTATTTCTAATTGCTCCGGCAACTACAACATCAGAAATCGCTTCCAACATGGTCTATAGGGATTTACAGACAGCAGTTACCAGAATATTTTGGATCAACAACCAACTACACGGGGCACTCACCTTTACTTACCTCGGGGACTGGGACTCAGCTTCGCCTACACTACATCCACAATACTCTGCTCCTTATATTTAAAATGAATCACACTCCAACAACAATGGAAAACAATCTGAACAAATTTATTAACAAAAAGGTAAACTAATCTACTATAAACAAAATAACAATTAACGAATTTAACAATTAACATTAAAATTAAAAACACGCAAACATTCACACCTCCTTTCAACTCTACATCTTATTACAATGCTGTATTAAAATTATGAGTATAAAACTTGGCTTGTTATAGGCCTGCACTGCGTAAAAATAAAAACGTTTAGTGAAGCCTCTCAATGGCATTCCAGACACAAGGTTTCATTCACAAACCTGCGTTGTAGAACGCACGTGCCGTGGCTTTGTTTCATCAATGAAATATCGGCACCACGTCGAACTCATAACTGGTTTATACAATAAATGGAAGGCAGTTGGTCTACACCTGCTTAAATATTATGTCATCGCTCTCCACTACTAACGGTGACTCATGCTTGCTAGCCCACAGAGGTTGCTTGTGTGCATTTATAAAACACGTAAAAATTAGCATTTAATTCTTATGAAAGTTCATATAACTACTTTGTTTCTTAAACAATCATTCTAAAATTTTTATACACTCTTTCATTCGCACTCCATTATTGTTCTAGACCAATACGGTTCCACATCTTCTCTTAACAATGAACAATCATTCACACCAAAAACATCCGCTCATAAACACACTCGGTTACAAAACAATTGATTAATAAATCCTATTAAATTGTTTAACTAATTAAATCATTTCCACAAAAATTATTTACATGTAATATGTTTATAATAATATCCATTATCTTGTGTTGCTAACGCGACACTTTCGAGATTCTAACTTCTCGGTTACAATAAAAATCTTAACTAAATATATACACTGGTTTTTCACATAACCATCCTTCTATAACGTTCTATAGTTTTATATATACTGCATACACCTCGTCTTATTTAGGTTGCATTACATTATCGGTATAATACAGTCGACTGATTAAAGTAAACTGTACGTAATTACATAAATTCGAGTTAAATAAAATTTTAATAATTATATTATAGACGTGAGTAGACAATCCTTCTCAAGTTGTATTTCCGCTGAAACCCTCCTGTTAACACAGCTAAATCGTTAATTCACAAGAACTGAACTACTTGTATACAACGGCTCTTATCATGATACATGCCTTTTATCAAAGAACAACAATACTTTGACTTCCTTAAAATGCGGAATTTCCTCGCACGAGCACTTCATAGCTCTACAAAACCTCATATAACAGTAGATATGGCATAAACAAATATCATCTGCTATGTTAAACAATAATCAAAAGGGATTAATTGTTATTAACATATCTTATGTAGGAACTTCTCTCAAATACTGGCATGACCCTCAGTATCATTGCAAATGACTACTGGACTACAATTATACATACGCAAGTTCTTCAAACGAAACTTCCAATTGTAATAAACGATATTAGACAGTCGTGATTAACCTCCTAAAGTTTACTCCACAACAAGATAATTAACTGTTACCTCGTCTGTCGCAAATACATTTAACAAAAATAATACTCCTGTCTCATCTCACTTGTCCATCTTTAAATTGTTCATCATTGTAATATCATGTCCACAAAATGACTTGATGTTACACAAATAGGATAAAATAACACACATGTTATTTATAGTGTCAGATAGAATTCAATCTTGACCGGGATAAACTAGCTTTGAATTCCTAGCCAAAGATTTGAATAATCTTCTATCAAAAGGTATTTCCTCTAACATATTAAATGCACAGAGCTCTTAGCTTTACCAATAATAAGAAAGGTCTGTCAATGTCGTAATGTTTTTCCACTCTACACAAAGAATGTTCATAGGAATAAAGACTTCGGTCTTATCAAACGACTAGTATTTCTTAGATCGTCGATAGTTTATGTACAATAATGATATAACAATATCATTCGATGTTTCTTCTTTTCTTGAAGTTATAAGTTGTTACATTAAAGTGCTCAAATTAAATTTAATAAGAATTTAATTTGAAGCTATGACACAATGTCAGAATACTTGGTTAAAATGGAATTATTAAAATTCGAGAGTCGAAAGGACTAGTCTCCAATGAGGCAATATGATTCCTCAAACAAAATTTTAATATCAGTTCCACAACTGATCCGTAGAATAAAATTGAAAAATAGATGAAATGCAAACATCTTCTAAACAATTTTGCAGCATAAAAATCTCAACACACATCTGAAGTGTAAACTACATAAAAGTACTGAAATACATGAAGTGTGAAAACATAGAAATATGTGGAATAAGATCGCTGAAAATATGGAATAAGATTGCTGCTCAGAATGTCACTAATCAAGCTCTATATAACAATTGGGATACACTAATACCTTATTTAAACGAAAACTTGAAGATCAATGTAAGTATTGCCACAATACTTTAGATGTTTCCTCAGTACAAGACACTGATATGGATCTGCATTCGAACCTCGGATCTGCGACCTCAGAGATAAGAAACGTCTCGCTTTGGAATTCACCAACATTCGTCTGGGCTCGAACGACATCCTTCTGGCAAATTCTTCTGGGTTGCTGGATTACCTTTCCCTAGCATCGTGACAAATCTCTTCTGTAGAGTCTTCATTCTCCGTCGTAAATATGTATCAGCTTCATCATTGAAATAGAATTATGGAAATATTCATATAAATGGTGAATGAAATGTTTCCATTGCTAATTGATGTTATATTAGTGTTCGTAGACTGACGAAAATGCACAATGTGGACTTTACACTACGTCTGTATTCATGAATACGTTGTCTAACGAAGCTCCATCGTTGTATCTTCACTTCTGCTATTGAATATGTCTCTGGCGCATGACTGTTTAGTTCATCATATCAACAATATAAATTAAGTTGAATGATAATGTTTGAAGAATAATAATAGTAATTCTGTTAATGTTTATGTGTTGCGCCAATATTAAAAGTCCTCCGCCACTGTTCACTTGAACTGCGTTCGCCAACTTCACGTTGCAATTTATAATGATATTCAGCTCTATTTCCAACACATTTGGAAATCTAACTTGACAGGCTTATATTGTCGAAACGGTGAATATTTAAGCACTCGACTTTTCACAATATATAATAGGCGACCTGTTCTTGATAAATGTTCACTTATTTAAGTTCAAATCTCAATATTGTATGAAATATAATCAATACTATGTTCCTCGCAACTTCACACAGAATGGAAGTGCGGTGATCTCTACCGTTCCACCTAGCTATACTCGCGTCTCCACAAGTCGACAGTCGTCGCACTCGGACTAAGCTTTAGGATCTCCGTTAACCCAGTAAAAACACTTCCTCACTCTTCAAAGTCTGCTGGAATAAGAACCTCGATCCTTGGATCTCACTCTCCAAGTCGAATTTTTGGCGGCAGTATCAATCTCCCACCATAATTTTAGCGCGTAGATTAGTAATGCTTATTACTGCGTAGATTAACCGATCTGCGGTTTTTAAAGTATCAGACATAATTTCTCTTAATATTCTCTTCATTACCAAATAAGAAAATCTTCTTCTAAGGGCCTAAATGCATAATTTCATCCTGTTGTGTAATTAAAGTTGATCCCGTCTTCAATAAGACCTCTCCTCATTGGCTCTGGCTGGAATCCAATAGCATAATTTATAACAATATTTATAAAATTAATTCCCAAACTCGCTGTTGCTATGCTAAATATAGCCTTCTAGAAGCGTCCATTGTTCAATATCACGTGATCGGGCTCTCCCACAGTCTCGAGCTTGTAACACGACCCTCTTGTGTCACACTTCCAGAAATTATATTTGCTAGTTAAATTTTATCATGGGGACGGAAAATACTCTCATTTTGTCCCTGAATAATTCAATTTACGGGGGCAGTACCAAGACTTTCTAAGTTGGTGCAATGAGGGGCTGACTGGCTGCGTAGCTCAGCGGTAACGCTTTCGCTTCCTGTGCCCAAGGTTGCAGGATCGAATCCTGGCGTAGGGTGCGCAAATGCCAGGGAGCCGTGGCAGTTATGTTTATGGATTCATTTCACCATTTTCGGCGATGAGAGAAGTTTGTATAAATATTATAGGTATTTTTTTTCCTTTTGATCAAGGAAACTTTAATCTCGGGATTTTCCGCCAACACAAAGTTCCTCCTATCTCTACTAGAAAGCGCTATAGTGTTAAGGAGCTTAGATATCTAAACTCCTTGACTTTCTTAGCACTTCAAGGAACGACAAAATTCGACATGCACGCTGCCCTCTGGGCGTCAAATAACAAAGCTTGCACCAGGCACCCGAGGTCATACGATATTATATTATTATTATTATTATTATTATTATTATTATTATTATTATTATTATTATTATTATCATCATCGCATGAATGACACATACCACGCCCGTTTAGAATAAGTTCGACTCCTTCCTGGAAATGCCTTAGCGAAGAATGTTTCATCAAGAAAAGAGGGTAATAGTGGAATGTCTTTCAATTGAGCGAGAAATAGCAAGGAATGTGAAGTTTCAAAAACTTCCATGGTTAAATTAAGCCGTAAGTAACGAGTAAAGATCAATTTATATCGAATTCTATGAGCAAATGTGATTGAAAATTAAATTTTATTTTCTTCGCCCATTATGTACTGTACATTAATCGTCAAAATCGTCAAAAAGAGGGTATCCAACTGTACCTGTATATATGCATGCTACGGACCAAACCCAAACCGGCGACATCGAGGAATGCCCGGGAAGATTTAAGCAATTATGCCCTTCGTTTCTTCTTTCTTTAATAGTGTATATGTTTTGTTGTTAATCGTTTTTCAAATATATTTTTTGACGAATAATTACTGGATATGCATGCTTTTTAGTCAAAATAAAAGAACTCAAGGCTGCGAAATAAATCTTACTTTCCTCCAGTCATCGTAAATGTAATTGTAATCTGCTTGTGAATCTAATGTGATCAAATGAAATTAAAACTTAACATTTCTTAGTGTATGAGATACTATCCGACACTTTAATTGGGGTATGCATTTTGCCTATGGCTTTACATTAATTTCATGATCGAAAATAATGATTTTCAGTCGGTAAACATAGTTTAGAAGTTTTATGAATATGAATAGCCTCCGCTGACGGCCAGCCCTTGATGGCAAACAACATGCAAGAGGCCACCAAGCACTGTACTCAATAGCGGCGAAAACAGGTCTGTTGATCAACATGGGAAAGACAGACTTCATTACCAATATTCAAGACCCCCCTCAAACCATGAGAGTCAGAGATACTAACCATATCAAGAGAGTGAAAGCAGCAAAATACCTTGGAGAATAGATCTCAGAAAATCTCAGTGAAATAATGGCTCTCGAACAAAGGAAGATCAAACTAGACAGAGGGCCATGTAGAAAACTGTATGGCTCGAAACATCTGTCGATGAATGTCAAACTATGACACTATAATGCAGTAGTCAGATCAGGGGCGTATATTCAGTTTTATTTCGGGGGGTACCCAACCGGTGGTACAGGCCACAAAGAATGGGGGGGGGGGCGGGGTTCTCCCCGGGAAACTTTTGTATAATTTGATGCAAAATGATGAGTTTTAAGGCTAGTTAGTTAGTTAGTTAGTTAGTTAGTTGTTGTTTTAAGGGGCGGAACTACGAGGTCATCTGCTATCTGGCATCACTTTTCAACCGATGTGTAGTGATGTATTATGTTTGGTTAGTGTTGTACTATTTAAAATTCATTGTTTGCTGTCCTTACTTGAATTAAAAACAGATAACACACACTAATACAGTCATCACAATTAACACCGGTTATCAGAAAGATTCTACACACAGCCAAAGCACACGGGGCTACATGACCGCGTTGTCGCAGCCCCTAAACTGTGGAACGAACCAACCGACATCGTATCTGTGCTATTATGTAATGGTGACAAGCTAAAGCGCGGGAGAGGAACGACTGCTTACTATTCGCGGCTGCTAGAGGTCTGAAAAGGTTCAGTTGCTCGCATTCTTAACACGAATTGATAATAGAGGAGAGGAAGCACAAAGTCTGGCCATGCATTTCAGAACGCTACGTGACGAGCATAAGCTAAGCGACAATCAATCGAACAACAACATTGGTATATTTGTAATTCTAAGCGTTGCGTGTCACACACTCGCTCCATTGCAGCACACACTTGGAGGTGTTAACTCCACAACAAGTGTGGCTCAGCATAGAAAATTCGCGGACGAAGAACATTAATCGTCAAAGTCATGAGTAGGGCTCATATTTTTAGGTGCTAAAAATGGAAAAGTATTTATTTTTTATGTATTAAAATACCTGAAATATTTGACAGAAAAGTAACAAGTAGTTCCGTGAAGAACTATACAGCCTATTTTCATATATCCTACTTATGTTATTTTCAGTTTGATTGCTGTAATAGATTCGTAGATATTGAGAACCGACTAAATATTTCGGATGGTCGCCATGTTGGATTTTATATATGTAGGTCCTGGAGTTATGTACTGTTACATGCAGATTATTGTGAACGTGTAGTATTCAAACTTCAATCGCATAGTTAGGACACAAGAAAAAACAAGGAGATTTAAAAAATTTTCACAGCTGCCATCTTGAGGTTATGGAAACAATTGAAATAAATTAGATGCCAGTGGATTAACATTCGTATAAGGATTTACTGTACCAAGTTTCACTGCATGCGGATGGTTAAATTGCGAGAAACGTCCATGTGAATATTTATAATTCGCGTCACCGCCATGTTGGATTTGTGATCACCAGGTTATTTAAAGTCCTATAGGTGAACTTAAGTTCATAGCCCCTATGAACATTAAAAAATGCAGTTTGATTGCTAAAATAGATTCGTAGATATTCAGTATCGTCTAAATATTTCGATTGGTCTCCATGTTGGATTGTTAAATGTATAGGCCATAGAGTCATGTACCATTAAAGGAAAATTAATGCGTAGGTTCATTATTCAAACTTTCACTTCGATCGCATGACTACATCACAATGAATAAAATCTTAATATTAAAATTCGCACTGCCGCCATCTTGAGGTTATGTAAACAATTGAACTAAATTAGATACCAGTGGATTACAATGTGTATAAATATTTCCTGCGCCAGGTTTCAGTGCGCTTGGAACATTAAATCGCGAGAAAGGTCTATTTAAAATTTTCAAATTCGCTTGGCCGCCATGTTCGTTTTGTAGTTAACCGGTTTTTGAAAGTCTTATAGATGGACTTCCAGTAGTACCCTTTATCTCCGTACAAAATTTCAGGGTTTTACCGCTAATAGTTTCAGAGATATAGAATGCCGGTGAAATATTTCGCACATCCGCCATCTTGTGATTATGTAAATAATTGAACGAAGTTAGATGTCGGTGCATTACAATGTATATAAACATATACTGTACCAAGTTTCATTGCGTTTGGTTGGTCAAATCGCGAGAAACGTCTATTTAAATGTCGCAAATTCGCTTGGGCGCCATGTTGGTTTTGTAGTTGCCAGGTTTTCAAAAGTCACATAAGTGAACTTATAGTAGTTCCCTCTATCACCATTGAAAATGTCAGGGTAATATCGGTAATAGTTTCGGAGATATTGAATGCTAGTGAAATAATTCGCACAGCCGCCATGTTGGATTGGTGAGTCGTAACAAAATTTGAAGGGTACGGTCGAGGTCGCCGGGAATAGTGCTATGAACTTGCCGAGTTTCATTGAAATCGCTCCAGCCGTTTAGATTTTATTAGGGGGGGACACACACACGAATCACACACACACACACGCACACACACACGGACAAAAGGTGATCTCATAAGCCTATTTTTTCAAAATTGAAAATAGGCTAAAAATATGAAATTATAATTTAATTTATTAATGTGAGTATAGACATTATGCAGTACTCACGAATGCAATTTATGCTATGTCTGACTGACTTTTGAAGCATTACAATACACGACGAGATCCATATTCAGGTTGTCCATCACAATTGACCGACGGTTATCGCAAAACACTTCTTCTGAAGGCGGGAAACTGCGGCAATATGTTTCTTGATCTCGAGGTATTGTGTAACTTGAGATCGCTGTTCAGCCTTGATTGCTTTATCACATGGTTGGCAGAACGCCCCCATCTGAAGTAAAATTATCCTTAAATTCTGCAACATACTACTGCAGACAATAACTTGTAGTTGCTTTTACTGTAGGCATCCCTGGCTTCCACAGTGAGTGTGACGGGGCGAGAAGATAAGAAAAACACAGCTGCAAGCTGACATACGCTCTGCATGAAGATTAGATAGCTCACAGGTTCTTCCCCGTTGAAGTAACAGAGAAAAAAAAAAATAATAAACTGAAAGATCTAGCATACTGATTTTAAAACATGTACATATTAGGTCTTTTTATGTGCTAATAAGTGGAAAGTGGGAATTTATGCATTTATAGACAAAATGTTTAAAATATGTATTTACATAAAACATATTTATTTACCTAAAATCCGAGCCCTAGCCATGAGTCTCAAGCCCTGCAGGCAAGCCTTTAGGACCCTTAAGCTGCGTTTACACTAGCAAAACTCCCTCGCGAAAGTCGTCTTCTTCTTCCTCTTCCTCCTCATCTTCTTCTTCTTCTTTCTCTCCCCCAATATGCCACTACCGTGGCGTTGGGAGATAACCTCGGATCCATCTATTGAAAATCTGCCTGATCCCGGCGAAACCGTGGGGCTGCACCTCTACTGGCTGCAACCTGCATCATCTTCTCTTCCTCGGTCGTCCAATGGGTCTCCTACCCTGACCAGTCGTGGTTTCCTCTCCATTCCCATTCTCATAATGTGCCCAAACCAGGGGAGCTTCTCCACTGCTTGCACCTCCAGCTCCTCTCGGATACGTTTGTTCCGTACTCTGTCCCGCCGCGTTTATCCTGCTATCCGCCGGAGACACTTCATTTGGACTGCTGACGTCACTTCTAATCGCCATCCAACTCTCGCTGCCGTAGATAAGTATAGACTTGATGACCGTCTTATAGACCCTTCCGGCTTACCTCCTTCTTCCCAAACACGCAGTGTATGCATTTGTAGCCTTATCACTCGGGCGAAATTACTCGCATCGAGTAAAATTTCCCACTACCAAAAACAGAACGCAATTTAGAGCTATTAATTACACGAGTAGGACGAGCCGCCTTCAGTTCTGGTCTCGCGGCCAACATGGCGAGCCGCCTTCAGTTCTGGTCTCGCGGCCAACATGGCGAGCCGCCTTCAGTTCTGGTCTCGCGGCCAACATGGCGAGCCGCCTTCAGTTCTGGTCTCGCGGCCAACATGGCGAGCCGCCTTCAGTTCTGGTCTCGCGGCCAACATGGCGAGCCGCCTTCAGTTCTGGTCTCGCGGCCAACATGGCGAGCCGCCTTCAGTTCTGGTCTCGCGGCCAACATGGCGAGCCGCCTTCAGTTCTGGTCTCGCGGCCAACATGGCGAGCCGCCTTCAGTTCTGGTCTCGCGGCCAACATGGCGAGCCGCCTTCAGTTCTGGTCTCGCGGCCAACATGGCGAGCCGCCTTCAGTTCTGGTCTCGCGGCCAACATGGCGAGCCGCCTTCAGTTCTGGTCTCGCGGCCAACATGGCGAGCCGCCTTCAGTTCTGGTCTCGCGGCCAACATGGCGAGCCGCCTTCAGTTCTGGTCTCGCGGCCAACATGGCGAGCCGCCTTCAGTTCTGGTCTTGCGGCCAACATGGCGATCCCGCCTTCAGTTCTGGTCTCGCGGCCAACATGGCGAGCCGCCTTCAGTTCTGGTCTCGCGGCCAACATGGCGAGCCGCCTTCAGTTCTGGTCTCGCGGCCAACATGGCGAGCCGCCTTCAGTTCTGGTCTCGCGGCCAACATGGCGAGCCTCCTTCAGTTCTGGTCTCGCGGCCAACATGGCGAGCCGCCTTCAGTTCTGGTCTCGCGGCCAACATGGCGAGCCGCCTTCAGTTCTGGTCTCGCGGCCAACATGGCGAGCCACCTTCAGTTCTGGTCTCGCGGCCAACATGGCGAGCCGCCTTCAGTTCTGGTCTCGCGGCCAACATGGCGAGCCGCCTTCATTTCTTGTCTCGCGGCCAACATGGCGAGCCGCCTTCAGTTCTGGTCTCGCGGCCAACATGGCGAGCCCGCCTTCAGTTCTGGTCTCGCGGCCAACATGGCGAGCCGCCTTCAGTTCTGGTCTCGCGGCCAACATGGCGAGCCGCCTTCAGTTCTGGTCTCGCGGCCAACATGGCGAGCCGCCTTCAGTTCTGGTCTCGCGGCCAACATGGCCTCCAGCCGCGTTTTTCGTCATATCAATTGAATTTTTAGTCAAGAAAGGGAAGACGAAAAATCGCCACCCTCGACTATGGTGGAGCAAACAATTATTCTTTCGCTGCGGTATGATCCCAGTAGAGCTTTCATCTTCCCTTTCAGTGCAGAAATAGAAAAGTTCAGTTCAAACTAATTTCCTTCCACGCATCTTCTCTTTTAATGCGATTGATATAGTTTTTGTGTTTTGGATTCCACATAAAACTCTAGTTTTGTAGAGCTCGATGAGCTGCAAGCACCGTTCTTGATTCATCCCTCGCGCAACTACGGTGACCACGTTTATACTAAGTGAAACTTGTCGTGCGAAACCCTTCGATGCGCAGACAAAAACCGACTGAGCACCGGCTCGCAGCGACGGCCCTCACCCCGCAATTACTCAGGGGTGGGGGCACGTCTACACCAGCGCTATTCCCTCGCAACACTATTTCGCGCGAGGGAATTTCGCTAGTTTAAACGCAGCTTAACACACGAGTGATTTTCTGTCGTCGTTGTCGAATGCGAAAAGTGGTTCATGTGTGGTCGCTTGTCGCCGCCGTGCCGTGATCATATAATGCAATGGGAAAAATACTTCACCTTACAGACGAACGCTTTCCCGACCACATGTAAACCACTGTCGCCAGCTGTAGCCGATCCCGTCCACTGACCACATCCCGACAGCAGTGCTTTCCTTTCCATGCGGGCGACATGTCACCAACATGTGGCTAGTTCTCGCTCGCAGTAATCTGTCGATATGGCCTTCCTCATCACAGTATATGTTCTTGAAATAATTGGTTTAATATCCTGCAGTAGCTCATTGAAAAAATTTTAGACATTCTGAAGAACTGGAAAAACTTATGCGAATAATTGCAAAGTTCGTGATATAATGAAACTGCCCAAACTGTTGCCGGATTCCAACGATTGGATGTATCCACATTCTTCAAGAGTTCCTTCTTTTTTTTTCGTCTTCGCATGAACAAAAGAAGTACTGCTTCCTCTTCAGAATCCATACTGTGAATGACCTAAGTTCCACTTGCTGAACGACATTATTAATAGTACATTATGCAACGAGCCTATAATGGCAATAATTAAGACACGAGTATGTTAATGAAACGAGTGTAAGCGAGTTTCATAATTTCCATACGTGTCTTAATTACCATTATAGGCGAGTTGCATACGACTGTTTATGTTCGACGATAATTATAAATTTATTTTATTTAATTTTATGTTCGAACAGAAATATTCATAAATATCTGTCCAGATTCAGTTACTTGAATTAGTGATCGGAGTGCAAGCACCGAGTTTGCTCTCATTGCTTCCCAAGCTCGCTGACCCACGCACCACGCATGCGCTCTGTCTGCTTGGCAATGCCATATGTATCTTTACCGCCTGCCATATGAACGAATGCCCCGTGTAGAAATTGGAGTTGAGGATATTAAGGTACAGTGCTATTTCTTTTCTCATATTCGCCAGTTTATTTACGCGAATATATGGGACGGTGCACTTTCCATGTCGGTGATTTTGTCTTTGTGTTTGCCATTATAACTAGAATGGTTGATCGGATATCTTTTACATTGTCATCTTTCAAATCATGTAATCCGACATCTTGGATTATGAGTTCAAGTGTGAAGCTATCAAGTACCTAATTGGTCACACATCATACATCTGGAGCTCTGATTGGTTGGAGAAACAGTACCTTAATGAAAACTTGTACTATAATGAGCCTAATTATAGTACAGTTTACTGACATATAATAGTCAGGGTCGAACATAAACCCCATTATATTACACCATTCGCGGTGAAGTTGATCGGACCCCTTTTGACGCTGGCCTAGCCACAAAATGTGGCCATACTGAACTACAGAAGTGGTCGGAGCGGTGACAACGAAGCGTATTTTTGCAGTCGACAGAAAAACGCTCGTGTGTAAGGGCCCTTTATGTCACAGACTAGACCTTCCATGAACACTATCCCAACGTTCGCCACTAGGTGTCAGTGACAATGGCATCTCTGGTAGCTAAAGTTGGAGCTACCTGAAATTGAACTTGATGGGAGCCTACGGGCGTTCAATTAAAATACTCTACTATAGCCATTGGCTGCAATTCAAATTAAAGAATCCTGCACTGCATTGATTGGATGTAGACAATATGCTCATCTGAGCACAACATAACACTTATGGCACCTAATTTGTGTCTTTGGGTCGCGAGTCATTTGACTGGTTTGATACAGTTCTCCAGGCCTCCCTGTCCGGGGCTAATCGTTTCATCTCTACATAGCTAGCACACCCTACATCTTTTCGTTAGCAGTCACCAGAAACATCACTCCTCACCCACTCGTCTTAATACTTCTTCATTTGTTAATCTATCTACCTATCTGATCTTCATCATTCTACTGCAACACTTCATTTCAAACGCTTCAATTCTCCTCTTTACTGCTACTAGTTATTTTGCTTCCCAAGTAACAGAAGTCACCTACTTCGTTGGTAATTTACATACATTTTACCTTTAGAAGATATATACTTGGTATCATCCGCATTATTATTATCAGCATGCATTCAACGTCTCGTTTACCAGTCGAAGATGTAGAGACGCCAAGGTGTCAGATGTCTCCTCTAAAGGTGTTATTTAACTGACAGACACGTATTTCTTGCACTTCAGCATCACAAATGTTAACCGACTGTTCCACAATTCAATCCGGCAATCTCGGACATATTGTGTTCTAATGCTCGTGAACCACCAGTCCACTATCACATTGTCGTCGCTGTATTTAAGCTTAATAGCCAGTGAATGTTATCAGCGCGCTGGTATCCGCAGAGAGCTTTCAGATAACACTTGTTTCACTTTGATGTTACTTGTTGTTTGTTGTCAAGCCACCATGAAACAAGCCGATTACTCTACCATCAAGCTCTCAACACTCAAACTACACAGTGCCAGGATTTATCCCATTCGCAACTGAGATTGCCAATATTCACATGTATGTCTACCTTTCAAACACTGAATTTCTATTCGAAACCGAGGGACAATATTCATATCATGACGAATAGAAATACATATTGCAATCACTCCGCTGCATTTCAGCTGCCTGCGGGGAATCTGGCGCTTTTCACAGCATATTCGCAAGTGCAGCAGCTATCCATTAGTTACCATTAGAGCTTGTATCAGAAACGCTTTTGTGATTCCCAACGATTCCTAAAAATAAACGTTTAAACGTTTGTAAAGAAACGTGTTCAAAGTTCCGCGTATTAGTTTACAATCCTATTGGAGTTTTAGGTCCTACTGTTTAAGCGTATAGCACGTAGTACTCTCAGTCTGTCAAATGTTTTCGCGGGGCAAAATTAATGAGTAGCGACGGGTTGCCCTTAAGAGCTCCGTTTCTCTGCTGTTAAGGTTTATTACTTTCATTATTTACTGTATTTTTCCCTCTTAGGATCACGCAACAACTTTATTTATTTTTCTTTTCCTTTGCCTGGAGTTTCCTCTGTCTCCAATATTTCTTCATGCGGTCACTGGCGTGTTTCATTGATCTTCTGTCCAAGTTCGTCCACTTCCCTTAGGTCTTCCTTCGTCTTGAAACCCTTCCAGATATTTAGCCTATTTTCAATTTTGAAAAAATAGGCTTATGAGATCACCATTTGTCCGTGTGTGTGTGCGTGCGTGTGTGTGTGTGTGAGGTGTGTGTGTGTGTCCCCCTAATAAATTCTAAACGGCTTGAGCGATTTCAATGAAACTCGGTAAGTTCATAGCAATATTCCGGGCGACCTCGACCGTGCCCTTCAAATTTTGTTACGTCTCACCTATCCAACATGGTGGCTGTGCGAAATATTTTACCAGCATTCAATATCTCCGAAACTATTACCGACATCACCCTGGAATTTATTACGTTGATAAAGGGAACTACTAGACGTTCACCTATGTGACTTTTGAAAAAACTGGTAACTACAAAACCACCATGGCGGCCACGCGAATTTGCGACTTTTAAATAGACGTTTCTCGCGATTTAACCAACCAAACGCAATAAAACTTGGTACAGTATATGTTTGTTCACATTGTAATGCACCGATATCTAACTTGGTTCAATTGTTTTACATAACCACAAGATGGCGGATGAGCGAAATATTTCACCGGCATTCTATATCTCCGAAACGATTAGCTGTATCACCCTGAAATTTTGTACGGAGATAAAGGGCACTACTGGAAGTTCATCTATAAGACTTTCAAAACGCAGTTAACTACAAAACGAACATGGCGGCCAAGCGACTTTGAAAATGTTAAATAGACCTTTCTCGCGATTTAATGTTCCAAACGCAATGAAATCTGGTACAGGAAATGTTTATATACATTGTAATGCACTGCTATATAATTTAGTTCAATTGTTTACATAACCTCAAGATGGCGGCTGGGCGAATTTAAAAATTAAGTTTTTATTTCTTGTGCCGTAATCAAGCAATTGAAGTGAAAGTTTGAATAATGAACCTACGCAATAATTTTCCTTTAATGGTATATGACTCTATGGCCTAAACATTTAAAAATCCAACATGGCGAACATCCGAAATATTCAGACGACTCTGAATATCTACGAATCTATTATAGCAATCAAACTGATTTTTTATGTTCATAGGGGCTATGAACTTAAGTTCACCTATAGGACTTTAAATAACCTGGAGATCACAAATCCAACATGGCGGCGACGCGAATTATAAATATTCACATGGACGTTTCTCGCAATTTAACCATCCGATTGCAGTGAAACTAGGTACAGTAAATCCTTTCACGAATGGAGCCTAAAACAGCAGGATGGATGGAAATTCATCGGTAGGGTGGGAAACGGGACCAAAAAGTTTTCAAAAAAGTTAACAGCCTCTAGTAAGTACACCAATGCATAGGCAACCCACATCACGTCATTTTTCTCTCATTGCCAAACTTTGTAACCTATTGCCGATCATAGGCAACCCACACGCACGGACGTGATGTGGGTTGCCTATGCATGGGCGTACTTACTGTAGGCTGTACACTTTTTAGAAAAATTTTGGTCCCGTTTCCCAACCTACCGATGAATTTCTATCCAACCTGCTGTTTTGGGCTCCATTGCAGGCCATAAGCTTCATTTCCATCCAACTCTGAAAACTCTGCCATGACGTGTTACGCGTCCAGACAGGGAGGGTTGGGGGTGCAAAAATTTCGAATTTGGGGGACGGAATGTCAATCATCGATCGGAAGGGGTTGATTTCGTGTCACCACTACTTCTAAGGACCTTTACAGCCCTTTCAGCGATTAAGACCTCGTTTCAGCCCTTAAAAAGGGCCTGATTCGAAAAATCATACAAACGGGGGTTGCAGGGGAAGGGGTGGTGACAAAGGCACAGCTCCTTTTTTGAAACGGTAGGGGAAGACCCCAGCATTCACAGCACTGATAAACATCTCGATTAAACCCTTCCTTAGGGGTGAATCGAGAGGGGGTGGTTTGGTCCCATGCCAGTTGAGGGTGTTAGGGGGTGTGGACATTGCCGGAGGCCTTAAGAACTTACTGCAATCAGCAACTGAGGACGGTGTGCAGGTTTTCAGATGGTTAAACACACCCGGTACCTACTCAGACGCCCCCAATGGTAGTCCATGTTTAGGGGATGATGAAGGGGGTTGAAAATGCCCAAACGTCAAATGTAACGATTTCTACGTGTTTGTGGAACCTTTAAGAGCAAGACTCATTCATTTTCGACTGCTTTGGCAACCTGCAACAAGTTCTGCAGCGTTTTTCGCAAACTTCAATTTGCGGTTTTCAAAAATGGGCTGGTTTTCGGGGTGCTACCCCGAAACTACTCAAATTGGGGAGTTGTACTGAAGCATATGCTTGGTAGGCGTCAGGGCAAATGTCATACTGACATTTCGAGCTTGTAGGTCAACTTTTCAAAATTTGGTGGCCTTTGAAAAAAGTGGTGCTTTAATTTTTTTGAGCAGTATATGATAATAGGCTGTATAGTTCTTCACGGAACTACTTGTTCACTTTACACTTCTTTCTAGCATTGGAGACTGTGTGATGTTCAAATTTTCAAAATCTTTCGTAACTTCCTTGGTTCACGTTGGAGTGGTCCTCTTATTGTAGAGATAGTCGAATATTTGTTTTGTCGAAGTCGTTGGATTCTTTAAGAGCGTTAAAAATTCCTCAGTATGCCTTCCACCGGAGGGGCAGTAAAGCCGGTGGTCCCATGTCATAGATTTATGGCATGAAAAATAATCTTCCACTAACTACACTTGTGGAAGCTAAAATTTGTGGGTTAGTTTGATAGTACCATATTATTTCCAACGTTCGCCGCCAGGTGCTGACTGCGATGGCATTAAGTAGTAGCCATATCCGCAGCTAGGTGTCGTGGACGGTAGCATTTGGTAGCAATCATAGGAACAACCGGTACTCGAAAAAATTAATCGTCTGTAGTCCTTCTACCTGAATCACAGACAACACACACTAATACAGCCATCACATTCACACTCGTTATCAGACAAATTATACACACACCCAATGTGCACGGGGCTACATGATCGCGCTGTCGCCGCCCCTATACTAAGGAACCAACCAACCAACCAACCAACCAACCAAGCAATTTTTCTAGGTAGCCTATTTGTCGCGACGTTGCGAGATTCTCCTTATTGCCATTGTCAGCCACGCAGCCTACTTTTGTAACCAAGACAACTCGGGAATCACTTGTCACACATGTCACATGGATATATCGATTCGTTTAAGGTCCGTGAATTGAGAATATAAGATTGACTACAGATATTCTAAAAAGAAAAACAAGAAGTTCCGTGAGGAACTAAAGAGCCTACTTTTCATGCCAATGAATATTCTACAGTATATGAACTTATCTAGAATAATGACGAAAGTAAGTTGGTAATATCGAAATGTCTAATTAGTTCGAAATATTCCTGGTATAATGTAGCCTAATAGAGCACTACAGTTGGCAGCCCTGGTGACTGAATATATTCTTAGTTCCATCTCTTAAGGTACAAAATTCAAAATTTGGTTGAAGTCCAATGGACGTTACATGCAGTTAGACATTGGATCTATCAGCACGCGTAAAAGCATGTTGGCTACAATGTCATGCGTGTGCTGGTTAGAAATAATCGGAAATATTATATCTTGTTGTGCCAATTTTGTATGAAATCCATTTGTTAGTATAGAAGTTACATGTATTTTAGATTTTGAGCTATCAGCAAGCATAGAATCATGTTGGCAGCACTGACTTATAAGAATTACTCCAAATTAATCTAGTGAGTCAGGTGCTATACGTGTGCAAAGTATAGAGCTGTTAGCTAGCATACTTTCTGATATATTGATTTTAGGGTAAAAAAATATAGACAGCATTTATTAACAGTTGACAGCCCAGATTGCTCTTAAGAATACTCTTAGTCATATGTGTTATGTTACACATAGCACTTACGAAATTGGGTTGAAATCCAACTGATAGTATAGAAGTTACATGTATTTAAAAATTGGTTCTATCGGCAGGCTTAGAATCATGTCGGTAGAACTGAAGTATATAAGTTACTCCAAATTAATCTAAAATGTCAGGTAGCCTACTATACGTGTGCATAGTTTAAAGCTGTCGGCTTGCATACTTTCAGATATATTGGTATTTGGATGAGGAAAATAGAGAGAGCAATTATTAACAGTTGGCAGCCCTGGTGGCTCCTAAGAATACACTCAGTCATATCTGTTCATGTACACATACTACATACACAATTTGGTTGAAATCCAATTAATAGTTTAGAAGTTATATGCATTTAAGAATTGGAAATATCAGAAGGCTTAAAATTATTTTGGCAACACTGTCATGTATGGTCTCCTGGAAATTAAACTGAAATAGTATTTTCTACATGTGTGCCAATTTTAGAATAGCTCCCATGCATACCTTCCATGATATCCAACATGTAGCTCAAATTTCTATTGCGTTTTTTCAGCAATTGCTAGCACTTACATCATTTCCAAATATGGGCTTGAGATATCCCGGTATACATCTTTACTCATACTAAATTTGGTTCGATTGCTGCAGCCGTTTAGGAGTTGATAGGGGGGAGGGACACACACACAGCCAGACAGACAGACAGAACGACAGACAGACAGACAGACAGACAGAAGGACAGACAGACAGACACACATTTTCCTCATTTTTGCAAAATGTGAAAAGTAGGCTAAAAATTGGATTATAAAATTTGAATGGGTTAACCCTCTTAGTGCCAGAGTCGCTGTGAGCGATCCTCATAAAATGAACGAAACTTGCCAGAGTCGCTCTGAGAGACGCTTCGTTTTTGTATTCTTAGAGGGGCTTATAGACCAAAAATGGCGTCTAAACTTGACTTGACCATTAAAGAGAGTTCGAGCTACCTTTCTCTGGCAAACTTCTTTCGTTTTCTGTCTATTGATATACTCGAGCGATATTTGAAATTCCTTGACTTGTTTACACGCGACTCGTAAAAGCATGGCATCGAAGGGAAGGAAGGATGGTTTGAGAGAGGAAGAAATTGAAGAATTAATGATTGATGAGTCAAGTGGTGAACTCTCGGACTTCGTGGACAGTGATTGCGATCTTGTGTGTGACGAATCAAGTGCCGATTCCGCTTCGGAAAAAGAATTACCTGCGCGGAATGCGATCGTACATAACCAAGCACATGATAGTGATGGTAATGATGTTGATAGTACTAGTGACTGGGAAGAAAGGAATGTTTACCAAAACAATCCTCCACAGGTTACACAACCACAAATGTGAAAGATAAAACTACAGGGTGCCCTTCTGTTTATTTATTTTCACTGCCATTATTTTTATTTTATTTATTTGAGTGCTTGCCATTGTTGGTGAATTTTATGAATATGCTAGATTTAGGAATTTCGGATTTGACACCCCTGCTGATATTTTTAAACTAAAAAACTGTGTTTCCCGGTTCTTTTTTTATGTATGTGTGCTCTCCAGTGTTCATTTTACTCCATTTATAAGCGTGTGGTAATAGGGATAATCAAACTTTCTAATTTTTATTTAACCGAAGAAATTATTTTAATTAATTAATAAAGAAAGAAATAAGTTTCATAATGATCTGAAAAAATCCCTGAATTTAGATAGCTATGTTTTGCACTCCGTGACAAAATTTCGCTTTCGTATCTTTAAAAACAGGAGATACACGATTTTTTACTGAAAGCCTACATTTTCCATTAAATAAGCCTGGCACTTTTAGACCTCACCTTTACCTTTTCGCCTGGCACTAGAAGGGTTAAGGCACATACAAGTGTTGCATGTTGATAAAATTGAAAAGGAGGCTGAAAAAATAAGTGAGGTTTGTTTCGATAGAATACCCATCTCTACATTTAAAAAGAATCTCAAAGAGGAATCATTTCATGAATGGCGGCAAAAATGGGAACAAATTTCAAAAGGCACACTTACAAAAGTATTCTTTCCAACATTTGCAGGTAGATTAAAATCCAAAATCACCGGAACACCAAATATGACTACAATACTGACTGGACATGGAAATATTGCTTCGTAGTTACACAGCCTTAAAATTATACGGAATTCCGAGTGTTCCTGTAAAAGCAGCCCTCTGACAATAGATCATATAATTTTCGTGTGCAGTGAAGTGAAAAAAATAGGCTATTCTTTATTACTAGTGTTAAAAGAGACGATAACTGGCCAATGCAAAAATCTGTGCTATTAAAAAGTATTTAAATGAATTTTCTAAATTTGTTAATGCTCTGGATTTTCAAGCTCTTAGGAAAAACGAAGACTAATATTGTTAGATATTGTTAAGATTTACAGTCATCTAGAAATTTAATTTATTTTGTTAATTTGTAAAAATGTATTGTAAGTGCATGTAGTACTACTTATGTAGTGGAGCATGCAAAGAATATGAAGAGTAAATAAAAAAAACGTTCCGTGAATAAATAGATTCATAATAAAAGAACAAGCTGACATCCCTTGTGTGTTATCTTGCTCGAAGCTAATAGCTCTTTGCACGAAGACGAAATCTAATATATAAAAGTGAAAGTCTGTATGTGGGTATGTATGTGGATCTGTTCCGTATACAAATCTACACCGTTCCACCAATCTCAACCAAATTTTGCATACACATAGTTTAGGACCCAGAAGGAACCGCTGGCTACATGAATTTACGATAGTCTTTCTCATTCTTCTTATTTCGACCCTTTTGCACTCCAGCACATGCTAATCAAATCATAAAATATACTCATGATGGATGGCAAGGCGGATAGTTTCCATGGCAACATAGCTCAAGTCGAGACACGGCCGACTGGATGCCATTTGCGCCCTGCACTACCGGTATAGAAAATGAGGATCTTTACTTGAAATCACGTTAGTTACTCAACTACTCACACAGCACTGTCAACCGAGTTTAGCATAAAAAAGACTTGACACTATCTTCTACTATATATTTGTCAAATACCACTCACTCACTCATTCATTCATCACGAAATCTCAGAAACCATCAAACGGATTGGAATGAAATTTGGTATGCAGCTTCCCCAAGGGCCGCAAATGCCCACTAAGAGAGGATTTTTGGATATTCTGGTTCTAAAGGGGTGTTAAGGGGGTAGACCTGCATTTCATTGAACAGCAATATCTCCCGATTGGTTTCATTGGGGGATGTGATACTCGGCACATAAACTCATCATTAAAAATACGAAGACACGAGTAGGAGGGTTTTTCGATGTGGTGTATATTATGAGATGAAAGGGGTGAAAAGTGGGGATTGAAAGATTCTTAACGGAGCGTGTATCTCTTAAACGACATAGGCGAGGAGTTTGAAACTCAGCGGGAAAAAATCAGCATAAAAATAAGTAAATATGTGTTTGACCGTTTCATCATAAATCCAATTTAAGGGGCCCATGGGGTGGGGTGAAATTCTGGAGGGGGGGGGGGAGAAACAGGAAAGAAAGTGTCCTAACTGATTGACTGACTCACTCACTCATCAAACTCAGGGGGAAAAACTGCTTTAAAGTAAGTAAATAGCTGTTCGACAGTTTTTTTCATAAATCAAATTTAAGGGGTTCATGGGGAGGGGTGAAATTCTGAAAAAAGAAAATTGAAAGAAAATGTCCTGACTCACTCACTCACTCACTCATCATCGCCCAGCCAAAATGATTGAAGTTAGAAACATAACAGTTTGGGGATATGTTCATTGTATTGCAAAACAGTCTACTAAGGGAGGATTTTCGGATATTCAGGTTCTAAAGGGGTCTTAATGGGGTTAAACCTGCATTTCATTGAATAACAATATCTCCCGATTGGTTTCATTGGGGGATGTGATACACGGCATATAAACTCATCATTAAAAAGTAAGACACGTGTCTGAGGGTTTTTCGATGTGGAGTATATTATGAGGTGAAAGGGGGTGAAAAGTAGGGATTGAAAGATTCCTTACGGAGCGTGTATGTCTTAAACGACATAGGCGAGGAGTTTGAAACTCAGCGGAAAACAAGATGTTCAGTAAAGAACATATAGCCTACTTTCTCCTAAATGCATGGGTATTGTTATAACTCTTTGTCCTTTTCATGGAGTATGATTGAATGTTGGTTGTAGTAGCTTGTTGAAATACAACGTGCTATAGGGATATTAAACATGAATATGAGGTGCCCTTTGCTAGTGCTACCTCTGTACCAAATTTCGTTCAATTCGGTTTCACCGTGTTTGAATTGATAGGGGGAATCGATTTGCACACATACTTGGCCACCATCTGCAAACTATTGGGCTGATGTTCTTGCAGTTTGGTCTGAATATGTTTCCCACATAAAGATATGGTGTTGCAAAATTTGGTAGAGACTAGATTATTAGGTTGGTCGTAATTACATTTTAGCTTTTAACATTTGGGTGGCCGCGATAACGTTTCCGTCAAGATAGCGGTGATATAAAACATGACACTGAGGTGCCCTTTGCTAGTGCTACCTCTGTACCAAATTTCGTTCCATTCGGTTTCACCGTGATCGAATTGATAAGGGGAATCGATTTTCACACAAAGATGGCCGCCATCCGCAAAATATTAGGCTGATGACCTATTAGTTTGGTCAAAGGATGATCCCTCCATAAAGGTATGTTGTTGCTAAATTTGCTAGAGATCGGATGATTAGGCTAATCATAATTTGATTTAAGCTTTGAACATTTGTGTGGCCGCCATTACGTTTCCGTCAAGATGGCGGCGATATAAAACATGACACTGAGGTGCCCTTTGCTAGTGCTACCTCTGTACCAAATTTCGTTCATTCGGTTCCACCGTGTTCGAATAAATAGGGGGAATCAATTTTGATATAAAGATGGCCGCCATCCGCAAACTATTAGGCTAATGGCCTATTAGATTGGTCAAATGATGCTCCCTCCATAAAGGTATGTTGTTGCAAAGTTTGGTAGAGATCGGATGGTTATGTTAGTCGTAATTTGATTTAAGCTTTAAACATTTGTGTGGCCGCCATTACGTTTCCGTCAATATGGCGGCGATATAAATCATGGCACTGAGATGCCCCTTGATAGTGCTATCACTGTACCAAATTTCGTTCCATTCGGTTTCACCGTGTTTGAATTAATAGGGGGAATCGATTTTGATATAAAGATGGCCGCCATCCGCAAACTATTAGGCTAATGGCCTATTAGATTTGTCAAATGATGCTCCCTCCATAAAGGTATGTTGTTGCAAAGTTTGGTAGAGATCGGATGGTTATGTTAGTCGTAATTTGATTTAAGCTTTAAACATTTGTGTGGCCGCCATTACGTTTCCGTCAATATGGCGGCGATATAAATCATGGCACTGAGATGCCCCTTGCTAGTGCTATCACTGTACCAAATTTCGTTCCATTCGGTTTCACCGTGTTTGAATTAATAGGGGGAATCGATTTTGACACAAAGATGGCCGCCATCCGCAAACTATTAAGCGAATGACCTATTAGATTGGTCAAAGGATGCTCCCTCCATAAAGGTATGTAGTTGCAAAATTTGGTAGAGATCGGATGATTAAGTTAATCGTAATTTGATTTAAGCTTTGAACATTCGTGTGGCCGCCATTACGTTCCAGTCAAGATGGCGGCGATATAAAACATGACACTGAGGTGCCCTTTGCTAGTGCTACCTCTGTACCAAATTTCGTTCCATTCGGTTCAACCGTGTTCGAATTAATAGGGGGAATCAATTTTGACATAAAGATGGCCGCCATCCGCAAACTATTAGGCTAATAACCTATTAGATTGGTCAAAAGATGCTCCCTTTATAAAGGAATGTTGTTGGAAAGTTTGGTAGAGATCGGATGGTTATGTTAATCGTAATTTAACTTAAGCTTTGAACATTTGTGTGGCCGCCATTCCGTTTCTGTCAATATGGCGGCGATATAAAACATGACACTGAGATGCCCTTTGATAGTGCTACCTCTGTACTAAATTTCGTTCCATTCGGTTTCACCGTGTTTGAATTAATAGGGGGAATTGATTTTTCACACAAAGATGGCCGCCATCCGCAGACTATTAGGCTAATGACCTAGTCATTTTGTCAAAGGATGCTTCCTCTATTAGGGTATGTTGTTGCAAAATTTTGTAGAGATTGGATGATTAGGGTAATCGTAATTTGATTTAAACTTTGAACATTTGTGTGGCCGCCATTATGTTTCCGTCAAGATGGCGGCGATATAAAACATGACTCTGAGGTGCCTTTTGTTAGTACTACCTCTGTACCAAATTTCGTTCCATTCGGTTGCACCGTGTTCGAATTAATAGGGGGAATCGATTTTCACACAAAGATGGCCGCCATCCGCAAACTATTACGCTGATGTCCTATTAGTTTGGTCAAAGGTTGCTCCCCCATAAAGGTATGTTGTTGCAAAATTTGGTAGAGATCGGATGATTAGGTTAATCGTAATTTGATTTAAGCTTTGAACATTTGTGTGGCCGCCATTACGTTTCCGTCAAGATGGCGGCGATATAAAACATGACACTGAGGTGCCATTTGTTAGTACTACCTCTGTACCAAATTTCGTTCCATTCGGTTGCACCGTGTTCGAATTAATAGGGGGAATCGATTTTCACACAAAGATGGCCGCCATCCGCAAACTATTACGCTGATGGCCCATTGGGTTGGTCAATCGATGCTCCCCCCATAAAGGTATATTGTTGCAAAATTTGGTAGAGATCGGATGATTAGATTAGTCGTAATTTGATTTAAGCTTTGAATATTTGTGTGGCCGCCATTACGTTTCCGTCAAGATGGCGGCGATATAAAACATGACACTGAGGTGTCCTTTGCTAGTGCTACCTTTGTACCAAATTTCGTTCAATTCGCATTCACCGTGTTCGAATTGATAGGGGGGGACAGACATTCAGATTACACACACTCACACACACACACACACAGACACACACACACACAGACTCACACACACACATACACACACACAGACAGACACACTTTTTTCGCCCTGTGTTGATCTCATAAGTCTACATTCATTTTTTGCAAAAATCGAAAGTAGGCTAAAAATCAGCATAAAAATAAGTAAATATGTGTTTGACCGTTTTTTTTTCATAAATCCAATTTAAGAGGCCCATGGGGAGGGGTGAAATTCTGTGGGGGGGGGGGGGGGGGACAGGAAAGAAAATGTCCTAACTGATTGACTGACTGACTCACTCATCAAACTCAGGGGGAAAAACTGCTTTCCCTTAGCGTGTACGGCGCAACGGTGCGCCCACTAGCCTGCTACGTTCACAGCGTGTACGGCGCAACGGTGCGCCGTCTAATTTGAAACGCCCGCTACGTGGACTTCGTAATAGTTATTTATTTGGTCGTAAGATGGCAGGAAGAGGCAACTTTTGGCTACACTTCGAGCTACTTATTATTGCCAGGAGGTGTCGCATATCTTCACAGTCATTTACTTTTCAGATCTCTGCACACGTGTTCCCGCTTTTGCGGACCGTGGCACAGCTATTGATGACAAAGAAATAGCTAATTTGCTCGATATTAGTGCCAACGAAAATGATTCAGAGTGTGACAGCGATATAGAGGATGAGTTCGCTATAACTTCCAGTGAAGATAGTGATGCTGACGACGTAATTCGTGATAGAGCGCCAAGAAATACGAACACATTAGGCGACTGTGATATTGTCCCAGTATTGACGTGCCGCTGACCAGGGATAACCAGGTTATTAATAGTTTATAATATTATGTTATATGTTGTTCTTATTGTGTGTGTTTTTTGAAAACTTTTGCTAGTGCGTTTGGAAATTATAGCGAAATGCATATGACACCGCGCTTACCATTGGGAGTAGGCTAGAAATAATGCACGTTGTGGGTGCAGCCCAGAGTTTCACAATATCACGCTTGAGGGGTTAAAGTAAGTAAATAGCAGTTCGACAGTTTTTTTTTATCAATCAAATTGAAGGAGATCATCGGGAGGGGTGAAATTCTGAAGGGAAAACAAGATGTTCAGAAAAGAACATATAGCCTACTTTCTCCTAAATGTATGGGTATCTTTATGACTCTTTGTCCTCATCCCTAAAACAATCACCCCAGCCACAATGTATTGTTTGTTTTCTTTTATATTGATAATAAGCCAGTAAGTGTCAAGATCAATATTATATACTTTATGATGATTGAATAACAAAACTACTAACTTATTGTAATGCATTCACGTCCGTTAATCTCTATATTAAGCCAGCCTGCAAAATTAAGAATCTTCCGCCCCAATCACAGTAGGTGGTGCTGCGACCTATCAGTGAATTAATCTTTATCTTGTACGCCTATGCACTGCCATCGTAATGTACTACGATGGCAGTGTTCTATGGGTGTTGAATGAGTAGGCAGTTTAAAGTAGCCAAGAGGGAGGCGATCCAGCTGGCAGTGTTTAAAGGTATTCGGAGCGCAATCGTGGCTAATAGTTGAACTACCAGTATTACAAAATTGCCATACTTCAGGAGGCCAGCTCAGGCATTTACACAGCGTTATGTTTGGAACAATATTACCCACATAACCCACAAGAGGACAGCACCGTACAGAGGCATTAAGAAGGCTGTGGTCAATGACAACGTGTATCTAGTTCTTCTATTCTCCTTTTTCTAATGTATTCTGTTTATGTGCGATGCTGGGACTGTGATTTTATTAATATACGAGTGTATACTTTATCCTCTCCTTTGAGCTAAATGACATTTTATTCAGTATCTGTGGAAAAAGCTCGTGCACATCATTTGTAAAAGAATTCAAGGAAAAAAAAACCTAACTGTAGCAGTACTCGATCCCCAGTCAACTGCGTGTCAGACTAACATGCTAGCCCAGAGCTAACCGTATCCATGACGTCAGGTGTTCTTAACTGACATATTAGATACAAACTGTTGGCAAATAATGACTTTAAATAAACGATTTCTTCACTGCAGTACATATTCATTTAAGATCATTTCATACAAAGTTTATATTATTGTATCAGTACGGTATATCACATACAACATACTAAAACTACTGAAATATAAGACAGGCACATGAGGACAGCTGCCATCTTGTCGTGTGACACAAACGGCTCAGCTCTTTTAAGCCACTCATACTGTATAATATTATAATATTAAATTATAATAAATAACGGATCACGACCTTCAGGATAGCTTAAACCCCCCTAGGCTCGATAATCGGAATTGGTGGGTCTTAAGCTATTTATTAAAATGGTTGCATAATTCACACGGCCGCCATCCTGAAATGGCATGGCCGATGACCTTGAAGTTTGGGTGAAAGACGCGTCCTATATAAAGGTATGTTGTCACCAAATTTGGTAGAGATCGGATGATTAGTTTAGCCGTAATTAGATTTTACGTTTTGAACATTTGAGTGGCCGCCATTCTGTTTTGGTAAAGATGGCGGCGATATAAAGTATGACACTGAGGTATCCTTTACTAGTGCTACCTCTGTACCAAATTTCGTTCAATTCGGTTTCACCGTGTTCGAATTGATAGGGGGGACAGACATTCAGAGTACACACACACTCACACACACACACACACACAGACTCACACACACACATACACACACACACACACAGACTCACACACACACATACACACACACAGACAGACACACTTTTTTCGCCCTGTGTTGATCTCATAAGTCTACTTTCATTTTTTGCAAAAATCGAAAGTAGGCTAAAAATGAAAGAAAATGTCCTGACTCATTCACTCACTCATCATCGCCCAGCCAAAAATATTGAAGTTGGAAACATGGCATTTTGGGGATATGTTCGTTGTATGTCAAAACCGTACACTAAGGGAGGATTTTTGGATATTCAGGCTCTAAAGGGGTCTTAAGGGGGTTAAACCTGAATTTCATTGAATAACAATATCTCACGAGTCGTTTCATTTGTGGATGTGATACTCGGCATATAAACTAATCATTAAAAACAAGATGTTCAGTAAAGAACATATAGCCTACTTTCTCCTAAAGGTATGAGTATAGTTATAACTCGTTGTTATTATCAAAGAGTATAATAGAACTATTCTTTGTTGAAGACCTTAGAAACGATTTACCTCTACCAAACGCCACAACCTAGATGAAGACTGCTACCATCATTGAAGAAAGAAAGATAAGAAGTACCTGGATCTGGAGACATAATCGACCGGACTGGCGGCGTGGCTCAGCGGTAACGTTCTCGCTTGCTGGACCGTATGTTTCAGGTTCGTATCCTGGCGCAGTCAGCTGGCATTTGAGGGTGCACAAATGCGAGGGAGCCGTGTTAGTAGATTTACTGGCACGTTAAAGATCCCCTTCGGGACAAAATTCTGGCACCCCGGCGTCTCTAAAAGCAACAGTAGTTAAAAGGGACGTAAAACCAATAACATTATTATTATTATTATTATTATTATTATTATTATTATTATTATTATTATTATTATTACATAATCGGCCTGACGCGGGCAACATCCAACTTTGAGTTGAGGCATGTCTTTACACGTCTGACTGCGTATGACTTTCACAACCCTAATTGAATTAACAAATCTTTCCATGACCCTACAGAGACGTGTGTATACCAACTATGTGGATATTTTCGATTGCTATTTGGCTGAAATAGAAGTATTAATTAATATCCTGAACTAGCACCAACGGTAGAGTTCAGATACTATGTGAAATCGTTTTGTTCTTTACTTCAATTAACATTTCCAAATAACGCACAATAGGCTGTTACAAGCCCTTTAAAATAGAAAGTAAAAATGTATCGTAGTATCATCTTGTCATTCTTCAAATTCGATGCGCATAGAATGCAAATGGTATAGTAATCAATGGAGCCCCACGTAGACTTGTCGAGATATCTAGTGGTGAAATATCTAACAATATAATCCTAACAGAGCGAGTGCATTCTAGCGGCCAGAAGAAGAAACTTTTCAATAAAATCTGGTCGGCGTGCAGTTACCTTTTTGGCAGCTAGATGTCTCGAGTAAATCTGCTGGCGAATTATGTTTTAATTAAATATATATTTTACACCATAATATGCACAATATAACGCTTAATTTTAAAACATCTGAGTCATTACAAAACAATAAACATATAAAATTTCAAGCAAAAAAACTAGCTCTGATCGGGTTTGAACCATAGGCATTTGAGCGATAGGCTAACGCTCTACCACTGAGCTAATTGTGTCAACGAATATCGTTCTATATAAAATGACTTAAATAGAACTTGTTAGCAAATAGTGATTTATACTAAACGATTTCATCACTGGAGTATATTATTTATATATAAAGCATTTCATACAAAGTTTATTTACTTTATATCAGTACGCTATATTGCATGCAATACTCAAATTAGTGAAATATAAGTCAGGCACAAGATATCCGCTGCCATCTTGTCTTATTACTAAATCAGCTCAGCTTTTTAAAATCACGTCTGCACTATAGTATTACAAAATAAACTTTTAATTTCGAACGTGCCTCTTCCTTTAGAACAGTTAAAACGATTCTCGGCTCGATAATCGGAACTGGTGGGTCCCATGATATGGATTATAAAGTTTGCATAATTCGCACGGCCGCCATCATGAAATGGTATGGCGGACGACCTTGTAGTTTGGTCACAAGACGCATCCTACACGAAGGTATGTTGTTACCAAATTTGGTAGAGATCGGATGATTTGTTTAGTCGTTATTTGATTTTACGTTTTGAACGTTTGAGTGGCCGCCATTCAGTTTTAGTAAAGATGGCGGCGATATAAAACATGACACTGAGGTGTCCTTTGCTAGTGCTACCTTTGTACCAAATTTCGTTCAATTCGCATTCACCGTGTTCGAATTGATAGGGGGGGACAGACATTCAGAGTACACACACTCACACACACACACACACACAGACACACAGACACACACACACAGACTCACACACACACACACACACACACAGACTCACACACCACATACACACACAGACAGACACACTTTTTTTCGCCCTGTGTTGATCTCATAAGTCTACTTTCATTTTTTGCAAAAATCGAAAGTAGGCTAAATACGCAGACATGTGTCTAAGGTTTTTTCGATGTGGTGTATTATTATGAGGTGAAAGGGGTGAAAAGTGGGGGTTGAAGTATTCCTAACGGAGCGTGTAGGCCTATCTCTTAAACGACATAGGCGAGACATTTGAAACGCAGCGAAAAATCATCAGCTAAAAAGATAAGTAAATCGGTGTTCGACCGTTTTTTCATAAATTAATTTAAGGGACCAATGGAGTGGGGTGAAATTCAGGGGGAAAAAAGGAGAGAAAGTGTCCTAACTGACTAACTCACTCACCAAACTCAGGGGAAAAAGACAGCTTTAAAAATAAGTTAATAGGTGTTCAAGCGTTTTTTCATCAATCCAATTTAAGGGGCCCATAGGGAGGGGTGACATTCTGGTAAAAATAATTGAAAGAAAATGTCCTGTCTGACTCACTCACTCATCACGCCCAGCGAAAACTATTAAAGTTGGAAAAATGAAATTTTGGGTATATGTTCGCTGTATGTCGAAAACGTCAACTAAGGAATGATTTTTGTTTATTCGGGTTTTAAAGAGATGTTAAGGGGGTAAACGTGCATTTCATTGAATAACGATATATCATGAATTGTTTCTTAGGGGATGTGATATTCGGTATATAAACTAATCATTAAAAATAATCAGACATATGTCTAAGGGTTTATCGATGTGGTGTATATTATGAGGTGATAGGGGTGAAAATTGGTGGTTGAGGGATTCTTGACGGAGCGTGTATCTCTTAAAGGACATAGGCGAGAAGTTTGAAATTCGGCGGGAAAAGAACAGCTAAAAATACAAGTAAATAGGTGTTCGACTGTTTTTTTCATAAATCCAATTTAAGGGGCCCTTGGTGAGAGGTGAAATTCTGGGGAAAAAAACAACAGGAAAGAAAGTGTCCTAACTGATTGACTCACTTACTCACTCATCAAACTCAGGGGGAAAACAGCTTTAAATAAGTAAATAGGTGTTCGACCGTTTGTTTCATAAATCCAATTTAAGGGGTTCATAGGGAGGGGTGAAATTATCAAAAATAAATGAAAGGAAATGTCCTGACTGACTCACTCACTCATCATAGCCCAGCCAAAATTATTAAAGTTAGAAACATGACATTTTGGGGATATATTCGTTGTATGTCGAAAACGTCCACTAAGGAAAGAGTTTAGAATATTCAGGTTCTAAATAGGTGTTAAGGGGGGTAAACGTGCATTTCATTGAATAACCATATCTCACGAGTGGTTTCATTTGGGGATGTGATACTTGGCATATATACTAATCATTAAAAATAAGCTGACACATGTCTAATGGTTTTTCGATGTAGTGTATATTATGAGGTGAAAGGGATGAAAAGTGGGGGTTGAAAGATTCCTAACGGACAGTGTATCTCTTAAACGACATAAGCGAGGAGTTTTAAACTCGGAGGAAATCAATCAGCTTAAAAATAAATAAATAAATAAATAAATAAATAAATAAATAAATAAATAAATAAATAAATAAATAAATAAATAAATAAATAAATAAATAAATAAATAAATAAATAAATAAATAAATATGTGTTCGACCGTTTTTTCATAAATCCAATTTAAGGGGCCTATGGGGAGGGGTGAAATTCTGGAAGAAAAACGTCCCCTAATGAAGGATTTTTGGCTGTTCACTCTCACCGACCAACCCAAACGATTAAAGTTAGAAGAATGATATTTTGGCGATATGTTTGTTGTGTGTCGAAAACGTCTACCAAGGAGGGATTTTTGGATATTCAGGTTCTAAAGGGGTGTTAATGGGGTTAAACCTGCATTTCATTGAATAACAATATGACACGACTATGACGCGAGCGAAGCGAGGCTAAAAATGAGATGATGTGCGTCTATGTATTACTCAATCACGCAAGTACCACTGGTCCGATTTACATGAATTTTACATGGAAGTAGCTGATTTACCTGGTTAACATATAGGTTACTTTTGATTTCAATACTTTGTACTATTTAAAGATGGCGACCATTTTAGTGACTTCACTACACCCTTTGGTTTAAAACTTTCATATTTCCATTTCAAATACAAAGAGAACGCTAAGAAATAGCAAACTTTTGATGGTATATACGAGGTTAAAAATTACATTTTCTATCCGAAAGGTATCTGCATCTGTTAGCGAGTAAAACCTAAATTTGTGCTATAAAACACGGTCAACGCCGAGCGGTGTAGTTGGACAAAATGTTCCATCCTTAATCTCCCTCGGCGCAGCACCTCGCCTATCCCCTGTTTTAACTGTCACCTTCATATTTTAATTTATTTATGACGCGTAGCGAAGCACGGGTACTTCAGCTAGTAAATAATAAAAGAAACCTATGTAGTCTGTAAAAATTATATTAAAATGTTGGATTATTTAAATGAAACAAATGAAAAAAAAAATAACATCTAATACGTTCAAATATATCTACCTGCTACGGAAAGAAATATAAACATTCTATCTTAAAAATATAATAATAATAATAATAATAATAATAATAATAATAATAATAATAATAATAATAATAACAACGTATGGCCTCGGATGCCGATTGAAAGCTTTGTTAATTGACGCCCAGAGGGCAGCTTGCATGTCAAATTTTATCTCTCCTTGAAGCGCTATAAAATTCAAGGAGATTAGATATCTAAGCTCCTTGACGCTTTAGCGCTTTCTAGTAGAGAAATGAGAAACTTTGTGTTGGCGGAAATCCCGAGATTAATTTCGCCATTATGAACACGGCCTACTGAATTCAAATGGATTCTTTAACATGCCAGCAACGTATGACATGCGTATAGTGATTTTTGTCGCTTTAGAAAAATCACTTATCACGGCCAGGAGCGAACCTGCACTCACCAACCGTGACAAGCTATCTTAAAAAATAATAAGTAGGTACAAGATAAATTTTATCAAAAATGTGTAATATCACTGAACCTGGCTTGGCATCTTTTTATATAACCATTCTAAATTTCTTGGCATCAAAAGGGATAAGAACAAAATATATTGTTAATTAATTTCCTTCAATTATGAATATATCGTCTACAGTCGATAAAATAGTACAGTCTGAAATAGGGAAGTACTCGTTATCTAACAGATCATTCTATAGTTCCATGCAAATATGAATGCTTGTGTGACAGCAGGGAATATATATATCAAGGGAAATGTAAAAATAAAATAGGATCCAAACGAATGGCATGATTGTGTATCAGTTGGTAGTTAAATCGTGATGTAGCATAACAACGTTATTCACCAACTCTCCTTAAATTTCCGCGTTTTAGAATCTGATAGCAAAATCCAATTAAATATCACACTTGTTTGGGAATGTTCGTACAACACACAGTTGCATATTCATACAACCTGATAGAACAATATCCAATGGGCACTTTATTTTTGTCGAAAGAGAGATATTCAAATGATATTTTCTACAATTGAGGCTCCGAGCAGGCAGCGGAGTTTGCCAGGCTCACGGAACTGTTATGAGAACCACCAGGGAGTGGGAGGCCAATAGGGAGCAGTTGTTACAACGCATGAATGTTCGCTTTATTTGCTGCTGCATTGTAAGCAGTATAAAAAGTTGGCGAAATGTTCAACTGTTGTGAAGCTCGTTCTTACCCTAATAAGTTGAAAATTAATGGAAGTAGAGGAACATTAACAATGACCCTAGAATTCTGAACGTTGGATGGACCGAGATTACTCTCTTGGATAGGCTCCGTCCGTCAGAATCGAGGCTCTCTCACCGAAAATAGCCGAAGTAGCCAAGGCAGTTCACAGATATTCGCTAATGATTGTAACGATGAGACGTCGTGGTTGTAGTAGCAAATGACGCGAACAGAGAAATACATTTAGGCCTTCAATGACGTCAGTGCAGCAGAGCTGATATTTTCCCAGGTTAACTTAATGTCTTGTTATTCTTCACGACTACTTACTAAATGTTCGTGAAGCTGTATTTTCACTAATGAATTTACTAGTCACCTATTCGTAGTAGATTACACTGATATGCATTTAAATTTTTTTCTGCATCAAGGGAAAATATCACTGATTCATGTTAAGTAAAGTGCTCTGAATCCATATATGTTTAGATATTTTCTGTTTCACGTCAGTTTTGTTTTGCAATTTTGAAAAGAAAATAGAAAAATCTCTAAATTGGAAAAGTTTTTCACAAAAAATACAATATACTTGAAATGACTGCCTAGGTAATGAGGGTTGTAGAATCCAAAACTGTATTCAGATTTTCTCTATCGTGGCCCGTTTTATGTATTTCTTAGAAATAAAACTAAAAAACGTTTAAATTTGAACAGGAATTTGAGCAACGTCAAATTAAGTGTATTATTTTTAGCCTATTTTCAATTTTGAAAAAATAGGCTTATGAGATCACCTTTTGTCCGTGCGTGTGTGCGCGCGCCGCGCGCGTGTGTGTGTGTGTGTGTGAGGAATGTGTGTGAGTGTGTGTCCTCCCCTAATAAATTTTCAACAGCTGGAGCGATTTCAATGAAAGTCGGTAAGTTCATAGCACTATTCCGGCCGACTCCGACCGTACCCTTTAAATTTTGTTACGTCTCACCAATCCAAGATGGTGGCTGTGCGAAATATTTCGCCAGCATTCAATATCTCCTAAACTATTCCCGATATCACCCTGGGATTTCTTACGGTGATAAAGGGAACTACTAGAAGTCCACCTATGTGACTTTTGGAAACCTGGTAACTACAAAACTAACATGGCGGCCACGCGAATTTGCGACTTTAAAATAGACGTTTCTCGCGATTTAACCAACCAAACGCAATGAAATCTGGTACAGGAAATGTTTATACATATTGTAATGCACTGGTATCTAATTTAGTTCAATTGTTTACATATCCTCAAGATGGCGGCTGTGCGAATTTTAAAATTAAGTTTTTATTTCTTGTGTCGTAATCATGCGATCGAAGTGAAAGTTTGAATAATGAACCTACGCAATAATTTTCCTTTAATGGTACATGACTCTATGGCCTATACATTTAACAATCCAATATGGCGACCATCCGAAATATTTAGACGGCTCTGAATATCTACGAATCTATTATTGCAATCAAACTGAATTTTTTATGTTCATAGGGGCTATGAACTTAAGTTCACCTATAAGACTTAAAATAACCTGGTGATCACAAATCCAACATGGCGGCGACGCGAAGTATACATATTCACATGGACGTTTCTCGCAATTTAACCATCCAAGTGCAGTGAAACTTGGTACAGTAAATCCTTATACGAAAGTTAATCCACTGGCATCTAATTTATTTCAATTGTTTCCATAACCACAAGATGGCAGCTGTGCGAAATATTAAAATCTCCTTGTTACTTCTTGTGTCCTAATCATGCGATGGAAGTTTGATTGCTACACGTACACAATAATCTTCATGTAACAATACATAACTCTAGGACCTACATATATAAAATCCAACATGGCGACCATCTGAAATATTTAGTCGATTCTCCATATCTAGGAATCTATTAGAGCAATTAAACTGAAATTTTGTATGTTGATAAAGGCAGTTAACATAAGTAGGATATATGAAAATAGGCTGTATAGTTCTTCACGGAACTACTTGTTTTAAACGTGTTCTAACTCCGCAATACAAAATTCGAGCGGATAAAGATAACTATAAAACCTTGAATTATATTAATTCGAAGTGCTTACAGCCATTCAAATGTTGACTTTGTCGGTTGAAATGTGCAGTTGAACAAGAAGTAATTTTGTGACACCACTTAACCTCCCCAAATCCACTACAAAAGAACATCATGTTTTCTGAAAACTATGTATTTTCTGCGCTGGGTATATGACACACAAAAAGAATACAAAATTAAGGCTTATTATTATTGAAAGAAACGGGCACAAACGGTGCAACAATAAGACAACATCATTAGACTGAATAAATGTCAGCACAGGCAATAGACTACTATTGACTCCACACGTTTATCGCATGTCACTACATGATAACGGGCACAATGCTGATCACAGAGTTTACACACGCAATCGGGTCCTGGGATCGTAGTGATACGTCAAGGTGCACACTTTGTGTGATAACCGTGCACTGCCATCGAATTCACAAAGTGGCGGGGTTCCTGGTTTGTACCAGTTCACGATTTGTTGAGATAGCTTCAGATGTGTAAAATTCAGGCCAGATAATCTTCCTCTTCTGTTCCCTGTCACCCAGCAATTTTTCCCAGCTGTTTGCAGCGGGCAAGTCATATTTCAATCTTAGATCCTAGACTTATACCTACCCGTTTCAATAAATGTCATTCATACAATATTGTAGAAATGCATTGTGTATTTGTAAGTTTCATTGCAATATTAAAAATCAAAAACATTTACCATTAGTGTAAGAAAATTGCCGTATTGATAAATAGATAATTTAAAAAAATGCTCCGGCACTCAGCACAACCTATATTCAAAATAGTACATTATGAATTATTAATTATAAATTATAACCAACTCATATGGATCCTAGGCAGTTTTAAGAAGCAATGGTGTTGAATCAAGAGTACATCAACAACAAAAGAACTCAATAATTATCCATTTTATTCTAAAATACAACTAACATGTGCGTAATTTGTAAGTACACACAACAGAATAGTTATATAGTAAGTTGTGGCATCACATCCTCGCCTTGTATCGCCAATAACAGCTGATATCTATTGCATGTGTGGCTTACTTGACGTAGCATTGGGTTTCAATGAGAGCCTACAATGTAGGGATTCATTCAAGTAACAGCACTGAGTGATTGGATCCATGTGCAGCGAGAAGAGGCCGGCGATTGTGACTTTAAATTTGTTTTCTTTTGGAAAGTGGAAGTCTCAATTCTATCTGCCAGTTTCAACTTCACAACCACCCATCACGGCTACAATGAGCAGTTTGTAAATGCATTTCCATTTTATTTTGTGGAAAATTGTATATAAATATTTAGAATTTGTATTTAATAAAATTATTTGTAAGGAAATCCTTTTTTTATTTCAAATTGATTTTATTATTTTACATTTTACACAAATGAATCGGTAATTTCTAAAAGACCCTTTATGACATTTTTGGTGAAAATGAGTTAAACAAGGATTGGGGATCATCAGAGGTAAACACACCATTCTATGCTGAAAAGGCCTCTTTCCGCCTTTTTAGTGTAGTCACAGGATGGCACTGCTATTTACATTCATTTCTAAAGGGCCCATTCTGCGGTAGAAGGGGCAGTTAGCAAGGAACCAGAGCAAGCTAAAAACAGATGCAATCGTTCTATTCTTCGAATAAGGGCCAAAAACGTCTCAGAGAAGTGTTTTGACAGCACCAACCATTGACCAAAGGGGTGAGACAAATGGAGGTTTGAGAGAAAAACAATCATACCTTCCTTAATAGGCATAATATCAAAACCGTTTAAAATGATCAATAGTCCTCTAAAATCTTCTGTCTGAAAGAATTTTAGATATGACCTACCCTGATGCCAATGGATGGGCAAAATGTGTTCTGAATTATAGGAATTATATTCTTGTTGGCTATACGTGTGGAACTTGTGTGGGTATACAACATAATTGCCGAATTTAGCGCCCTGTGTAGGACGGGCGTGTTTCCATTAACCCGAACAAGATAGAATCAAGAAAGTTAGGACATACATCCCACATGAATAGGAGGAGTATTATGACGATTTATTGAAATGCTCAACGGAGGACACCTAGAACCAGAGGAATACATGATGCTACACCATGTTATGAAATACCATTTTATGTATAAAATATGTGTACAAGAGAGAATGATAACATTACAAAATTAAGTTTTTAGCAAGTTTAATACAAGTGATCATTAAAAAAACAAATAACCACAAGAATATTAAACATTTAGTACATTTAAATATTGACTCTTTTAGAGTCATTTCTAAAAGGCCCTTATTTTTCAGAATTTGGAAGCCTAATCTGTCCTTTCTAATGAACCAAACCAAACGAATTTTGTGTCAAAACAGCTATTATGGTACTGATATGTAATGTACCAAAAATTGTTGGTCTCAGATCAATAGTTGTAATACATTTTTTTCCCCAAAACTAGTCTCCATGCACATGGGGTCTTTTAGAAATGACCGATTCAAATACTTATCCATTAGATTTTAAATATTTATTGTTGTAAAATTTTTGTTTATATCCTATTGTTCTTAATCATTGTTTTCCAGTCTCTTCATTTCATCCCGTATATAATTTAGTTAATTTTATTTCTCAACAGATTTATTAGATTCAAATTTGATTACAATTTGCTGAAGAAGGACCCATTGTTGGACCTGAATATAATTTGTATTGACTGGTGGAGCATTTTAATTAATTACAATATTAAGCAAGACAAATAATATTGAAACACTTCGTTCATTATGTAGATTAAAGCTTTCACGGCACGGAATTCACTTACACTTTTTTATGCTTTTGGGATATTGCCATGTGAAAATAAAATTTAAAACTCTATACGTTTCAAAGGAACCTTGCCTCCTTTTTCAATAGATTTAAAACAATGTGTATCAAAGAGCTTACAAAAACTAGAGAAATTCCTCTGTTCGTCACCAGAGAGCAGCCTGAAACTACTGTATGGGCCTTGGTAGAAAAACCAGCCATATTAATTAGAACGGTGGACAGAGTAGTAAGCAAGGAGAAGGAAAAGGGGGTGGGAGAAAAAATTGAGACTCCTTGAAGAATAAGGATGTCCAAATAAGGAAAAAGGATGAGGAGGGGAGTGGTGGTGGTGGCGGAAGGGGGGGGGGGGGGAGAGGGATGGATAAGGAAACAGATACAAAAGGGAAGTGTATCTGTACGGTAACCAACGTCATTCAGGTCTCGGCGAAAAAACAGATGGAAACTCCTCCAGTGACGAACAAAGGAGATCAAATCATGGCCCTGTATACACATTCTTTGGCCATATTGTTTTAATTCTTTTGAAAAAAGAGGCAAGTTTCCGTCGAAACGTATACAGTATTAAATTTTATTTTCACGGCAATATTCCAAAAGCATGAATAATTTTAATACTTTGTTCATAATTCTTAATTTCAGTGGTTTTGTACGATTTTAGTGATTCTATTATGTGTAAATTACCAGCTTTAACGCAATTATTGATGAAAAGATATACAGAATATATTAACTTCTGTGCCCTATAGTCCTATAGACATTTTCATGGATTTTAAAAATAGGTACCGGTATTCTTTAAAAAAAATGGGGGGGGGGGGGGGTGAAAATTATAAACAGTTTCTCTGCAGCAGAATGGTTGCATATCCGTGTTATCGGATAAACACATGTCTAACGATCTTCAGTTAATGATGGCTAAGGATATTAACGCAAACATTCATTAACTTTGTTAGAAGAACTTGCCACTATTTTTAAGCAAAGTATAAAAAAACTGATGCAAAGGTTCCTCATCCTGGCTTCTCACGAATTTGTGCAGGAATACAATTTAATTATGTGTAAGCAAATCATTCTTGCAGTTATCACTCATAGAAAAGAGGAGAATTGAAGCATTTGAAATGTGGTGTTACAGGAGAATGATGAAGATCAGATGGGTAGATAGGCTTACAAACAAAGAGGTATTAAGACGAGTGGGAGAGGAGAGATGTTTCTGGCGACTGCTAATGAAGAGAAGAGATAGGTTGGTAGGACACATACTAAGACACCCAGGAATAGCAAGCTTAGTTATGGAAGGAAGGGTCGAGGACAAAAACTGTAGGGGTAGACCAAGGTTAGAATATGTTTAACAGATTGCCTCGGATGTAGGGTGTCGGAGCTATGTAGAGATGAAACGATTAGCTCAGGACAGGGAGGCATGGAGAGCTGCATCAAACCAGTCAAAAGACTGAAGACTCAAACAACAGATCTACTTCTTAAAATCAAATATTTTAATCTCATCTCAAAATCACATCTAAATAATCAGGATATTGGTTTGAACCACATCATTTAGAATGGAGAAAACAGAGAACAATGCAAATTGTTCCCCTTGTATTGTAAATTAGTGTGGATCTAGCACACAGAGAGTCTAATGCAAACTGAGTTGGTGGCATACATAGTCCTCAATCAGCAGGGCTTTGGCTGTGAGAGTGTGCTACTGCTGTGACAGAACGCAGGATCGCTCAAAGAATATGCATGAGGTTCCACAGCACATCACAACATTATCAGACGTTCAGTGTCTCGACAACTCAGCGTTAAAACAGCTTAACTAATGTTCAAGACGTCTCCAAACCTAGTCGGTTATTTGAACGCCTGACTCTAAGAACGTTTCATTAGCAGTTGCTAGTGGGAGGTTGTAAGCCAATTTCGCTTAAAAATAGAGATTTTGTTATTTTGATGTCCATTTTATAATCTATATGAATTACAACCATTGGCCATAGCAGGGTAGTTTAATTGAACGCCCGTGGGCTCCCAACAAGTTCAATTACAAGTAGTTCCATCTTTGGCTACCAGATGCTACTGTCAATAACATCTAGCGGCGAACGTTGAGACTTGATTGAGCGTTTCAAACCAGCCAAATTTTGCTACACACCACCAATTGTAGTGGTAGGTTCTTTTGCATGCCATAAATCTCTGATATGGACCCACCGGCTTTATTTCCCCTCCGAAGGAAGGCATACTGAAGGATTTTAACGCTCTTAAAAATCCGACGACTTCGGCCGGGTTTGATATCCTGATCTTTGGCATAGAAGCTCAGTATGCTACCAACTACGCCACCGAAGACATAATGATGTCCATTTTATGTTGTAAAGATAAGTATTTTATTGCTGAAAATGTATCCAACGCCATTTAACATCCATTTAAATAACACGTGACAAGTTTCTTCCACAGGGTTTCAACTGGCAATGAACCAACCAGAGCTGGGCGTTCGAGTAACTAAGCCGCGTGGAGTACAAGCCATCCCCTCCACGCAGCCTCACTCGCAATCGCCTTCACTCGGGACCCGGAGCACTCACTCGTATTCACGCGGGCGATTGGGGGTCTTCCAGCCGCGTGCAGCTCAAGCCCCTCCACGCAGCCTCACTCGCAATCGCCTTCAATCGGGACCTGGAGCACTCACTCGTATTCACGCGGGCGATTGGGCGGCTTCCAGCTGCGTGCAGCACAAGCCCCTCCACGCAGCCTCACTCGCAATCGCCTTCACTCGGGTCCCGGGGCACTCAATCTTATTCACGCGGGCGTGCAGCCACCACTTGAATAACGTTCGACGAACGTATTGTACAGCACCTTCGTAATGGTAAAATTAAGGTGTTGAGATAAATGGGTGTAGAACCATAAGTAAACATTAATACTGCATGCTGTGAAATGGACAATTAGCTAATTAAAAAGTCAGATACAAAATTTGAAGCCAGTAAGTCTAAAAGAAACAAATAAAAAAGCAGGAAAGCAGAATCTTTCAAAACAGCCTCGCAGCCAGACTTGCCAACATAATTATGAAACCCCACCTCCTTGTTTGTACAAAATGTGTGTAAATTAACTGATAAATAATTCATGTAATTTTACTTTCAGGTTAGGGTATTTGAATATTTGAATTCAATACCTAATATAACTGGGAACAATCGTGTTGACCGATTGAAAAGCATTCGTTTGAGAAATATTTGGCTTTTCAGTTTCTAGTAATTTATAAATTCCCACTAAATTTTAACAATTTGGGCTTCCTGTAAATATTCGCGATGGAAAATTTCCCGGGAATTTACCCATCATTAGCCCCGTGTATAAGTGGGCCGTTCCTTCCTGGCCGGTGCGCAGTGGTGTCTTCACGCACAGTGAGCCTTCATACCTTTGTTATCAATGCAAATCAAGTACGCAATGTGTCCTCGACAGCGCAAGTGGATATTCAGTGGTCTCAGTGTTCTACTCGGGCTTTAAGAAGAATTCTCACGCGCTTACGCCCGGTCACGAATGGCTGGCCCATCTATACTTGGGTGAGAGTTCTATTTGTCTGATATGCTGTATTTCTTTAGTTACTGTAGTAGTGGGTGTAGCTGTAATTGTTCGCGTAAGGGATTCGCTAGGTGCCCCCGTACTTGAATTTACAGGTAGATTTATTTCGTCTGGCAAGATTAGGGCCATAGGGCCCTCTCTTCCATCTCATCAGATTATCCAACCCATACACATTGAACAATACAAATACTACTTAAATCTAACAATGATACATGGTCGGTTGGTTCCTTAGTTTAGGGGCTCAGACAACGCGGTCATATAGCCCCCCGTGTACTTTGGGTGTGTGTAGAATCTGTCTGGTAACCGGTGTTAATTGTGATGGCTGTATTAGTTTGTGTATCTGTATTTTAATTCAGGTAAGGACTGCAACTTTGAATTTTTCAAATAGTTCCTACTTTAGCCGCCAAACGCCACCGTCAACGACTAATAGGCCTAGTTCAGAACTTAGCTACTAGACGCCACCACAGTCGGCTCTTGGCAACGAACGTAGGAACCTAAGAGAGTTGTTTACATTCTTAACCTATACAATTTAGCTTCACACAGGTGTAATTAGTGGAAGGTTCTTTAACATGCCATAAATCTATGACATGGGACCGCCGGCTTTACCTCCCATCCGAAGGAAGAACAATAATACAATATGTATATAGTACAAGCTGTACCCGGCATGCGTTGCAATGCCAATCAAATAAAGTATTGGCGTTGAAATTCTGTTTTTTTGAAGTGCTTTTGGATACACAACATGTTTTTCAATTGCCGTTAACTGCCCCTATGCTATCGTAAAATGGATTTTCTAATTTAGAATCAATCGTGGGAGCGTGCACAACAACTTTCAAAAGTTTCATCGCAATCGGATGAATGGTATATGAACGTATACGGGATTTTGTTTGAACGATTCGTGTGCTGTCACTCATTTGTTGATTCTACTCGTACGCTACCTATTGAGAAATGAATTTGCTAAGTCGAAACCCTACCCTGGCGTGTACACAATAACTCATCAAGGTTTCATCACAATCGAAGAAGGTTATATGAACGCATAGGGGATTTTGTTGAAACGCTTCGCGCGTCGTCACCCATTTGTTGCATATACTCGTGCGCTACCAATTGTGAAATGGATTTATTAAGTCGAAACCCTTCCCTGGCGTGTACACAATAACTCATCAATGTTTTATCGCCATCGGATGAATGGTATATGCACGTATACGGGGTTTTGTTTAAACGATTCGTGCGCTGTCACTCATCTGTTGGATCTACTCGTGCGCTACCTATTGAGAAATGTATTACTAAGTCGAAGCCCTTCCCTGGCGTGTACACTATAACTCATCAAGGTTTCATCGCAATCGAAGAAGGTTATATGAACACAATATGGGATTTTGTTGAAACACTTCGCGCGTCGGCACCCATTTGTTGCATCTACTCTTGCACTACTTATTGTGAAATGGATTTACTAAGTCGAAACCCTTCCCTGGCGTGTACACAATAACTGATCAATGTTTCATCGCAATCGGATGAATAGTATATGAACGCATACCGGATTTTGTTTAAACGATTCGTGCCCCGTCACTCATTTGTTGAATCTACTCGTGCGCTACCTACTGTAAAATGTATTTACTAAGTTAGAAACCGTCACGTAACTGTCCACAACATCTCACCCAAGTTTCATCGCTATCGGACTAATGGGATATGAAGACATAGGGGAGTGTATTGAAACGCTCCGCGTGTCGTCGTTCATTTGTCGAATCTACTCGTGTGCTACCTACTGTGAAATGTATTAACCAAGCCAGAAACCTTCCTTGGAGTGTCCACCATATTTCACGCAAGTTTCACCGCTAATGGCAGAATGGTATATGACCTTATACGGGACTTTGTTGAAACGCTTCGCGCGTCGTCCCTCATTTGTTGAATCTACTTGTGCGCCGACTGTTGTATAGTGGATTTACTAAGCCAGAAACCTTCCATGAAGTGTACACAACATCTCACCCAAGTTTCATAGCTATCGGACGAATGGTATTTGAATGCATACGGGACATGGTTGAAACGCTTCGCGTGTCGTCGCTCATTTGTTGAATCTAAACGTGCGCTTCGTATTGAAAAATGGATTAACTAAGCCAGAAACCTTTCCTGGAGTGTACACAACAATTCACCAAACATTTATCACTGTCAGACGAATAGTATATGACCTTATACGGGACTTTGTTGAAACGCTTCGCGTGTCATCTCTCATTTGTTGAATCTACTGCTGCGCTACCTATTGTAAAATGGATGTACTAAGCCAGAAACCTTCCCTGGAGTGTACACAACAGCTCACCCAAGTTTCATCGCTATCGGATGAATGGTATATGACCTTATATGGGACTTAGTTGAAAAACTTCGCGCCTCGTCGCTCATTTGTTGATTCTGCTCCTGCTCTTCCTATTTTTAAAGGGATTTACTAAGCCAGAAACCTTCCCTGGAGTGCACACATCTCAGCCTAGTTTCATCGCTATCGGACGAATGGTATATGAACGCATACGTGACTTTGTAGAAATGCTTCGCGCGTCGTAGCTCATTTGTTGAATCTACTCGTGCGCTGCCTATTGTAAAGTGGATTTACTAAGCCAGAAAATTTCACTGAAGTGTACACAACATTTTACGCAAGTTTCATAGCTATCGGACGAATGGTATATGAATGCATACGGGACTTTTTTGAAACACTTTGCGTGTCGTCGCTCATTTGTTGAATCTACTCGTGCGCTATCTACTGTGAAATTTATTCACTAATTTTGAAACCTTCACGTAAGTGTACACAACATCTCACCCAAGTTTCATCGCTATCGGATGAATGGTATATGAACACATACGGGACATTGTTGAAATGCTTCGCGCATCGTCGCTCATTTATTGAATCTACGCGTGCGCTACCTATTGTAAAATGGATTTACTAAGTCAGAAACCTTCCTTGGAGTGTACTTAATATCTCACCCAAGTTTCATCGCTATCGGACGAATGGTATATGAACACATACGGGACTTTGTTGAAATGCTTCACGCGTCGTAGCTCATTTGTTGAATCTACTCGTGCGCTGCCTATTGTAAAGTGGATTTAATAAGCCAGAAAATTTCCCTGAAGTGTACACAACATTTTACGCAAGTTTCATAGCTATCGGACGAATGGTATATGAATGCATACGGGACTTTTTTGAAACTGACTTTGTTGAAATGCTTCGCGCGTCGTAGCTCATTTGTTGAATCTACTCGTGCGCTGCCTATTGTAAAGTGGATTTACTAAGCCAGGAAAATTTCCCTGAAGTGTACACAACATTTTACGCAAGTTTCATAGCTATCGGACGAATGGTATATGAATGCATACGGGACATTTTTGAAACACTTTGCGTGTCGTCGCTCATTTGTTGAATCTACTCGTGCGCTATCTACTGTGAAATGTACTCACTAATTTGGAAACCTTCACGTAAGTGTATACAACATCTCACCCAAGTTTCATCGCTATCGGACGAATGGTATATGAACACATACGGGACTTGTTTGAAACGCTTCGCGCATCGTCAGTCATTTGTTGAATCTACGCGTGCGCTACCAATTGTAAAATGGATTTACTAAGTCAGAAACCTTCCTTAGAGTGTACTCAACATCTCACCCAAGTTTCATCGCAATCGGTTGAGTGGTATATGAATGCATAGGAGACATACACACACACCCACAGACAAACTATCACGTAAGATTGATTTTTATATATATAGAAGATAAAATACATAAAAACAGATTAGCTTGGTGTAGGCAGGAAATTGTAGTATTTCTAATTTATTGCTAGGGTGAATAAGTAAGATACTTAGAAGTAAGTTTAACATTAGAGTAACAAAAGGAAATACTGATGAAATGTAGACTGATGATGATGATGATGATTAGTCATTACTGACTTATGAGCAAGATTAATTATGCAGTGTACTTTGAATGGACACATGATGAGGAATCCAAAATACCGTCTGCTCCAAGTTATACTTCAGGGTAAAATTGAAGGTCAGCGTGCACCGGGAAGGAGACGAATATCTTGGATGGATAATTTAAGAACGTGGTTTGGGCTGTCTTCCACGGAACTCTTCGGGATTGCACAGGATAAGAAGGTGTTAGCCATGGTGGTAGCCAACGTCCGTATCGGATTAGGCAAAAGAAGAAGAATAAGAAGAAGAAGGTTATTTAGGTGTCTAAATAGAGAGTAAATAAGGAAGTGAGATTTGGAAAGATTGAATAAGTTTACAATTTTGTAATACGGCATAAGAATACTATCGCGGAACGTTTCTGGAGCGACTGTGAAAAACCCCCGGGGCAAACCACAGTCTGAATAGCCGTTGTTGGAGCGGGGATTCAATACTCCTCTTGTACTAAGTTTCACCTCAATTGTGCAATAACATCCTGAGTTACTAATTCATATACTTAAATAGTAAGTCTAGCCGCTATCTTGAAAATATGGAGTTACTGTTCTTTTGCTTTGGGCATACGAAGATAATCCATCTCCTCCTAGTTCTTCCTCACGAGGCTGAGTGTACAGCACTCTAAAAATAATTATATTTCTTGGCAGAGCCGCGAATCGAACCCGGACTTTCTAGGTGATAGCCAAGAATGTTAGTCACTACGCCATGAGGCGAACGCAGTCGTGCCTACATGACCACGATGTCGCAAAGCCCCTAAATCATTCATGAGCAAAGTACGGCCCGCAACATGGTTTCGAATAATACTATCTACAATTACACATAGGACATATTTTCTGTTCTGTATACCTAGAAGTGAAAAACTGTTTCAATCTCTTTGTGTTTACGCGTTTTGTGTAATAGAGTAGCAGCTACAACTGGTTGAGCTACAATGTAACAATGAATTGAAGCAACTATTCCTCAACGTTTCGAAAATTGAGTTCTACACAAGGTCCTACCGAAATCAAGCTACCCAAACTTGAGATCTCATGCACAGAAGATAACTGCCATGTTCGCATCTTCCTATATCAGTGAACAGCTGTTTTCTACAATGAAGCTTCTTAGAAATAGCGTCAGAAATAAATTAACAGACCACCATTTAGCTGCGCTACTAAGAATCCGCTCATCCCAGTTTCAACCAGATTACGAAGAACTTTTAGAAGCACAGTCACAGTTTCACTTGTCACATACTCCTTCCTCTTCTAACAAATAATGAAGGTGTGTTCATAGAGCAAAGATGAAGGAATTACTGGGCTAAAAAGAAAGCTCGCCAGAGTTAGGAACCACGTGGTCCAAGGGGCATCAACGGACCAAGAAGAAGAAGAAGAAGAAGAAGAAGAAGAAGGTGTGTTCTTTTTTCCTAAGTTTTCTACAATTGTAGCCTATAAGTTATGTTTCATTTATAATTCAGAAATAAAATTGTATAATCTATTTGTAAACAAGTGTTGTTTTATTTTCGCCCCGCCTGGATTATGTTGTATTGTATCTGGCCCTGTCCTTAACGAGATTGCCCATGTCTGCCCTAAATCAATCAACAACAACGACAATGTTACGACTGATGAGGTTGGCATCAGGAAGAAGTGCAAAAATGCATTTACCACAAAGAAAACTCATCTCACCTTACACACGACGAAACGGTAATTATACGGGATAGAAATATCCGTATGGAATAGAATGTAAGCAAAATGGTACATCTCTTCACCCATGGCTTCAACCTCATCCCCTCTTCTTTTCTGTACTCACATTCCATTTGAAACTTAAAAAATATAATGGAAAATATGGCTGCAACCACCCTTTACAAAATGAGCTTCATTAGGCTGGCAATTTTCCCTCCTTCCATCTGATGATACCAATAGCTATATTTTTGAACAGCAGTTAACTGAATTGGGAGGGTAACCATAATACGAACCAGCAGCCAGTTAATTTCAATGTATGTTACTGTTAACATTTACGATAAGGCAGCTAATATAGTCTTAATCAGTTTATAAAAATCGTGGCCCAAAATGTTGAGATTTGATTCTCATTAGAATTGTGTAAATGCTACCATTTTCAGGGTTGATTACAATTATCACCGAGATAAAATGAACTAATATGCTTTAATGCTACTTTAAAGGAGAGGGCTTGCAATGAATGCAATTAATTAATTATTTACCGTTTGATATTGGTCGCTAACGAAACAAGCAGAGCGTAAACGTGAATACTAGATCATTAACACCGTTTTCAATTAACTCCCACATGGGCTTGTGAGGTCTCAGTATAATTATTAAATCTCTAATTTGCAATAACAGATACACAGTATATCATACAAAAATCAGGAGCTTCCACTATAAAACATCGCTATCTGGGAGCCTTCTAATGTCACATTCCCTGTGGATCGGGCACACTCGAGTGCATTAGATTGAACGAATAGAAACGTACATAAATATTGGAGTAGTCCAGATCTTATCTTTAAAGTTGGTATGGATGTTCACTAATATCCTCCTGTAGTACTCGAGAGTGCGATACACAGAATTAGGAAGTATAACCCCTTGTGCAGTGGCGCCTTACATAAAGAGAAGATGCAACATGTTAGAGGTTAGATTGGTCAACCAACAAGGTGAAGAAATCGCTAGTGAAAAGAACGGTTAATGAATTCATTTTTATATTGAATATTTTGTTCGATAAACATTGGTCCTTGCCTTCCTTCAATCTGTTCTAAATATCTCGATGGATCTGTCTTTATAAAGCCGTCTTCATTGTCAATGCCTAATAATATGTCGTAGATTCTTACATAGTTACAATCATCATATACTTGAATAAATTAGGTGCAGGATTTTTGAACCTGCATCATGCCTGCTCTTATATTCAGTTCCTGACAACTGCGTGGATACAGAGGCGATATGTTGAATACTTTCAGAGACTTGATGCCTATTTCGACATTTATCGTTACTAACTGACGGATCTCTGATGGAACTTGAGATAGTTTCTAGTAGGGATGACTTCGTCTTGAATTGTCAACATAAATCCTTCTGTCTCAGGGAAGATCTGGCTCGCAGTCAGCAAAGAGTTCAACGCATTCATGTCGACATGGGCTTGACATGTTTGGCCTTCCACATTTCCAATTGCTGCAAGTTGGTGGTTTTCAACAACGTGTTTACTCAAGAGCAAAGGTGTCAGATTATCTGTTTCAAGGCTGGCCTTGTGCAACTGAGAACTGCTTTGCTTTTCGTGAAAAAAATAAAAATATAAATAAATAAATAAATAAATAAATAAAAAATAATAATAATAAATATATTATTAGACTATTATTATCACTGTGTTACTTCACCCTTAGCCGTGGTCGTTACGGCGTGCTGCAGGCAGTCGCTCACATCCGGGAGGCAAGGAGGTTCGAATCCCCCCACCAGCAACCTTGATGATGGTATTCTGTGGTTTCCCATCTTCCTTCCAGGCAAATGCCGGGGTTGGTCCCTAACTACAGACCACAGCCGCTACCTTCCAATTCCTCGTCATTACATTCACACTTTCCTCCCCAGACAACATTCCACATGCGAGGGTGCTTTTAGCTCACCCCGTGGGTGTCCGCATAGAAGCAGCTACAAATTCTGGCGAGCCGAAAATGTCCTCGGACACTCCCGGCACTAAAAGCCATACGCTAAAAAAGAATCTTCACCCTCAGAACATTATCTGGCAATTATAACTTATGGCAACTATAAAGGTGATAAGAAATCAGACCATAATCACCACTTTTAAAAATATTTTCACTCGTCTATGAATTTTCGAACCAATCTGGTTGTCGCAATGATGATTGATTTTTGCATTGATTTGTATAAACTTGTGTTTACATCAAGTTTCTTTGACCCCTGAAGTAGCCTCCTTGGTGCAACGCCAGAGTATGATGTAACAATAATTGGTATGATCTTCACCTTTCCAATCTGCCATCGCTTGCTGATAGGCTCAAGTAGGTCTTCATATTTGAAGATCCTAAGGTCATGCTTTGTCTTTAAGTTGTTGGTATTGGGAACTGCTACATCAACTAAGATGGCTTCCTTAACCTTCTTATTGATGACTGTGTAGAGGAATCAAGCTACTGTATAATATAATGTGGGTTTCAGTATATAATATAAATTGATATATGATAGGCCAACGGTTAATGTTCTTGATTCTTGTTTATTTAACAACAGTGAAGACAAAGAGAAAAAGCAAAGATTATAATATGATACACACTAGTGTCCGTGGCACTAGTACCCACCACATACCTAGGTGGCGCTAGTGTCCGTGGCACTAGTGCCCACCACATACCTAGGTGGCGCTAGTGTCCGTGGCACTAGTACCCACCACATACCTAGGTGGCGCTAGTGTCCGTGGCACTAGTACCCACCACATACCTAGGTGGCGCTAGTGTCCGTGGCACTAGTACCCACCACATACCTAGGTGGCGCTAGTGTCCGTGGCACTAGTACCCACCACATACCTAGGTGGCGCTAGTGTCCGTGGCACTAGTGCCCACCACATACCTAGGTGGCGCTAGTGTCCGTGGCACTAGTACCCACCACATACCTAGGAGGCGCTAGCATCCGCCACTACTGCAATCTGGCCTGTTATGGCAGACTGTCAGGACGGTCAATCATGATTATCATTATTTAACAAATAAATATGTATTTCAACAACTTTTGACATTCATTAAGCAATGTATTGTTGTAGCATAGTATTCACTAAGAATCACTAGATTCTATGAAAATTGCATTATTGTCGTCAGGAAGTCCTATAGCTGCCCCCGTTAGTCTTTCAACCAACTGTCCTTTCAGTTCATTCCTTTGAATTTGTCTCTTTAAAAACCCCCTCATATTTCTTTCATCAGTGACTCTTGACAGTCCACTTGGAGGCCCAAATATAATATCACTTCTTCCCGAGACACTTTTACTCAACTCATCCCGTCCAGCTCTTCACTTAAGAGTACACTCCGGTCTCAATTTCCATCGCATTATCTTTCTCTTCTAAGGTCTACTCCAACACAGCTATGTAATTGCTCGTTGATATTCATAAGGCGTGTCACTAGACGATCTAAAGCCTCCTTCATATCAATGCCGTTCTTCCTCAAGTTTCTTACGCCTGAATGACACTGACTACTTGTTCATACAGAGGTTTCTATAACTTAACTTCTGTCTTTCTAAGTCGCTAATAGTACCTTCACATAATTATTCTACAAAGCATCTAAGTTGCGAATTTTTCATGAATAATTCATTAAAATTAAGAAAAGATCAAGGAAGACTTCCTTTGGAAGATTTCTATAAATATAAGAACACTGATGCAAAACCGAACTGGTGAGTATTAGAAGAGAAGGACAAAAAATAATAATTGATATGTATTTTATATTGATATACGACATAAATAGTGTTTAAAAGAAAAGGTATCACCTAATTCGAGTTTATCCTGAGGGAAAAGACTCTAAAATAGCTATCTTCGTTGTATCGTCGGTACGTGAATAATTCAAATGTTTTAAACAATTATTGAAACACACGATATTGGGCATGCCTTTGCGCGTTGAATCTTCTGCAAATTTCATCACTGAACTGGATACCTGATTCTGCCCTATCTTGTGATGTATTTATTTATTTATTTGTTTATAGTAGGCCTGCAGGTTAAGAAGAAACAAGGAGAAAATTAAGTAGGAGAGCACAAAAGAATCATATGGCAGGGGGGTTTGGGGTACGCCTACACGAAGAAAGTGAAAAACGAGGGGACAATGAGAATATGAAGAAGCTACGGTATAATCAAAGAATCAAACTATGGTATGTTTAAAATGGTGCCAATATGGCTGAATTGGAGTTAGTATAACTACTTATGGTTTGTAACTTCGTTAAGACAAATTTGTTCTTGAAAGTAATTTAATTGAGATGGATAGGAAATCATTTCTGTTAAATGTAAATACCTTATTGACAAGTCTAAATGAATATCTACTTATAACGAAAGTAAATATTATTACTGTACTTAGTGGAAACCTGATAGCAGATGACCTCGTAGTTTCGCCCCTTAAAACAACAATAACTAACCAACTAACCTGATAGCCATGTTCTGTTAAAGCCTTGGACCTATGGGATTGACGGCGTTACAGTCCCATCAGACAGCTCTTAAAGGCTTAATAGCCGGGGACGCTAAAAGGACAACAGTCTGAAATGTAAATGAATGAATGAATGAATGAATGAATGCGTTAATTAATGACTGAGTTGACGAATTAGTGATTAAATTGCAGTTTTAGTTTCTATTACAAAACCGGCAGAAACTGAAACGTTTTAGTGTAAGATAATTCTTGTTTAAGCTGAGTTGTACCAATAATAATTTCGCTCTTCTGTTGCAACAGTAACAGGACTCAACATTTATCATTTATTGGCTTTTACTCATATGAGGTTCTGGGAAATATATTGATTGATTAAATAAGCATTGTTTGCCATCTCTTGATGAATGCAGTATATTTGCATTTGTCTGTTGGCACAGGCTAGAGTAAAATATGGCTTTTCATCGATGTCTCAGTCTCACTCATGGCTGTGATTATATGGGTGGTGTTTCTAATGACATTCAGGGCACAGTCAGTGACTGTGGATGCTGTGAAAGGTTCTACACATAGGGTTAGTACTGGTGTTCTGACTCAGTGAGGAAAGCAATGGCAAACTACCTCACTCCTCATCTTGCCTAGTATGCCTCAATATAGCGCTGCATTGGATTTTTGTGGGTTAACCTAACAGCGGTACTATTTGAGGATCCAAGCAGCCTTCGGGCTGACTACCTAACAGACATATAAGAATATTACATTAGGTTTATTCTTTGGCACAATGGACAAAATAATTTGCAGTGTGGATCATCAAAAGCGACAATAAATAAATAAATAAATAAATAAACAATAAAAAATGAAATAAAGAAAGAAACAACTGGGGTGCGCGATTGTTAAACTTAACTGATGCTTAGTAATAGCCTACATCTCCAACTGAATAAGGCGTCGAAAGTTTGAGAATATTTCAATGTTAATAATATCGCATGGCCTCGGCTGCCGGATGCAAGCTTTGTTATTTGCGCCCAGAGGGCAGCTTGCATGTCGAATTTTGTCGTTTATTGGAGCGCTATGAAAGTCAAGGAGGTTAGATATCTATGCTCGTTGACACTATAGCGCTTTCCAGTAGAGAAATGAGTAACTTTGTGTTGGCGGAAAATCTCGAGATTAATTTTGCCATTATGAACACGGCTTACTGCATACACATGGGTTATTTAACATGCCAACAACGTATGACATGCGTGCCGAGATTTTTGCCGCCTTTCCAAAATCACTTACCACGGCCAGGAGCGAACCTGCATGTTTGGGGATGGTGGTCCGACATGATATCCACTCACCCACCACGGCTAGCTAATATTTCAATTATCCAACATTTTGTCTAACTCTTTGAAACTTTAAAGCCTAATTTCTCCAAAAAGAAAACTTTGAGTTGTATTAATGTTGTAAAAAATGAGCGATTTGTTGAAAATCACAAAACTCCACTTGGCTGCTCTGTTTTAAGTATAACACGAACCCTCTTCTTGGTGAGAAACAGAATGCTCAAAGGAGAATTTGCAATCCATGCCCCAAGCGAAAGATCTAAGTAGTATTTCAAAGGATTGCATAAACTGTGGTAAAGCAGAAAAGGATCTAGAGCCAAATTGCCCATAAATACGGATTAGAGCTTTGTATTACAAAATCTGGTTAGTACCGCGTTTAAACTTAGCAGCCAACATATTGCGAGACTGGGAGGAAGAGACGTAATTAGGCGATATGTAATTAGATGAGAACAGAAGATATCGTATTGTTTTTAGTTAAAATATGTCAATTTCAACGGAATTAGCCCATACATTTGTTATTCCTTTTTCAACCATACACGTCTGTACCCTGCAGCAGTTAAAGTACACAGAACATTTTGTAGCCTTTTATCAGAAATACCCTCTTGAGAGGAAGGATATCAAGAAGCATGAATAAATAAAGGTGCCTGAAGTCGTATAAAGTGGTGTGCAAGGATATTACAGCTCTAAAGAGGTATTATATTTAGATTATGCTGGAAAGCGCAGAGCTCGTATGGGGTGATAATCGTTAATGGCTTCAAACGTAGCAGGGATTCAAGAATACAGTAAGAAATAAACATGATTTGTTTACGCGTTGAAAATGAAATCAATATTGTCTGATTAACCCTCCTAGTGCCAAGCCATTTCCAGGAATACTTGCCAAGAATGCCAAACGATTTTCAATGGTCATGCAGACTATTCGAAAAAAAATCATAAATACCACATTTCCAACGATAGAATCATTATTTTTACTTTTCATTATAAACAATACCGTACCTCATTCTTCATACATTATGTTCATAAAAGTAAATACGGCATCCAAACCTTTTTAATTGAGGTTATCATGATAATTGTTCAATTTTTAATATATATTTTTGGGGGAAAAATCAGGTTTGAGCCTAAATTAAGAACACCTAAGAGTTATATTCGAAGAAACACTACGTTTCCAGCTGTAGAAAGTTCTTAGACACATCTGTGGGCAGAAAACTTCAACAAGAAGAAAACAACTGCACCACAATCTTGGCGGGAACGCGCGTGATTGGGAGAGCACAAATGGAGGGCGTGAATACAAACTCAAACCTATCGCGTAACGGACATCGTAGGAAAAAAAGTAAACACCGCACAGGTAAGCTTGAAACCTCACATTTCCTACAGTATGAAATAATCACGGACATATGCCTACAGAAATCTACAAATATGAGATAAACAGCGCACCGATTGAATCGGCTTTGGCACTTTTGGCGCGAGCAGCGAGAGCCGATCTGATTGGCTCGTGGCACTGAGAGGGTTAAGAAAGTAGCAAGATGAGTGCGTTAATCATCGCTATAGAAAGACACAAAAGCTTTGATTATTGACCATTTTTATGTCAGCGGCGTCCAGCCTTTGCACGCTCGGCGTGCTAGCTTAGCTATGCTGCACGCCGGCGGGTTCGTGTCGTTTCAAAACTCACGAGTCTTAAAACTCACGAGTCTCAAAATTCACGAATTTCAAAATGAGGTTTAGTAAAAGTAGGTTCTAACCGGTTTCTGTACTTGGACCAGTCTCAAAACTCACGAACCAAGCCATAGCCACCAATAAGGATTTAGGTAGCCTTGGCCAAGCCAGTTCATTGCGAAAAGGTCCATTGTTAGAGCCAGCCAGAACTGCTTGCCCTCTTGTAATTGGCACCTCTCTCATCATGATGTTGATTCTTTTAGGGGCTTTGCGACATCGCGGTCATGTACTGTCTGTACAATACAAACAAAATCCCATTCTAAAACTGGGTGGAAAAACATGGGTTGAAGGGCAGTGTGCTCTCCGGAGTCGTGAGTTTTTGAGACTGTTATTATAATGTTCATTCAGCTACTAGTTTATTGTCGTGAGTTTTGATACTATTTGTTACTATATTTAGCTCGTGAGCTTTGAGACTCGTGAGTTTTGAGACGTAACCGGTTTCTGCAAACCGGAAGATGTTGTGGGTCCTGCAGTTCCCCACACTCTCAAAGTCCGTCTTCAGTGTAGCCCCATGTCTTGCGAGTAGCTCTGCATCTTGATACTCCGGTTCTCAGTCTGTTGATTGCCTTTCAGATAGCATACGGCTGAAAAAAACCCTGTAGCTCACATTGTTCGAATGAGCTTCAGGTAGTGAATCCCACCATAACTGTAATAACAGATGGTGATGGGATCGCTACAGTTGACTGTAGGAAGCTCTAAGCCTTGTGGGGTGATGTATATGTCCAAATAATGGGTGTCTAGGATCAGTTTCCGGCTTCTTCTTATCTACTTCTGCAGCTGTTCTTCTGCGAATAATTGGTGGTGCTATACCCGTACAGGAGTTGGTCGCAGGCAACCTGTCACGATACGTCCAGTCTCATTCAAGGCTAAATCAACGTGTCTTGTATGTGCAAAATTTCGCCACACTGGTGCTGCATACTCTGCTGCGGAGAAACTTAGTGCCTGGGCAGATGTACTGTGCCCGTTTAGACCGAAGTCCGGACGCCACACATGCATTTCACCAAAAATCAGTCAGCACGAGAATCAAAATATCCCGGGGTGCCAGATTGGTTAATGTGTCTACAATAACTGAACAAAATAAATTGCTTTACTGATTTTCGACTCGATGCAACAATAAGGATAGAAGGAGATTTTCTGAAAATTACACAGCCCGTAAAATTATCTCATTTTATTTAAACCATAAGAAATTACTGAAGGGATGCCAAAAATAGCATAATAGATGTATGACGAATCATACGTTATGTACAAGATTTACAATTCCACCAACACATGAACACTTGGCAATTGAGACGAAGGTCAAATTAATAGTCCTGTTGACTTCGCTCAAAATAATTATTTACAGTAGTAGGGTTTTGTCAGTGCAAATTTAATTGTCCTTCCTGATTCCTCCCTTATTTGAGTATTCACATATTGAAATGAAAAAAAAAATATCACTCGTTGAAAAACATATCACTGATTCACTTTTTCAAAAATATCGTAGCAAATTAACTAACACTTCAGGATTCAGTTATCTCAAGATTTGTTCAAATACAAAGTTATTAACAAGAAATACAACACAATATCATTTACATGGACATTCGAGCATTTGGATTCGACGAACATCGATAAACAGAAAATATTTATTGAATCATGTGTTCTCGATCCAAAATCTATTCAGAGCTTGTGACTCAATCATCAATATAATGGTCAAAATATTATTATCAACAAAATATAAATTCAATACATTATGGATTCAACCATTTAATCAATTAACTATCACTTGGAAATATTATTTAGAAAATTTATCATAAAACAATTTCATTTGTTATTGTCAAAATTACAATTATTTGACAAAATGTCAAATATGTTAATCATCAAATTTATTTGCAAAATGTTTATATATTTTTACAGGATCAAAAAAACCTTTCAGTTTGTAGTGGTTATTAAGAAGTAACAGTTTTAAATAATTTACAGCATCGGCCCATTCGATTTAGATGCGTCAAAAATCACATAATCATAATTAGCATCTAGACAACGGTAAAGTCTTTTCATAATGAAAGGTACAAGTTTAACAATAACAATTCTCGGGCAAGAAATTACTAGGAATACTTCAAGAGCACGTGGGTAAACTGTGAATTGACAATGATGGCTCAACAAAATAACCTTCGGTTATATCTCGACGAAAGTGTGGCTAAAATCAACTCCTCCACCAATTTCAAAAACATCCAACCTACAATATGGCTGATGCTTCATTTCAACAACCTCATTCCTGCGACTTAATTGCACAATCAGAATGGCATATTTTACTCTTTGCACACACAACAATTATTTCTTCCCAATTATACAGAATAATCAAGCCTTTGCTTATTAGGACAACTGGAAGATTTATAAGTTAGTAAACTCCACCAATGAGTTTACAATAATAATTTTACCATCAGTTTAAAACATGAATAACTCTACACCGTGTCTATTCTTAGCCAAACGTTTTATCAAAAGACGCTGCTCAATAATGATTTTATTAAACCGTAGGAAACAAAAGTTCGATGCTTTTCAGTCGGTCAACACGATTGTACCCAAATCAGATGGTTATTCCGTAATCCTGAAAGAAATTACATGAGATTAATAAATATCTTACTAATACTGCAACTAATAATAATAATAATAATGTATGGCCTCAGGTGCCGGATGCAAGCTTTGTTATTTGACGCCCAAAGGGCAGCTTGTTGTTCCTTGGAGCGCTATAAAAGTCAAGGAGATGAGATATCTAAGCTCCTTGACATTATAGCGCTTTCTAGTAGAGAATGGAGGAACTTTTTGTGTTGGCGGAAAATACCGAGATTAATGTTGTCATTATGAGCACGGTCTACTGAATTCAAATGGGTTGTTTAACATGCCAACAACGTATGACATGCGTGTTGTGATTTTTGTCGCCTTTCAAAAATAACTTACCATCGTCACGAGCGAACCTGCAACCTTGGGGTTGGTAGACCGTCACGATAACCACTCACTCACGTGGCAAGCACTGCAACTAAATAAGTGTACATATTTTTATTTATTTAGCGTATGATGCTTACAAGACAGTACTGTAAGTGTACATATTGCAAATATTTTACCCATATTTTCAGACATAGATTTTATAGCCCATGAGTAGTGGATCTGAGGATGATCGCTTGACGATTGGTGTATTCTTGGAATACACGGTACGAGAGAATATATAGTTTAATGCTTTTGCATGTTCATTCCTTCCTCTTTGTCAAACACCAACAGTGATCTTCTATTTTCTCTGTGGTGATCATGTGGCTTATATCCTTTGTGAGTCTGTTCTAGATATATATCTTCCATGACCCACCTAGCGTCATCTAGCAGCGAATCTCTGAAGCTCCTCAATTTTTTCCTGGTGCAAGAGGACTTCTTTTTCCATCTGGCCACCAGTTCTCGTTGCCATCGCCAGCTATTTTCTCCATGAGCAAGAGAACTTCGTCTCCTTTTTCACTCACCATGCTGTGCTAGTATCGCCTGCTATCAACTCTTTGAAGACCATCTCCTCAAGAGAATTTTAATTTCTTAAGTTGGTTATGCTGATATGTATACCTTTTGTTTGCTACCCCCACTCTTTTCCCTTCCTTGGACCCTCTGTGCTCCGCTGAGTGGGTCTCACTTATGCGCCGGCCGTCGACTCAGTTAAGGCTCAACTTGAGCTAGCCTCCTGACCTAACGAGGCATTTTTTAGATTCCACGCCATGTGGTAGTTCTAACCATCAAGGAGAACCTCACTTTCGCCATGCAGCAAAGTTAAGTACAAACTTCAAGTTTTAACCTCATCTTCATGATTTTAACGACTACATGCTTTTAACGATCTTTTATAGGCAGTGTGAAATTACTTATTTTGGGGCAAAAATCATCCTTCGCGGGATTTTCCATGTTGGGCTTTTGTCTAATCAAGCCAATCTTGATGAAAAGCAGCATTTCTTATGCTTGCTAAATGAGAAATCTTCTCACCACGTGGGATATTATCTAACACCCGCTGTCTATAAATTACAAAGCTAGTTCCTCCGCTGGATTAACCTTGACCCATTTTTCTATTAAGATCGTTCTGAAACCTTCCAGATCCTGTACTCTATCTGCGAGTCTTGCCGTCAGGTATTTTTCACTCTCTTGTGAAAATACTATTTAAAATGAAGAATATTCCTTATAAATTACTGCAATAGCGAAATTTCTTCCACCGCTGGAATGTTCTATGGCGCATTTAATTGTAATGCAAAACCTTTTCAAGAAATAGACTCTCGCCTACCTAGTGCAACCAGTTATTTTCATAATTGCAATAACTTTCTTTTCCATAAACTTTCGTGTCTCTACAGTGAACTTTTCATCTATTTTAAAGACTATAGTGATAACTAGTGCTTGTCCCACCTTTCTACCGCGTCGCGATCGTCCATTTACATTAAATAAGGCCATGAACATTGATCCTAAATCCCAATTATCTTTCCTCAACCTTCTACTAACAAACCTTATTAATAAAATGGTAACTTTTCTATAAGGTGTCACTCTACGAAGTGCCCTTCCATTTTGTTTGTTTATCATTAATTAATTGCTGTATAACTACGTGTTTTATACTCGGTTCAAACTTACATTGTTTCTTCCCCATAATCAGGGAAAACAATTCGTTTAACTCTTGAGTGAGTTATTTCTAGGTCTCACGAAATGGAAACTTCCCCATTTGGCTCGTGATTACTACTTAAACATAGGAAGTCTAGAACCTTCCTTTTGATTTTTTCTTCAGGTTTCACCGTAAGTGACCTGCTCTCTTTTGTATAATTGTTATAAAGTAATTCAGCTTAAATATAGGAAGTTGTAGGAACTTCTATTTTATTCTTCATGTTTTTCTTATTGTTATTTTCGAAGTTGTAACTTTTTGTAAAACAGTTACCTGGAAATTTCTTAAAGTACACTCCTTGTACTCAATTGAATGTTTAAACTTTAATCACTTTATTTGTCTTCTTTAAATCTTACAAAGATTTTAGTACATATATAAGGTTTGAAACATCATAAATTGTTATTTGCCTGGAGCAATCTCTAAATGTTAGGAGGTCTGCGATCCCATTTGTTAAAAAGTTTAAATGATCCATATTTGTCAGAAAAATATATATTTGTTAAAGTTATCAACTTCTTTTGAATTGTTAAATAAATAAAGCGTTTCTTTTCGATTTTTCATTTTTCTAGTACAACGGTTAGGCAAGATCCTGTCTTCCTTGGCTCTCCCTATTCAATGCCATTAAATCTATTAATAGGGCTTTCACCACTCGTTGCATTTGAGCAAAAACTCTTAGTGATAATCTCGTTAAAGTTTCTCTTAGCTTTAATAGCTAATTCTAACTGGTCAGTAAGGCAAGTAAAGCTCGCTACGCCAGCTACCTGCTTGTGGAGATCCTCTCCGAAAACTTATGGTCAGTTTTTCAAAAGATAAGTGTTTTTCTTTGTCTAAACTTTTAGCCGGCCTGTCGCTGAGTAAAAGCTTAGCCATTTCCAGATGCAACCATTGGTTAACTTACCAAAATTACTCTCCAAGGTATAATTTTTTATCACTATCCTTCCTGGAAGCACTTGGTCGCTTTTTCAGGAACTCTATAACTTCAAAAACTGGAAATACCAAACTTGATTCAAATTATTGGCATTCTTCGAATTACTTTGAAAAAACGAATTTCTTTGAAAAGACATGATGTGCCCAACTCTAGGAATGGGTATTCCAAGATTCAGACACCTAGATATCAAGGGAAAGGCTACAGCCGCTTTTGAAAGTTGAGATATTTGAATATCGCGCTCCATTACTTCTAGAAGGGAATGGAAATTTTATGCAGCCAAGAGCATGTCAAGTGACGTAGCGAGTAGTAGCAGAGGTCGAGACTATTTGTTGATTAAATAGTTAGCCATGGAGTAGAGACTTGAGACCTGGATCAGATTACTGGCACGGCCAAATGAAAGAGAATGCACTTTGTATCAAGTAGATCGGACCTGGGATACCAGAGATATGAGGATTTCCATATTTCAGCGTGATTCAGCGTGGACCTGACCGTTTTGAATAAAAGCCGGCCGGCCCAAGCAACATCAGCTCACTTCGAACCAAGCTCTTGCATGACAAGGTGCTGCCACGTTGAGCCAAGGCACATGGTTGCCGGATCTACGCAGAAGATATCTTTAAATTGTGATAGTCACAAAAGTGCTGCGATACATGTGGAACTTACTAAGTTTCCGGCAGAGAGAATCACTAAGGTGATTGATATTTTTCTACGGACACTGGTGAAATATTTTATTTCTATATGGACATAAGCTAGACTTTGTCTAGAAAGTACTTTGTCACAGTCCAGTAATAATCATTCAATACTTGGATATTTTAGTCCAATTTAGTCAGTTTCATAAATTGTAACTTAATAACCACTCCGATATTTCAGTATATTGAAGGCCAGTCTATCACGGTGTTGTTCATTAGCCGACAAAGGGAAATTATATGTTGCTTCGCGCATGATAGATGGTGATAAGCCATGCCCAGGGAACGATCTTCAGAACAGCCGTTGATTGGTTTAGACTGTCAGTGTTTTCTTGTACTGAAAAGATTGCCGTGAGTTATGTTACAACTGACATATTTGAGAATAGATCACTTAGATCTGACCCCATTTAAGCGAAATGCTATGGACTTAATAGAAGTCAACATTAAAATGGATCAGCAGTTACTTCAAACTTCAAGAAATATTTCCACTATGTCGTGTTAGACAGATTGTGGGTATATAATGGCGGCCGATACAAGGATTAGACGTGCGTGTCCGATAGGGCATGTATCTGGATAAATCTGGTACAGACCAGGTTCACTACGCTTCAAGACTAACGAGAAATGTAAGCCACATTTTGACTTTATATTATGCCTAGCTAATTGGAACAAACTCTTTTTCTGCAGATGACCAACACATTTGTTTTTCTTCGTATTTAAATCTTGCAATGATTTACGCAAGACATATTAGAGTTATTCTGAGTATTTTCAGCACTCAGAACAGTTTAGGATCGATGACCGAGCAGAACGAGCATTTATTTGAATGTTTCATATTTTTGGATAATCACGGTAATCAGCCGATGTAACCGTAAAAGTTAATAATTATTTTTGTTGAGAGATGGATATTTTATCCATATTCGAAGAATCGAACATGTGGATTCTCACATAATGAAATAATAATTAAACACATTTAAAATAATATAACTAATAATAATAATAATAATAATCCACTAGTAATAATAAAAATGATTTTCATAACTTTTCTAAATAATTCTTGGATCTTATATTTTCTAATAATCACATTTATTGAGAGAGAGCTTATGAAGTAGTTTAATCATTTCTAGTTTGGAACAGGTGATTTTCCGAAGGAGAGTGGTTAGCGCAAGCCCGCATTCAACCAACATTATAGTTCTGGTTGAACAGTTAATATTTGCAATGAGCAAAGTATATTTTTCAGATAACACGGAGAGGCATGAAACGGGAAGCAAATGATATTTGTATCAATTAGGATATTTTTGTATTTATATAAAATCATGACGTAAATACACATTCGAAAGTGAAATAAAGATTATCATAAGTGTGGTAACTTCACGGGTTGAACTGAATGGTAAAATAAAATAAACTTGTAAGTTTATTAATCTTCCAGTGTTGATAACAAGCAGAGGCTTGATTTATTGTATACATTTTGGGAAGAAAATTTATGTGTGTGGAGTAGTTGAAATGCCATTCCCAGGTGCGCATGTTTAAGTCGCAGGAATGAGGAGGTTTTTATTTGAGCATCAATCAAATAGCAAGTTCGATGACTCAGTGTTAAAGAAAGAGTATTGGAAATACAATTTGCGTCGCATGAATGACCCAAAGGTTATTTCTTAAAAAACCATCAGTTTCTATTTCAACCTTGTTTACGGATTCCATTAAGACCTTGATTTTGCTAGAACCCGGATTTGTCATGATAGTATTTTATTCTTCTTCAGAGGAAAACCTTTGCCGTTGTTGTTGGAATGTTGTGTTCTTACACAAATAATAGAATGGGCCACTGCCAATTAAAAATAATTCTATAACCACGAATAATTTGAAGGATGTTTTCAATCCTAGTGCCATGAACTAAATGAATTTATTATGAAGCTACAATTCTTATTTCCGCATTCTGTCGAAGAATTGCAAGTTGTGAAAGTTACTAAAATGGCCACAAATATAAATAATGATTCCAAGTGGAGAATCGAATAATTGAATGGTCCAACAATTTATTGATCAAGTTGATGCTTCAGAAATCATATATTTTGTTAGGAACTTGAAGTTCTCGAAACGTTTGATGTCAGAAGAACAACTAATTTTGTTGTGCTTCGCAAGGTTCTTCGATGCTATGCTCAATGGTCAAATACTTTTCAGATGTTGTTATTAATATGTGTACATAATTTGTGTTGATTCAGAGATAATAATATTTTTTGACAATATATTCTTTTGAAACTGGAAAAATAAGTGAAAGTTAAAAATTCTATGAACAATTATTCTACGAGTGTTAATATTATGTAAAAATTCAACCAGTGAACTATGGTATTTCCAGTAAAGACAATTAAATTTGAACTGGATTTAATCATAAATAATGGATATAATTTTGGAACACAGTCTACAGGACTGATAATCAGACTTGTGTCTCCAAAGATAATTGTCCAATGTGTTGGAAAATTTCTGTACATTGTGTAAATAGTGATGTGGGTCGCCACACGTGAATGATGCTGCTTTGAGCATTTTATTTTTGCAGTCAATTTTAAATTCAGAATAAAATGAGATAATTTTACATGATGTGTTATGCCCAGTTGAATCTCCTTCTATCCTTATTGTTGCATTGAGCCAAAAATCAGTAAAGCATTTTTTTATTTGATGTAGTTTTTGCGATTAGCTTTAACCCATCTGGCGCCCCGGGATATTTTGACTCTCGTGCTGACTGATTCTTGGTAAAATGCATATGTGGTCGTGCGGACTCCGGTCTAAACGGGCACATAAAATAAGATAGAGAGAGAAATGGCTTCGAACGTGGGGCTCGAGTTAGACACGGTCAATCGCATGCCGATTAAAATTGTGCTAATTTTTTTATATAAATATTTTGGGAATTGAGAGATGTCTGGTTTGGATGAATAAATTAGTAGGAAACCCAATTAGTGGGGAAAATTAAAAATGTAACTGGGTTAATAATTAGAATGGGTTTGATTATTTTTGATAATGGCTTAACCATTAGGGCGTCAAGTAAATTCAGTAGTAAACGTTCGATGACTGGACATACGCATTATTAGAATCCAGGTGGAGGATATTTGAGAACTTGCATATTTTTCTTGTGATATTGTGGTAAAGGTAATTCGTAAAAGTAGAGAATTTTGTTTTTCCATCACGTCGACATTAGGACAAATCTCATTTTATTAGAGTGTTCCAATTAGCTATTCATATTCCTTGTTCTAATTATAAGCTTGTGTCTGCCGACATGTATACCCCTAAGTTTTGAATAATAATTGAAAATTATGGAAGAGATGATGAGGATGATGAGGAGTTTGGAAGAGAGTTCCAAAGAAGCTGGACGGCGTGTAGCAGCCATTATGAAAGAAAATACAGAGGCTTTGGAAAAGAAACATAAAGAAAATTCTGATTCTTTAGAAAATAAACTTAAGGAAAATTCTGATTCTTTAGAAAATAAACTTAAAGAAAGTTTAAATGACAAACTTAAGGAAAATTCTGATTCTTTAGAAAATAAACTTAAAGAAAGTTCTAATTCTTTAAAAGATAACTTGAAAGAAAATGTAAATAGTAAATTTAATTCTATGGAAAATAAATTTAAAGAGAATTCCGAAATTTTGAAAATGTCACTTGAGAGTAAAATGAATAAATTATGCGAAAAAACACATGAGCTCGAAACTTCATTAGCCACTAACGCAAGTTTAATGGACGATAAATTTCGCGATGCCGATCTAAGATCTCAAAGCTTAGCTGATAGGATAGAACATGGTCTTAGGAAAGTTGGGTGAAGACATGATCAACCTAGAAATCAGAGTGAAGAAAGAGAGCAATGAGATGGCAATTCTAGTTGTTCAACGTTTGACAGAACAATTCAAAGAACTCGTAATGGGAGAAATAAGAGAAGGTGTGATTAATGAATTACAAACTGAAATTAGAACCACAGTTATCAATGAAATTAAAGACACACTCAAGATGGAGAACCAAGAGGGAGTCAAGGAAATTAGGGAATCTTTGTCATCCCATATTCAAGTAATTTCCAAAGATATCCAAGCAACTCAGAAGGACATATCAGATATGACAGGGTCGTTGAAAAGTCACGAGGCTGTTATGAACCAGATATCCACTGATGTCAAGGAGAACTGTAAGGAAACCGAAGCAATTAAAAAAATGGCAGAAGAAAACCATAAGGAAATTGAGGCTATGAAAACCCAAATCAAGGACGAGAAACAGTCTGACCATCTGTTGAAAATGCCAAGTGTAAGGGGAGAAGAACAGATGCAGGTAAACCTAGGAGCAGCTAGAGAAACTGATAGTCAAAACAGGATGAGGTCAGGACAGTATTTCAATCCAACCCCAGAACTGTATTCAAGAATGTAGAGGATAAGCCTTCTAAATTTTCAGGGCGAGATTCTGTGACACCCGTAGAATTCTTGAGAGAAGCAAGTGATTACCTAAAAGATTTCAAAATACCTAAGGAAAGACAGATCCGAGTGATAGGGAAATTTTTGGAAGGTCCCGCATTTCTTTGGTTTAAAGCTTTTAGGTCCACTCTCACCAATTTTGAGGAGTTTTCCCGTGGGTTATTAAAAAAGTTTTGGTCCCCGGAAACCCAACAGCAAGTCAGAGCAGAATTATATTCAAAGAGATTCTCGACGTCACAACCTACTCGATACTTTACGTACTTTTCTGGACAGCTTTCTAAACTACAACATTTAGATCCGCCGATGCCAGATAATGAATTAATTACCGCATTAATACGCCAGTTTCCAGCAGACGTCCAAAGAACTTTGATCGCTGCTGACATTTATAATATGGAGCAATTTGACGAGGTATTGCAGAAACTTGATCACACGAACGCTCAATTCTTCCATCAGAAGGGAGGAAAGAATAACAACGCTGTGTACGCTGTTATGGCCGACAGTTATTCCCAAACACCTCGAGAGATTCGAGAGGGGCGAGAAGAGAAAACGCAGAGGGAAGAGCCCGATAAAAGAGGATGGAATCAGTACAATAACAGATACAGTTACAAGCCTTATGCGAGACCGGATGATGGATATCGATATAATACTCGATGGAGAAGGCCAAGGGATAATCAAGGAAGGTACCAGGAAAGAAGTTACTATGGTAGAAACAATAACTACAATAATAGAGGGAATGTGAATACTCGTCAGTCCAATGAAAGGTTCAATAAGGAGACGAGGAAGAACTTGGAAGAAAGACACCAAGAAAACTTGCAGTTCTTGGAACAGAAGCCCAATGAACCAGATCCATCGGGAACACAACAATCCCGGGGGAATGGAAAAGAAAAAAAAACTTCGAATTCACAGTAGAAGATAGAATTTTAAACACTTTCACTTCCAGAATTATTAAATGGCAAGCAGAGGATGATGACTTAATTCAACATAATGACGAACGGAAAGAAATGGGTACAAGAATTGGAATGCCAATCATATCATGCGAAGTATTCGGTATGCCTGTCGATACTTTAATTGATACTGGGGCTATGCTTTGTCTTGTGAGCGAGAAGCTTTATATTCTGTGGAAGCTCAAAGAGAATTTAGAGGAGATTCCAGTATCAGGAATTAAAATCCAAGGAATAATACCCAACAAAATATCTCTGTGTAAAACACAATTATACTTATGTGTTACTATTGGAGGACATGATTTCCGACATGTGTTTGTAGTAATGAAGGACATGGCTTTTGACATGATATTGGGAGCGGATTTCATTCAGAAATATCAAGCAGTGATAGACATGAAGACAGAGACGATCAGATTCAAGAATACCGAAGAGATTAACTTCGAGGGAAAAGAAGAGGAAGACATCGAGAGAGATGCTCAATGGTCTATGATTTTTTATGAGTCCTGAAGTAAAAGAGATAGCAATTCGTTACATAGATGATATCCTAATTGCATCTGAGACTAAGGAGGAACATTTATTACATCTTCAGATGTTATTCGCAGATTTGAGAAAAGCGAACTTTAAAGTAAACCTTCGAAAATGTCAGTTCTTTCAGAAGGAAATAAAATTTTTGGGCCACATTTTGGATGGTGAAGGATACCGTCCCAATGAGACAAAGATACAGGTGATTGCAAATTTCCCTAGACCTACTAGAGTGAAGAATGTCCGCAGTTTTCTCGGAACATGCCAATTCTTTGCAGGGCATTGTCCAAGCTTCACCAAGACGGTTGCTCCATTGCAGGAATTATTAAAAAAGGAAACAAATGGAAATGGAATGAAGATTGTGAACAATCATTTCAAGATGCCAAGAGGTTATTGGTAAACAGCGTGAAATTAGAGTATCCTGACTTTACCAAGAATTTCATCATAGAATCTGATGCATCCACCGTAGGGATTGGAGCTATTCTTCTTCAAGAAGACGACGATCACAAGAGACGTTACCTGGCGTTCATAAGCAGGAAACTTCGTCCATCAGAAAGGAATTATTACACCACAGAGTTAGAAGCACTTGCTGTAATCTTCGCGTTGGAGTCGTGGAAGAAAATGTTAATTGGACATTCAGTAATTGTGAGGACTGATCACCATGCATTGGAGTTTATCTTGAGAACAAACTTTGCCAGCGATAGGATAACTAGATGGTCACTTTTTATTCAACAATTCAACCTAGTTATTGAACACACTCCTGGAAAGTTGAACATTGGAGCCGATTTATTGAGTAGAGCAGTGGAGTCTACATCTAAGGTTTTTCAAGTTAACCTGACGCAGGAGGATGAGGATACCTTGAGAAGGTTAAGATTGTTGCATTTATCCCCGAGGAGAGACCGACGTCTTAGAAACATTTTTCGTTTTCTACAAGGAGACATGGATCCAAATGATGATGATTTTGTGGAAGTAAACAACAATGGAAGCTATGAGATCGCCAATACACGAACTGGTAACATCGTGGGAACTTATAATGCAGCGAATTTGAAGATTTACTATTCAAGAACCAGATGATTTAATGTGTAGGTAGGAAAAATAAAAATTTTTCAATTTTTATTTTTTGCTAGGTGTGGGGTGGATGTGCCCAACTCTAGGAATGGGTATTCCAAGATTCAGACACCTAGATATCAAGGGAAAGGCTACAGCCACTTTTGAAAGTTGAGATATTTGAATATCGCGCTCCATTACTTCTAGAAAGGAATGGAAATTTTATGCAGCCAAGAGCATGTCAAGTGACGTAGCGAGTAGTAGCAGAGGTCGAGACTATTTGTTGATTAAATAGTTAGCCATGGAGTAGAGACTTGAGACCTGGATCAGATTACTGGCACGGCCAAATGAAAGAGAATGCACTTTGTATCAAGTAGATCGGACCAGGGATACCAGAGATATGAGGATTTCCATATTTCAGCGTGATTCAGCGTGGACCTGACCGTTTTGAATAAAAGCCGGCCGGCCCAAGCAACATCAGCTCACTTCGAACCAAGCTCTTGCATGACAAGGTGCTGCCACGTTGAGCCAAGGCACATGGTTGCCGGATCTACGAAGAAGATATCTTTAAATTGTGATAGTCACAAAAGTGCTGCGATACATGTGGAACTTAGTAAGTTTCCGGCAGAGAGAATCACTAAGGTGATTGTTATTTTTCTACGGACACTGGTGAAATATTTTATTTCTATATGGACATATGCTAGACTTTGTCTAGAAAGTACTTTGTCACAGTCCAGTAATAATCATTCAATACTTGGATATTTTAGTCCAATTAGTCAGTTTCATAAATTGTAACTTGATAACCACTCCGATATTTCAGTATATTGAAGGCCAGTCTATCACGGTGTTGTTCATTAGCCGACAAAGGGAAATTATATGTTGCTTCGCGCATGATAGATGGTGATAAGCCATGCCCAGGGAACGATCTTCAGAACAGCCGTTGATTGGTTTAGACTCTCAGTGTTTTCTTGTACTGAAAAGATTACCGTGAGTTATGTTACAACTGACATATTTGAGAATAGATCACTTAGATCTGACCCCATTTAAGCGAAATGCTATGGACTTAATAGAAGTCAACATTAAAATGGATCAGCAGTTACTTCAAACTTCAAGAAATATTTCCACTATGTCGTGTTAGACAGTTTGTGGGTATATAATGGCGGCCGATACAAGGATTAGACGTGCGTGTCCGATAGGGCATGTATCTGGATAAATCTGGTACAGACCAGGTTCACTACGCTTCAAGACCAACGAGAAATGAAAGCCACATTTTGACTTGATATTATGCCTAGCTAATTGGAACAAACTCTTTTTCTGCAGATGACCAACACATTTGTTTTTCTTCGTATTTAAATCTTGCAATGATTTACGCAAGACATATTAGAGTTATTCTGAGTATTTTCAGCACTCAGAACAGTTTAGGATCGATGACCGAGCAGAACGAGCATTTATTTGAATGTTTCATATTTTTGGATAATCACGGTAATCAGCCGATGTAACTGTAAAAGTTAATAATTATTTTTGTTGAGAGATGGATATTTTATCCATATTCGAAGAATCGAACATGTGGATTCTCACATAATGAAATAATAATTAAACACATTTAAAATAATATAACTAATAATAATAATAATCCACTAATAATAATAAAAATGATTTTCATAACTTTTCTAAATAATTCTTGGATCTTATATTTTCTAATAATCACATTTATTGAGAGAGAGCTTATGAAGTAGTTTAATCATTTCTAGTTTGGAACAGGTGATTTTCCGAAGGAGAGTGGTTAGCGCAAGCCCGCATTCAACCAACATTATAGTTCTGGTTGAACAGTTAATATTTGCAATGAGCAAAGTATATTTTTCAGATAACACGGAGAGGCATGAAACGGGAAGCAAATGATATTTGTATCAATTAGGATATTTTTGTATTTATATAAAATCATGACATAAATACACATTCGAAAGTGAAATAAAGATTATCATAAGTGTGGTAACTTCACGGGTTGAACTGAATGGTAAAATAAAATAAACTTGTACGTTTATTAATCTTCCAGTGTTGATAACAAGCAGAGGCTTGATTTATTGTATACATTTTGGGAAGAAAATTTATGTGTGTGGAGTAGTTGAAATGCCATTCCCAGGTGCGCATGTTTAAGTCGCAGGAATGAGGAGGTTTTTATTTGAGCATCAATCAAATAGCAGGTTCGATGACTCAGTGTTAAAGAAGGAGTATTGGAACTACACATTGCGTCGTATGAATGACCCAAAGGTTATTTCTTAAAAAACCATCAGTTCTTATTTCAACCTTGTTTACGGATTCCATTAAGACCTTGATTTTGCTAGAACCCAGATTTGTCATGATAGTATTTTATTCTTCTTCAGAGGAAGACCTTTGCCGTTGTTGTTGGAATGTTGTGTTCTTACACAAATAATAGAATGGGCCACTGCCAATTAAAAATAATTCTATAACCACGAATAATTTGAAGGATGTTTTCAATCCTAGTGCCATGAACTAAATGAATTTATTATGAAGCTACAATTCTTATTTCCGCATTCTGTCGAAGAATTGCAAGTTGTGAAAGTTACTAAAATGGCCACAAATATAAATAATGATTCCAAGTGGAGAATCGAATAATTGAATGGTCCAACAATTTATTGATCAAGTTGATGATTCAGAAATCATATATTTGTTAGGAACTTGAAGTTCATAATCGAGTCACTTCTCGAAACGTTTGATGTCAGAAGAACAATTAATTTTGTTGTGCTTCGCACAGTTCTTCGATACTATGCTCAAAGGTCAAGTACTTTTCAGATGTTGTTATTAATATGTGTACATAATTTGTGTTGATTCAGAGATAATAATATTTTTTGACAATATATTTTTTTGAAACTGGAAAAATAAGTGAAAGTTAAAAATTCTATGAACAATTATTCTACGAGTGTTAATATTATGTAAAAATTCAACCAGTGAACTACGGTATTTCCAGTAAAGACAATTAAATTTGAACTGGATTTAATCATAAATAATGGATATAATTTTGGAACACAGTCTACAGGACTGATAATCAGACTTGTGTCTCCAAAGATAATTGTCCAATGTGTTGGAAAATTTCTGTACATTGTGTAAATAGTGATGTGGGTCGCCACACGTGAATGATGCTGCTTTGAGCATTTTATTTTTGCAGTCAATTTTAAATTCAGAATAAAATGAGATAATTTTACATGATGTGTTATGCCCAGTTGAATCTCCTTCTATCCTTATTGTTGCATTGAGCCAAAAATCAGTAAAGCATTTTTTTTATTTGATGTCGTTTTTGCGATTAGCTTTAACCCATCTGGCGCCCCGGGATATTTTGACTCTCGTGCTGACTGATTCTTGGTAATATGCATATGTGGTCGTGCGGACTCCGGTCTAAACGGGCACAATACAATAAATCCGTTACTCTCAGTCCTGCCAAACCAACACCCTTCCCCATAGTAGTCTTATGCCTGCTTGAGAGGGAATATACTGAGGCCACGCTCTTGCAAACCGTCCAAGTCCTAGCTGTATTTCCCGTCAGCTTGGACCAAGGTCTAACCCATTTTAGGTATCAGAGAACGGATTTTCAGTGAAAACCGCCTCTAAGTGCATTAAAGGTTAAATTTATAAATTTTGTGGGACTCTCATCCTATTTTTCTATCCTTTTTCTCCAGTCCGAAACCCACTTCCTTTTCTTAATCATCTTCCCTTGGTGGGTGGGTTATTCCTTAGCCAATAATCTACCCAACGATCGAAACTGGTCAACCAAGTGTATTTATTAATCCCATGTAATTATTTTCAGCATTTGGGAATAACCCATCTCCTTCGGGTACAATCGTGTTGATCGACTGAAAAGCATCAAACTTTTGTTTCGAGGACTTAACTTTATACTGTGTATAGATAATTTTATCGTAATCATCAACAACAGTGTCAGTACCTTATTATTATAGCTTGCCACGGTGGGTGAGTGGTTATAGTGTCGGACTACCAACCCAAAGCTTGCAGGTTCGCTCCTGGCCATGGTAAGTGATTTTTGAAAGGCGACAAAAATCACGACACGCATGTCATACGTTGTTGGCATGTTAAAAAAACATTTGAATTCAGTAGGCCGTGTTAAATGACAAATTAATCTCGGGATTTTCCGTCAACACAAAGTTCTTCCATTCTCTACTTGAAAGCGCTGTAGTGTCAAGGAGTTTAGATATCTAACCTTCTTGACTTTCATAGCGTTCTAAGGAACGACGAAATTCGACATGCAAGCTGCCCTCTGGGTGTCAATTAACAAAGCTTGCACCAGGCACCCGAGGCCATACGATATTATTATTATTATTACCTTATTATTATTATTATTATTATTATTATTATTATTATTATTATTATGGCCCATGACCGAGGGAAATGGAGACTACGATCCCACATAGCGGACCCTGCCACAAGGTGGGACAAACGCTAAAGAAAAAGAAAAAGAAAGATTATTATTATTATTATTATTAGTATAATATTCAGTATAACACAATAGAAATAAAACGATACAGAAATAATTGGCACAGCTATATCCGAGCAGAGTCCATGAACACAATTACCAGACTGTACCTACACGGAATCTGTCTGAGCATGGCGTGCACTGCGGTGAGCATCTACGACAGGCTGGATTACAGTAAATGGATCCGACTTTATAAACTCATATGGCCTTTTACACACAGCATAATGTCCTCCATTTGCTTGAGCTCGTGTTAATGTTTCCTTGTCTTGATTCAAGCCAAGTGCACAATATTCTGCCTTTATAGGCACTGTGACGATCTGAATGTGAGCATTATACCTCGAGACGAGCAGCAATGAGCTTCATATTGTATTCCAGTGATCACCCATGTCCATTACCGGTAATTTCGCTCCTTTCATTGACTTCGTGACAGATTAACTTAATCGTAGAGGAATAGACCATGTGCTTTCAAATGATCCTTTCAAGGACAACCAGAAATTAAAGAATGAACTCTTATAACGTGTTTCCGCAAGATGCATTTGCTCCATTGTACAGGGTCATTAGCTCTGTGCGCCCCGATAAACACGGCAAGCGACGCCGGCTGTGACTGGCGCAGATCGCGGGTACGTGTACCAGGTTCAGCCGGTGGTCGGCGCACACTTTCACACTTTTACCAAACATGTTCAATAATGTGTACTCATAGGCGATGCTGCAATTGTCCTCCCTCTCTTGTAACACACACCTGACGTATTCTGATGAAAGAATGTCTGTCAACTCTTTTATTATTTATGGAGCCTGTTTCCTTGAATCGTTTAGCGAGCCTCCTAATTGTACTGACATTAGGCACAGGTCTTCCTGGAAACTTGATTCAAAAGTTTCGTCTGTATCATAACAAGATTTTCTTCTTTTCATATACGAATTATGGATATACACACGTTCGCGCAATGTGAAATGGTGTCTAGGCATGACCAAAAATCACAGTTATCACAATACCCACTAAACGTGCAACACTAACGTCTATGCTTTGCAGATACACGTCCATATGAATGACAAAACACGTGTGAAATAACGATATGAGTCAGCGGAGTGCTCCCACCACCGGCGGAACCATGTACGCGCGCCCGCGATCTGCACCGGTCACAGCCGGTTTAGCTTGCCGTGTTTATCGGGGCGCACACAGATAATGACCCTGTAGATATCGTGTAGCCCACCTCGTTCTGTAGTGGTTAGAATTCTTGATTGTCACCGCAGAGACCTGGGTTCAATTCCCGGCACTGCCCAGGAACGTATTTCTGGTCTGAGGATTGGAACGGGGTATACTCAGCCTCGTGGGGCATAACTGAGAAGAGGCAGGTTCGATTCCTACCTCAGCCATCCTGGAAGTGGTTTATCCGTGGTTTACCACTTCTCCTCCATTCAGATGCTGGGATGGTACCTAACTTAGTCCTCAGCCGCTTCCTACCTCAATTACAAACACCACAGTGACACAGATTATATCAGACACATTCTACACACACCCAAGTAAGCACGTAGGGATAACATGACCATGATGTCGCAAAGCCACTCAAATAATCATCAACAATAACAGATATTGTGACCATCAACTCCGTGTACTTTGTGATTTTAATATAATAGCCTGTGTTATTGTGGTATCTGTGTTAGGACTACTATCATATATATTATTTCCCTCCTGCGGCGCTCACAAGCGACCAATCGTGGTAAATGAGCATTCAAATGAAAGAGAATAGACATTAACAGTGACGAATTGCACTCTAATTTCATAAATATCTATATTTTCTTAAAAAAAAGACTTTTAAAAATGTACGAAGTGTGCAATTTGCAGATACTGTTGCTGTAGGAAGCTACGCTTCATAATTGCTGTCCACTTCACATTTTGGCCGCTGTGACCCCTGTTTTATGTCATCTTAACATTCTGAGGTCTTTCCTTTATAATTTTGCATATATTTCAGAAACAGTAAATCAAGGGAATGAGTAGGCCTACTCAAATCGTATAATTTCATAAATATGGAATAACCGGTTAGTGTTATGATCCAATTATTTTCAGCGATTGCCTTCTTAAGTTAGGGAACGTAGAAGTTGGAATTCTAACTGAAACGTAAATAGTGTTCTTTAATCATTTGGTTGAAATAAAAACATAACAACCTTTCTCCTTAAGTCCCTCATTATAAACCTATTGGGGAAAGTGTGGTTTATGAACACGCGAGATTACTCGCACGGGTCCGCTGGTCTAAGTGTATGTTTCACAAAACTCAAGCTCCTAAACCAGAGGGAGTTAGAAGGTCTGGTTTGTACCAAAATCTTCCAAATCGTCTCAATAGTACAGGTAAAATCTTACATTTCTTGAAAAGTGAACGGAAATACATTTATTTGTTTAAAAAGTGCCTAACAGTAAAACCAGGCGGGTGGTTTATACACATGTGAGAGTTCTCGTACGGGTCCGACAGTTTAGTATATTTACTGATTGTGCGCTGTGATATATTGCCACGAGTGACTGTAGGATGGACCATTATTTCATTTGTTCAATTACACTCGGATTTCCAGGAGCAGAGGATAAAGCAGAAGTTTATGTACGAGATGTGACAAAGAAAAGCCAGTGAACTGGAAAAGGAATACAGAAATTGAGTCAACTGTCACAAGGCGTCTGTTTTGTTTTGATTTCACTGTCTTTGAGCTGGAAGCAGTGGCTTAGTTAACTCAAGATTGAATTTCACTGAAGCACAGCCTTGGTCCAGTCCAGATGTTTTTGCTATTGATCGCGATTCCTTTGAAGGAGCGCGAGGATTACTTTTATCAAGGCAGTCAGACCGGACTTGCTCTGGGCACCGGACAACTTCTAACACCCTAGGACAGTAAATACTATCGCAAGCTCCTCACCAGATTGAATTCCACATCAGATAACTCATTTAATATTAATAACATACCATGGCCAACGAAAAATGTAGCCCATAGGCAAAATCTCTTGTGACGTAGGCAATGTAGATTGCCTGATGTTTTGACATTAACCCTTGATTCCTAAACTGTGTGACTGATGTTGCTAAACATTCACCCTAGAGACTACGATCTTCGCTAGCACAGTAATTCTATATTACGCAATCTGGATTAAACTTATATTATGTACATAGTTATATTGGATATATTATGTCCACACGGTAATATTGCATAATATTATGTACACATGTTTTTTATCATTTCAAATGATCTTGTCGACTTCGTCGTTATGCTTGGGTCCAACGTTATGCGTTACGGAGACGGAGACGGAAGTGACGTCACGCAGCCGCGCGGAAAGTGACGTCGTGCAGCCATGCGGGAAGCGGAAGCTAATGGTTATTGGAGTCTGTTGAAAGAGTCCTGGGGCGTCGAGCGACCTGGAGCTTTGAGCGAAGCGAACACAATAATACAGGGTGACTTCTAAAGAGATATACATGATGCCATGTAAGAAAACAGGGTGCCTCCTAAAGAGGTGTGCAGGATGTCAGAGCAAAATACAGTACAATATGCCAGATAACAATACAGGGTGACTCCTAAAGATATATACAAGATGCCAGATAAAAATACAAAGTGACTCTTAAAGAGGTGTACAAGATGGCAGAGAAGAATACAGGGTGACCCCTAAAGAGGTGCACAAGATGTCAGACAAGATTACAGGGTGACTCCTAAAGAGGTGCACAAGATGTCACACAAGAATACAGGGTGACTCCTAAAGAGATATACAAGATGCCAGATAAGAATACAAGGTGACTCTTAAAGTGGTGCACAAGATGTCAGACAAGAATACAGGGTGACTCCTAAAGAGGTGTACAAGATGTCACACAAGAATACAGGGTGACTTCTAAAGAAATATACAAGATGCCAGATAATAATACAGGGTGCCTCCTAAAGAGGTGTGCAGGATGTCAGAGCAAATTACAGGGTGACACTTAACGAGGTGTACAGTATGTTAGATTCAATTCAAATACAGGGTGACCCTTAAAGAGGTTTGCGAGATATCAGATTCCAATAATGGGTGACTCTTAAAGAGTTATAAAAGATGTCAGACTCAAATACAGGGTAATCCAAAAAGTCGTGCCCGCGCGGGAAGCCTAAGTTAATGGGTAATGGAGTCTGTTGAAAGAACCCTAGGGCTTCGAGCGAAGAAAGAAGCCCTCCTGAGCCTTTCTAACATGTGTAGCATTTGTAACAAGCGTCATTTGAAATAATATAACGTCTAGTCTTTCAGACTGACAGTAATTTTTAAAAAAATATCGTATGGCCTCGGTTGCCGTGTGCAAGCTTGTTATTCTACACCCAGAGGGTAGTTTGCATGTCGAATTTCGTTGTTCCTTGAAGCACTATGAAAGTCAAGGAGGTTAGATATTTAAGCTCCTTGAACACTATAGCGTTTTCTAGTAGAGAAATGAGGAACTTTGTGTTGGCGGAAACTCCCGAGATTAATTTTGCCATTATGAACACGGCCTACTGAATTCGAATGGGTTCTTTGATATGCCAACATCGTATGACATGCGCGTCATAATTTTTGCCGCCTTTCAAAAAATTACTTACCACGGCCAGGAGCGAACCTGCAAGCTTGTTTTTTTTTGTTATAATGTTTATTTTTCAGTCAATTATAATAACGCGTTATGTGAACGGGATAAGTGATTCTGAAATCATCGTATGGGGATCAACGTTTGTCACATTTCATAATGTACAGTATCGGCATTGCAAATACAGTGGTATTATACACGGTTAGCTGTATTCTATTATATGTAGGGTACCAGTATACATTTATACAATGAAGGCCCAGTCAGTTCCGTTCATAGTACGTCTGTGAACCATCAGAACACCCCGTACCCCACAAGCAGTGACTCATGCTTTGCGTATTGGTTGGAAACTGCCAATGGTTACAAAAAGAGAAAAGAAAACACAACACACTGCAACGGGTCACCGGTGGGATTCGATCCAGCGATTCCGCACTTACGAAGCATGACTCTCGCCGCTGCACCACGCACTCGTTGGATTCTTGCTAGCGTACAACGAACATGGACGCCGCACTGCAATTGCTAATAAGAAATTTCTCGGAAACGGCTGAGGAGCGCACCTTTCTACTTGCACCTGGTATACGCCTGGTTATGCCCTACACGTGTACTAAAGATGGTTCGAATCAGTGACCCATGCTTCGTATCCTCCCCTTGTTAGCAAATGTCACCTGTTAGCATGTGGGGCCTCTGGCTGCACAACATATCTCAGAACATTCAAAGTCTCTTCCAGAACAATTAGGTGGCCCATTCCATACCAGGAACATGCACCCCAGACCATAAAAGACACCACTTCCGTGGACTACACCTTCGAGGCAGGCGGGATCCTTTGATTCATGTGGTCTGCGCCACACACGGTGCCTCCCATCGGCATGGTGCAAATGAAATCGTGATTCGTCCAACCGTATCTCGTTACACCATTGTTCCAGCGTCCATTTATGGTGATTGGCGACAAATGCACGCCGTTGTGTCCAATGACATTGGACTAACAGTGGCACCCGTGTGCGGCGCCGGCTTCCATACCCCATGGAACCCATGTTCCTACGAATTGCCCACTGGGAGACGTGTTTGGCACGCCTGTGTTGAATTGAGCCATGATTTGTTTGCACCGTTGCCCTTCTGTCACTATTGACAATCCATCTCAGTTGTCGCCCGTCACGGTCTTCGAGGGTGGATGGACGGCCAGTGACACCCACATTGAACCATTCACGATACACACCCTGGACATGGTTGACCGTGTGAAGACGTATTCCCACACCACTGCCGAAATCGAACTTCCCATCTGTCTGAGCAACACACACCTGACATTGTTGCCAACATGAATTTACGCGCAGTGATAGATCCAATATCTAACAGCATGTAACGTCCATTCTATCCATTAGACTTCAACCAAATGTTGTATGTGCATTCTATACCTTAGAGATGGAACTAAGAATATATTCAGAGTCACCAGGGCTGCCAATTGTAGTAGGCTACTCTATTTAGCTACACTACTTCAGGTGTATTTCAAACTATAGTACTTAGAAATGTTAGTATTACCAACTTGATTTCGTCAGTATTCTCGATAGCACTAAATAGATTTTAAGAATTTTAAGAATTTTAAGAAAAGTAGGCTCTTTAGTTCGTCACTGAACTACTTGTTTGGTTCTGTGTGCCGTTTTTATATACATTCAAATAAACTTACATTGTTGAGTGTTCTTCATTGAAACTAAATTATTCTTGGTATCTTGGTACTGTATCTTTAATTTCACACCTTTAGGGGATTGTAGAATAGTTTTAAAGTTTTTCAGTTGGAAAATTATATGGGGTCAGAAAGGGCATCCAGTACAGCCTTATGTTTTATGAACATTTGCCTATTAATAAAGTGCGGTCCACAATGATACCCGATATTCCCAATTTGACCGTCAAGCCCTTACATATTGGGAACCACGTAGGCTATCTACACCATGAGACCGACCATGTTGAGTTATGCCTTATCATCTTAGTAAAAAGCTTTCCCAATAAAGGCACAGACCACCTCATGGTGCAGTGGCTAGCATTGTTGGCTGTTAGCCCTGAGGTACTGGGTTCGATCCCCAGCTCTGCCAAGAATTTAAAAGTCTTGGTATGGTCTGGTACGGGGTCTACCAGCCTCGTGATGAGAAATGGGAACCTGCAAGATGCTATGGCAGGAGAAGTGGAAAGGAACTGGTCACCTTACCACACGCAAACTCCGGCTCGGAACGCCTGGTTGGTGATCACTTGACGAAGCCAAGGGCTCTAATTCAGGTCGCCGACGTTCCTGGAGAAAATATGGCACTCTAAAAAAAATAATGAAGGCACGAGGTGAAATGTTCTCCAACATTTTCAACTTTAAATCTCACGTTAGCACTGAGGGCCGGAGTATTGGTTCACACTGTATATTGATAGAGGCATTATAAATCAATTATACGTCAACTGCCAGGAATATAAACACTATTGATTTTCTACCTTATTTCCATCCCAGTCTAGTCTTCCCTTCCTGGTTTCCTAAAAGGATTTTAAATTGAATTTTTCTCCCCGTCTCGTCGGGTAATATTGGTAATGTATGCTATTGTCGTTCTCTCTACTGTAACATTGCCTTTCATTCTTTACCTGATTTTCTGGTGGTTGCCAAGACTCCTGTTCATTGCTATTTTAGCGGCGACTCTTCAGTCTAACTAAGCCAACAATTCTGTGAAGTAATCGCAGCTTTGCAAGACGTTTTCACATCTTATGAGATCTCTTTCGAGATGATCCTTTAAGGGGATACGGAATCGCCCATCTCACCAATGTTTTATTTGTTTAATTTATGTTCCTTATCCCCAGATTCTAATGAAGGTATGATAATGAAATTTATGTCACATTTTTATCAAACCTTACTTGAGCGTATGGGAGTCAGTTTTTTTGAACTCGCAAAAATATAATTACTTTTATGTTCGACCCTGACAATTATATGTCTGAAAACTGTATCATAATGATGGTCATTATAACACTATTTTTCATTATGATACAGTTTCTCTCACCAATCACAGCTCAAGAAACAGTTGTTTGACCAATTAGATAAGGATACCTTCGCGCATGCGCTCAAAATCCAACATGTCTATATAAATTACCGAAAGTACACCGTCCATATGTTCGCGTAAATAAACTGGTGAATATGAGACAAGAAATAGCACTGTACCTTAATATCCCCAAAACCAATTTCTACACAGCGCGTTGTTTTCAAACGATTTTGGTGATATTTTTACTGAATACTGGTGCTCAATCTGCACATATGGCATTGAAGCACACAGAGCGCATGCGTCGGTCGGTCAGAGAGCTTGAAAATCAGATATATCCTACCCTGCGCAGCACCCGATCACAAAATTCTAGTGACAATCTCAACAGATATTTATGAATATTTATGTTAAAACATATAATAAAGTTATAATTATCGTCGAACATAAACAGACGTATGCAACTCGCCTATAATGGTAATTAAGACATTCGTATGGAAATTATAAAACTCACATACGCTCGTTTTATAAAAATACTCGTGTCTTAATTATAGCCATTATAGGCTCATTGCATAATGTACTATTGCTTAACCATCTACAGGTTAGTGGTCTGTATATTAACCACCTGCTATGTCAAAGATCTTGACTCATTCAGCCATATATCAACGAATTTTCTTTTATAACTGTTAACAATCCACAAAACCAAATAATATGCTTCTATTTTCTTGACCTAAGATGCTTGATGATTTTCTTTTAACAAAAACAATTAAAACGTAAATAATAAAATATTATGAAAAAAATAAAATTGAAAAGAAATATAAACGTAAAAATTAAAAAGATAAGAGAAAATAAATTAACTAATTAAAATTAGGATAAATAATTAAATAAATACAAATAAAATATATTAATAATAGTGCTGCCCTATAAAGGGTTAACAGAACAGCCCAAACCCAAACAGAAGGAAACTTCTCCATTAAAATCTTAACCACTATGAGGCACATTCGTGGTGTAAATTTCACAGCTCCGTGATAAATAGGAACATACATTATAAAGAAATCGGACTGAGAAAACAGCTGTTAAAAATTTCACCACATGATAATTATCTTAATGTTAGCGCCAAGATTAAAAGAAAATTATGGCACTTTCTAATGGTTTAACTATAACTTAATGTATTACACATCAATTTGAAGGGCAGACTTCAGAGATTCCTAAAATATTAACACGGAGTACTAATCTTGTTAGGATTCGCTTTGACCTGCTTGGGTTAGGGAGACACGGAAGGAGACATTCCTAGGCAAACTTTTACAGTCAATCATTCATAGTAGGCCTATATATTGAAAATGTATATGTTAGGCTTATATAGGCACGTCAATGGTTGACTATACTCAGCTTCTTGTATTAATGTACCGATGTGAGTCATGCTACTAACTGTAATTTGGGGAAATAAACAAATAATAATAATAATAATTATCAAGACCGGTCTCCTAATATCTTATGAAAGGAACTCAGTAAATAGAACGATCCCCGTCCGACAATCTACCCATGAAGCCGCGATCTGGTTCTATATCAAGAGTTTCCCATTTTAAATACTTGAGAGGAATCATCCAAACCTCAGGCTTCAACATAATAGCAAATCAAGAATGAGTGAGAAAATTAAAAAGAACCTACAGTCTTACCTGAAATCATTACAACAAAATATCGATTTCAGTTACTGAAAAACTAAGACACTATTAAACAGTAGTTATGACGCAGAAACAACACTAATTCGTGGTCACTCAAAAATTAAAGAAATAGATAAACAAGAACGTAAAATCCTCCGAAATGTTTTTGGGCCAGTGAATGGATTAAAAGACTATCACCGACACTTTCAGAAAGAGACGAGTTAAATTCGTTGGTCACATATACAGGGTGTTTCGAAAAAAGTGTCCGATATTGCAACAGGGGTTGGAATTGGTCAAAACGAGAAGAGATGTTCCTATAAACATACAGTGTGTCCGGAAACAAATATCTGGTGAGATATGAGCCATTTTACTTGTGTATGTACACTACAGCCAATGGACGTCATCCTACCAGCTACTTCTAATGAACACTCGACTGTCACACACGTTTAACAGATCACGCGTTGGGCAAACGTCCATCAACACCACCAACCAGGAGCTGTGATGATTTCAGCCGGTGTGTCCGCGGACACTATCTGGACGTTACAAGAGATGCTCTACGTGGTTACCACATGCTTTGGCCCTTCTTCACAAGGAATCCCCAACTCGTCCAATCACGCCTCCTGCTCGCGGATGTGGGCACTCTCATTGGTCACACGCTTTTGTAACATCTGCACATTGCCGATGGGTGTGGCATAGGCCAATGTCTTTACATGTCCCCATAGCCAGAAATCTAATGGATTAAGGTCCAGAGAACGGGGAGGCTATGCTACTACCATTTTCTAATCCATAGCAAAAAACCATGATTGCCATTTCCCTCGAGGAATACTCCATCGCACTGTTTACGTCATCCACACAGCACGGGACCTACAGTCTGCTGCACTGCCAGCACAACCGCATACTATGGCAGAACACCCGACTCATGCAAAGACCTTCAATGGAAGGAGGCCTGCACCACCGAACATAACGCCTCCTCCACGCGGGTAAAATGGTGCATATCTCAACAGGTATTTGTTTCCGGACACACTGTATGTTTATGGGATCATTTCTTCTCGTTTTGACCAATCCCATCCCCTGTTGCAATATCGGACACTTTTTCGAAACACCCTGCACAGAATAGACCAGCACAGAGTTACAAAACAAATGTTCAACATCTCCCTCAACAGCAAAAGCAAGTCCAAATGGACACAGGACACTGAAGATGACCTCAAGCAGCTAAACATCACGATGCACGACATGAATGATCAGGTTAAATTGAGAAAAACATAAAATACATAAAATTGATAAAGAAATGCTACCGAAGATGTCAGGAAGAAAGTGGACGGACGAATGGTAGAAGGAGCAGAGTGCACGAATGAAGAGGATTTGGAAAGAACGCCGCCACAAGACTGGATTGTCATGAAAATTGTTCAGGTTCACACGCTCTCTTAAAGGGGAATGTACGATAATAATAGTAATAATAACAATAATAATAGTAATAATAATCAGACTAGACGCTGAATGCCACAACAGTCTCAAATGAAAATGTTTAATACTACTACTACCACTAATAATAATAATAATAATAATAATAATATATATTTTTTACCCTCCTGGTTGGTGGTTCCCACGGACTCAGCGAGGAAACTCACCACTACCGCCTTTCCAGGCAGTGTCCTAGAGCTGGGAACACTTGGTCGGATTGGATACAACTGGGGATGTGTCATCAGCACTTCGCCCAGGTAGCCTCACCTGCAAAGCGAACAGGGACCTCATGAGGGATGGGAAGGGAAGATTGGGATGGAGAGGCAAGGTAGGGGGAAGGAGGCACCCGTGGCCTTACAGTAGGTACTGTCCCCGTTTACCTGGATAGTAGGCTGTCAGATATCCGCCCCCTCAATCGGATTGCCAATTATCAATCGCACCGGCACAGTTACATCAATGGAAATGGCACTGACAGATACTATCGAGATAAGAGCACAGAAATTCACAGGAAATCATTGTGGAACACACCAAAATAGACGGGGGTGCATACTTACCGTTACTTACCTCTTAATTATCTCGGGGTTTGAGTTGACAACAGGATCACTAAAAGTCTGTTCACACAATAATCTCCGCCATGACATTTAAAAATGAACCAGAAACGAAGACGAGAACTTTGAACTGTACAAAAGCTTTATTTCTAATAAAGGGTCTGATTTTCCTAACACAACAAAATATACGTGGCTATCAGTAGCCCAAGTCAATCTGACTACGTCCTCCAGTAGGACTTGCAAAAATAATATACAACATGATATTAAACATTTTAGCTCCCAAGAGCTCCAAATACCGTAATATTCATAACACTATTGGATTGGAAAAGGACGTCAGGGTGTGACATATATAGCAATTGTTTCCTTTTAATAAACAAGAGAATGATATTTATAGTCGCAAGGCCGGAGTGTACGACCTCACTCCCTGAAAAACATATGTTGACACAGCTGCGGGCTAACTTCCAGCCTGACGCATACTGGTCAAATGCGCTCCCTTCTCACACGCTATGTTACGTAAGAATCCAGCCTGCACTCTCAAGCTTTTAAATGTCTTACAAGACAACTCACATTATATTTACGCAAATCTTTCAAGTACTTTGATCACATCCTAATGGATCATTACATAAATTTCTTAAACTTGTTAACTTCAATCCCAATGTTTAATTAGCTCTTAAATGTTTATAACAAAATCACATAAATTATTTATAACAATTAGAAATTGTTTATAATATTTGTCAAAGACAATAAAAATATTATAAGCACGCCTTTTACATCACTCTCGTTTCACATTATTTTCAAAAATATTTACAGCAATTATTTACAATATTAACATTTAAATTGTTTAAATTAATAATTTAATAAATACATTAGCCACATGTTCATTCGGTTGGTAATTTTATAATCCTGTTTAATATAATCGACCAATGAAGGTTAGTTATACATGTTAATGTCACAATCCGGTTTTAATAAAGTTCTTAATAATGATTTGTGACGGCAACCTTCATTCAACATCTTGTCTCAAATTCTTTCAAAACTCGTGTTAATTATAACAGTAAATCACTTGATTAATTTTCAACGAACTATAACAATCTTACTCCAGCGGAGAATCCTTCGCTAACAAGTTAATGCACAATCTGCACTAAACATATGCCCAAAATCATCATATATCAATCTATATGGCATTTACAACTTTCACATCACTTACAAAACTTCCACAAATAATTCTTTAACATTTATTCCTGTGGGAACTTCCTTCATATTCAAGGGCATTATATTTCAGCGACTTTCAACACGCGCTGCACTAGCGATTATACATTCATAGTTCCACTTAAAAATTTTATAATCATAATTTGTTTCAAAACTGTTTTTCTATTTAACCTTCGTAGATTTCATTCATGAACTGAAATGAAGTCAAAACTTGCCAATCACAAACAAATTTAATAGTGAATACGCTTATATACGCCTATCTGGTCTATCAAAATTTAAGATTAACATCTTAAAAGAAATTGTAGTATGAAAATACTATCTTCAAATAAAGTGCGACTAAACTGCAAAGTAGTCGAATAGAATCCAATTAGACTGGGGAATGCAAACATCGTTATATAATTCTCTAATTGAGAAAAAACTCCTAACAAAAGTACTTGACTTTAATGCATTCAATAATTCATTATTAACATTACTCTTTCACAAAATTGTCTATGATGCAATGTTCATTCATAACTGACGATAAATGTCTGTGTTGCAATCAATACAAATCACGACTAGTATTTCCAAGATCGTCGATAACGTAAGATTTTAACGCTCTAAAATCATTTAAATGTTCTTCCTTCTTGATGATGACAGAAAATTGTTCAAAGTAATTAAACTGGGGTTGAATTACTTTAATAAAATGACACGCTGTCTGAATTTAAATCTGCCATAAAAATCATTAACTTACAGTCAAATCGTGACTACAAAAAAAAATAATTACTGAAAAATCTAAATATCAGTCTCAACTGATTCAAAATCGTTAACTATGCCCATGACATAACAATGTCTTAATAAATCGTCGAAAAATGCAAAACTCATCAAGGTGAACTGAGAATAAGAATCTCAACAAGAAAATAAGGCAAAATACATGAGGATAAAAATATGGGAAAAATGGTTGCTCAAACATTACTAGGTTACTCAAATACAATAAACGTTCACGACTACCTTATCTGCCGATTGACGTTCCAGAGGAAAATTCCCCAAAGAAGACTGCTGATGGATCCATTTCACCACGTTAAAGCTGAGCTCCATCCTCGAAATAGGAAGTAGCACCCTCGGAGAATCGAACTGCTTCCTTCTCCGTGAATCGCTCTGCTCCTCGATTACGAATAGACATCCTTCCGGCAATAATCTTCATTGTGAGTCGGGACTACCCTGACCTCTCTTGAAAAATTCCCTGAAGTTCCAGTAGACAATCATCATGACGTTTTGTAGAAATTTCCGAAGAAATTATTCATATTCAGAGTATGAAATTGTTTCTATGGCTGTTCGATGGTATTCAGCCTTTACTTACGAAACATGGGTGTAGATGGTATTCACCGCATGTTCGCTTATGTGGAATAGCAATTAGCGAAGTTCCATGTCGCTATCTTACTCCATTGAAGTATGTCCCAATTGCAATAAGCCTTCTTAGCCTTCCATTTGCACTTCGGTTGTAGTGTCAGAAGAACAAACTGCCGTATTCAAATGCTCCATTATACTGTATCGTTCTGTAAGCAAGCAATCTGAAGTCTTTCTACTCCACTCGCAGCGTTAGCCTTGCGTTGATTCTGGCTTATACAAAAGTGTTTCTCTAGTGGCGAGATAATCACTTTTGTCAGTCGTATAAAATAGCTAATATCTTTTGAAGTACTCGGTCGAAATTGTTCAGCTTTTCTCTATAATTGCATGTAGTACTGCACAATACAATTATGTTATCGTAGACCGCTAACTGTTTGAAGCTAAACTAATATAAGCTTTCTAAGGTCTGTTTCAACTTCACCTAGTTTGACCTGTATCTCGTTACTATAGTGGCCTCGCCACGCGTTATAAAAACGATTCTTTTCACTTGCTGTTCACTTTGATGTCTCACTATATTGAATATATAAGAAACTGACTTTCACAAATACTTCGATGATCTGAGCATTAGATCTCAGAATGATCAGCGAACGAAAGAGAAGAGAAGAGAAGAGGTTCCTTTCTTCTGCGCAAGCCCTTTTATTACCTTCTCGAGGGGCGTTACCATCCCTTCCAAAGCGTGATACTACGTCATCGCTAGAACTTCCAACTTCGTTAATACATGACGGATTTTCAAAATTCAAAAACTGAAAATAAATTTCATCAAAATTCCAAATCAATGCTTTTACTGCAAATGGATTTCCACAATTCTGCATTCAAAAAGTCATAAAATTACCATAGTTTCAGCAATCTCCGTCTTCCTTTAAACTATCGTTCATTGGTTCATGCCTCTCCTCCAATAGCATAGTTTCTTCCTCAGCAGAATTCCTCGTTTCCTGCGACTGCGTCGTACATCTTGGAACATTCTGGACTAAAATGTTGACGTCACTGAGAATCTCAGCTCAAGTAGCTTGCTGGCATAACATTTACGTCATCCGTGCTTACGTCATGACTACCCACGTCATAACTATGACAGCCATAACTCTAATCATAATTTCAAATATAGCCACCGTGGTCTCTACATAATTCAATTACGGGGGCATTCTCCTCCCACCACGTTTTAAAAACAGTTGCAAATTGTTTTTAAACTCAATGTTACAAGTATCTCAACTCTCTTGAACACGAAATTGAATTATTACTGGCTTACTCTAGGATAATATCTTTTTAAATTTCCAGCATTGAACTTGCCGTAAACGACATTATTCTCATCATCGTAGAGTTCATAACAGTTGTTTCCATAAGCGTTCGTAATCCTAAACGGCCCCAGGAACACTAATCCAAATTTGGGGTAGATTTTCTTGGTCATATCAGCCTTGACAGGTCTGCGTAATAATACAAGATTTCCAACTTGAAAGGGTGTACCAAAACGTTTTCCAGCTACTCTCTTCAATCGTTTCTCTGCTGCTTTCTGGAGTTGTTCCTTTGCCTTGTCAATCCTCTGTTGTCTTCCTATGTCGGGATCTCTCGGTATGTGGTTGAAAAGATTATCCCACGGCCTTTCTCGGTTTCTTCCTAGATGAAGTCGCATTGGCACTTCTCCTGTGCTCTCCTGCACTGTAGAGTTCAGACATTCCTCAATAAGGGGTACAAATCTCACCCAACCAGAATGATCATTAGGACAGAAAATTCGACAGAATTTCGAAAATTCAGCCATATATCTTTCTGAGGAATTCGATTCAGGGTAACGCACGCTTGAAAATAAGTGCTTAATGCCAAGCCTTTCCATATCCGCTGCAAATTCCACGGACGTAAATTACGTTCCATGATCCGACAGTAGATATTCCGGTATACCAGCTTTAGGAAATACAGCATTTTCCAGTCTGCTTACTACGTTCCTCGTGTTAGCTTTCTGCATGGGACTCATTGTAACAAATTTTGAGAAAACATCCACGGTCACCAACAGGTACTGGTTACCCTGGTATCCCTTCGGACAGGGGCCAAATATATCCGTCGCCATAAGTTCGTTTGGCTTAGAAGGAATCATCGCCTTCGGTTTTCCCTTTAATAAAGCAGAAGCATACTTTGCTCTTTGACATTTGTCACAGGATCTAATGACCTTGGCAATGCTGGAACGCATGTTAGTCCAGATAAATCTCTCTTTAAGTGTATTAAGAGTTTTATCTAAACCGGCATGTCCAGTTGCATGATGAGCTACCCACACTAAATTGACAACAAGTTTAGGTGGCACGACTATTCGAAGTTTTGTATGCGCAGGGTCAGCATACTTGCATACAATGTCTCCACTCAAGACAAAATGTCGTGAATTTCTCCGTGTAGTCTCATAGTCAACATCCGTATTGTCCATGTAACCCTTGAGGAACCTGTACATTTTCCTTATTGGAGCGTGTCTCTTCTGTGACACACCGATTCGGGCTAACCTCCTAACGGTTTCTTCATCTTCTTGCTCCAATTGTACATGGTGTATCTGCACATTTTTAATAGGGTTACGTGATAGAGCATCAGCCAGTAAGTTATCTTTCCCAGGCTGGTGGACGATAGTAGCGTTAAACTGTTGGGTGAACAAAGCCCAACGTGTCAATCTATCACTCGACATGTCAGTTTGCAACATAAACTGTAGTGCTTTATGGTCAGTAATAATGATGACCTTATGTCCCAGCAGGATTTTCTTCCAGGCTTGTAAAGCTGTCACAAAAGCTAACGCTTCAAGCTCTGTCGTGAAGTAGTTTTCCTCGTGCTTTTTCAACTTCCGACTAGTGAACGCAATGTAGTGCTTGTTGCCTGCCTCGTCTTTCTGGTATAAGACTGCACTAATGCCTATTCTTGATGCATCAGACTCAATATAGAACACCTTCTCAAAGTCTGGGTACTCCAGTTTCACATTATTTTTGAGCATCTCTTTTGCTTTCTCAAAAGCCTCGTCTGCAGCGGTACTCCATTTCCATCTGTTGTTCTTCTTGAGTAAGTCATACAGAGGAGCCATAATTTCCGAGTATCTTGGACAGTGGCTGCTAATAAATTGGCATGCACCTATAAATTCTCTGACTTGTTTTACCTTAGTTGGCTTTGGAAATCTCGTGATCGCATCTACTTTTTTCATGTTTGGATGATATCCATCTTTATCAATAGTATGCCCCAAGTAATTTATCTCCTTCTTCAAAAATTGACATTTTCCAAAGTTCACCTTTATGTTGGCCTCCCTTAAATTCTCGAACAACTTTCTCAAGTGCACTAAATGTTCTGCGGCGCTGGGTGAAGATACGATTAAATCGTCAATGTAGCAGATTACATTTTCTTTCACTTCGTCAGTGAGTTTACTATCAAGTGCTCGAATAAGTGCTGGTCCACTGTTAACCATTCCAAAAGGCATTCTGGCAAAGACCCATGACGTCTGGTCAAATAGGAATCCAGTGTACTGCATACTATCCTCTTCTAATTGAACTTGATAAAATGAAGACGTCAAGTCAAGAACGCTGAAACAAGCTCTTCCTTTGAATTTCCGAAGCAGATCTCTAATCTTGGGTGGTCTATCATTTTCTGGAAGAATCTTCAAGTTGATGGTCCTGGCATCGAGACAAAGACGTATCTGACCATTACTTTTCTTCACTACTGTGATGGGGTTTATATAAGACGACGCCTGTTTTCTAATAATCCCGTCTACCTCCATTTTTCTGATTAACCCTCGTACTTCTTGATAGTATTTCTCAGGAATGGGGTATATTCTCTTCTGGTAAGGGGTTTCATCTGTCAGTCTTATCTTGTACTTATAATCCTTAATCAATCCAGGCTTTTCATCGAAAATATCTTGGAATTCCTTTATCAGATCCTCAAATTCCCCCTGAATTTCTTCAAATCCTTCAGTTTTTCTACTGGGTATTTCTTCTAAGTTTTCCACTTCATTAATTATTGTATTCAAAATTTCTTCCCTAAGGTCTATATCCAGACTGTTTTTCACGTCCTGTTCTTCTATCTCTTCTGTGATTATGTACCCATCATTAAAGCTAATACTTCTGTTCTTCATGTCAATAATAGCTCCGACCTTCGATATAAAATCGATATCAAAATTGATCTTGCTCACCACAATGAAGATCTGTTCATAATTCCTTCCATTGATCTCAAAGTTCAATAACACTTGAATCTTGCATTTCACTGCCTTATCTTGGAATATCCCTCTCACTTTGACGGTAGAAACAGGTAGAACTGTCATGTTCTCTCCTCTTAGCAGACTTTGATAACATTCCTCTGAAATGATGGAAATAATAGCACCAGTATCCAGCAGGGCTTTGTACTGCTGTCCATCTATCCGTACAGCAATAATCGGTAAGGCACATGGTCTTTCCTCTTTAACAATACCCCTCTCTTCTAGTAAATCTTCATCGGTAACTTCGTATATCTCATTAATCGTAATCAGGTGTGGTGTGGCAATGTATTTACAGGTTCTCACTGACGTTGAGAAATCGGCGTTTTTTTTTTTTGTGTTACCGACCTCAAAATTCTGTTGGCTCGTAGAAGGCCCAGGATCGATTACAACATCCTGCCTTTTCCTTTGATTGTCAGCTTCTTTATCCCTTAATTCTTTTAAGTATTGCTGGCTTTCCTTTTCTCTTTGCTGATATTGCTCAGGTGTCATAACCTGACTTTGAGTATTCTGGTTTCTATTTTGGTTTTGGTTATTCCTATTATAGTTACGATTATACCCATTATTGTTATAATATCTGCCTCTTCCATTATAGTTTCCTCGGTTGTAGTTCCAACCTCTTCTCTGTTGATATGGTCGGTAACCTTGTGATCTATAATTTCTAAACTGATTATTCCTGTGAGGACCTACATTGTCAGTTTTCTCCTCCTCTGGCTTGTCAGTTTGTTGGACTTGGTCCATGTATACCGTATTGATTTCCTTATACTCTTGCCTTTAACCTTTCTGGACTACGTTAGGCATTGGACTTGTGTAGTCTAACCTTCTTAGTAATTCATCCATGCTGGATAAATCTCTGATGTTGGACGAAATTATAAGTCTCCTCACCTCAATTGGCAGCATACGAGAAATCGCATCTATTAGTTGCTCCGTGGACAATGGTGGTTGCAAAAATCTCAAGCGGGACAACTGACTCGTAAAGAAATCAGCGTACCTCGTTGGAAGAGTACCTGAGTATTTTCTTGAATATACCTCCGCTCTTAACGAATTCTGCGCTTCTATGGACCAAAATCGTTTGATTAATGCCTCTGCAAACTCGTCAAAGTTGCTGAATGTATATCTAAAAGCTCTAAACCATTCAAGGGGTCCTCCAATCAGATATCTCTCTACAATCTTCATCTCTCTCTCTCTGGGAATGTGAGCTTCGATGAAATAATCTTTGAGATTCCTTACATACTCTATAGGTGTCAAACTATCAGTGTAACTGAATTTTTGTGGTTTGTCCTCGAAATTCCTAATGACCGTCACGTTCCTTGGATATGAATCCGGATAGTTTTTCCCACTATCTCGATAATTCCACTCAAATTCCATATTCCTCTCGTCATCCTCCTCTCTGAATCTGGATACACGTTCTTCAGGAGTCACGTCTCTTTCTTCTAGATCTAGGTGACATCTTCTGGTATGCTTCCTGTTCAATTCGCAAGCTAAGCCTTCTGTATCCTTATCGGTGATTTCTGTTAAGACTTTCTTGACTATCTCTTCCTTGTAGTTCTCCATTAAACTAGCCTCTCCTAACTTCAAATTTTTCAGTTTACTCGTCGTTTCATTTACATCCGAGACAACTTTATGAATTTGATCCTCTAATGTAGATTTTAAAGTTTGCATATCCTGATCTAGTTGTGTTCTATCGTCAATTTGTTTTTCGGATAGCGAATTTATCCTGACGCTTAAATCTTTTCTAATCTGTACTACCTCATTATTAATTTCTATCTGCGTACTGGCAAGTTTTCTTTCAATCCTTTCCTGAATTTGGGTTACATGTTCCCCACTTGACTTATTCCACTCGTCTTTCCATACCGCTACGTTTGCTGTTAACATCTCGGCTATGTCTACTTCGATATCCTCTTTTAATACTCTATTGTGGTCTAATACATGTGTTCTCATGACCTCTACGTCATACTTCAACTCTGCTAAAGACGTTGTTGTTCTAACCGATTCATCGACTAACCTAGTCGTTAATGCAGTTATATTACGCGTACAAAGAGTTTTTGAGTTTTCGATTTCTTCCCTGACTTTATTGACATCAGTTTGGACTTTAGTGATGTCTACGAAAACTGTGTTGACCTCTACCTGAATCTTAGTTACATCACTTTTCACCTCAGTTATATCCGCATGAATGTTGTTAATGTCTACCTGAACATTGGATACTTCTGTTCTAGCTTTTTGAATTTCTTTCTGGACTTCCTCGACCTTGTCTTGGACAGTCGCTACATCGTTTTTGACAACAACTACTTCGGCTCTAGCACAAGAAATATCCCCTCGGACATTAGCTACATCTAGATTTAACATTGTAAGGTCCCTCTGTACCTTAGACACATCATTTTTAACATCATCAACACTTTTATGCACAATAGATACATCTTTATGGACATTAGACACGTCTGTACGCATGTCCGTTACAGTATTCTCAATTCCTAGGGTATTAATCTGTAAACGCGACATATTATCCTCCAAATTAGCAGCACTAGTTTGGATACCCTTCAAACTTTCACCCATGCTAGCTTTCAAATTACTAGCATTCTCCTCCATTCTTGCACTTAAATTAGCAGACAAATTACTAACATTCTCCTCCATTCGACTATTATTCTCCTCCATTCTTGCATTCAAATTAGCATTTTCCTCCATCATCTGCTTCATGTTAGCAGACATCTCCTCTAACATTTTCTTCAAACTTTCATCTGCCATTACAATATTATTATTCAAAATGGATTGCTGTAGGGACATACATCAAAAGAGCAAAATAACAACGTTTGAGCAACACTTTTCACCATATATATATTTGATCAATTTTCTGTCTTAAATCTAACTTATAACTACCTTATAATTAATATTCGAAGATACTTCATGTTGAAACAAACTCAAGCACATGTTCAAATTTCTCTGGCTCATTTTAAAATATCCTAACACAAATAATTTACATTTACAATCCAAATAATTAATTTTATCTTTAATATGACTGAAATGTCATAAGCCGGTCAAATAAAATAAGATTCCAGATTATAGGCGATTTTTCTAAGTTTCCTGCCCATTTAACCTTTCTCAACTTGTATAAGATCTGATCTTTTCTGAGTGTAATTTTCCTAATACAATACAACATTTAATTCCTATATAATCACACTCTTAAATACTACAATTGGCCTAGACATCTAACAAAGAATCAACCTCTTTATTTGAGTCTAATCGAACCTCACGTTTTAGGTTTGTCAATCTTTCTAGTGTTCAACCTGGTAATCCAGTTTTGTCGAATTCGTCCCACATATTAGGGTCAATCTTACTGTTGACTCAGCCCCACGCTCTTGGATCGCCAATCTTTCTGTCGCCGTTTACCTGGATAGTAGGCTGTCAGATATCCGCCCCCTCAATCGGATTGCCAATTATCAATCGCACCGGCACAGTTACATCAATGAAAATGGCACTGACAGATACTATCGAGATAAGAGCACAGAAATTCACAGGAAATCATTGTGGAACACACCAAAATAGACGGGGGTGCATACTTACCGTTACTTACCTCTTAATTATCTCGGGGTTTGAGTTGACAACAGGATCACTAAAAGTCTGTTCACACAATAATCTCCGCCATGACATTTAAAAATGAACCAGAAACGAAGACGAGAACTTTGAACTGTACAAAAGCTTTATTTCTAATAAAGGGTCTGATTTTCCTAACACAACAAAATATACGTGGCTATCAGTAGCCCAAGTCAATCTGACTACGTCCTCCAGTAGGACTTGCAAAAATAATATACAACATGATATTAAACATTTTAGCTCCCAAGAGCTCCAAATACCGTAATATTCATAACACTATTGGATTGGAAAAGGACGTCAGGGTGTGACATATATAGCAATTGTTTCCTTTTAATAAACAAGAGAATGATATTTATAGTCGCAAGGCCGGAGTGTACGACCTCACTCCCTGAAAAACATATGTTGACACAGCTGCGGGCTAACTTCCAGCCTGACGCATACTGGTCAAATGCGCTCCCTTCTCACACGCTATGTTACGTAAGAATCCAGCCTGCACTCTCAAGCTTTTAAATGTCTTACAAGACAACTCACATTATATTTACGCAAATCTTTCAAGTACTTTGATCACATCCTAATGGATCATTACATAAATTTCTTAAACTTGTTAACTTCAATCCCAATGTTTAATTAGCTCTTAAATGTTTATAACAAAATCACATAAATTATTTATAACAATTAGAAATTGTTTATAATATTTGTCAAAGACAATAAAAATATTATAAGCACGCCTTTTACATCACTCTCGTTTCACATTATTTTCAAAAATATTTACAGCAATTATTTACAATATTAACATTTAAATTGTTTAAATTAATAATTTAATAAATACATTAGCCACATGTTCATTCGGTTGGTAATTTTATAATCCTGTTTAATATAATCGACCAATGAAGGTTAGTTATACATGTTAATGTCACAATCCGGTTTTAATAAAGTTCTTAATAATGATTTGTGACGGCAACCTTCATTCAACATCTTGTCTCAAATTCTTTCAAAACTCGTGTTAATTATAACAGTAAATCACTTGATTAATTTTCAACGAACTATAACAATCTTACTCCAGCGGAGAATCCTTCGCTAACAAGTTAATGCACAATCTGCACTAAACATATGCCCAAAATCATCATATATCAATCTATATGGCATTTACAACTTTCACATCACTTACAAAACTTCCACAAATAATTCTTTAACATTTATTCCTGTGGGAACTTCCTTCATATTCAAGGGCATTATATTTCAGCGACTTTCAACACGCGCTGCACTAGCGATTATACATTCATAGTTCCACTTAAAAATTTTATAATCATAATTTGTTTCAAAACTGTTTTTCTATTTAACCTTCGTAGATTTCATTCATGAACTGAAATGAAGTCAAAACTTGCCAATCACAATCAAATTTAATAGTGAATACGCTTATATACGCCTATCTGGTCTATCAAAATTTAAGATTAACATCTTAAAAGAAATTGTAGTATGAAAATACTATCTTCAAATAAAGTGCGACTAAACTGCAAAGTAGTCGAATAGAATCCAATTAGACTGGGGAATGCAAACATCGTTATATAATTCTCTAATTGAGAAAAAACTCCTAACAAAAGTACTTGACTTTAATGCATTCAATAATTCATTATTAACATTACTCTTTCACAAAATTGTCTATGATGCAATGTTCATTCATAACTGACGATAAATGTCTGTGTTGCAATCAATACAAATCACGACTAGTATTTCCAAGATCGTCGATAACGTAAGATTTTAACGCTCTAAAATCATTTAAATGTTCTTCCTTCTTGATGATGACAGAAAATTGTTCAAAGTAATTAAACTGGGGTTGAATTACTTTAATAAAATGACACGCTGTCTGAATTTAAATCTGCCATAAAAATCATTAACTTACAGTCAAATCGTGACTACAAAAAAAAATAATTACTGAAAAATCTAAATATCAGTCTCAACTGATTCAAAATCGTTAACTATGCCCATGACATAACAATGTCTTAATAAATCGTCGAAAAATGCAAAACTCATCAAGGTGAACTGAGAATAAGAATCTCAACAAGAAAATAAGGCAAAATACATGAGGATAAAAATATGGGAAAAATGGTTGCTCAAACATTACTAGGTTACTCAAATACAATAAACGTTCACGACTACCTTATCTGCCGATTGACGTTCCAGAGGAAAATTCCCCAAAGAAGACTGCTGATGGATCCATTTCACCACGTTAAAGCTGAGCTCCATCCTCGAAATAGGAAGTAGCACCCTCGGAGAATCGAACTGCTTCCTTCTCCGTGAATCGCTCTGCTCCTCGAATACGAATAGACATCCTTCCGGCAATAATCTTCATTGTGAGTCGGGACTACCCTGACCTCTCTTGAAAAATTCCCTGAAGTTCCAGTAGACAATCATCATGACGTTTTGTAGAAATTTCCGAAGAAATTATTCATATTCAGAGTATGAAATTGTTTCTATGGCTGTTCGATGGTATTCAGCCTTTACTTACGAAACATGGGTGTAGATGGTATTCACCGCATGTTCGCTTATGTGGAATAGCAATTAGCGAAGTTCCATGTCGCTATCTTACTCCATTGAAGTATGTCCCAATTGCAATAAGCCTTCTTAGCCTTCCATTTGCACTTCGGTTGTAGTGTCAGAAGAACAAACTGCCGTATTCAAATGCTCCATTATACTGTATCGTTCTGTAAGCAAGCAATCTGAAGTCTTTCTACTCCACTCGCAGCGTTAGCCTTGCGTTGATTCTGGCTTATACAAAAGTGTTTCTCTAGTGGCGAGATAATCACTTTTGTCAGTCGTATAAAATAGCTAATATCTTTTGAAGTACTCGGTCGAAATTGTTCAGCTTTTCTCTATAATTGCATGTAGTACTGCACAATACAATTATGTTATCGTAGACCGCTAACTGTTTGAAGCTAAACTAATATAAGCTTTCTAAGGTCTGTTTCAACTTCACCTAGTTTGACCTGTATCTCGTTACTATAGTGGCCTCGCCACGCGTTATAAAAACGATTCTTTTCACTTGCTGTTCACTTTGATGTCTCACTATATTGAATATATAAGAAACTGACTTTCACAAATACTTCGATGATCTGAGCATTAGATCTCAGAATGATCAGCGAACGAAAGAGAAGAGAAGAGAAGAGGTTCCTTTCTTCTGCGCAAGCCCTTTTATTACCTTCTCGAGGGGCGTTACCATCCCTTCCAAAGCGTGATACTACGTCATCGCTAGAACTTCCAACTTCGTTAATACATGACGGATTTTCAAAATTCAAAAACTGAAAATAAATTTCATCAAAATTCCAAATCAATGCTTTTACTGCAAATGGATTTCCACAATTCTGCATTCAAAAAGTCATAAAATTACCATAGTTTCAGCAATCTCCGTCTTCCTTTAAACTATCGTTCATTGGTTCATGCCTCTCCTCCAATAGCATAGTTTCTTCCTCAGCAGAATTCCTCGTTTCCTGCGACTGCGTCGTACATCTTGGAACATTCTGGACTAAAATGTTGACGTCACTGAGAATCTCAGCTCAAGTAGCTTGCTGGCATAACATTTACGTCATCCGTGCTTACGTCATGACTACCCACGTCATAACTATGACAGCCATAACTCTAATCATAATTTCAAATATAGCCACCGTGGTCTCTACATAATTCAATTACGGGGGCAGTACCATCCCGGCATTTAACCGAAGACGAAGTGGGAAACCACGGAAAAACCACTTCGAGAATAGCTGAGGTGGGAATCGAAACCCTCTACACATTTGGACCACCTGAGGCTGAGTAGACCCTATTCCAGTCCTCATACCAATTTTAGAATTTCGTGGCAGAGCCGGGAATCGAACCCACAACCCCACGGATGGCAGCTAACCATGCTGAACTCTACGCTACGTAGGCGACATAATAATAATAATAATAATAATAATAATAACTTAATAACTCTGTAGAAGACACGCAAATAAACTCAAGGATGGCTGAGAAGAAAGCGCCCCTTGTCTGTTGTCTACTTGAGGCTGTCTACACCCCCTTTCAAACCTAATACAAGGCCTTCTGATTCCCAAGGCAGAGCGGGAATCAAATGTGGGACATCTAGACAGGGAGTTGCTAAGCTTAGCCAAACGACGCCATTGGTCTGATTCGTGTCTTAGCACGCGCGGCTGTATATTGGAAACAGGTTACGAAGGAACAATAAATACAGTGTCTCATCTCTTCCATTAGTCAAGAAATGTAAAACGAGGTAAACATATTAAGGTAACAGTTCTGTAAACTTTGAAGCATGAAACAACGATCGGATGATGGATGACTTCTGCTGTCTTGACAGATACTCTTCGAGAATACTCAGCTGAGTGAGAACTTATCAAATAGCTATTCTTGGTCAGCGTAAAGTGGATTTACAATTTTACATATGCTTAGGCTACAAGACTCAAATGAAATCACCGGCTGTAACGGGTCTCGGTAAACTGGTTGTTGATGTTGATTGATTTAGGACAGCTGTGTCAAACTAGCGCTCCACGGGCCACATATTAGATTGTTTAGTTTCGAACCAATACGCAGCCCGTCTACGCATTGCAAATTGTGGTTTGTGCTGCATTGCCTCGATCGTACATTCACCTTAAATAGGAGTTCTCAATCTCATGCGAGCATGTGACGTGGTTGAACGGCGTTCCAAGCGTTGCTCTCAGCGTTGGCGTCTGCTGTCCCTTCACCATGTTTGTAAACACGATCAATTCCCGTGTTTTTTATTTGACAATAACTGCGAAGATTTAAGCTGTTGACCCTAAAAGCGCGGATCGCTCTGAACTAAACATGAAGTTTACTGTACCCCTTAACATAATTCTATCGACCGCAATCGATTTTACCGCAAAACGTCATACCAGAAAATTATTTTTTTTACCGAAAATCGTATTTGCCTATGGTTATACAAGTGATTGGATTTCAACGGTCGAAAATCGTTTTTCTTTAAAAAAAAACCGGGGTTAACAATGACAGCACTAATTATCAGTATGACCAATCCTCTGACGCTAATAGGCTATACCCGGTTCACGTTGTTCCCGATCACCATGTATCATTTATAACTAAGGTTCGGATGTTTATGAAATGTCATATTTTTTCCTTGACTACAATTTCATGAAAAACTGTAATTAAGCAGGAATTCAATGTTCCTGATTCTATTTAGGTGGATTTAATAGAGCATATAAATACATATTTAGGTGATTTTCATAGTTATTGTCATATTTTATCAATATTAATGTTTAAAGGTCATATTTTGGCAATATTTTAAGGGAGGTTTCTGTGCATCGGCGGCGCTGAAAATGTCAACACTTGCCAATTGTTGCAGACTATCAGAAAATATTTACTGTAACTAAACTTGGTAGTATATTAATCTTAGGACATTTTGTTTCTCTTTCACAGGAAATGTGATTTGTGTCGCAGTTTTAACGCGAGAAAAGGTGAAGAATATGCTGCTTTTCGCGAGTCTCTAGAAATATTCTGCGTTAAAAAATGTGAGGAAAACATTGTTATCGTAGCCATATTCATGAAATCAGCGTAGATTTTAACATATTTTTAAAGGTTTGAATGTAGAATTAATGATAAAAATAAGTAGTTCCGTGAAGAACTATACGGCCTATTTTCATATATCCTACTCAAGTTAATTGCCCCTATAAACATACAAAATTTCAGTTTGATTCCTATCATAGATAAATAGGAATTGAGTACTGTCTAAATATTTTGGATGGCCGCTGTGTTGGATTTTTATATATGTCGGCCATCGGCTTATGAACTATTAGATGGTGATTTTTGCGTAGGTTCATTATTAAAAAGTTCACTTCGTTCACATGATTAATACACAAGAAATAAAAACTTAATTTTTAAATTTCGCACAGCCGCCATCTTGAGGTTATGTGAATAATTGAACTAAATTTGATACCAGTGCATTACAATGTGTATAAACATTTACTGTACCATATTTCACTGCGCTCAAATGGTTAAATCGCGAGAAAAGTCTATAAAAATAATGCTTCACCTTCGCTTGGCCACCATGTTAGTTTTGTATTTTACAGGACTTTGGAAGTCTCATAGCTGAACTTTTAGTAGTACCCTTCATTACCGCACACAATTTCAGGGTGATATCCGTAATAGTTTCGAAGATATAGAATGCCGGTGAATTTTTTCGCACAGCCGCCATCTTGATGTTAAGAGAACAATTGAACTAAATTAGATGCCAATGCAATACAATGTGTAAGTAAATTTTCTGTACCAAGTTTCATTGTGATTGAATGGTTAAATCGCGAGAAAAGTCTATTTCAAAGTTTCAACTTCGCTTGGCCACCTTGTTCGTTTTGTAGTTAACAGGTTTTTGAAAGTCTCATAGATAAACTTCTAGTAGTGCCCTTTATTACCGTACATAATTTCAGGGTGATATCAGTAATAGTGTCGGAGATATAGATTGCCGGTGAAATATTTTGGACAGCCACCATGTTAGATTGGTGAGACGTAATAAAATTAGAAGGACACGGTCGGGCTCGGCCAAAATAGTACTATGACCTTACCGAGTTTCATTGAAGTCGCTCCAGCCGTTTAGAAGGTATTAGGGGGAAACACACACACAAACAAACACACACGCATACGCTCACACACACACACACACACGCGCACACACACACACGGACAAAAGGTGATCTCATAAACTTTTTTTTCATGAAAATAGGCTAATTACATTACATCATTAAGACCCTTTTTTAGAAAGCATGTACATATGTTAAGTCACATTGTACCTTTCTTGGATCATATTTCAGTATTCTTAGGAGACATTTGCCTGCATATTTTCTCGTTTCTTTTGGTCGTAAACATCTAAACTTTATTTATAACGCTTCACTGTTGGCAGACCCTCAGTCCAGAATCATATCCATGTTAAAACTGCTAGCGCCTGGAATCCAACCTCCGATCTCCGAGTTCTCGGCTACGCTGGAGTATTCTTCATTGGAGGAGTATGTTGTTGTCAATACCAGAGGATGTAGATGAGTTTCCTCGGCTATGTTCTCAAAGCCCACAGTAACCAAGGCCGGTAGTAGCGGGCGCGGACAGCCAGCCTGCTCACTATTTTTGTTTCCAGTTGCATTTTTCAGAGAAGACCGAGGCAGGGTGTGACGTAGTTAGAGGCCTATAAATTATTCAACTGTCTTGCTTCAGGAGGCCAAGTTACATTGTGCCGGGGGTTGAAGAATAAACAAAGGCAAGGCGGGCGGGTGGAAACAAAAGGTGTCAAACATATGCGGCACGGCCACCAGTGAAAAAGAGGACAGGGACATTGTTTCACACTCGCGTTTCTTTTGATTTTCGCTCATAAAAGGAAGTGGAAGATTGCGCAGCAATTGTAAAACTTGGCGTGTGTGTGATTTTGAGAACTTAATATACGATATACACTACACACTCAATATTCAGAAACTAGTCAATTTCAGATTGAATAGCTTAATCAATATTCCAGAAATTATAATTTTAAACAAAAATGCATCTATCTATATATTTAAAACACCAAGGTGATTTTAGTTACCTCGAGACTGAGAGAACGACAGAACCAATTTACTTCGTAGAGCACTCTGACGAAAGCCTGTAGATTTACAGAGTGTCTTTAAAATAAACAAATATATTACAGAATATTTTTAAATTAATAAACAAAATTGCAGAATTCTTGCCACTCACCCATACGCACAATCGCCTGGGCTATTGACAGAGACATGGTGGTATGAAGTCCACCGCGTTTTAATTTCATAGTTATGTATAACAACTATAAAGGAGGTGAACATTGTTTATGATATTTCTATGATATATACTGAAATAGAATTATAAAAGACGGGAAACGTTGAAGAACCTAAACTGACATTTGAGTGTGTATGTTATTTAAGTACCTTAATTTGCGTTGTATGATCAGTGAGTTGGTAGCTCAGTCGGTAGCGTTCAAGACTCTGAATTTATGTATTGCGGAATGGAAGGAGTTCGAATCCCTCTTCCGTCATGTTTTACTTAGGCCTACTTCCTTATTCTTCGTTCTTGCTAACTCTATTACATTGTCAATACTTATTTCACTTATAGCATTCCCGTAAACTAAGGAATTCTACGTTGCTATATACATTTAAAACAGTAAGGTAATTTCATTGAAACGCTTTATAAGTTCCAACATTCGACCCTCACGCATGCCTACAATCGCCTTGGCTCATGACAGAGACATGGCGGTTAGAAGTCCACCGCGTTTTAATTTCATAGTTATTTATTAGAATTATAAACGAGGGGAACATTGTTTATAATGTTTTCACGATATATACTGGAATAGAATTATAAAAGACGGGAAACGTTGAAGAACCTAAACTGACTGTTGAGTGTGCATGTAATTTAAGTAGCTTAATTTGCATTGGTACGGCAATGAGTCGGTTGCTCAGTCGGTAGTGTTGAAGATTCTGAAAATAAGCATCGCGTAATGGAAAGAGTTCGAATCCTTCTTCCGTCATGTTTTTTTATTTCCGTATTCTTATTTTTTGCTAATGCTACTGTATTACATTGTCAATACATATTTCACTTTTAGCATTCCCGTAAACTAAGGAACTCTCATTTAAATCTATATAGGCCTATTTAAAACACAAGGCGTTTTCTTTTGTAAATCGCCAACAACTCCTCACTGGACCAATTTTTATGAAGTGTGACTTTGATGAAAGGTAGGGGAAGGGTGGGCATAGTGGCCACGCTAACGGGAAAACATTGTTTTCAATAAGTTAAAATTGTTAAAAACTAATAAAAATTGGCCATACTATAGTTTATTTAGTTATGTATCTTTAAACAAATCATTTTAGCTATATCTTAGTTACTTTTTGAAGAAAAAAAAGTTTTTTCAAACCTCTACCAAATGGCCACTTTGCCCTATGGGGTAGGGCAAAATGGCCACTAGATGGCCCTTATACCCGTTGTTACAAATAACCCTGCAAATGCATTTAACAAAAATTTATGAGCATATGTTTTACAAATCAAAGTATTGTTATAAATCTCCACACATATTTTAGGGCCAGAAAATTTTATAAAACTAATTTTCAATTTTTTATTGAGTACAATAAAAAATACAAAAGTTGAAATGGTTCAAAACATTTTATGGATATTGTGTTTAGCCTATTTTTTTTAATTGCACATTTCACATATGATTCATTGTCCTCCTCATCACACCCAGCACAATCCTCGTGTACCCATATCAGGCAAATAGAGCATCTGATCCACCCTTCATTGCTTTTGGACTTTGAATATAAGTCCTGGCAGTGAGGGTAATTTGTATCACTCTCGTCACTATCTGAGTTACTATCCCCTTTAGTGAACAAAGCACGTTTTGCCACTTTTGATTTCCTTTTCTCCTGAATACCTTTATTCTTCATCACCTCTTTATCACCTCAACCCAGCGGGGCTCTATCCTGGAACCATCAGCATGTCACGATTCCGAAGGCCGGCGCTTAACCGATTGAGCTACCACCCTGCTCATTCAAGGAGATGTTTAAAACGTTCAATAAGTATCCCATTTAAAAGCACAAACTTTGCTTAGTCCAGGCTTCATATAAATATTTTACTAAAAAATATAATATGTAGTGTCGGGCAAAGTGGTCATGACCGTGGCCACTTTGCCCCTTTTTACGCCATTATGTAAATGTGACTCTGCAGGCCCAACCAGGTACACCAGGTCTTACTTTCAAAGATGAATTTGAAGTTTAAATCACACTTGTTTCAGGTATGACAGTGATCAATACATACTAGAATCATATATCTAGTTATAATAGTTAATGCAGTACGCTTACCTTACATCAGCAACTTGAAAAACAACAAAATTGATGACAATTTCTAAACGTGTAATCTGATCAGCTTCAAGGCTCAACACATCACTAATGGCAGTCTAGTGGAGTAGTTGACGCGTTTGCAGCCAGGTAGCAGCACTGTACAGTAGAAAAATAGCCCGTGGCAACTATGCCCGCCGTGGCCACTATGCCCACCCTTCCCCTACCTATATGTATTATGTGCAATCACTATTATTTTCTTTAATTCAACAATTATTAGTATTTTATTTCATGAAATTAACTTGCACATAATGCTATTCGCCCATATACGACAATTATGCATTCTATCTACAATCCGCCAGCGACTTTTACCCGGCCGATTTTCATGCTGTTTGCTTTAAATTAAAGATACATATTTCTACATTCCTCATCAATACGTTTTATTTCCGTTTTACTATTGCGTTACAGCATGTGATCAAAAGAGCTAATTTAACTGTTGCCGTTTGAATATCTGCAATCAGTTCCAGTAACTGACAACACATGGCAGTACCTCGCCCATATAGTTCCAGTAACTGACAATTGCATAGCACAATTGCATCGGTTTATTTAAAACACAAGACATGGCGCGTTTTCATGTGATAGTTATTTATGAGAATTATAAAGGAGGGGAATATTTTCTATGATGTTTCCACGATATGTATACTGGAATAGGGTTATAAGAGAAGGGAAATGTTGAAGAACATTAACTGACAGTTGAATGAGTATGTTGTTTATGTACCTTAATATTGCAATTTCTTCCCAATGCTTTGGTGGTCGAGTTGGTAGCGTCCTAGACTAAAAGGTATAATATTATGCATCGTCGATATACTCTTAAATTATTAAAGAAAAAAGTAGTTTCCCCAGGCACTCACGCGTGTCCACAATTTCTTTCGCCGTGAGAGAAACTTGGCAAACATAATTCTTTTGAAGGGCTCCGACATCGTGGTACTCAGCCACGTGTACTTTGGTGTGTCAGTGTAAAATTTTCTATGATAACCTGTGTTATTGTGATGGCTGCATTAATGTGTGTATTTGTAATAAAGGTGGGGAATGGCAAGGAGATGGACGATGCCTTACGTTAGGAACCATCCCGGTATTTGCCTTGAGTGGAAGTGGGAAACCACGGAAAACCACATCCAAGATTGTTGGGGTGGGAATCGAACATTCCTCTTCTTAGTTATACCTCAAGAGACTGAGTGTGCCCGTTTTTTGCCCTCAGACCAGAATTAAATTTCCTGGCAGAGCAGATGATGAAACCCGGGTCTCCGGGGCGATAGCCAAGAATGGGTGGGCTTCCATGTGTTAATACGATTTTTGACATGGACGGGACATAGATTTCTAAAACTGCCTCCAATAGGGTGACTGCCGAAGTGAGTATTGAGTATAGGCGTGTGCTCATTCCAGTAGTTGGCGAAGTGACTATGTTTCCCTGCAAAATGTACTGCCATAACCTATAACAGGTGATGGAAATTGCTTATTTAGGGCAGTTTCGTACTGTTTATATCATAATGAAGAACGTCATTCTGAGCTGCGTTCTCAAACTATTGCAAAAAAATTCGCTGGCAGGAACAATTATCAGGCGATCAGTCTCATCGCATTCTCCTCAGCAACCAACTTGAGTATGAATGTCTCCGGACGGTGAGTACACTGGTCATGTTGAACTTCATTGTATAAGACAATATTGTTTAAAGATAATTTGTTTAGAGTACTGAGTCTTACTACGCTGTTGATTTCGGCAATAGAAGTATTATTTGCCATTTAATATTTAGCGGCTCCGTTGATGCAGGACTTTATAGTGTTATCGAATAATAGGAAGGCACTTTTAAAATCCAATATAAATAGGCCATTTCAGAAACAATTCCATATATATTGCAGTGCAGTGTAAGGTCCTTGACGATCAAATGTAAACATTGTTCTACACACATCAAAAAAAGTTTTGCATCACCTCGGTTCCAAGAGTTCCGGAACCTTTAAATACAAAGGGAATAGAGATCAACACAAACAACATTTCAGCTCGTTTTATTGCTCATGAGACCCACACATTGCATGTTGTACCATCATACAGCTAGACTTTCAGCATTTGTGGTCCAGATTGCAGTACACACCACTACCTCTAATACCCAGTAGCACGTCCTCTTGCATTGATGCATGCCTGTATTCGTCGTGGCATACTATCCACAAGTTCATCAAGACACTGTTGGTCCAAATTGTCCCACTCCTCAACGACAATTCGGCGTAAATCTCTCAGACTGGTTGGTGGGTCAAGACGTCCATAAACAGCCCTTTTCAACATATCCCAGGCATGTTCGATAGGGTTCATGTCTGGCGAACATGCTGGCCACTGTAGTCGAGCGATGTCGTTATCTTGAAGGAACGCATTCACAAGATGTGCACGATGAGGTCGAGAATTGTCGTCCATGAAGACAAATGCCTCTCCAATATTCTGCCGATATGGGTGCACTATGGGTCGGAGGATGTCATTCAGGTATCGTAAAGCCGTTTCGGAGCCTTCCATGACCACCAGTGGCGTACGTCGGCCCCACATAATGCCACCCCAAAACATCAGGGAACCACCACCTTGCTGCACTCGCTGGACAGTGTGTCTAAGACGTTCAGCCTGACCAGGGTGCCTCCAAACACGTCTCCGACGATTGTCTGGTTGAAGGCATATGCGACACTCATCGGTGAAGAGAACGTGATGCCAATTCTGTGGGGTCCATTCAGCATGTTGTTGGGCCCATCTGTACCGCGCTGCATGGTGTCGGGGTTGCAAAGCTGGACCTCGCCATGGACGTCGGGAGTGAAGTTGCGCATCATGCAGCCTATTGCGCACAGTTTGAGTTGAAACACGACGTCCTGTGGCTGAACGAAACGCATTATTCAACATGGTGGCATTGCTGTCAGGGTTCCTCCGAGCGGCAATCCGTAAGTAGCGGTCATCCACTACAGTAGTAGCCCTTGGGCGGCCTGAGCGAGGCCTGTCATCGACAGTTCCTGTATCTCTGTACCTCCTCCATGTCCGAACAACATCGCTTTGGTTCACTCTGAGACGCCTGGAAACTTCCCTTGTTGAGAGCCCTTCTTGACACAAAGTAACAATGCGGACGCGATCGAACTGCGGTATTGACCTTCTAGGCATGGTAGAACTACAGACAACATGAGCAGCGTACCTTCGTCCTGGTGGAATGACTGGAACTGATCGGCTGTCGTACCCCCTCCGTCTAATAGGCCCTGCTCATGCATGGTTGTTTACATCTTTGAGCAGTTTTAGTGACATCTATGAACAGTCAAAGGGACTGTATCTTTGATACAATATACACAGTCAACGTCTATATGCCGGAGATCTGGGAACCGAGGTGATGCAAAACTTTTTTTGATGTGTGTACATTGTATTTCTCTTGCGTAAAATCTATGCGTGGTTATTTTGGCCTTTAATGTTGTGATGGTAAAATTGATCTGCTGGAATATAAAATATTTGACTGGCTGCAACAATGTAATGATATTAATATAAAAGTCATTGAACTTATATCCAGTAGTTCAAACACATACATCAGCGTTAACAGATGGGATACTGAAGATGAAAGCCTGCTACTTCATTTCCCTACCATAGAATTCTTCAATTCCTTGGAATTAAGTGATTCGCCTCCACATACTCCGAACGTTTGAGCCATAGTTAAGCTCCTTAGAAATCTGAAAGTTTCCGAAGTACTCCTATATGGAAACATATTAATTGTAAGAAATATGTAAGAAATTGCTAGGATTCTGATATAATAGGCGCATTACTATTAGGTAGAGAGCTCAAATCCTATGACTTGATTTAACACCTTCCTATAAAACACTTACAGGTACAGTACATTTTATTTTTATAGGCAACAATTTCCTATTCGCTCGGTATACTTTATCACAATCAATAAAGCTCAAGGAGAAACTCTGAAACGTATTGGTCTATTTACCTCATCATGATTTCAGTCATGACCAGCATTATGTTGCAATGTTGAGATCTTTTGACGCCCTTAAAGTTGCAATAGAATGTACCGTAACTTAGCCTATATAAGAATATTTTTTCCAATGTCCGTCATGTTTCAACTAGTTACTTGTAATTTTGAATATTATTAGCTCACATTTTAATGATTAGAAAACCAGTAATTCACTAATTTTTAAAAATGATGATTTATTGTTGTAGACAGTTTTGAAAACCAGTTGCCTTATTGGCAGTTGATATTTCAGCTTTTCAATCGGTGAACACATTATAACTTATATCCAATTACTGGGATATGAAAAAAAAACTTAGTCTATGTATATATCAGTGATAATGATAAGATACAGAGGTGGGGAAATTATTATACTGAAATAATAAATTTAAAACAGTAGCAATTTCTTATTCAAAATCATTTTATTTTAAAAGGTTCATTCTGGTTCCGTATTTATAAACTAATTGAGTAATAAATAGGTTAGAAGTTCCGCCTAATCAATACTTTTTATAAATATGATGACTGTGTGGTCATTGGTGGGACATGTTTCGAGGCCTAATTGTTTTTGGCCCCTTCATCAGCCGATATGAATAAATAAATTTCAAAGACACAAAAAAGTGTAGCGTAATACACTAAAAAGTCCCTTGTTATACCTTATATGGTGCACCTTAAAGAAGGATGGAAAATTGAATGCCCAAAACAACACAATATGATATGGAAAACGAGAAGTTCCGTGACGAACTAAAGAGCCTACTTTTCTTAGAATTTAAGTTTCATGCCAATGATTAATCTAGGCTATATTGATCAATCTAGAATAATGACGAAATAAGGTTTGAAATATCTAAATTTCTAAATAGTTCGAAATACTGTATAGCTGGCATAATGCAGCCTGAATATAATTTTAGTTTCATTTCTTAGGGTACAGAATACAAAATTTGGTTGAAGTCCAATGGATAGCATGGACGTTACATGCAGTTAAACATTGGATCTAACAGCGTGCGAAAAATCATCTTGGCAACTACACACATCAAAAAAAGTTTTGCATCACCTCGGTTCCAAGAGTTCCGGAACCGTTAAATACAAAGGGAATAGAGATCAACACAAACAACATTTCAGCTCGTTTTATTGCTCATGAGACCCACACATTGCATGTTGTACCATCATACAGCTAGACTTTCAGCATTTGTGGTTCAGATTGCAGTACACACCACTACCTCTAATACCCAGTAGCACGTCCTCTTGCATTGATGCATGCCTGTATTCGCCGTGGCATACTATCCACAAGTTCATCAAGACACTGTTGGTCCAAATTGTCCCACTCCTCAACGACAATTCGGCGTAAATCTCTCAGAGTGGTTGGTGGGTCAAGACGTCCATAAACAGCCCTTTTCAACATATCCCAGGCATGTTCGATAGGGTTCATGTCTGGCGAACATGCTGGCCACTGTAGTCGAGCGATGTCGTTATCTTGAAGGAACGCATTCACAAGATGTGCACGATGAGGTCGAGAATTGTCGTCCATGAAGACAAATGCCTCTCCAATATTCTGCCGATATGGTTGCACTATGGGTCGGAGGATGTCATTCAGGTATCGTAAAGCCGTTTCGGAGCCTTCCATGACCACCAGTGGCGTACGTCGGCCCCACATAATGCCACCCCAAAACATCAGGGAACCACCACCTTGCTGCACTCGCTGGACAGTGTGTCTAAGACGTTCAGCCTGACCAGGGTGCCTCCAAACACGTCTCCGACGATTGTCTGGTTGAAGGCATATGCGACACTCATCGGTGAAGAGAACGTGATGCCAATTCCGTGGGGTCCATTCAGCATGTTGTTGGGCCCATCTGTACCGCGCTGCATGGTGTCGGGGTTGCAAAGCTGGACCTCGCCATGGACGTCGGGAGTGAAGTTGCGCATCATGCAGCCTATTGCGCACAGTTTGAGTTGAAACACGACGTCCTGTGGCTGAACGAAACGCATTATTCAACATGGTGGCATTGCTGTCAGGGTTCCTCCGAGCGGCAATCCGTAAGTAGCGGTCATCCACTACAGTAGTAGCCCTTGGGCGGCCTGAGCGAGGCCTGTCATCGACAGTTCCTGTATCACTGTACCTCCTCCATGTCCGAACAACATCGCTTTGGTTCACTCTGAGACGCCTGGAAACTTCCCTTGTTGAGAGCCCTTCTTGACACAAAGTAAAAATGCGGACGCGATCGAACTGCGGTATTGACCTTCTAGGCATGGTAGAACTACAGACAACATGAGCAGCGTACCTTCGTCCTGGTGGAATGACTGGAACTGATCGGCTGTCGTACCCCCTCCGTCTAATAGGCCCTGCTCATGCATGGTTGTTTACATCTTTGAGCAGTTTTAGTGACATCTATGAACAGTCAAAGGGACTGTATCTTGGATACAATATACACAGTCAACGTCTATATGCCGGAGATCTGGGAACCGAGGTGATGCAAAACTTTTTTTGATGTGTGTATGTCTTGTATGTATTGGTCACAAATAATCTGAAATAATATGATCTGTTGTTGTGGCAATTTTGAATGAAATCCATTAGTTAGTATAGGAGTTACATGCATTTTAAAATTGGACCTAACAGCAGGCTTAGAATCATGTTGGCAGCACTGACGTATATTAGTTACTCCAAATTAATCAGGTACTATACGTGCGCAAAGTTTAGAGCTATTGGCTTGCATACTTTCTGATATATTGATGTTAGGGTAACAACAATAGAGACAGCATTTGTTAACAGTTGGCAGCCGTGGTTGCTCTTAAGAATACGCATAGTCATATCTGTTATGGTACACATAGCACATACGAAATTTGGTTGAAATCCAAATGATAGAATAGAAGTTACATGTATTTAAAGTTGGACCTCTCAGCAGGCTTAGAATAATGTTGGTAGCACTGACGCATATAAGTTACTCCAACTTAATATAGAATGTCAGGTACTATACGTGTGCATAGTTTAAAGCTGACGGCTTGCATACCTTCTGTTACATTGGTATTTGTATAAAATAAATTGAGAAATTGAAAGAAATTGGCAGCCCTGGTGGCTCTTAAGAATACGCTCAGTTATATCTGTTTGTATACACATGGCACATACGAAATTTGGTTGAATTCCAATTGATAGTGTAGAAGTTATATGCATTTAAAAATTGGACCTATCAGCAGGCTTATAATTTTTGGCAACACTGCCATGTATGGCCTCCTGGAAATTAAACTGAAATATTATTTAATGAAAAAGGAGGCAAGGTTTCTCCGAAACGTATGGTTATAATCTAAATACACACGGCATTAACCCAAAAAACATGAATTATTTATATAATCCGGGCCGTGAAAGCCTTAATATACACATTATGAAATATTATTATCTATACATGTGCCAATTTTGAAATAGCTCCCATACATACCTTCCAAGATATCAAACATGGAGCTCAAATTTCAATTGCAATTTTTCAGCAGTTGGTAGCACTGACATCATATTAAAATACGGCATTGAGATATTAAGGTACAGATCTTTACTCCTACCAAATTTTGTTTCGATTGCTGCAGCCGTTTAGGAGTTGATAGGAGGGACACACACACAGCCAGACAGAAGGACAGACAGACAGACATGAGGACAGACATTTGCCCGGATCGATCTCATAAGTCTACTTTTTCCTCATTTTTGCAAAATGTGAAAAGTAGTCTAATAACGTGGCACAGGTTTTGAAAACAAACACACGCTTCGCGATGGTCAACAGACGCCAATAAATGTTATGTTTCATTGTTATTGATGAATACAATATCGGGCCTGTTATGGCAGATTAACGATGTAAGAGTACTTCACCTGTATAAATATATTTTCAGGAGGACATTTCTCATCCAGAACCTCCAGAAACGAATTAAAACTTAAATGTGTATATGGAACATGTTCACAACTTTAATTGGAAAATCATTATTGACGGATAATACAATAATTATAATTAACTAAAGTTATAATAAATTTATAATTAATCCCAAACATGCATAATATTTCAGATCGACAACTCACATAACGTCGGCGACATTTGTAGACAGGGATGTCGTCAGTCCGTACCCTTCAACAGCAAATTGAGAACATACCTGGAAAGAAAAGAAAAACAAATGAAACTTCAAACTCGTCATTTATTTGTGACATATTTAAAAATAAATCTCTACATATGTATCTGAGTTTCAAGATGAGTATTCTCGTATGAGTTTCTAGGTGCGCATTTCCTTACGGGAGAAGGAAGGTATCATTATCCGCCCTTGACATGCATCCTCACTTGGAGACTTTACATTCTGTTATATGCACCACCATACATACCCTCATACAGCTGTCAATTTGATCTCTAAATCGTCTATATTCCTCGAACTGCAGTAACCACTCGAACGTGTAAAGGGAAATGAATGGCTACCGGTTAATTTTGAGTGTTTTCAACCTCAATTGCATTTTGAAAGGATTGACAATCTAAATTGCCTTTTAGTAAGTCTTTCAATACAGGGGATGGGACTTTTGTGAGTAATTTGAATTTCAATTGCATTTTGTATTTTCAACCTAAACCGCTTTTTGCAAGTATATTCAATCTAAATTGCATTTTGTAGGGTGCGTATTTTGCAATTATTTTGATTCTCAATTGCATTTTGTGGGTATTTTGAATCTAAATTACATTTTGTAAGTATTTTCAATCTAAATGCATTTTGTAAGTATTGTCCATCCGATTGAGTAGTTTGAATCTACCATACATTTTGTAAGCATTTTCAATTTCAATTGCATTTTGTAAGTATTTTGAATATTTGGAATCTGAAATGCGCAGTTTTCAATCTAAATTGCATTGTGTATCTTCAATTTCAATTGCATTTTGTAAGTATTTTGAACCTCAATTGCATTTTGTATGTAATTTCAATCTCATTTGCATTTTGTAAGTATTTTGAATTTCACGTGGATTTAGTACGTATTTTGAACTTAACCTACATTTTGTGCGTATTTTTCAATCTATTCCTTTTGTGAGTATTTTCGTTCTAAATTCCTTTTTGTAAGTATTACTGTTCTCCATTTTGCGAGTAGTTTCAATCTGAGTGCCTTTTTGTAAGTATTTTCCTTGTCACTTAATTTTCGTTCTGGTTTCCACTTCATTGACATTTTCGCTATCACCCAGGCCATTAGGGGCCGATAACCTAGATGTTATGCCCCTAAAAACAACAATTATCATCATCATCAAATGATATAGCAGGTATGATGTTATACTAACTTCAAATTTATTTTTCCACTTGAAAATTAGACTACATACTCGAATTTCTAGCATCCTGCCAAGGCGCGTTAGCCGCTTACACTGTCGAGGCTTCCACCAGACCACGATTTATCTTGAGAAGATGCAACAACACTGGGCAAGGATCAGAGCCCAACGTTGAACAGTCCTGGTCTCAAATTGACCCATTCAGAAGGAAAAGAAGCAGAAATCTCTCTCTACATAAAAATGAAAGTTTGTCTGTTTTTTTTCTGAATTTCCAATGAAATTTGTGTTATTTGCGCGTTTCAGACTGTTTTATGACTGTCTTTTTGTGGACAAATTCGAGTCCTTATAACATGAGAACGGTTGGGTGGATCAACGTAAAATTTGATACAGATATCCATCAGAAGCACCACACTAATCATTGATGTAACTCATCTCCTACCCCCTTAAAATACATACTGAAATAGGCGTAGAAGGACGAGATAAAGCTTATTTTCAACCCCTCGATGTGAGAAACAAAACTCGGGGGCCCTAAAAACCACATTTTAAGGCCCTAAAACCAACAGTTTTTGAGATATTCCCAGAAAACTAATTTCATTTAATTATCTAATTAAAGAATGCAAGCTGGTAAGCATGGCAACAAAAACTCAGTGGACCGTCTATTTTTGTAAGACGCAATGCAATTCCATTTATTACATTACTGTGAAGTTTGCAAATTAAGCTGTAAAATTCATCAATACGTATAATGAGCTTAAGGGGGTCAAGGGGTACACTAGAATTTTGTCACGCGATTTTCACGTGCGGGTGTGGTACGGAAGGTCTTTCATATCCCTATCCCTATATTGTATTTATTATATTCTTATTATTATTATTATTATTAGAATTATTATTAGTATGATTATATTTTGGCATACAACGACGAGACAAAGCTCATTATTAGCCCCTCGGTGGCAGAACAAAATTCGATGGTTCCCGAAAACTACATTTTAAGGCTCCAAAACCAACAGTTTCTTAGATATTCCCAGAAAACTAATTTAATTTAATAAACTGATGAAGGAATGTAAGCCGGCAACCATGACAACAGGTTCTCAAGAGAAGACATCCAACGTTCCATCTATTTCTGTAAAAATCAATGCCACTCCACTTATTACATTTCTGTGAAAGTTTGCAAATGGCTATAAGGTTATGACGGAACTAACTTAGACTGTAAAATTCATCAATGCGCATAAGGGGGTCAAGGGGTACCCTAGAATTTTTTCACGTGATTTACACGTCTGATATGTCGTACAGAATTGTATCTCCAAACAGCAACATTATTTTCAAAAAATACTCAATTGAAATAGTATTTTTTTGCGGCTATTAGGAATTTGGGCCATTGGAGGCTAAAAAAAACTGAATATCCATGCACCACAAGCCTTTATAATTTGTTAAAGGTGTCTTCCTGTGGATGTGGACTTTACACAACGGTGAGGGTAAGTCTTTATGTGAGGTGTATTGCGTTTCATCTACGAGGTTTTCAATTTTATTTTCACGTCAGGAAGTACAGGTTAGGTGAATTTAGATTGAGCACATTCTAACTTATTTTTTCGACAAACGGGTTCATCGTAAGGATGATTTTGTTTGAAACTGTGTGGCTGATATATCCATATTCGGACTTCTGGGTGATAAGTTGTAGGTTGGTTGGTTGGTTCCTCAGTTTAGAAGCTGCAACAACGCGTTCACGTAGCCTCGTGTGTGTAGAATCTGTCTGCTAACCGGTGTTAATTGTGATGGCTGTATTAGTGTGTGTTATCTGTATTTCAGGTAAGGACTGCAGATGATCAATTTCCAGTAGTTCCTACTTTTGCTACCAAATGCTACCGTCATCAACAACTAGCTGTGACTTGGCTACTAGATGCCACCGCAACCGGCAAACTTTGGAACTATTAGAGCGTGAATCAAATCTAACCTACAAATTTAGCTTCACACAATTGTAGTTAGTGGAAGGTTTAATACATGCCATAAATCTATGACATGGGACCGCCGGCTTTATTTCCCCTCCGAAGTAAGGCATACTTAGGGATTTTCGGCCTTTCTGTGTATCTTTATGTACGCCTATTACTCGTGTTCGAATGTTTGGACCATCGTAAAATTAGGTATCCATGAGAGTCAATACACCAATCATTTATAAAACTCTTCACCGTACTTCTCATAGAAGGATTGGTATAGGAAGAAACTTTTCAAAATACATGCTAAAATAGGCGAAATATAATAATGATCCTAGAACAGGCCGTTCCAAATCCACGAGTTTGAGTATGCGTACACGCGAGTACTCAGCAGTGATGCTCAGAGCACGGCTGGGGAGGGACTGGGGGTGATAGCCAATACGTCACTGGGCGAAGGTCATAACACAAGTGCATGCGCTTCCTGCCAGTCTTGAGGTATTCACCGCGCAGTGAAGGCAGCCCCCACCGCAGAGCTGTATTGCATGTTGCAGGTATACTCACGCAAGGCGGCGAGTAATCGACTGGTCACTGGCGAGCTGCTCGCCTGGAACAGCCTGCCCTAGAAGGACGACCAAAGCATATCGCTTCTCAATGTCAGACACCAAATTCGGGAGTCTATAAAGAGTCTCCGAAAACCACATTTTGAGGTCCTTAAATTAACAGTGTGTGTGATATTCCCAGAATACTAACATCACTCTGATAAACATATGAAGGAATAACAAGCCCCTAACCATTGCAACAGTAGCTCAATTGATAACGTCTGGTTATTAATACTGAAGACCTTTCGAAGAGCGGGTACTTCTGCTAGTAGTTGATATGGAGTACATTACATTTACATTTCGTATGGCATAAAGGATACATATGTTACAAATAAGGTGAAAAACTTAATTGCTAGTATAAACAAAATGCACATAAGTTCTGACGGGGAAGAAGCTACAAGTATTACAATTGGATGTCCAACGAGTTTAACCAATTCACTGCTTCATCTGTAGCCTCGTGTATTCCTTGTAGCGACCCATTGACCCTCCTTATTGGGCATTCCATAGCAATGTGATAAACCGTCTGTGGCACTTCACTGCAATCGCAGGCTGGACTGTCAATATCTTCCACTTATGCCTCCAATACTGGCATCTACCATGTCAGGTTTCTAGTTAATTTAGTGACGTCCAAATTTTTCAGGATAAGTTGAAACCAGGGGGGCGTTGAGTTGGATCCAGGATTATATGATATTTGTCTTGATTCGAGGAAACCCAATTGTTTCGCCAGGCTTGATAGACATTAAATTGCCCTTGAACCAATTCCTCACCTTGTAACCAGGGAGGTTTCCTAGATGTCAATCTGAGATGTGGTTGAAAAATGTCCTTATGAATTGGTAATGAAGGATCTTTACAATATTTTTGCCATTCTTTCGTGAATGCCATGTGTTGTTATGGAGTGATTTTGCGTAGCAATATTTAATCCCAATGTTGTACTGTATTCTGAGCAATGGAATTTTAATCCACAGTTTACTAAACTTTGAATGCCACGACGAAATATCAATTACGCGATCAACGTGCGGGACCATGGCTCTATTTTACAGTTAAACAGAGCTGACTGAAGAATGGTACAGTAATTGTAAACACTTATTATTATCCGTGCATAACAAGTAGGCCTAATAAGCACTCTATGATATAGGCCTATTACTTTTTTTTGGTAGTCAGTTTATCCTCCAGGTAGGCTTTTCCCAGGGACTCAGCGAGGGACCCCTCCTTTACCGCCTCTTCTTACAGTGTCCTGGAGCTTGACATCGTGTCGGGGGATACAACTGGGGAGGCTGGACTAGCGCCTCACCCAGGCGGCCTCACCTGCAAAGTGAACAGGGGGCCCCATGAGGGATGGGGCGGGATACGTACACTATATATATTTGATGGTCGGAAACAACATGAACCGGGTATATTAGTGTTTTGGGATTGATCATACTGAAAAATAATTCAATAGATCGATATCTCGTGCCGAAGTCATTTTATCAGTTGCTGAAGTTAGCCAATCAGTTCACTTCGCGGATGAATTCAAATGCGTCTTGCGGTTCGTTATTGTCAACTCTGCAAGTGGCTCAAGATTGAGTTGTATTGTCTGACTCGAACTTTTCTCCCGCGAGTTGTTGATTTAAACAAGAAGCAGTGCACAAGATAAAGATCAATTTGCTGTAAAACTGAGAGCCGGTGAGATGAATATGTTGTACATTTTTAGTTAATACACGTTGTGAATCATGCCATATGTTGATGTTGACTCTCAAAATGAATGCAATGAATATTCAAAATGACAGAAGTTATGTTTCGCTAGAGTTAAATTGCTGTATGAAGATTAGAATGTAAATCTACCAATCTAATTTAAAGCCTGAAAGTCCAGTTAACGCGTTCCTCCTAACGCCGAGAAAATGATACGATCTCTGTCTGTTTTTGTTTTGTTAGTTGTTAAGCCAGGTATTAGGCCTAGTTTCTATTCGAATATGTTGTAAATCTGACCAACGAATGTATGTCTTCCCCTTATTATTCCCGTCTTCCAACGGGGTCGGGAATGAGATGCGATGAAGTCTTTGTGGCGGATGGTTTTTACGACCGGATGCCCTTCCCGACGCCAACCTCCTCAGAGGAGTTAATGAGAGATGAAATGAATGATGGTGAATGAAACTGGGCAAGGATGTGGAAGGAAGGGCTCTAGGCCTGTTAGAAGGTACCGTCCCAACATTTGCCTGGAGTTGAAAATGGGAAACCACGGAAAACCATCTCAAGGACGGCCGACGGTGGGGGTCGAACCCACGCATCTACCGAGTCAGCAGGGAGCTTGGCCCCATGACTAAGTCCATGTGCCTCTGTGTGTGTGTGCATGTCCGTCCACCCGTACAATTCCCAAACGTCGAAACCAAATCGAAGCAAATTTTGCACTAGTAAAGGGCGCTTCAGAGTCATGGTTTATGTCGCTGCCACCTGAGTGTTCAAGGGTTAATGTCTAATTACCACTAAAATAAACATAATTTCTCTACCATATTTTGTAAGCGACCGTGGCCCAAACTAAAAGGTATTCAGCCTTCAACTTACGAAATGCCAGCCATGCTAATCAAGCATTATAATCAATAAATTACAAAATTTCGGGCTCACTGGTTAGTACTAGTGAAGGTAGTGATGGGGTGAGACTCTGCTAAAACCTGACCTTCAAGGTTTAATTTAATTTAATTATTTAAATTTTAAATAATTTACATACATCCCCCCCCCCCCCCATACTTTACGCCCTCGTTGGAGCACTTTAATTAATGCAAATACAATTAAGTCTAACAACGGTATTTGGAGATTAGCGATTCAGCTTCAGCTTATTCTGCACCCAAAATTCCTTCATTCTATCTGACCTGGCAGCCCTTAGTTCATCTGTGATGGTGTAGTTTTTCCGTTCAAATGTTGTTAATTTGAAACGTAAGTATGTATTCCTTAAAATATTCTTCTCCTCTCTATTTTTAATTTGGAGCATAGTTAAATATAATTCATTTAAATATGCTGAAACTCTTTGAACCGCTGTTCTTTGTCTTGGTCTTCCAGAAGTAACTAAAGAGCTGTTTTATTAGTCTGGTTTCTGGTAGGCGTGAGATATGGCAGAAAAATGAGATTCTCATTTTCCGCATTGTATCTATTATTGATTCACTCTCTCGATGTACCAATTCATTCGGCAGTAATCTCCATTGGCCATTTACTTGTTTTTATTTTAGTTAATAATTGTTCTGATGATTCTTCTGTCTGATTTCTGCAGTTTGTATGTTGTTGATTTGATGTTCAACTTGAAGAGTGTTTCACTACCATAAGTTGCCTCGGGTTCAACAACGGAATTGTAATGCCTAAAAATTAAATAAAATAAAATAATAAATTGAATTAAATCCAATCAAAATAAAATATAATAAATCAAATTAAATTAATTTCAATTCAAATACGAAAATGAAAAAAAAGAATAATAAAATAAATAACTTGTAAAAAAAATCGAAACGAAACTGAACTAAACTAAACTAAACTAATCTAAACGAAAACAAACCAAACGGAATGAAATCAAATCAGAACAGAAGAAAGTAAAATAAAAATAAAATGGGCCTAAATAAATACAATTAATTAAATAAACAAATAATTAACGAGAGATGTTGAATAGGCCTATGTAATTAATAGCCTCCCCAACCAGAGATTCCCAATGAATTGGTTAGTTAGTTACCTAGTGTTGTTTTAAGGGGAGGAACAGCGAGGTCATCTGACCCTCAATTGGCCTCCTAATGATTTCACAAGAAAAATTTAAGTAACCCAAACGTAAGAGATATTATTTCACTTGGTTCTTGTACGGCTATCCACCAAAAATATATCAAAGAAGAACACTGGATGGACAAATTTGTTTCCTCCAAGGTTCTTTCTGGTACTTTTATTTCATGCAATTTTATTCATAAATAAATCGCTATCGTTTTACCCTCCAGCATCGGCTTTTCCCACGGACTAAACGAGGGATCCCACCTCTACCACCACTGAGGGCGGTGTCCTGGAGCTTGAAACTCTGTGTCAGGGATACAACTGGGGTGTGTGACCAGCACTACGCACAGGCGGCCTCACCTGCAAAGCGATGAAGCCTGATGAAGGGATGGGAAGAGTGCGATGGTTAGACAAGGAAGTGGGCAGGAGGCGGCCGTGGCCTTACAGTAGGAACCATCCCGGCATTTGCCCGAAGACCAAGTGGGAAACCACGGAAAACCACTTCGAGGATGGCTGAGGTGGGAATCAAACCCCCTCTACTCATTTGGGCCACTCGAGGCTGAGTAGTCCCCGTTCCAGTCCTCATACCACTTTTCAAATTTCGTGGCAGAGCCGGAAATCGAACTCAGGACCTCCGGACGGCAGCTAACCATGCTGATCGCTACGCTACGGAGGCGACGCATAGATAAACCAATAAATAATAAACACTAGTTCATTACAGTATTAAATACCATGATTAACACGTGATGAGTCAGATAACAACCATGAACAATTGGGTTAAATACTTCGGAAAATCTGAGTTGGGAGAAATGGGAAACTGGGCACATAGAAGTGAGAGAGGAATGCGGACTACTTGTTGTTAAGGCTAATCGTGAGTGAGTGTGCTCGTGCCCACTCTAGCGACTTCGTGTCTGCCTTAGACAACTCGATTGCGCTTGTGGAATTACCTGTTGGTTCTCAGAGAATTCACTACAGAATTTTGAAACCAACTAAAGTCGCCCCAGGAAATCCTTTCCAAAATATACCTCTGAGGAGTTTTATTGCTAACTCAAGCACACACTCATAGTGAATTATAGCCATGGCGAATTAAAATATCGTACGTCGTTACCCACTGAAGAAACTTCCTACATTTTAATATGCTGCCCTACTGCGGTTTCCTTTGAATACTCTCACATCATTAATAACACTTTTACGCATGAAATATTGAGTAAATGATTGCGGCATTCATAGAAAGACATTTGAAATAAATTGCCATACTGAACAGAAAGGAGAAAAAAATATTTGAAAATGAGAAGGGAAAAGATGTAAGGAACTCACTTTCAAAGTCCTAACTCCCAAGTCGATGAAATGCCGCCTTTTACAAGTACAAAACACGCTACAAAGGACGTGCAAGTGGGGAGGCAGTTCCGTGCAATTATGAATAACCTAATTGAGTCGCTCAGGTTTTGACATGGAGCAAATTCCCCATAAGCGGGTATTCAAAGGCTTCCTCGTTCCTACGATGGCAGTCTGTTGAAAATCTTATCTCATTTATTTTTCCAGCAAAGGACGATGAAACGAAAGGGAAGATGAAATGAAGAGGAATGTGATAACTTACGTAGTCTTTGACATATTATTACAATTGGAAACTTGAGCTTCGTTTGAAGCTAGTTACTTCACGTATTTTACCATTGAATTACAGTAAAGTGGGACAAGTCTTCCAGCCATAGATACTTCATAGCACTTCATCACTCTGGGAACAGATTCCCATAACAGGGAAAACTTATGATAGGAATAGAATTCTTGGTTGTATTAGATAATGCTGTCAGGTTGAGGTGTGTAATATTTATTGTTTCGGGAACCTGCATGGGAAATATACATTTTATATTCTCTAACATCAACTTCAAGCGCAATTTCTAATGGTGGTAATCACAAAATAGGAGCAAACCTTGTCAGAGAGGTTGAATAGGCAACAAGTTAAAATTATAATAATAGTAATAATAATAGGCTAATAATATTATTTTCTTTTTATGGAGGAGGATAATAATAATATAATATCGTAAGTTATGGCCTCGGGTGCCGGGCGCAAGCTTTGTTATTTCACGCCCAAAGGGCAGCTTGCATGTCGAATTTAATTGTTCCTTGGAGCGCTATGAAAGTCAAAGAGCTTAGATATCTTAGCTCCTTGACACTATAGCGCTTTCTAGTAGAGAAAGGAGGAACGTTTTGTGTTGGTGGAAAATCCCGAGATTAATTTTGCCATTATGAACACAGCCTACTAGATTCAAATGGGTTCCTTAACATGCCAACAACGTATGACATGCGTGTCGCGTTTTCTGTCGCCTTTCAAAAAAGAAATGCATATATACACATGGTGTTGGACTCATAAGTGGTAAACTAGCGATTATAACTCCTCCTTTCTTCCCCCTCCCCATGACTTTTGAAACCTAACCTGGAACCGTTTACGGTATCACAATACTTCAGGCTAGGACCATATATTATAGGACACTTGTACTCAACTTTTTTTCATCCGTGACTATCCAGATCCTTTTTCTTTATTCGCCTCTCACCAAGGTGGACCGGGTTTGATTCCCGGCCAATGGACGTAAGATTTTCGATCTTATATGCCATGTCCTGTGGTTCTGTCCAGCGATGTACCTGAGGGGTCAGTCTTCTAGTCCAACGGCCCCATTTCCCTACTTCCCAGCTGTTCTGCATTCTTAGAAACGTTTTCCGCTCCTTAGCGAGAAACTGAATAATAATAATAATAATAATAATAATGATAATAATAATAATAATAATAGTAATCTATGGTCATTCCAAGATTAGGGAACTGGAAAAGCAGGAACGGAAAATTCTCTGGAAGGTCTACGGCGCAATCAACAGGAACGGCATTTGGATGAAGCGACCTAGTACTGAACTCTATCAAAACACCATTACGATAACGGACGAAATTATAAAACGCAGAGCCAAATTTTACACTCACATCCACAGGATGGCCACCTCGAGATTGCCCAAAAACTACTCGGCATCATAACACAGAGCAATGTGGCACAGAATGGCTTAAAGAGGTTCAGAGAGACTTACAAGTTATCAGTATACAAAATTTCGAAGACCGAACTGAGTGCCAGACGAAAATCGCGAAAGTTAAGTTCGAACCAAGATCATTACGACAACTTGGAAAAAGTGGACGGATGAGAGGAAGGGGGAACATCCCGCGAGAATGAAGAAATTTTGGGAAGAGCGGAGGAGACACACCTCCAAATAACATCATGTGATCCAAGTTTAATCGCTCTCCTGTAGGGGAATTTTCGCTTAAATAAATAATAAATAAACAACAACAACAACAACAACAACAATAATAATAATAATAATAATAATAATAATAATAATAATAATATTAATGACTTTGTTGAGAAGAAAGTCCCGTATTATAAATGCAGACTTGACCAGGTTCTGAACAATGACAAAGCCAAGATCTTCTGGGATTCCACTATAATAACTGATCGTTCTGTAGAAGCCAATAGGCCACACCTTTTCCGTGGCTTCCCCATTTCTACTAGAAGCGAACGGGACGGTGAGATGGTACCTAAATTAGGGCCACAGCACCTTCCTACCCAAATGCAAATACACACTAGTACAGCTGTAACAATGAAACAGGTGCAAATGTGCTTCTGAAATTCACGGAACTACATGAATCGACGACGTCAGCAACAACATTTCAACTTGGCAAAACGACTAAAGAACATCATGAATAGGAATATATTTATTCCCTTGATGTACAACGACCGAAGTATTTAAAAACTAGAAGTAAGCAGAGTTCCTGTCATGTCCATGGCAGTTTTGTGTTGACTTGCTTGCCCCTGGCAGGTGTCACGAGAAAACACGACGCAAATTAAGCCCAAGCTAGGGCGAAGCTCACTCAGTACAGCACAAACACACACATACGGCCATCGAAATGACACAGACTATGTTTATGTAATGAATATTTAAAATTATATCATCCAAAGTAATAATTCCATTTAAAATGTACCCTTTCGTTGCCAACGCAAACAAAATGGCCCAAGGTTTCCATCACGTCTGTGAAAGTAAAACCTACTGTTTAACTTTGTTTCGTGTTTCCGAGAGTTTTGTGTATGCATTCCCCTAGTTACAGTTGCTAACAGTTACCGACATTAGCAAGTCAAGCAAGCTAGCAAGCTGCGGAACTTAACACGATTTCTTCAAATGAAACTTCTCTCTCACTTCCTTCGTTCATTTTACTCACCAAATTATAAACTAACATTGAACAGAAGTGTTTTGTCTGCAGTTCAGGGAATCGGAATCCATTACGGAATTGTTTATCAATTAAGCTTGTGTTGGCGTTATGTCGCTTGCATAATGGTTTCAATAAAAGTTTACATGCCTCAATAGCTCTAATAAAAGACTATTCTTTAATATCACCGTTTACTTTTCAATTTAAAAATAAGAATCAGGCAACAATAACATAATTTATTAGGTCTATTGTAGGAAAATGAGCCTGCTGTGAAAACGACAGAATTAATTCATTCCCTTACAAAACTGAAAGGCAGTGAAGCTTTTTGTGAAATTACACGCTAGTTGTATTAAGCAATTTATGCACAATTGATATTAAAATGCACGGAAAGAATGTTGACTGTTCTATGTTTATTGTATACTGACCGCAGAATAGGTTTTAAATCATTAATTTTGACACAAACATTTGAAGCTTGATTGTCCATAAATGTTCAAAGATGATGAAAAGTACTAGAGAATGGAATACATTATAGGTACAGTAAACTCCTCAAACAATATGTAATCAGTTTTATTTATTTATGTTTTTCTTTCTTTTATTCGCTTAGCGAATAGACCACTGAGCATACGCTACTATTTCATTTATGTTCGACGATGTCGATATGTAAATATTAGCCTACTGTATATGTCAGAAAACTGTATCATAATGAGGGTCATTAATGTACTACTTTTTATTACAACACAGTTTTTGCAACCAATCAGAGCTCAATATTTTCATTAATTGACCAATTAGGTAAGGATAGCTTCTGACATGCTATTACATGATTTGAAAGTTGACAATGTAGCCTATATTGGATCAACCATTGTACTTACAATGCATAAACAAACTGGGCAATATTGCAAAAGAAATAGAAACTCCAATTTCTACACATTCGTAAGATTTCGCCGAAAATTTTAATGAATGCTGTTGTTGACATAAACACTCCAGAACGTCATGGAGAAAGCAGGCATATGACGTAAGTTCCACGGAAAGTATAACCCAACTCTCTGTTCAGTAGCCTAAATGGAAATTTTCTGCCATATGTCATAACTGTTCTATTTGGGACTCAATTGCTTTGCCTTCTATTGATATTTTATACGCATCAAATTTGAAGAATAACTAGTTGATTATGCTACATTTTTATTTTAAAGCGTTTTTTAACAGCCTATTTTGTGTTATTTGACCAAAATAACAAAATGATCCAACATAGTACTTTTGGGCTATCCGTTGGTGCTACTTCAGGAAAAACAATGTTTCAAAGCTTTGGAATTCGTTATTGAGCCCACACAATTCCCAAGAATAAGAATTCAACCGACAGACTCTAGACAGATAGCATATTTATGAATATTTATGATAGAACAAAAAGGAATAACAGTATATTAGCTTTCATGGCCCGTGAATTAAAACTGTTTTTTGTTTGGGGTTTCGCTCATCAGCGGACTCTTGGTGTCCGGGCCCCCGAGGACTAGCGAACTATGCAATACCTCCCTTCTTATTAAGCGCATGCGCGCCTCTTAGCTGTGAGACTTTCCCCTCCATATAAAGGCTTCCAAAAACAAAACTAAAACTTAATAGGGAGGCTGCTAGAGCTTTTAAATGTTATAGGCTGCTGTTGTTACATTCCCATAACATAAGTACAGAATTAGCTTGCCTCGGTGGGCGACTGGTTATCGTGTCGGATTACTAACCCCCCAAGCTTGCAGGTTCGTTTCTGGCCATGGTAAGTGATTTTTGAAAGGCGGCAAAAATTACGACACGCATGTCATTCGATAATGGCATGTCAAAGAACCCAATTGAATTCAGTAGGCCGTGTTCATAATGGCAAAATTAATTACGGGATTTTACGCCAACAAAAAGTTCCACATTTCTCTACTAGAATGCGCTGTAGTGTCAAGGAGCTTAGATATCTAATCTCCTTGACTTTCATAGTGCTTCAAGGATCAATAAAATACGACATGCAGTGGCCCTCTGGGTGTCAAATAACAAAAGTTGCACCCGGCAACCGAGGCCATACGATATAACAATAGTACAGAACTTCGCCCTTATTGATGGCAAATTGTACTTAGCTTAGCTCTTTCCTTAAATAAGGAATTGCCTTGTATGTTTACAGTTTGTATTATGTAAAACGTTTTAATAGATTTAACTCCTTTCTACAGTTGACAGTTTGTTTGTTCTTAAAATCAGTAATTTCTCAACAGCTTGTGTAATAGTGTCGTGAAAATACACATAGGCTACAGTAATAGCTTGTGATATCTATTTTAATTTTACATCTGAACGAAAGAAACATTTGGAATTCTTCAATTAATTTCACTCCTCCCTATCCTAAACTTTCTGCTTGTTTCTAAGTTCCTGGTGTATTCTTTAAGTTTGTCATACAAAGCTTAAATAATATCAATAATTTTAATCCCTATATCTCTTATATAAAAACAAGTGTCCTGACTGACTGACTGACTGACTGACTCATCATCGGCCAGCCAAAACTATTAAAGCTAGAAACATGAAATTTTGGGAATATGTTCGTTGTAAGTCGAAAACGCCCACTAAGGAAGGGTTTTTGGATATTCAGTTTCTAAAGGGGTGTTAAGGGGGTACACCTGCATTTCATTGAATAACAATATCTCCAGATTGCTTTCATTGGGGGATTTGATACTCGGCATATAAACTCATCATTAAAATTAAGAAGATACGTGTCTGAGGATTTTTCGATGTGGTGTATATTTTGAGGTGAAAGGGGTGAAAAGTGGGGGTTGAAGGTTTCCTAACCGAGCGTGTATCTCTTAAACGACATAGGCGAGGAGTTTGGAACTCAGCGGAAAAAAATCAGCATAAAAAACAAGATGTTCAGCAAAGAACATATAGCCTACTTTCTCCTAAATGTATGGGTATCTTTATGACTCTTTGTCCTCATCCCTAAAACAATCACCCCAACCACAATGTATTGTTTGTTTTCTTTTATATTGATAATAAGCCAGTAAGTGTCAAGATCAATATTATATACTTTATGATGATTGAATAACAAAACTACTAACTTATTGTAATGCATTCACGTCCGTTAATCTCTATATTAAGCCAGCCTGCAAAATTAAGAATCTTCCGCCCCAATCATCTTCCGCCCCAATCACAGTAGGTGGTGCTGCGACCTATCAGTGAATTAATCTTTATCTTGTACGCCTATGCACTGCCATCGTAATGTACTACGATGGCAGTGTTCTATGGGTGTTGAATGAGTAGGCAGTTTAAAGTAGCCAAGAGGGAGGCGATCCAGCTGGCAGTGTTTAAAGGTATTCGGAGCGCGATCGTGGCTAATAGTTGAACTACCAGTATTACAAAATTGCCATACTTCAGGAGGCCAGCTCAGGCATTTACACAGCGTTATGTTTGGAACAATATTACCCACATAACCCACAAGAGGACAGCACCGTACAGAGGCATTAAGAAGGCTGTGGTTAATGACAACGTGTATCTAGTTCTTCTATTCTCCTTTTCCTAATGGCTTCTGTTTATGTGCGATGCTGGGACTGTGATTTTATTAATATACGAGTGTATACTTTATCCTCTCCTTTGAGCTAAATGACATTTTATTCAGTATCTGTGGAAAAAGCTCGTGCACATCATTTGTAAAAGAATTCAAGAAAAAAAAACCTAACTGTAGCAGTACTCGATCCCCAGTCAACTGCGTGTCAGACTAACATGCTAGCCCAGAGCTAACCGTATCCATGACGTCAGGTGTTCTTAACTGACATATTAGATACAAACTGTTGGCAAATAATGACTTTAAATAAACGATTTCTTCACTGCAGTACATCTTCATTAAAGATCATTTCATAGAAAGTTTATATTATTGTATCAGTACGGTATATCACATACAACATACTAAAACTACTGAAATATAAGACAGGCACATGAGGACAGCTGCCATCTTGTCGTGTGACACAAACGGCTCAGCTCTTTTAAGCCACTCATACTGTATAATATTATAATATTAAATTATAATAAATAACGGATCACGACCTTCAGGATAGCTTAAACCCCCCTAGGCTCGATAATCGGAATTGGTGGGTCTTAAGCTATTTATTAAAATGGTTGCATAATTCACACGGCCGCCATCCTGAAATGGCATGGCCGATGACCTTGAATTTTGGGTGAAAGACGCGTCCTATATAAAGGTATGTTGTCACCAAATTTGGTAGAGATCGGATGATTAGTTTAGCCGTAATTTGATTTTACGTTTTGAACATTTGAGTGGCCGCCATTCTGTTTTGGTAAAGATGGCGGCGATATAAAGTATGACACTGAGATGTCCTTTACTAGTGCTACCTCTGTACCAAATTTCGTTCAATTCGGTTTCACCGTGTTCGAATTGATAGGGGGGGACATACATTCAGAGTACACACACTCACACACACACAGACACACACACACACACACACACACAGACTCACACACACACATACACACACACAGACTCACACACACACATACACACACACAGACAGACACACTTTTTTCGCCCTGTGTTGATCTCATAAGTCTACTTTCATTTTTTGCAAAAATCGAAAGTAGGCTAATAACAAAATAGGTGTTTGACCGTTTTTTCATAAATCCAATATAAGGGGCCCATGGGGAGGGGTGAAAATATGGGGAGGGGGGAGGAAACGTAATATGTCTGAGTGTAAAGTTATACATGGCCTATGTTGTAGACAATAACACATTACATCTTTTTTGTCTCTTGCTATTTCATCATACGACGAATACTTAGGGAGTTATTAATGATTTTGTACTTTTTGGCCGGAATTTTCTAAGTCCCAGGAATGGCATAAAAATTGATTCGAATGAAATTTCGAAAAATAGTTTTTTTTAATACTTTTATTATATTTTTCACGTCTTTTAGGGTCCGGAACCAATATGATATTTTGATGTTTTTTTTCGTCCCATGCATTTTTGGTTTCAGGTGATAGAATTATTTTCCACTAGGGCCGATGCTTATCTATTATATAAAACTAAGTGTCCTGACTGACTGACTGACTCATCATCGCCCAGCCAGAATTATTAAAGCTAGAAACATGAAATTTCGGGAATATGTTCGTTGTAAGTCGAAAACGTCCACTAAGGAAGGGTTTTTGGATATTCAGTTTCTAAAGGGGTGTTAAGGGGGTACACCTGCATTTCATTGAATAACAATATGACACGACTATGACGCGAGCGAAGCCGCGGGTACCTGCTAGTATATTATAATTGTGAAAATCTGTATGTCCGTGTGTGTGTGTGTGTTAGTTTGTTACCTCTTGACACTAAAACGGCTGGACGGATTTGGATGAAATTTGAAATGGAGACAGCTTATACCCTGGGATAACATATGGGCATCCTTTCATCCGGAAAAAAATCATTGTTCCCGTGGAACAGGCAACATAACTGAAAAGTCACCAAAAATACTCAACCGGGACAAAATATCGAAGTTGTCGCAAAAAGACCGGACAATGCTCATTTTACGCCCCTCGATGCAAGGATCAATACTCGGTGGGTCCCTACGGGACACCGAAAACCACATTTTAAGGCCCTAAAACCAACCGTTTCAAAGATATTTGCAGAAAACTATCTTTACTCTGATAAACTGATGAAATAATGGCAAGTCCGTTTCCATGGCAACTGAACCTCACGGTATGACATCCGATTTTATATATATATCCCTGTAGGAGGCAATGCCAATCAATTTGTTATCTTTTTCAAGATATATATGAACACAATAAGAACAGGGTAGCGCACCTGCCTTTCATCCGGAGGCCCCGGGTTCGATTCCCGGCTCCATCAGAGACTTTAGACACTGACGTGAGGGCTGCAACGGAGTAGAAATTCTTTTCAGTAAAATAGACTGGTTCACAATTTTGTAAGTTCACATTGAGGTATGTGACAGTGGGATGCGTTAAGTGTTACGGAAACGGCAATAGCCGCCACAGAGCTTCGTTACTACTGAAATAACGACCACACTGATATTTGTACTTAACTATATGGGATTTGTGATTTGTGAGCCCAGAGTTTATGAAATTGAACGTAGCTATATCGCTACCTGTATTTAGGAGCCGCTAATGTAGTGTTTAAAAATTAAAAGTCGGAGCGAAGATTTTCTATATATCCCTGTAGGAGGCAATGCCAATCCATTTATTATCTTTTTCAAGATATACAGTATATACAAACACAATAAGAACAGGGTAGCGCGCCTGCCTCTCATCCGGAGGCCCCGGGTTCGATTCTTGGCTCCATCAGAGATTTTAGACACTGACGTGAGGGCTGCAACGGAGTGCACTCAGCTTCGTGAGGACAATTGAGTAGCTGTCTGATAGCGAGGTAGCGCCCTGGACACGAAGAACAAGATTAACGGCCGAGGGGACACGGTACACTGACCACGCGTCACCACAATATCTGCAGGCCAAATGGCTGGGAAGCGGTCGCATGATAGGCCTAGGCCCTTCATGGTCTGTAGTGCCAGGGGTAAAAAAATTAGGGAAAGCGCCTTCTAATACCACCTTTAATTTGTAAACACTACAGTAGCGGCTTCTAGGGGAGCGTGATGGCGCAGTGGCTTAGCTTCTCGCCTTTCACCAGGACGGCCGGGGTTCGAATCCCGGTGACAGCGGGGTGGAATTTTCACCTGGAAAATCACGTGGCGTCAGGAAGGGCATCCGGCCTTAAATCCCCGGCCAAAACCAAAATGAGCCTGGCTGGCTAAGGCGACCCCAATTAATTGGGAATAGCTGAAGAAAGTTTTACAGTAGCAGCTACTAAATAAAGGTAGCGATATAGCTACGTTCAATTTCATAAACACTGGGCTTACAAATCCCGTATAGTTAAGTAAAAATAACAGTCTGTTCGTTATTTCAGTAGCAACGAAGCTCTGCGGTGGCTATTGCCGTTTCCGTAACACTTAAGGCATCTCGCCGTCACATACCTCAATGTGCACTTACAAAATTGTGAACCAGTCTATTTTACTGAAAAGAATTTCTACGAGCGAGTATCCACTCCGGCAAAGAACAACAATCACTACCTTTACCAAAATTTACACAAGACATGATTTTTAAAGCACTCTTCTGTATGTTGAGGTACAGAGATATACCACATGGAAAGATACAATAAAATGTTGGCAAATCTGAGTTCAAGGAACTGCTGTTCAGAATAGGCTTTCGGTGCAGGTTATGCGGCCCATGTTCGTAACATGGAATGTTTTCTTTTGACAATGCATCTACACCATGTGCGAGGGCAACGCATTTCAAAGATCTCTAAAAACACAATAAACAGGAAGTTGGAGAAAAATTTTAAGTGGGAGAGAAGATTCAAGGAGAAATAATTTCATCTTTGAGATTTGCTGATGACATCGTCATCTTGACCGATACGCCAGAGGAATTGAATGAGTGTTTGAATGGTATGGACTCCGTCTTGAGGAAATAATTCATGATGGAAATCAATAAATGAAAAACAAAATTATTGGAATGCAGCCAAAATAAATCAGAAACCTCTATGCACATCAAATTGGCAGGTGAAACGCTACGGGAAGTAGGAGACTTCTGTTACTTAGGAAGAAAAATAGCAAGTGACGGACGAAGCAAAGAGGTTGGCTCAGGCAAGGGCATCATTTCTACAGAAAAGGAATCTGTTGACATCGAATATACATTTAGTTATTAGGAAGTAATTTTTGAAAGCTTTTGTCTGGAGTATGACACTATAAGGAAGTGTAACTTGGACTAATGGTGCAGCAGAAAAGAGGAGAATTGAAGCGTTTGAAATGTGGTGTTACAGGAGAATGATGATGATCAGATGGGTAGATGGGGTAACAAATAAAGAGCTATTAAGACGAGTGGGAGTGGAGAGATGTTTCTGGCGACTGCTACTGAAGAGAAGATATAGGTTAGTACGACACATATTAAGACACCCAGGAATAGCAAGCTTAGTTATGGATGGGATGGTTAAAAGGACAAGAACTGTAGGGTAGACGAGGGTAAAACAGATTGCCTCGGATGTATGATGTGGTAGCGATATAGAGATGAAACGATGAGCTCAGGAGAGGGAGTCATGGACAGCTGCATCAGTCCAGTTAAGAAACTGAAGACTCAAACAACAACAGTTGGGAATTTTAATTACTTAGAGAGGCATGTGAGGAAAAAGGGTTGCTGGAGAATTTCAATCCCTGGGACGTAACACTGGAAGAGAGTGAATAATGTACATCAACGGCCAAGGTCAGAGATATTTTACTATAGGTAAGGAAAAATACTTTTGATTCCCCATATTCCGATAGATTTGCCATTCCATTGTGCAAGAGTGCAGTTCCCTCTTCAAACAATATTCGCAATTTCTATTAACAAAGCGCAATCGCACACACTTAACAGCAGGTGTACAATTGCATAGTCCCCATTGACTTGATCGCGAGCGAAGCCGCGGGTACCTGCCAGTTATTTAATAAAGAGAATTACTTAAAATATTTAAAACAAACAATCTTCCTCAAAAAGAGACTAAATACCTAAACAAATTTTCTACATGCTATAATAACTTTGTTAACTCTAATATAAAATATTGGATACTGCTGTAACCACAAATACAATGTATCTAGCAGTTGTAGTGATTCAATTCGAGATCGACCGATTACTTAATTTGCTATTGAGGTCTAAACTCTCATATTCATAGTATGGAATCAGGTAGTGGTGGCTCCTCGCTCATACGATTTTGATTCGACGCTCTGGTAATATGAATTGCTGGAACGGATGCTTTACCGTCAAAATTATAGACATCGTGAAATGAAGTGCGAAATTGAGTCTCTCTTAGACAGGCTAACCTGGGCCTGCAGTGTTTTCTGTTGTTTGAAACACATCGTAGGCCTACATATTCTTCTACGGATACAATGTGAACAGGAAGAACAAATCATTATCCAATATTTTTTCGATCGATTACTACCGGTATGTATTTTGTCGGAATAAAAGTTAGTACTCGTTTTTTGGCCTTGTTCAGACAAGACTCAAATTTGGGAGACCGTACAATGAAAATGCACAGCTATAAATATTATCTTCATGTTTAACCCCAGAATACTAATATTATTCAATTGATCCTTAATAATAATAATAATAATAATAATAATAATATTAATAATTCGTTAAATTCTCGTACATTGCGAACTGTGTGTTATTTCACTAATTAGTTAGCCTAAATGGCAGAAATTAATATATATTTCGGATGGAACACTATTTATATAAACTGAATCCTCTGTGGTCTTTGAAGTTTAATACGCTAGTTCAATCTTAAATACAAGTAGTTCCGTGAAGAACTATACAGCCTATTTTCATATATCCTACTTATGTTAATTGCCACAATCAACATACAAATTTTCAGTTTGATTGCTGTAATAGATTCGTAGATATTGATAACCGACTTAATATTTCGGTTGGTCGCCATGATGGATTTTATATATTGTGCCATTTATATATGGGTACAATATGTAGGTCCTAGAGTTATGTACTGTTACATGAAGATTATTGTGTACGTGTAGCATTCAAACTTCAATCGCATGATTAGGACACAAGAAGTAACAAGGAAATTTTAAAATTTCGCACTGCTGCCATCTTGTGGTTATAGAAACAATTGAAATAAATTAGATGCCAGTGGATTAACATTCGTATAAGGATTTACTGTACCAAGATTCACTGCACTCGGATGGATAAATTGCGAGAAACGTCCATGGGAATATTTATAATTCGCGTCGCCGCCATGTTGGATTCGTGATCATAAGGTTATTTAAAGTCCTATAGGTGAACTTAAGTTCATAGCCCCTACGAACATAAAAAAAAATCAGTTTGATTGCTATAATAGATTCGTAGATATTCAGAGTCGTCTAAATATTTATATTGGTCGCCATGTTGGATTGTTAAATGTATAGGCCATAGAGTCATGTACCATTAAAGGAAAATTATTGCGTAGGTTCATTATTCAAACTTCCTCATCGATCCCATGATTACAACACAAGATATAAGAACTTAATTTTAAAATTCGCACAGCCGCCATCTTGAGGTTATGTAAACAATTGAACTAAATTAGATACCAGTGCATTGCAATGTGTATAAACATTTCCTGTACCAGATTTCATTGCGTTTGGAACATTAAATCGCGAGAAAGGTCTATTTAAAATTTTCAAATTCGCTTGGCCGCCATGTTCGTTTTATAGTTAACCAGTTTTTGAAGGTCTTATTGATGAACTTTCAGTAGTACCATTTATCTACGTACTAAATTTCAGGGTGATATCGCGAATGGTTTCAGAGATATAGAATGCCGGTGAAATATTTCGCACATCCGCCATTTTGTGGTTATGTAAACAATTGAACGAAGTTAGATGTCTGTGCATTACAATGTTTATAAACATATACTGTACCAAGTTTTATTGCGTTTGGTTGGTTAAAGCGCGAGAAACGTATATTTAAAGTCGCGAATTCACGTGGCAGCCATGTTGATTTTGTAGTTACCAGTTTTTCAAAAGTCACATAGGTGAACTTCTAGTAGTTCCCTTTATCACCGTGATAAATTTCAGGGTGATATCGGAAATAGTTTCGGAGATGTTGAATGCTGGTGAAATATTTCGCACAGCCGCCATTTTGAATTGGTAAGACGTAACAAAATTTGAAGGGCACGGTTGGGGTCACCCGGAATTGTGCTATGAACTTACCGAGTTTCATTGAAATCACTCCAGCGGTTTAGAATTTATTAGGGGGACACACATACATACACACACACACACACGCGCGCGCGCACACACGCACGGACAAAAGGTGATCTCATAAGCCTATTTTTTCAAAATTGAAAATAGGCTGACAAATACAGAAGTCGTTTACTTTGACGTGGCCGATACCCTAGATGTTAGGCCCCTTAAAATAACAATTATTATCAACTTTGACGTAAATAGCAGAACGTAATCTCTCCAGCCTCTTATAGTATCTCTGGTTTTTATGAGGTTGTTTTATAATCCCTCTGAAGTGATGTGACATATATACATCAAATTCCCCACCTCTTTGTTATTGCCATGGTGAAACATGTTAAATTCAAGGATAGTTTCCAGGCAATTCTTTGATCCATGATTACTGTATGTCTCTAGAACTCATTGGTACTCATAACAAAAGCATTGACTTCACCACCATAGACCAGTAGAAACACTTCTGGAAGATGGTGGAGTGGGGACAGATGTAGAGGGAATTCTAAGCAGTTAAATTATTCACACACGTAAATTTTACGTATGTTAGTATTGTAGGGTTAAACAAGTTATAGCCAGGAGGTTCCGTAGCATGGTCACAGAATTACAAGTTGTTATCTTTGTTATACAGTATATGAAGTTATCATCAATGTAATGAAGAAACTTATTCTCCGTACAGAAGTTCGGACGAAGTCAAACGTAGCATTGTTTTGAACGTTGTTGTTTCTGTTCTTTTAACCAATGTCTACCTAAAGTAGACACGCATGGCAGCAACATTATGTTATCCTTACCGCAAGTCAATGTTAAGAGAACTTTGGAGAAGGAGAAGCCTTAGCCATTCAAGCACTTGCATTGAAGGGACATAGCTGAACATACGCAGAAGTGCGATAGGGGCTCCAAGAAATCTTATAGATTTCTCTGACCAGAAGAGATATAGTGTATCAGCCGCCAAGCTATATATTTCTCCCCATCCCTTCCCAGCCATAAATCATAACGTAGCATAACTCGGGAAATTTCGAGATTCGCACGGAATCAATGACATCACATAAAATTGATCCAATTAATCTAATGGAACACTGTTCAGCCAGCACAGGTATTCCATGTCGTTATGCAGGGTGCTACATATAGTTCCTTATACAGTATTATAGAGTTCCGTACTACCTTGTGATTAGCTCGATAGATACGAATTAAACACATTCGTATTTTGAAATTAGCCTCATTATACAACAATGAATTTCGAATTCCCTTCATGATTCAGTAGGATCAAATCCAAAGCTGATGATTCAAATAAAATAAAGTCTGACATTTTCGCATCAACTTTCATCAGTCCCATAAGGTAGTAATGTATGTTCTGCCGACCCCAGAGCTGAGTTAGCGCACAAGTTTCTGAAAGTCCCGTGTTCAATTTCTGGCTCCGTCAGGATTTTCATTAGTCTAGTAATGCGCAAAAGATGTGCAAATATAAAAGTTTCATATTAATAATAACGTTGAGCCTTATACAAGACACAGGGTGTCTACAACAAAAAATATCGGTACACATTCACCAAACTTCGTCATTACAACACGGTTATTAAACCTGAGGTGATTTATGCCAGTGAGACATTGACGTTACACACTAAGGGTGACTTGGAAAAAATCCTCACAGAGGAAGGAAAATAATAAGGAAAATTATTGGACCAAAGCACACAGATGAAGGATACAGGCTTCACTCCAGAGACACCTTAGAGAAATTGTCCACCCTCGCAGCAGACATCAGAAAGAGGCGACTAAAATTGTTGCAGACTCCCACAAATCAGACTCACCAATAAAATTCTTCGATTCATACAGCGGCTCATGATTACTACACCCTGGATGATGCAAGTCAAAATTGATCTGGTAATAGCACAGGTTGACCCAGAAGACGTCAGAGACAAATGCGTCTTTTGACACAAAGTATACAAGTTGGAAGTGTTGTCAGAGAGAGCAGCATCTACAGCCCAAAAAACCAAAGTGGACCGAAGAAAGGAAGAGGGCCTTTAGTGCACGAATGAAAGAGTACTGGAAAATAAGGAAGAACAAATAGTCATGATTGCTTCGCGTGGTCTAATTGGCCGGTAACGTGTGAAATTAATAAATAGTAATAATAATGTTATGGGTTTGACGTTCCTTTTAACTACTGTGGATTTAGAGCCACCGGGGAGTCTCACAACCGATATGTGCACTATCTTTCAAAATTGTAAGAAATATGTTATTATACAGTGAGATTCTTTTGATGGAGGGAGGGCGTGGTGGCGCAGCTGTCAAGCTATTTGGCCTCTCGGTGGACCGAGTTCGATCCCCGGTCAATACATGTGAGATTTTCAAAGTGAAATACCATGTCCTGTGGTTCGGATTCCACGTAAAAAGGAGGTCCCGTGGCTTATGATCTCGAGATTAACGGTCACGTTAAAGCACAATCTTCCTTCTTCTTTTGCAGGAGCCGGTCCTGCGACCGGCTGCCGGGCATGCGCGCCTTCCGCCAGCCAACCGAGCTTGGGCCACGGATAGCGCGCAGGCGAGAAAACCAGGGTCATTAAAGTCATTAAGTCACTAAACTTTCATCTACGAGGGTGTGAAGAGTCAGCGCACAGATAAGAAGGTAACATAAACAACAGTTTCTTGCAAGATTTAGTTAAAGAAGCACACATTTTTTTTCTTGGGAATCTGTATGACCTCACGTCACCAGTTAAAGATTAGGACTTACCTTCTCACAGAAGATGCTGAAAATGTTCTCCTTCAGCTGAGAGACAGTAACTTTGGAAGCTACATCGTTACATTATGTAACTCCTGTTCCCCCTGCGTGTTTACTGTGATTAATCGAAGCACGGACCTAAACACGCTTTATGTTTAATTGTGGGGTAATTTAAAATACGTAGTGTACAGATTAGTTACCCGTACACTAGTGGAGCTGGAGAACAATACACGGCAGCAGATATCCCTCACAACAGAAGGGAATCACAACGTGTAAACGCTAATTTATTTACACGGTACAACGCCTGTCTGTCAGCTGAAGGAGAGCATTTTCAGTATCTTCTGTGAAAAGGTAATTTCTTTAATCAGGATTTGCTGGTGAATTTATCATTGATTAATGTAATTTGTTTCGGTTTCCACCTGCGCGCTATCCACGGTACGAGCTCGGTTGGCCGGCGGAAGATGCGCGCGCCCGGCGGCCGGTCGCCGGCCCCGCTCCAATAAAAGAATCTCCCTGTAGTAAGATATACAGGGTGTATAAGTGATGATGTTACAAACTTTCAGGGATGATGGAAGAAGGCGAATGGATCAATGTGAGATAAGGAACCATAGCACGGAAACTATCGAGTCACAAGTTATAAGCAATTGCTACTCGTTTAATACCGTCTACCTGCACACGTCGGTGGTGTTTAAGGGTGTTTACACGTTCCAACACTATGTCGCTGGCTTCCAGCACGTTAAAGAACGCCTGCGGGATGAAATTCCGCCACTCCGGCGTCTGTTAAGAACTAGATTTGAGGACGGACGGTAAACAACTGTGATTATTAATAACTGTTGACTCGATCGTTTCCGGACTCAGGGTCCTTATCTCAAATGGATCCATTTGTCTTCCTCCATCATCCTTGAAAGTTTGTAACATCATCACGGATACATCCTGTAGATGTCTCTACTGAATTAGAATGAATAGGCCTAGAGGACGATCACTTGTTGCCATGGTAACCACTGGTTATCCATGTTTGTCATCCAGGCTAATCACAGAGAGACGCCATTTCATGTTGGTTGGTTGGTTCCTCAGTTCAGGAGCTGCGACAACGCGGTCATGTAGCCCCGTGTAGTTTGGGTGTGTGTAGAAACTGTCTGATAACCTGTGTTAATTGTGATGGCTGTATAAGAGTGTGTTATCTGTTTTTAATTGAAGTAGCGACTGCAGACATTCAATTTTCAAATAGTTCCTACTTTTGCTTCCAAACGCCACCGTCAACGACTACTAGTTCTGAACATGGTTACTAGATGCCTCTGAAGTTGGCTCCTGGTGACGAACGTTGGAACCTTAGAGCGTTAGTCAAATCTAACTTAAAATTTAGCATCACACATGTGTAATTAGTGGAAGGTTCTATTACATGCCATATATCTATGACATGGGGCTGTCGGCTTTACTTCCTCTCCGAAGGAAGGTATACTGAGGAATTTTTAACGCACTTAAATAAATATGACGACTTCGGCCGGGTTTAAGCCTGCGATCTTGGGCATAGAATATTTCATGTTAAAAGGCTGTAGGCCTGTAAGTCTGTGGTGCCCATTTATCATGCAGGTTTAACGGATGTGCACATAGAGTTCACAAAATCTCGGAGCACTTGATTATAGTCTATCCAGAAAGCCTCCACAGAATTGAATTCCAGAGAAATATCCTTACGGTTTTCCTCTCTTTATCTTAGCACACTCATGCAGGATGATGCGGCTGGCGGGTTAACTTTCAATCGCAAATCTTCTCTGAGGCCAGTCTGGAGCGAGTATATTTATTTGTTGTTATTGGTTACTTATTTATGGGCATTGCGATAATGTTGTCTCATACCCCAGTGTCCTTGGTTGTGCATAAACTGCCTGATAACCTGTGTTATTGTGAAGGCTGTACTAATGTGCGATTTTGTAATTTGGACTAGGATACGACCGTGGCCGTAATTTGGATACCATCCCGGCATTCGCCTGGAAAAGAAGTGGGAGACCACAGAAAGTCGTATAATGTCTACCTCCTTAAATCTCAACAGAACAGAACAACGAACTCACTATTTTTGTATAGATAGTTTTAAATGGCCAAAAAACACACCCGTTTCATTTAGGGGCTTCACATCAGTGTTCTTGTCTGTGTAATATTAGTAAAATAACTTGTGTTATTGTGGTTTCTGTAGCAATGAGTAGTTAAAATTGAGGAAAGGATTCGGAAACTCGCGGCCCAGGTTATGAGTTAGGTACCACCCAGACATGAACCTGGAGTTGTTGTTTAAGTCTGGTTTGACTGGTTTGATGCAGTTCTCCACATCTCCGTGTCTGAGCTAATCGTTCCATCTCTACATAGCAACCACACCTTACATCCGAGGCAACTGGTTTTACATATTCTAACCTTGGTCTACCTCTACAGTTCTTGTCCTTGATCCTTCCTTCCATAACTATGTCATTCCTGGTTGTCTTAGTAGGTGTCCTACCAACCTATCTCTTCTCAAGTGGCAGATGACCTCGTACTTCCACCCCTTAAAACAACAATAACTAACTAACTATCTCGTCTCTTCATTAGCAGTCGCCAGAAACATCTCTCCTCTCCCACTCGTCGTAATACCTCTTCATATGTAATCCTATCTACCAATCTGATCTTCATCATTCTCCTATAACACCACATTCCAAATGCTTCTATTCTTCTCTTCTTTGCTGCACCATCAGTCGAAGTTACACTTCCATAGAGCGCCACGCTCCAGATAAAGGCTTACAAAAGTGACTTTCAAATATAAAAGTCTATATTTGATGTCAACAACATACTTCTTTCTGTAGAAATGTTTTCCTTGTCCGAGCCAACATACGATTTGTATCCTCTTTGTTTCGTCCATCACTGGTTATTTTACTTCCGAAGTAGCAGAAGTCTCCTTCTTCCTTTAGGTTAACAACTGTAAATTTGGCGTCAATTTATCCGGAGTAGATATCAAGAACCATGGAAAATCGCCTGTTAGTTTTGGCACATGAGGATGAGTAACCCATTCCACTCCCCAGACCAGAAGTGAATTACTTGACAGGGGCGGATATCGAATCTAGAGTTTCAAAACATATCCCGAGACCACAGTAGGGGTTCTAATTAATAAAGAATTAATTAGCTTGAAAAACAAAGGTTGACTTGCACTGTAGCGAGTATTGTTGACGACAAACCTTACCCTGGCAATAGCAGGATATTACATTATATTGCATACTAGAGTGAGTTATTAGGAGCGGCACCTACTGACGGGTTTATCATTCGGAAGTAATCCCCCTCCAACCTCCAACTTCCCCTCGCCACTATCAACCCACTCTACAGCAGCACGCTTGGCAACAAGAATCAGGCAGGGATCTCAATGTTGAAACCATCCTTTAATATTATAGACTAGACCTTCCATGGGCAAAGCTTCTAGGGGCAAGGCCAGATGTCTAGGGGCAAGGCCAGATGCAATACAAAATAATATATGCGGGCTGAAATAAAAACACCACATGTTTATAGAATCAAACTCTTTATTTCTGAATTTTTAATCAAACAAGACTTATAGGCTACAATGGTAGAACACTTCGGGAAAAGGAACACACCTTCATTAAAGAGGAGGGAGTATGTAACAAGTGAAACTGTGACTGTGCTTCTAAAAGTTATTAATAATCTGGTTGAAATTGGGATGAGCTGATTCTTAGTTACGCAGCTAAATGAGGGTTTTTCAATCTATATCTGACGCTATTTTTGCGAAACTTCGTTGTAGAAAACACCTGTTCACAGATATAGGAAGATGCAAAACTGGCAATTATCCTCTGTGCATGAGATCTCAAGTTTGGGAAGCTTGATTTTGGTAGGGACTTGTGTAGTACTCAATTTTCGAAACGTTGAGGAATAGTTGCTTCAATTCATTGTTACATTGTAACTCAATCAGTTGTAGCTGCTACTCTGTTACACAAAACACATAAACACAATGAGATTGAACAGAAAACATGACCTATAATTCAAAACCATGTCGGGGGCCGCATTTGACTTGCTCAAGGGCCGCACTTGGCACGTGACTGGACTAGGCCTTCCCTGGACACTATTCCTTTTTTTGGTGCATTATGGAGTGTGAAGTCTTTTTCAGTGTTGCCTTTGTAAACAGGTGTTTGGTTTGAAGATTTTTCCAGAAATCAAAAAACGCCTGAGGGTATTCATTCAAGGAACGCATTAAATAAATAATTTCGTAAATAAGTTCATTTGGCTAGGATTTGAATCAAAAAGAGAAGGAGTAAAGAAACAAGCGATCTACTTTTCTGGGACTGCAATTAGGTGGGAAGTGATTTCCAAAGTTTGTTTGTTTAGTTTGCTAGAGCTCTCCAAGACTCACCATTTGAAACCTTTCCGGGCCCTTTAGCCCTTCAACGTTTGGCACAATTGCTGAATATAACGTTTTTGCTAAAATGAGGACCCCTACTTTGTCTGCTAAGATATGTTTCCAACAATAATACAAGTAGTTCCGTGACGAACTAAAGCCTATTTTCATATATACTACTCATGTTAATTGCCACTATCAACATACAAAATTTCAGTTTGATTGCTGAAATAGATTCGTAGATATTGAGATCCGTCTAAATATTTCGGATGGTCGCCATGTTGGATTGTTATATGTATAGGCCATAGAGTTATGCACCATTATTGCGTAGGTTCATTATTCAAACTTTCACTTCGATCGCATGACTACGAAACAAGAAATAAAAACTTAATTTTAAAATTCCCACAGCCGCCATCTTCAGGTTATGTACACAATTGAACTAAATTAGATACCAGTGCATTACAATGTGTATAAAAGTTTGCTCTACCAAGTTTCATTGCGTTTGGATCATTAAATCGCGACAAAAATCTATTAAAACTTTCAACTTTGCTTGGCCGCCATGTTCGTTATGTAGTTAAACGGGTTTTGAATGTCTCATAGATTACCCTTTATCTCCGTACAAAATATCAGGCTGATACCTCTAATAATTTCAGAGATATAGAATGCCGGTGAAATATTTCGCACAGCAGCCATCTTGAGGTTATGTAAACAATTGGACTCATAGGCCTATTTTTTCATAAATGAAAAGAGGCTAAAAATATCACTGCCAACAATAATAATGTGGTTGAGACTACTTGCTTAACCCTTTATGGGAGAGTGGTCTCTATATTTCATAAGGACAGTTTATGATTTCAAAGATGCTGATAATTTTTAAAATTTAAAAATTTACACTATTTCACAATATTTTGTAACACCTCACATGTTAGAGTGTATTACTGGATGTCATCTCTGCAATTGACACGAACCACGGCTCCGTCAGGGATTTTAGACACTGACGTGAGGGCTGGAACGGGGTGCACTCAGCCTCGTGAGGACAGTTAAGTAGCTGATAGTGAGGCAGCGCCCCGGTCAGGAAAACCAAGGTTAATGGCCGAGGGGACCCGATGCGCTGCCCACGCATCACCCCAATAACAGCAGGCCAAATGGCTAGGCAACGGTCGCTTGGTAGGTCTAGGCCCTTCATGGGCTGTGGTGCCAGGGGTTGTTATTATTTATACAAACATCTTACATTAAGTAGGCTACACTTAAAAGTGGTTTTGGTGTCCTTTAGTACAGAATGTTATAGTGTAATACAAAATAACTTTTCCGTAAGTCTAATCAAACCAAACTAACCTGTTGCTATACTACATTCAAGAAATATTGTTTTGTAATATGTAAATCAGGTTTATTGTTCTTGGGGTACTGAGTGCCCCAGTGTAGGGTTTCAGGGACGTAAAACCAATATCATTGCTATTGTTAAAGTAACTTTAAAAACTCAACAACCAAAGATAAAACGACGTCGGAAAACAAAACAAGGAAGAGGCACTGTTATTCCTAAGGAGGAAAATAGCAACCATAAAGTAAATAAAAGGAGAAATAAGGGCAGGGAAGTACAGTAGCCAGTAAAACAACTTGAGCGCATGGAAAAATAAATGATACACAATGCTCTTACAAGGTGGTAGGTAAGGTAATCTGTGGTGGTAGTATAAGGCGACAGAAGAAGTGGATTTTCCATGAAGAGAAAAGAGGGCGAAAAATATTCATCTCATGTAAATTAGATACATAACTTCAACTCTAATTTTAAGTCTGTCAGACTCGACAAGATTCATTTAGAGAAGCAAGCCTGCTCTCTGGTGGAGAATGGACTGAATCTCTTTCCTCGCCTTCTCTCACACCGACTTGTAGCTGCCGCTGGAAGTTAAGTTATATTAAGTGAGAGGTTGAGACAGTGAACACAGGGAAATCACGGGCAGTCATTTGTTTCTAAGAATCTGAAAGTTTCTCGTTGTCCTAGTTTCATTTAACCTGCAAGTGGTAAAGAAATTTCAAATTCTGTTGTTGTTTGAGTGTTCAGTCTTTTGACTGGTTTGATGCAGCTCCCCAGGCCTCCCTGTCCGTAGCTAATCGTTTCATCTCTATATAGCTACCACACCATACATCCGAGGCAATCTGTTTAATATATTCTGGTTGGTTGGTTGGTTCATCAGTTAAGGGGTGGCGACAACGCGGTCATGTAGCCCTGTGTACTTTGGGTGTGTGTAGAATCTGCCTGATAACTGGTGTTAATTGTGATGACTGTATTAGTGTGTGAGTCTGTGTCTTAGTAAGAACTGCAGACTTTGAATTTTTCAAGTAGTTCCTACTTTTGCCGCCAAACGCCACCGTCAACGACTAAAGTTCAGAACTTGGCTACTAGACGCCACCGCAGTCGGCTCTTGGCGATGAACGTAGGAATCTGAGCGTTGTTTGAATTTTAAACCTAATTTAGCTTCACACAGGTGTAATTAGTGGAAGGTTCTTTAACATGCCATAAATCTATGACATTGGACCGCTTTACTTTCCCTCCGAAGAAAGACATACTGAGGGATTTTTAACGCTCTTAAAAACTCTGACGATTTCGGCCGGGTTTGAACCCGAGATCTTGGGCCTACAAGCTCAGCATGCTACCAACAACGCCACCGAAGCCGCTTTTTAACATATTCTACTGTAACCTTGGTCTATTCCTACAGTTTTTGTCCTCGATCCTTCCTCCAATAACTAAGCTTGCTATGGGATCGTTATACCTGAAGATCGATTAATATTGAAGAAGCATTATGTAGAGTGAGATTTTCTCTTAGTTCATCTCGTGGCGCAGTGGCTAGCGTGCTTAGCTGGCTCCCCTGATGCAGGGATTCGATTCCCGGCTTTGCTAAGAAATTTAATTCTGGTTTGTGGTCTGAAGCAGGGTACACTTAGCCTCGTGAGACAAAACTGAGAAGAGGTGGGTTTGATTTCCACCTCAAACTTCATTGAAGTGGTTTTCTGTGGTTTTCTATATCTAATTCAGGCAAATGCCGGGATAGTTCCTTATTTAATGTCATGTTCACACCCCCCTCCCCCAATCCTCACCTGAACGACAAACACACACACTCTACTTCATCACCATTTATTGTACATGTCAGGCCATTGAGGCCCATGACAGGAAACAAAGAACATAACAAACACATCCAATATACAATATTACAGAACACTATCCTAATCAATCACACAGGAGGCATTAACCCGATCACAATCTCAAGCATTTGTTACAAATGCCGTTCCATTTTTCTCTATCCATTGCATCATCCAGTACTGATGTTGGTTCCACCTGCTGCAACGTTCTCATCACCCTATTCTTCCATCTCGTCCTTGGACGGCCTCTTGGATTTTTGCCAAACAGCTGACCATTGAACACTCTGTTAGGGATAGATTCCACAGCTCTTACGATGTGTCCCATCCACTGGAGTCGTCTTCCTCTGATGATCCTACCCGCATCAGCTTTACCAAAACGTTGGAAAGGAAGCTTGTAGTTTAACGTGACCGTTAATCTCGAGATCATGAGCCACGGGACCTCCTTTTTACGTGGAATCCGAACCACAGGACATGGCATTTCACTTCGAAAATCTCACATGCATTGACCGGGAATCGAACCCGGACCACCTTGGTGAGAGGCATGCAGCTAGACCGCTGAGCCACCACGCCCCCTAAAACGTTGGTAAAGTCCTCTTCTTCCCTCCTTTCCCATCTTCCTTCTTCCCTATTGTAAATAGGTCCATATATCTTTCTGAACACTTTCCTCTCAAATGCACTAAAGCGCTCTTCCAGTGTTTGTGAGGTCGCCCATGACTCGCACCCATATAACAGAACCGGTTTCACTAGTGTCATGTATAACTTATCCTTGCTGTTTTGTGAAATTAAGCGTGACTTAAATAAGTTATTGAGACCCAAAAAGGTACTAATGGCACTAATAGTCATCTGTTGGATCTCTTTTTCAATCTTACTTTAACTAGATAAAATAGAGCCCAAGTATTTAAATTTCTCCACTCGTTCAAACGATTGTCCGTCAAAACTAACAGTGGCATCAATACTCCCAAGTATACGGGACTAAATAACCACGATTACGAACCCCTCAAATGGACAAAAACAACATTCTCCCATTTTATTTTATATTTTTAATTTATTATTTATTTATTTATTTGAAGCCTCCGTGGCCTAGGCGGCAGCACGCCGGCCTCTCACCGCTGGGTCCGTGGTACAAATCCCGGTCACTCCATGTGAGATCTGTGCTGGACAAAACGGAGGCAGACACGTTTTTCTCCGGGTACTCCGGTTTTCCCTGTCAAAATTTCATTCCGGCGACACTCTCCACTATCATTTCATTTCATCTGTCATTCATTTAATCATTGTCCCAGAGGAGTGCGTCAGGCCTCGGCAGCCGGCACAGTGCATATCCTCGCCGCTAGATGGGGGCTTCATTCATTCCATTCCTGACCCAGTCGGAGACTGGAAGCAGGCTGTGGATTTTCATTTTCATTTATTTATTTATTTATTTATCGTATAGTACACACTTACATAATAGTACATCTTAATGGAATATTGAAGGAAAAGAAAAGAGAACAGATAGACTCATAATTTAATATCTAAATTCAAAATACAGTCCACTGATGCAGGAGTCACTGAGAGTCAGGAGGCTTCTCTTTGCTCTAACTGAGATTCTATGCAGAGCCGGGAATCGAACTCAGGCCTCCGCGGTAACAGCCAAGAATCAATATTATTAGCGGCAGCTGAGTCATCCGGTATATGGGGAAAATAATGTAGTTTGGATTGAGTTGTCCAGTTGCAAAACTCGTTTAATCCACTTGTGAATAAGAATCATTTTCATGAGAAACGTTTCTCTGGACTTTGCCTCGCGTATCTTTTGTGTTTGTTGTTTTCTACTTTTTGCTTTTTGGTTTTTGGTTTTGGTTTTGTGTTTGCTTTGTGCTTTTGCTTTTGAATTTTACTTTTTGCTTTTCTTTCTTGGTTTTGGTTTTGTCTTTGTTTTCTGCTTTTGTTTTTTGCTTTGTGTTTCTTGTTTTTTGTTTTCTGCTATTGCTTTTGTTTTTGATTTTTTCTTTTTGCTTCGTGGTTTTTGGTTTTGGTTTTATGTTTGTTTTCTGTAAAATCAAAATAAAATATAACAAAATAAAAAACAAAATCAAAATAAATCTAAACAAAATAAAAACAAATTAAACTAAAACAAAACAAAAAATTAAATTCAATAATTTTAAACAAAATAAAACAAATAAAATAAAACAAAATAAAATAAGATAAAGTAAATTAAAATAAAATAAACTAATTATATAAATAATTTTACGACATGATCCTTATTCACAACTGGATTAAACGAGTTTTGCAGCTGGACGACTCAATTGAAGAATGGATGTTAGGTGAGTTTGTGCTCGCGAGCACTTTTTGGCTCGTATGATGTGAGCACCAAATTTCATTTTAAGGGCACCTGGTTGAGATCACCTGAATAATTCAGGTGTTCTCCATATTAGAGCCAAATCACTGATAAGCATGATTAATTTTGTTTGTTCAAATATATTGTTTCCATTGATGTGTCAGACACCTTCCGGGCCGTAAATGACTCAGCACAATACATCAAGTGAAAGAGCAAGTATTTCCCTGTGAGACGTATAATATCACCGGAGTAATAAATCTAGAACAATAGCCACATATATCAAATAGCCTTGCAGACTATTTGTATTCTGTGCGCTAGCTCAAGGAAGGGCTTATAAATGCTAATGTAATATCTTTATCATCTTGAGGCATGAGAAAACACTATTACATTTGGTACAGCATTAATGTCTAAAAGGAAGTGCCGTCTTAGGTTATATGCCCCGGCAAGGTTCCCCTGCCTTCAAGGGAAGATACTGATCGACGAGCAGCTGGTCCGAAAAAAATCTCGTTAAGTTACACGTTATTATTAACTAGGTCGACATAATTTATCAGAAGAGGTCTGTGTTTTAAAGTGTATCTTATTTGCTACTAATTACTGTTAATTACCAGTTTCAATACATGCAGACAGACAAGAGAAGCAACAGAAGCAAGTACGCCATTGCCTGAATATTTCAGGGATGAGGACTATTGCGTTACAAGGAACGGTTACTTTTTGAGGGTAACGCCGTCAGTAAGTAATAAACAAGTAGTTCTGTGACGAACTAAATAGCCTACGATTTTTAAAATATAAGATTCATAGCAATGGTTGAATCATCAACACGTTCAATCATTCCAGTATTTAGGAAGCTTGATAACCACCAGCGGGCGGCTTCGGTGGCGTAAGTGGTAGCATGCTGAGCTTCTATGCCCAAGATCGCGGGTTCAAACCCGGCCGAAGTCGTTGGATTCTTAAGAGCGTTAAAATTCTCTCAGTATGCCTTCCTTCGGAGGGGAAGTAAAGCCGCCGGTCCCATGTCATAGATTTATGGCATGTTAAAGAACTTTCCACTAATTACATCTGTGTGAAGCTAAATTTAGGTATAGGTTAAACATTCGACAAACTGCTCTTAGGTTCCGACGTTCGTCGCCTGGAGCCGACTGCGGTGGCATCTGGTAATTAGGTTCTGAACTAGTAGTCGTTGACAGTGGTGTTTGGTGGCAAAAGTAGGAACTACTTGAAAAAATGCAATGTATGCAGTCCTCACTCGAATTGAAAGCAGATAATACACACTAATACAGTCACCACAATTAACACCGGCTATCAGACAGATTCTACACACATCCAAAGTACATGGGGCTACATGACCGTGTTGTCGCAGCCCCTAAACTGAAGAACCAACCAACCAACCTCTAGCGGAAGTTGTACGGAAGAAGTGAGACGCAGAATCTCCATGAGGAAGAGAGCTTTCGGGACAGTGAAAGGTTTATTAACAGCCAGAAATACACCGATCAAACTAAGGAAAAGGTTCGAAAAATGTTTTCTGTGAAGTATGGTGTCTTATGGTAAGGAAACACGGACAGTCAGACCAAAAATAATTAGAAAGTTTTGAAATGTGGTTATGGAGAAGAATGGAGAAAGTGAAACTGACCGATAGAATGAGAAATGAGGTGGTGCTAAGAAGGGTAGGAGAGAAGAGGAGTTTCATGAGGATGATACAGAAGAGGAAAGAATCTCGGATGGGTCACACTCTACGTAGGAATTGTCTACTACACAGAAACATGGAAGGAAAAGTAGAAGGAAAAAGGAGGAGAGAAATAAGAAAGTTTGGAATGTTAATAGATGTGAAGAGAGGAAGAAGATACAAGCAAATGAAAGAAGATGCTCAGGACGTAGATAAATAGAGAACGTCCAATTGAAACCCGTCTGCGGACAGCTCTACTGAAAGAGAGAGACAGAGCAATGGTTGATCAAAGCTGCCTAGGAAATTTAACTAATGAAGTTGATAATTCTGCATTTATAATATGCTCCTGATGTACCTGAAATATTGTAGCCAAATGGAACACTACAGTTTGTTTCAGATAATTTCTTCCGTGGAATCTGAAATACTGAGAATCTACGGCTCAAATGCTCAGAGACAGTTAAAATGGTAGTTTGTTGGACTGCTACCTCTAAAAGTACGCAAAATTAAATCCCCTACGGCATACATTAAAAGTATATATAACATTTGTTAGTTACCTATGTTATGGATGTTACAAGCAGCCAAACATTGAACCTATTACCACGGTTAGAATCACGTTGGCAGCACTGTCACGAATAGGTTGCCCAAAAAGAAACTGCAAATAAACTGAAGAAAATGGAAATTGCAACACCCAGAAGGAGTGGTGCTACATTGCTGCAATTGAACATGCAGGACGAGTGTTGGGTTGTGATTCGATGATTACATTTTCAGGTCCCTCTGACCGCAAGTTTTGACAACAATCAATACAGGATATGCCCACCACGAGCTGCAATACATTGATGAATTCGCCGAGGCATGGAGTCAATAAGGCCCTGGATCGCTTCCTGAGGAATTGTGGCCCATGCTTGCTGCACTGCATGGGTCAGTTATTCCAGAGTTGTGGGTGGCTGAGGACGGTTGGCCAGTTGTCGACCCATCATGTCCCACACATGGTCAATAGGACTGAGGTCCGGGGATCTGGCAGGCCATTCAAAGATTGTGATGTCGTGGAGAGCTTCTCTAGGGATGCGTGCAGTGTGAACCGGGCATTGTCCTGCTGAAACATCCCATTAGCAATGTTCGCCATCATAGGGACAACCACTGGATTGAGTAACATATCAACGTACTGTCGAGCAGTCATAGTGCCCTCAACAAGCACTAATTGTGATTTCACATTAAAGCCAATAGCTCCCCAGACCATAATGCTTGGTGTTGGCCCCGTGGGCATCTCGACAATAAGGTCTGGGCGGCCCCTCTCACGGGGACGTCGGCGCACACGATTCCGGCGATCACTGCGGGCAAGACAGAAGCGCGATTCATCACTAAAGACGACCCTATGCCATTCGTCAACCCACGTCGATCGTTCTCGACACCAGGCCATCCTTACACGTCACTGTTGTGGGGTCAATGGAACACCTTCTGCAGGGAAACGGGATCGTAAGCCAGCTGCACTCAGGCGATTACCAACTGTTTGTTGTGTAACGTGGGGTGCTACAGCTGCTCGAATTTGTGCTGCTGTTGCATGGGGTTCCATCCGGGCCATTCGAATGATCCGGCGATCCTCTCTCACAGTTGTCTGTTCCGCTGGGCCTGTGCCAGGTCTACGAGTGTGGGTACCTTCATTTGACCACTGCTGCCATGCACGTTGTACCGTAGATGCCTGTCGGCCAATACGTGCAGCGCAGTCCTTAGCGATAATCCAGCCTCTCACAGCCCAATTATCCGAGCCCTCTCAAACGGCGACAGTTGTTGATAGCGCGCTTTTCTCTGTCGTCGAGGCATGTTTGACGGGGAACACTTCACTGCATTGACTACAAGTCAACTACGCTACACCCGAGTCCGTATACTGGAGTTGATTCCTCCGCACCCAATCACGTGGGGAGACCTGTAGCAGCAATCCAATGGGTCTGAAACTTTGATCGTTTACATACCTACATGGCATCGTTCCATATCTTGAAAACCAACACAAACGACCATTGCCTTCATGGTGTTGCAATTTCCATTTTCTTCAGTGTAGGTGGTCAATTCGTGTGGCAAGTTTTGAACTGTTTACCTACATACATTCTGATATAAGCTTATTTTAGCGTTTGAAGCCAATTTAATATACAATAAATGAACACAAGGAAGAATTTCGTCATGAAGAAACATGCACTCGTCTCACGTTATTGACTACAATTTGCGTAATAAGCGAGCAACTTGCACCACACCCGCAGACAGTGGTTATTGCTTAGATACTGAAATAGCTGCCATCTAGCAGCAACGATGGGAACTTCTGGCTACAGTGAATGTGGCGTCTGTGCCAGATTTACCTTACGACTCACAATACGCAAACGCAAGTCTTAAAGGTTCTCTTCTTCCACGTGCAAGGAAGTCCGAGCTTGTCATTTTAGCGAGAACACCAGATGAATATGGACACAGAACTGGTTATTTTGGAATAATGGATTGTTTCTGTATGTTTGATGACCAATTCTGACATGCCCAAGTGGCAGTGAGAGAACATTTTATTTGTGTATGCATTCGCTAAATGCTTGCTCTGTAGGCAGGGACAAGAAACTAGATGACGTAAGTCACAGAATGTGACATGAAAAAGAAAAGACAAGACTGAAAATAACCCCTCATATTACTCGGTGTACTTGACAGCAGGCCACTAGGAGAGAACATTTCTGAATGCGTCACATTTCCCCATTTATTATCAAATATTCATTGTATGATCAACGTGTGTTCCCGCATGGTAAACAGGGCTCCTGTTAGTAATTCCCTTAAGAAATGCACAAGGTCTTAACCCTTTAGGCACTAGGTTTTAAGCTTGTAGGTTTAGCCCATGGACTGAGTTTTTTTCAAGTGTTTTCAAACTCATTCCTGTACACCAGAACATCTTGCAATACACTGGTCCTTAATACATACTCTCAGCAAATACGTATATAAAAGGGCATTGCATAAAGGCGAAGGGTAGGGGAGATTGAGGTGGGTAGCGGGTGGGAGTCATAACACAACAATATTTAATTATCAGTGTAAAATGTCATCTATTATAAGACGACATAATTACAAATTGAAATTGACATTCAAACCACATTGTTTGCAATAGTAACACATTCACTTTCACTACTTACTGACTGATGTATCATTCTCAGATATACTGCAGTCTTTTACATCAATATCTGAATCGGCATTAACAAAATGGTGGCATCGGTCGCGTAGTTGATAGCATGCTGAGATTCTATACCCAAGATCGCGGGTTCACAACTAGCTGAAGTCGTTGGATTATTTAAGAGGGTTAAACATTCTTCATTATGCCGTCCTTCGAAGGGTAAAGCCGCCGGGTCCATGTCATAGATTTATAGCATATAAAAGAACTTTCCATTAACTGCAATTGTGTGAAGCTAAATTTATAGGTTATATTTGATTTATGCTCTATTAAGTTGCCAGGTGCCAGTATCGGTGGCATTTAGTAGCCTAGTTTATAACTAGGTGACGTTGATGGTATCATTTGGTAGCAAAAGGAGGAACTACTTGAAAGTTGAACGTCAATTACAGATAAGAGACACTAATACAGCCATCACAATTAACACCAGATATCAAACAGATTCTACACTCACCTAAAGCACACGGGGTTACATTACCGCGTTGTCCCAGTCCCTAAACTGAGGAACCAACCAACCAGGCATTAGCAAGAAATTGCAATATTTCATCTTCATGCAGCCTTCGAATCTGCCATAACCTTTTACAAAACAACCACAGAAATAAAAAGAAAACAAAAAGACTTTCCTCTCCAGTCTACGTAAACTGTTAGGTAAGTTCAAAAGCAGGACAGCTCTCGCTAGTGACCCATTGTTGAAGCAAGCGTACTTGTACGTGCCTAATAATTGAAGCACGTATCTCGGAAACGGACCGGTACATTCGTCGGCCATCTAACACAGCGGGTAGTGAACGTACGCGTGCGTGTGGAGTAGTTCAAGTGTTAAATGAACATTTACTTTTTAAGACCCTACGGCGTAGCACCCCGACCGTTAAAGGGAAGCTCCAGCAAGTCCCCAGATAGGAAGTTCGAATCCTGGTTCATGTCACTGACAAGCACCTTAAATAAGTTACTAAAAACCATCATGGACGCCACATTCGGTGCTGCCAACTTACATTATTTAACATCAAAAAGTCACCATTCGCATCCATGTAACACGTATCGCAAATGATTCATACTAAATAAAGGCCTTTTTACGAAAATACATTTTACATACAAATGTGAGGCAGTCCTTGCTCAAGTTGGAACATCTTGGTCATCAGTCCTCAACAGTCTATTTTGAGTGTGGTTATTTCCCGATATTTTTCACAATCCCACCAGGCAAATGCCAGAATAGTATCTTACTGCAAATCACAATGCACCTACCTCATTCTCGACCCTAAAATTATAGATAAGCCTACTCCTTGAGTCACCAAAGCCACGGTGGGTGAGTTGTTATCGTGTCGGACTACCAACCCCAAGCTTGCAGGTTCACTCCTGGCCGTGGTAAGTGATTTTTTTAAGGAAAAAAATCACCACACGCATGTCATACTGTGCCCGTTTAGACCGGAGTCCGCACGACCACATATGCATTTTACCAAGAATCAGTCAGCACGAGAGTCAAAATATCCCGGAGCGCCAGATGGGTTAAAGCTAATCGCAAAAACGACATCAAATGAAAAAAAAATGCTTTACTGATTTTTGGCTCAATACAACAATAAGGATAGAAGGAGATTCAACTGGGCATAACACATCATGTAAAATTATCTCATTTTATTTTGAATTTAAAATTGACTGCAAAAATGCTCAAAGCAGCATCATTCACGTGTGGCGACCCACATCCTATTTACACAATGTACAGACATTTTCCAACACATTGGACAATTATTTTTTGGAAACACAAGTCTGATTATTAGTCCTGTAGACTGTGTTCCAAAATTATTTATTCATGATTAAATCCAGTTCAAATTTAATTGTCTTTACTGGAAATACTGTAGTTCACTGTTTGAATTTTTACATAATATTAAGACTCGTAGAATAAATGTTCATAGAATTTTAACTTTCACTTATTTTTCCAGTTTCAAAAAATATTGTCAAAAAATATTATTATTTCTGAATCAACACAAATTATGTACACATATTAATAACATATGAAAAGTATCTGACCATTGAGCATAGCATCGAAGAACTGTGCGAAGCACAACAAAAATTAATTGTTCTTCTGACATTAAACGTTTCGAGAAGTGACTCGATTATGAACTTCAAGTTCCTAACAAAATATATGATTTCTGAATCATCAACTTGATCAATAAATTGTTGGAGCATTCAACTATTTGATTTTCCACTTGGGAACATTATTAAGAAAAATATTTATATTCATGGCCATTTTAGCAACTTTCACAACTTGCAATTCTTCGACAGAATGCGAATATAAGAATTGTAGCTTCATAATAAATTAATTTAGTTCATGGCACTAGGATTGAAAACATCCTTCAAATTATTCGTGGTTATGGAATTATTTTAATTGGCAGTGGCCCATTCTATTATTTTCATAAGAACACAATATTACAACAACAACGGCAAAGGTCTTCCTCTGAAGAAGAATAAACTACTATCATGACAAATCCGGGTTCTAGCAAAATCAAAGTCTTAATGGAATCCGTAAACAAGGTTGAAATAAGAACTGATGGTTTCTAAGAAATAACCTTCGGGTCATTCATACGACGAAATGTGTAGTTCCAATACTCCTTCTATAAACCTGAGCCATCGAACCTGCTATTTGATTGATGCTCCAAACAACCTCCTCATTCCTGCGACTTAAACATGCGCACCTGGGAATGGCATTTCAACTACTCCACACATAAATTTTCTTCCCAAAATTTATACAATAAATCAAGCCTCTGCTTGTTATCAACACTGGAAGATTAATAAACTTACAAGTTTATTTTATTTTACCATTCTGTTCAACCCGTGAATTTACCATACTCATGAAAATCTTTATTTCACTTTCGAGTGTATTTACGTCATGATTTTATATAATACAAAAATATCCTATTTGATACAATTATCAATTGCTACCCGTTTCATGCCTCTCCGTGTTATCTGAAAAATATACTTTGCTCATTGCAAATATTAACTGTTCAACCAGAACTGAAATGTTGGTTGAATGCGGGCTTGCGCTAACCACTCTCCTTCGGAAAATCTCCTGTTCCAAACTAGAAATGATTAAACTACTTCATAGGTTCTCTCTCAATACATATGATTACTAGAAAATATAATATCCAAGAATTATTTAGAAAAGTTATAAAAATTATTATTATTATTATTAGTGGATTATTATTATTATTATTAGTTATTATTTTAAATATGTTTAATTATCATCTCATTATGTGAGAATCCACATGTTCGAACCTTCGAATACGGAAAAAATATCCATTCCTCAACAAACAAAAAATTTAACTTTTACAGTTACATCGACGGTTTTCCGTGACTTCCCAAAAATATGAAATATTCAAATAAATGCTCGATATGCTCGGTCATCGATCCTAAACTGTTCTGAGTGCTGAAAATACTCAGAATAACTCTAATATGTCTTGCGTAAATCATTGCAAGATTTAAATACGAAGAAAAATAAATGTGTTGGTCATCTGCAGAAAAATAGTTTGTTCCAATTAGCTAGGCATAGTATAAAGTCAAAAGTAGCTTACATTTCTTGATGGTCTTGAAGCGTAGCGAACCTGGTCTGTACCAGATTTATCCATAGACATGCCCTATCGGACAAGCACGTATAATCCTTGTATCGGCCGCTATTATATACCCACAATCCGTCTAGCAAGACATAGTGGTAATATCTCTTGTCGTTTGAAGTAACTGTTGATCCATTTTAATATTGGCTTCTGTTAACTCCATAACAGTTTGCTTAAATGGGGTCAGATCTAAATGATCTATTCTTAAATATGTCAGTTGTAACATAACTCACGGTAATCTTTTCAGTACAAGAAAACACTGACAGTCTAAACCAATCAACGGCTGTTCTGAAGATCGTTCCCTGGGCATGGTTTATCACCATCTACCATGCGCGAAGCAACATGTAGTTTCCCTGCGTTGGCTAATTAACAACAACGTGATAGACTGGCCTTCAATATACTGAAAGATCGGAGTGGTTATCAAGTTACAAATATGAAACTGACTGAATTGGACTAAAATATCCAAGTATTAGGTTATTACTGGACTGTGACAAAGTACTATTCTAGACAAAGTCTAGCATATGTCCATGTAGAAATAAAATATTTCACCAGTGTCTGTAGAAAAATATCAATCACCTTAGTGATTCTCTCTGCCGAAACTTACTAAGTTCCACTTGTCGCGCAGTACTTTTATAACTATCACAATTTTGAAAATAACTTCTGCGTAGATCCGGCAACCATGTGCCTTGGCTCAGCGTAGTAGCACCTTGCTAGGCAAGTGCTTGTTTCGAAGTGAGCTAAAGATGCCTGAGCCGGCCGGCTTTTATTCAAAACGGTCAGGGACACGCCGCATCACGCTGAAATCTGAAATCCTCATATCTCTGGTAGCCCTGGTCCGATTTACTTGATACTAAGTGCATTCTCTTTCATTTGGCCGTGCCAGTAATCTGATCCAAGTCTCAAGTCTCTACTCCATGGTTAACTATTTAATCAATAAATAGCCTCGACCTCTGCTATTACTCGCTACGTCACTTGACATGCTCTTAGCGGTATATTCTTTCCAATTGCTTCTAGAAGCAATGGAGCGCGATATTCAAATATCTCAACTTTCAAAAGCGGCTGTAGCCTTTCCCTTGATATCTAGGTGTCTGAATCTTGGAATACCCATTCCTAGAGTTGGGCACAATACGTTGTTGGGTTAAGGAACCCATTTGAATCCAGTAAGCCGTATTCATAATGGCAAAATTAATCTCGGGATTTTCTGCCAACACAAAAGTTCCACATTTCTCTACTAGAAAGCGATATAGTGTCAAGGAGCTTTGATATCTAACCTCCATGACTTTCATAGCGCTCCAAGGAACAACAAAATTCGACATGCAAGCCAACCTCTGGGCGCAAATAACAAAGCTTGCACCCAGCACTCGAGGCCATATGATATTATTATTATTATTATTATTATTATTACCAAAGAAACACAGAAATATTAGGTGCTGCACTTAAACTTTGGTTGGTTGATTCCTTAGTTTAGGGTCTGCGACAACGGTCATGTAGCCCCGTGTACTTTGGGTGTGTGTAGAATATGTCTGATAACCGGTGTTAATTGTGATGACTGTATTAGTCTGTGTTAACTGATTTTATTCAAGTAAGGACTGCAGACAATAATTTCAAGCGGTAATTCCTACTTTCGCTACCAAATGCTACCGTCCACGACACCTAGCTTTGAACTTGGCTACTACTAGATGCCATCGCAACCAGCGCTTGGTGACGAAATTTGGAACTTGAGAGCTTTAATCAAACCTAACCTACAAGTTTTTCTTCACACAAGTTTATTTAATGGAAGGTTCTTTCTCATGCCATACATTTATGACATGGACCCGCCGGCTTTACTTTCCCTCGAAGGAAGGCATACTGAGGGATTTTTAACGCTCTTAAAATCCAACAACTTCGGCTGGGTTTGAACCCGTGACCTTGGGCATAGAAGCTCAGCATGCTACCAACTACGCCACCAAAGCTGCCCACGTTAACTTTGTTTGGCTATTAAAGTGCCCAAATTAGCTTGTCTTGTGAAGAACACATTAAATGACATTCCTAATTGAGTTTTGGTTGCACATTTTCTCAAAGGTAGCACCTTTTTCCAAATTTGTATTACAGTTTGTCACTCGTCTGCCACATTTTATTCGTTAAGAAATTGGACAAGGCAAACCGAACGTGTACATTAATTTAGCTGATCTGCAGTTCTGTTAGGTTAAGCAAACTCTGCTGGGCCTGCGAGCTGCAAGAAGACTGACGTGTTTATTTCGTGGCCGGGGATGCAGCCTCACTGAAAACAACTCTGAAATGCTAAATGTTATGTGTTTTAACAGTGTTCTGTATGTGTGATTTTACTATTGCAATCAGGGACTGGTTTTAGGTAGACATAATAATAATAATAATAAGAAGAAGAAGAACCTATATTTGTAATGGTGAATTGAATAAATAATAATAAAAATAATAATAATAATATCGTATGGCCTCGGGTGCCGGGTGCAAGCTTTGTAATTTGACACCCAGTGGGTAGCTTGCATGTCGAATTTCGTTGTTCCTTGAAGCACTATGAAAGTCAAGGAACTTTGGAACTTAGGAACTTTGTGTTGGCGGAAACTCCCGAGATTAATTTTGCCATTATGAACACGGCCTACTGAATTCAAATGGGTTGTTTGACATGCCAAAATTGTATGACATGCGTGTTGTATTTTTGAAGCTTTTCAAAAATCACGTACCACGGCCAGGAACGAACCTGCAAGCTTGGGGTTAGTAGACCGACACGCTAACGAATCACCCACCGTGGCAAGCTAAGTAGACATTATGATGCATGATAATATGAGTTAATTCTGTATCCTTATACTGGGAACCCTCCCTGGCTCCGCCCCGTAGCTTTAACAGCTTACCCTGCGTATGCTTAAAAGGCATACGAATGGCAGGTCCCAGACACAATTCAGAAAAGCCGACGTGAAGAGACAAACTCCAAATACTCTTCTCTGAAGTCTTAACTCGACACGACTAGACAGTTTGATTCTGGCCGAAGCTGAGGTGATAAGCTCGCTCGCTAGCCCGTAATCTCGCTCCGAGGCTATGAATATAAATGTCCACTGCATGGAGATTGTTGAAAGAAATGAAAACGTAAAAACCCTTTGTGGGCAATATATTAAAGAACGAGATATGCTGTGCCTCACTTTTTGTAGAATTTGCCATGCTGAACAACTCTTACACTAAAACTATATAGATATTTAAACAGTTTACCAAGCGTAAACTTTAAATGCGTGCTGACGAAAGGTTGTTTCTTTGACTCTATTCACTGAAATCGTCACTGCTCGGCTTCCTTTAGTCATAAATGAATGATTTTCTGCAAAAAACCTTCCTTGAGAAATTCTTCACAGAATGGTGAAAACCACATCAAAATCCATCCAGTGGTTCTCGAGATTACCCGTTACGTCTAAGAATCGGGGAGGTTGTTTTATACTATGCAGAGATATGATGTAAAATTGGTTTTGGTAATGTTTGTATGAATATATCCATTTAAAATTTACTCATTTTCTTGCACCTATTTTAATCAACATTTTGCACCTAAAATTCCTAGCTCTAGTTTTTAGACAAATTGAACACACTTCCAAATACATGGGGCCGATGTCCAACATGTTCCAAGCCCCTGAAATGAATTAACAACAACATTATATAAACAAAACAAAATCTTTAAAAATCAATAAGAATGTTGGATTTATATGTCGAGGGATCTTCTTTCTTTCTTTCTTTCTCGCAAAGAGGGGACAACACGAAAATTTTTATGATAATCGTTTGAAAGTGAATGTGATGTATTTTTTTTGAATGTATCGTTGTTGATTCATTTAGGAACTTTGTAACATCCTGGTTATGTAGCCCGTGTATTCGTGTGAGTGGAATATGTCTGGTAACCTGTATAATTGTGATGGCTTTGCTAGTGTGTGAATTTGTAAATTAGACCTAGGGTTCACGTAGGTAGCAGCCGTGGCCTTATTTTAGGTACATTTCCGGTATTCCCCGGAATAAAAGTGAAATACAACTGAGAACCTCTGCTAGGATTGTTGAGTTAGCAGTGGAACCTAACGTCCTGTCCTCAGTTCGTCCTCACGAAGTTTAGCCGAGTAATTCACGTATTTCGGCGTATGATGACCTGGACAATCGCATATTATCAAATGTCTAGTACACTCCACCCACCCTCCATTGCCTAGGAAGTAAAAATTGACGTTAGATAACATAACTGTTGAGTAAGACAGTTATTAATTATTATACGAAATTAATTGCAGCCAATGGTCATAGCCCGTGGGGTCACATCAAGTTCAATTTTAAGTAGTTCCAACTTTGGCTACCAGATGCCGTTATCACTGACACCTAGCTGCGAAAGTTGGAACTTGATAGAGCGTGACTAACCAGCCAAATATATCATACAAATTTAGCTACGCACCACCAATTGTAGTGGTAGGTTCTTTTACATGCCATGAATCTATGATATGGGTCCACCGGCTTTACTTCCCCTCCGAAGGAAGGCATGCTTAAGGACTTAAGGATGACATCGGTCGGGCGTGAACCAGCGATCTTGGGCATAGCAGATCAGCATGACCACTAAAGAGGGTACCTGGTAGTGTAGACTAGTCAACAATGCAACTGTTTAACAATGGTTTCAATCTTAGGTAACAATCGTATCTAGAAACGTCAATTTTTCACCGTTTAACAACAGCAATGTATGGCAGCATGCTACGCAAATCCCTATATCCCTATATCCCTATATCCCTATATATATTATAATTGTGAAAGTCTGTGTGTGTGTGTGATAGTTTGTTACCTCTTGACACTAAAACGGCTGGACGGATTTGGATGAAATTTGAAATGGAGACAGCTTATACCCTGGGATAACATATAGGCATCCTTTCATCCGGAAATAAATCATTGTTCCCGTGGAACAGGCAACATAACTGAAAAGTCACCAAAAATACTCAACCGGGACAAAATATCGAAGTTGTCGCAAAAAGACCGGACAAAGCTCATTTTACGCCCCTCGATGCAAGGAACAATACTCGGTCGGTCCCTACGGGACACCGAAAACCACATTTTAAGGCCCTAAAACCAACCGTTTCAAAGATATTCGCAGAAAACTATCTTTACTCTGATAAACTGATGAAATAATGGCAAGTCCGTTTCCATGGCAACTGAACCTCACGGTATGACATCCGATTTTATATACATATCCCTGTAGGAGGCAAAGCCAATCAATTTGTTATCTTTTTCAAGATATATATGAACACAATAAGAACAGGGTAACGCGCCTGCCTCTCATCCGGAGGCCCCGGGTTCGATTCTTGGCTCCATCAGAGATTTTAGACACTGACGTGAGGACTGCAACGGAGTGCACTCAGCTTCGTGAGGACAATTGAGTAGCTGTCTGATAGCGAGGCAGCGCCCTGGTCACGAAGAACTAGACTAACGGCCGAGGGGACACGGTACACTGACCACGCGTTACCACAATATCTGCAGGCCAAATGGCTGGGAAGCGGTCGCATGATTGTAACGATTCGATCCCATAGCTGTTATATTTAAAGGGTTATTCATTTATTATCATGTTATTATTATTATTATTAACTAGTACATCCATGAGATGATTTTTATATCAGATAATTGTAAGCGGTTTTGATTATTATATTCAATTAGATTTTTATTAACAATTACTTGTAAAGAGACGAAGTATTATATATTGCAACAAGACTGGCGATATGGACTAACCCTGTGCGTCACAAACTGAACGACGTAGTAAGAATTTCACCACGGCAAACTGCGTCATTTTCCTGAGATGTTAAGAAACCCACTATGGGGTAACCAACACGCCATTTTCTACGGTATATACGCGTCAATATATATTGCAAGTTATGAGTCAAGAATGGAGAAGGCTAATAGAGAGGGAAGCTGTGACACCACGTGACAAGGAAGTCATTAGTATTTGTACCTGCAACATCGGACAAGAATGGCATTGATCTACAGCTCTTAATGAAGGAAGGAAGTTGTAACCTTGCTTTCTGGGTCCTAATGGACTGAGCACCGAGAGTCGACACTGAACGATGTCTTGCCGACATCTATATCAATACATAATGGGTTATATCCCTGATCAAGAGTCTTTCTACAGATGGCAACGTACTTAATGAGGATATTTCATAGTAAATGAGATATCACATCATTTTTTTAAACATAAGCGACGTAACATCGAGATCATCGATCATTTCTTAAATATGACGAATCTTCGACTGGGTGAGCCAACAATTCAATAAAACTATCGTCTCTATTATAATTTAACTTCATTTAACTTTCAATTCATTTTAATATTCATTCTCTTTTAAATAATTAATTGCCGCATTGAGTAATTTTAAATTCAATTGTGTGACTATCACTATTCTGTTTTATTAATATTTTGTTTTTGCATTTAATAAATTCATTCTCTTCAACGTAATGCCTATTTCTTTCATAATGGTTAGTAAATACTTTAAGGCAATCATACTCCTTGATTAAATACGGATTGGTTAGATGACTTTGTCTCACTACGGCCCGGGTAAGTGGTTCTCGACTCTACTGCTGATAGCCGAGGTTAAATCAATAAATTTCGATTCACTATCTTAAATAGGAATCTGGCGCTCAACAACTTATTATATTACACTATCACAGGTAAGGTCACACCACAGTGTATATTATTTATTCATATCATGTTTGTTTTATTGAACCACAATAGTCATCACCACGTTTAGTTAACATTATAAAAATGTTACATTTGGCGCCACAAAGTAGGGCACGAAAACCATTCGGTATTTAGTCAGAGGAGTGTATAATTTCAGTGCAAATTGTCAGTGCTTTTGGGGGACAGTGAAGTGAGTGAATTTTGGAAGGGCAAATTTTTATACGATGTACTTCGAGATGGCGGATAAGAAAGAAAAGTCTATCGATATTCATGAAATTTCATTAGCTGATATCTTGAGGGAGATGAATAAAAGGAGAGAGGAAGAAAGAAAAGAACATCAGGAGTGGATGGAGAACTCAGATAGAGAACATCAGAAATGGATGAGAAAGGAGACTGTAATTGAAAGCAAATTGGAGTCAGATGAAATTGTAGTTGAAAACAAATCTGAATCAGAGGAAATTGTAGGTGAAAGCAGATTGGAGTCAGATGAGATAGTAAGAGAAAGCAAAACAGAGGGGGTAGAGACTTTAGGGGATAATGAAGTAGAATCAATGAAGACAGCCTGTAAGGAGACTGTAATTGAAAGTAGATTAGAGTCAGTGGAGATTGTAGGTGAAAGCAAATTGGAATTAGTGGAGACTGTAATTGAAAGTAGATTAGAGTCATTGGAGATTGTAGGTGAAAGCAGATTGGAATCGGAGGAGATCTTAGGTGAGGAACGGCAAATAGCGGAGATTTTAGGTGAAATCAGATTAGAGTCAGACGAGATTTTAGGTGAAAATAGATTAGCGTCAGAGGAGATAGTAGGAGAAAGCATAGTAGAGTTGAAGGAGATTTTAGATGAACGCAGGATAGCTGTAGAAGAGACTATAGAATGTAGCGAAAAAGAAGTGAAGAAGATGAGAGAAAAGATAGGGATAGAAGTAGGTAAGATAAAGAAAGTACTAAGCACCCAAGAGATTAAGATGCAGACAATCATAGATAAATTAGATAGGCAAACTAGGGAAGAATTTAGTCCTGTGATAGAGGAAGTTAATATGAAATTATTAGTGGCAGAGAAGCGTGCGTTAAGTCATAGTCAGAAGAACATAATTAGTAAACAGGTTAAGAGGAGGAGAGAGATAGATAAGAGGAGAAGCAATGGGCAACGGCTAAAGAGAAAATTAAATATTAGTAGTGGAGAAGTGAAGGGAAGACATGTAGGTAGATATTTTAGAAGTAAAATGAAAGAGAAGAGAATTAAGTTGTTAGTGGAAAAAGAAATCAGAATGAAAGAGAGAAAGAAAGCATATGATGTGCAGTGGCGTAATGAATTAGCCAGACTTGGGGAAATGATAGGAGGAAAGCCGAAGTATAATGTTACTGTTGATGAGTGTAGTCCGAAAGAGGTAGAAAGTAATGTTATAAGAAAAGAGGAAAATGGAACCCTAGAAAGAGATAGAATTGAAGATGAAGATGGTAAGAACGGTGAAATGCCAGAGAAAGTAGTGATGTAAATTTATATTACCGATAGTTACTCTTCCGTATGACTTAAATATTAAGTAATGAAGTTTAATATGATTTAAAAGAGGTAGATAAGAAACCTGCTGTGTGTAATTTTAATTCAGTCGTGAAGTTAGGATGGTAAGGGGCGCGTAGTGCCTACGCTTATTGATTTAGATTGACTAAAATCATTTAATTTGGAAGACAAAGGTTGTCGTGCTATTGAGCAATGCAGGTAAGTTGAATGTAGGTCCTTAAACTGCAGGTAAGTTGGATGAAGTGAGAATTAAATTTTAAAAATAGGAAGGTTATTACATAGGTAAGTAATCGAAAGAAAGTAATAATTATTATGGCAACCATAATTAAGAATATAATGGTAATAAAGATTTAATTCAAAAGTGAGTGAAGATAAGATGATACAGTGGTAATAAAACTAGTGAGTTGAAGAATTAAGTATTGATTTAATAAAGAAGTTTCAGTTGAGGACAGCGAGGTTATCAGCGGATATATGTTGAGAAATTTATAAGTGGTTTAGAATTGTTAATGGTAATGCGTTGTATGAATTAACCAACATCGGGTTGAAATGAGGAAGTAGTAACTAATTAGGACATCTGGTACTTGTTGACAGATATGTGTGTGTGTATGTGTGTATTTTCACGTAAATGGACGTGAGTTTGAAGAAGTAGGCCAACGAAGGTAATGCCGTTGAGCAATGTGGTTTTAAAGTTTTGGTAAGATACCAAATGAAGTTGTTTTTTGAGGAAGTTTTTGGTAAGATGCCAAATGGAGTTATAATGGAGGAAGTTTTGGTAAGATGCCAAATAAAGTTTTAAGAAGGTTTTGGAGGATGAAGTAGGTCAGCAAGGTATATTCCGTTGAGCAATGAGATTTTTTATGGTATCTACGGGACTACGTGAAGTTAATAAGGGAGTTTTTTTTAAGTATATATGGATGTATGCACACAAGGTAATAAGAGATTACAAAGGTAAGATTGTCCAAGTTTTTGTTACAGTTACGCACGTTTTAAAGATATTACAAGGCTTGTTATTGAGCTAAACCACTTTGTAGTAAAAAGTTACTGATGACTAATAACGAATTAATGATGTGGTAGATCGTTGTCCTACACACAGGTTAAAATAAAGATGATAATAATAATAATTATATGGTTGGCATAATATTTTCTAGAAGTGAAAGGAATTTGTTATAATTCGATGTTTTGAGGATTTTAAAGATAAATCATTTTTTTTAGTAGACAGGAAATTAAAGTTTTATTTATGTCATACGGAGTTAGTAAAGATAAGTTAATATTTTGAAGGAAGAATAAGTTGGTAAGATAAGTGTATACCTAAGGGGTAATAATGAAGTTTCAATTAAAGGCAGGTGTAATTTACGCATTTAATTTGATAGAGAAGAAAGTATCTGAACTGTGTTAGAACTCAGAACTTGCTTTATGAAGTGATTATGGGAGAATATTTGCTAATTAGGAGTGTCGGTGTTATTAACTATCAACAGGAACACTGTCATTATTTTAGGAAGACAATAGCTAGGAAAGCATAGTGTGATGTTATTATTCCAAGGAATTAGTCGAAGCATGTACGATTTTTTTTTAGCTGAAATTTAATGTGTTATTGGTCAGTAAGAGGTGACCTGTAACAATACGAAGATGTGGGATTATACCACGAATAGGGGAGTTTTTTTTTGTATGTGACGTGTGATGTCACGATGAGTTTTGAGAGATTCTGGTATAGCAAGAGTGAGCTATAGTCCAGGCGGTCAGAACAAGTAGGAAGTGGTGTTTGGAGGACACGGTACTTAATTAAGAGTTTTGAGAGAAAACTAAGGGGGGTTTTTAAGCATTCAGCAAAAAGTCAAATCATGAATAGACTAAGTTCAAAGTATAAGAGCATTAATATTTTGTGGAACGAAATATTTATTCCGAGGAGTTTGTCATGTGTTTTTGTGAAATAGTTTAGTGATATACGTAATTCAGGTATTGAGTAGTATTTTGTCCAAGTCTTAATCATTTTGTTATGGTAAGTAAGGAATGACGTTACGGTAAAGTTATATCTTGACGCTAAGTTAAATTTTATAAAGTGAACGAGAAGTCAGATTTTATGTTTATTGGTGATTTTGAAAATCCAAGTTATTGTTTTCGAGAAGTAGTAAAGAGGAATTATGGTTTTATGAGAAGTTAAGAAGTCGTGGAGACTTAGGAAGTATTAATTTGGAAGGAGGCGGCCGTGGCCTAAGAAAGAATTAAGCCACGAAGGCAGGTGAGTAGTAACTTGGATATTTAAATGAACTGTTTAATAACTGCTTTGAGGTATTTCGATGTCATTATGTATTTGGGGAAATATTTACATGTATGACATATGCACTGAAATAGGAATTGTCTTAGGTATCTTGCTAAGTTATTTTTTTCTTCAATTATTGAAATTTTACTGCATTTGAGTAATCCCTTTATAAAGACGAAAGGAATATTGTATTGTTTGCATCCTATTATCGTGTGCTGTAATAGTTATTATGGGTTAATCAGCTGGTATTACAACAATGTACTTCTACGCCAGACTGATATACAAAAACTACGTTCAAAAGAGATGAAGCCAAAATTGTATGTCATGCATACGATCACCGAAATATAAACGAGTGCAGCGTTGACATATATGTCAAAAATAAAAGTGAAGGGCATTTTATATGTATATTTTTTACAGCTCGTTTAATACATAAAGAAGAATGAACATTATGAACATTTGGAAGAATGAGAAATGATAGTACAAATATGTAAAGTGAAAAGAGTATGTTCTTGTATATTTTTATGTATTGTTGAAGGGTATTATTTGTATGTTGTCGTTATGGGGGTATTAATATTTAAATTTGTATTCATTTGTGTAGGATGTGTAGTGATATAAATAATGTTACATTTTATTTTAAATTATTTATATCAGGGGCGATTGTAACGATTCGATCCCATAGCTGTTATATTTAAAGGGTTATTCATTTATTATCATGTTATTATTATTATTATTAACTAGTACATCCATGAGATGATTTTTATATCAGATAATTGTAAGCGGTTTTGATTATTATATTCAATTAGATTTTTATTAACAATTACTTGTAAAGAGACGAAGTATTATATATTGCAACAAGACTGGCGATATGGACTAACCCTGTGCGTCACAAACTGAACGACGTAGTAAGAATTTCACCACGGCAAACTGCGTCATTTTCCTGAGATGTTAAGAAACCCACTATGGGGTAACCAACACGCCATTTTCTACGGTATATACGCGTCAATATATATTGCAAGTTATGAGTCAAGAATGGAGAAGGCTAATAGAGAGGGAAGCTGTGACACCACGTGACAAGGAAGTCATTAGTATTTGTACCTGCAACATCGGACAAGAATGGCATTGATCTACAGCTCTTAATGAAGGAAGGAAGTTGTAACCTTGCTTTCTGGGTCCTAATGGACTGAGCACCGAGAGTCGACACTGAACGATGTCTTGCCGACATCTATATCAATACATAATGGGTTATATCCCTGATCAAGAGTCTTTCTACAGATGGCAACGTACTTAATGAGGATATTTCATAGTAAATGAGATATCACATCATTTTTTTAAACATAAGCGACGTAACATCGAGATCATCGATCATTTCTTAAATATGACGAATCTTCGACTGGGTGAGCCAACAATTCAATAAAACTATCGTCTCTATTATAATTTAACTTCATTTAACTTTCAATTCATTTTAATATTCATTCTCTTTTAAATAATTAATTGCCGCATTGAGTAATTTTAAATTCAATTGTGTGACTATCACTATTCTGTTTTATTAATATTTTGTTTTTGCATTTAATAAATTCATTCTCTTCAACGTAATGCCTATTTCTTTCATAATGGTTAGTAAATACTTTAAGGCAATCATACTCCTTGATTAAATACGGATTGGTTAGATGACTTTGTCTCACTACGGCCCGGGTAAGTGGTTCTCGACTCTACTGCTGATAGCCGAGGTTAAATCAATAAATTTCGATTCACTATCTTAAATAGGAATCTGGCGCTCAACAACTTATTATATTACACTATCACAGGTAAGGTCACACCACAGTGTATATTATTTATTCATATCATGTTTGTTTTATTGAACCACAATAGTCATCACCACGTTTAGTTAACTCATTAAAAATGTTACATGATAGGCCTAGGCCCTTCATGGTCTGTAGTGCCAGGGGTAAAAAAATAGGGAAAGCGCCTTCTAATACCACCTTTAATTTGTAAACACTACAGTAGCGGCTTCTAGGGAAGCGTGATGGCGCAGTGGCTTAGCTTCTCGCCTTACACCAGGACGGCCGGGGTTCGAATCCCGGTGACAGCGGGGTGGAATTTTCACCTGGAAAATCACGTAGCGTCAGGAAGAGCATCCGGCCTTAAATCCCCGGCCAAAACCGAAATGAGCCTGGCTGGCTACGGCGACCCCAATTAATTGGGAATAGCTGAAGAAAGTTTTACAGTAGCAGCTACTAAATAAAGGTAGCGATATAGCTACGTTCAATTTCATAAACACTGGGCTCACAAATCCCGTATAGTTAAGTAAAAATAACAGTCTGGTCGTTATTTCAGTAGCAACGAAGCTCTGTGGTGGCTATTGCCGTGTCCGTAACACTTAAGGCATCCCGCCGTCACATACCTCAATGTGCACTTACAAAATTGTGAACCAGTCTATTTTACTGAAAAGAATTTCTACGAGCGAGTATCCACTCCGGCAAAAACCACACTCACTACCTTTTCCAAAATTTACACAAGACATGATTTTTAAAGCACTCTTCTGTGTGTTGAGGTACAGAGATATACCACATGGAAAGATACAATAAAATGTTGGCAAATCTGAGTTCAAGGAACTGCTGTTCAGAATAGGCTTTCGGTGCAGGTTATGCGGCCCATGTTCGTAACATGGAATGTTTTCTTTTGACAATGCATCTACACCATGTGCGAGGGCAACGCATTTCAAAGATCTCTAAAAACACAATAAACAGGTAGTTGGAGAAAAATTTTAAGTGGGAGCGAAGATTCAAAGAGAAATAATTTCATCTTAGAGATTTGCTGATGAGATCGTCATCTTGACCGATACGCCAGAGGAATTGAATGAGTTTTTGAATGGTATGGACTCCGTCTTGAGGAAATAATTCATGATGGAAATCAATAAATGTGAAGCAAAATTATTGGAATGCAGCCAAAATAAATCAGAAACCTCTATGCACATCAAATTGGCAGGTGAAACGCTACGGGAAGTAGGAGACTTCTGTTACTTAGGAAGAAAAATAGCCAGTGATGGACGAAGCAAAGAGGTTGGCTCAGGCAAGGACATCATTTCTACAGAAAAGGAATCTGTTGACATCGAATATACATTTAGATATTAGGAAGTAATTTTTGAAAGCTTTTGTCTGGAGCGTGACACTATAAGGAAGTGAAACTTGGTCTAATGGTGCAGCAGAAAAGAGGAGAATTGAAGCGTTTGTAATGTGGTGTTACAGGAGAATGATGATGATCAGATGGGTAGATGGGGTAACAAATAAAGAGCTATTAAGACGAGTGGGAGTGGAGAGATGTTTCTGGCGACTGCTATTGAAGAGAAGATATAGGTTGGTACGACACATATTAAGACACCCAGAAATAGCAAGCTTAGTTATGGATGGGAGGGTTAAGGACAAGAACTGTAGGGTAGACCAGGGTAAAACAGATTGCCTCGGATGTAGGGTGTGGTAGCGATATAGAGATGAAACGATTAGCTCAGGAGAGGGAGTCATGGAGGGCTGCATCAGTCCAGTCAAGAAACTGAAGAATCAAACAACAACAGTTGGGAATTTTAATTACTTAGAGAGGCATGTGAGGCAAAAGGGTTGTTGGAGAATTTCAATCCCTGGGATGTAACACTGGAAGAGAGTGCATAATGTACATCAACGGCCAAGGTCAGAGATATTTTACTATAGGTAAGGAAAAATACTTTTGATTCCCCATATTCCGATAGATTTGCCATTCCAGTGTGCAAGAGTGCAGTTCCCTCTTCAAACAATATTCGCAATTTCTATTAACAAAGCGCAATCGCACACACTTAACAGCAGGTGTACAATTGCATCGTCCCCATTGACTTGATCGCGAGCGAAGCCGCGGGTACCTGCTAGTATGATAATAAAACGTTACGACATAATTCAAGAATTATGGACATTTGAAAAATATTTCTCATAACAGGAAATGTTGTGAGTTAATTACTTCTCAGGAACTGCGCCCGATCAAGTTAACACTTTACACACTTCCAGGCGCTTATGGATTACAAGATGTGAACTAAAATGAAAGTTACCCATGTAAATATAAAGTAATAACAAGTAGTTCCGTGAAGAACTATACAGCCTATTTTCATATATCCTACTTATGTTAATTGCCACTACTTAACATACACAATTTCAGTTTGATTGCTGTAATAGATTCGTAGATATTGAGAACCGACTAAATATTTCGGATGGTCGCCATGTTGGATTTTATATATTGAACCCTTATTGATCTTCGATAAATAAGTATTCATATTTATTATTATTATTACTACGGCCCAGGCAGCACTTAAGGAAGTCGACTTGGATATAAGGGAGGCCAGCAATAAAGCTGATTTTAGAACAAAATAAAATGTATTATAGCTTTTAAAATTCGATACTGCAATCGGAGCGACTTTAGCTCCTCGGAGCTATTTTTAAAGCCATAATTAATTGGGGAGTTCGCCATGTGTGTAACGGCTTGTTGTACGTTGTATGGGTAAAATATTGTGATTAACGTAAATGTTGGCTGTGTGGCTATTGCTTTGTTTATGACTCGATTCATGTAATTTTTGTGTGTCACACCCGTGTGGTGTAGAGGTAGAGTACTTGTAAATTTTGACAGCGGTCATTTGTGTATTTTTCTATTGGTCACGTGTTAATGTACTTGTGTTGATTTGTGTGAGAAATCCTAAGTTTTTAGGCAGTAAATGTTGCTACGGCAATTTGATTCCAATTTCACACGGAAATTTTGTGTTTGTTAATAGTAGATTTAGGAAGTGTCGGTTTAATTTTAAGTAATTGTAGTTGTGTTCCCCCCGTGTCGGTCTAGCTCTAAGAAATGTGGATTCGTTGTCTGAAGGATTATTCTGGATGATAACGAATCACGCATTCAAAGTACATATCGTGATGCATGTAGAACGGCATAAGCACTTATATGGTCACTTTTGTATTTTTATCTAAGGGACACTTGGTCCAGGTAATTAATCTCTCCAGAGATATCGCCTAGTTTTGGCATTTTTAGCCTACTTTCGATTTTTGCAAAAAATGAAAGTAGACTTATGAGATCGACACAGGGCGAAAAATGTATGTCTGTCTGTGTGTGTGTATGTGTGTGTGTGAGTCTGTGTGTGTGTGTGTCTGTGTGTCTGTGTGTGTGTGTGTGAGTGTGTGTAATCTGAATGTCTGTCCCCCCTATCAATTCGAACACGGTGAATGCGAATTGAACGAAATTTGGTACAAAGGTAGCACTAGCAAAGGACACCTCAGTGTCATGTTTTATATCGCCGCCATCTTTACTAAAACAGAATGGCGGCCACTCAAACGTTCAAAACGTAAAATCAAATAACGACTACGCAAATCATCCGATCTCTACCAAATTTGGTAACAACATACCTTCGTATAGGATGCGTCTTGTGACCAAACTACAAGGTCGTCCGCCATACCATTTCAGGATGGCGGCCGTGCGAATTATCCAAACTTTATAATCCATATCATGGGACCCACCAGTTCCGATTATCGAGCCGAGAATCGTTTTAACTGTTCTAAAGGAAGAGGCACGTTCGAAATTAAAAGTTTATTTTGTAATACTATAGTGCAGACGTGATTTTTAAAAGCTGAGCTGATTTAGTAATAAGATAAGATGGCAGCGGATATCTTGTGCCTGACTTATATTTCACTAATTTGAGTATTGCATGCAATATAGCGTACTGATATAAAATAAATAAACTTTGTATGAAATGTTTTATATATAAATAGTATACTCCAGTGATGAAATCGTTTAGTATAAATCACTATTTGCTAACAAGTTCTATGTAAGTCATTTTATATAGAACGATATTCGTTGACACAATTAGCTCAGTGGTAGAGCGTTAGCCTATCGCTCAAATGCCTATGGTTCAGACCCGATCAGAGCTAGTTTTTTGCTTGAAATTTTATATGTTTATTGTTTTGTAATGACTCAGATGTTTTAAAATTAAGCGTTATATTGTGCATATTATGGCGTAAAATATATATTTAATTAAAACACAATTCGCCAGCAGATTTACTCGAGACATCTAGCTGCCAAAAAGGTAACTGCACGCCGACCAGATTTTATTGAAAAATTTCTTCTTCTGGCCGCTAGAATGCACTCGCTCTGTTAGGATTATATTGTTAGATATTACACCACTAGATATCACGACTAGTCTACGTGGGGCTCCATTGATTACTATACCATTTGCATTCTATGCGCATCGAATTTGAAGAATGACAAGATGATACTACGATACATTTTTACTTTCTATTTTAAAGGGTTTGTAACAGCCTATTGTGCGGTATTTGAAAATGTTAATTGAAGTAAAGAACAAAACGATTTCACATAGTATCTGAACTCTATCGTTGGTGCTAGTTCAGGATATTAATTAATACTTCTATTTCAGCCAAATAGCAATCGAAAATATCCACATAGTTTGTATACACACGTCTCTGTAAGATTTGTTAATTCAATTAGGGTTGTGAAAGTCATACGCAGCCAGACGTGTAAAGACATGCCTCAACTCAAAGTTGGATGTAATAATAATAATAATAATAATAATAATAATAATAATAATGTTATTGGTTTTACGTCCCTTTTAACTACTGTTGCTTCTAGAGACGCCGGGGTGCCAGAATTTTGTCCCGAAGGGGAACTTTAACGTGCCAGTAAATCTACTAACACGGCTCCCTCGCATTTGTGCACCCTCAAATGCCAGCTGACTGTGCCAGGATACGAACCTGAAACATACGGTCCAGCAAGCGAGAACGTTACCGCTGAGCCACGCCGCCAGTCCGGTCGATTATGTCTCCAGATCCATAACATTCTTTAGATACTTCTTATCTTTCTTTCTTTCTTTCTTCAATGATGGTAGCAGTTTTTATCTAGGTTGTGGCGTTTGGTAGAGGTAAATCGTTTCTAAGGTCTTCAACAAAGAATAGTTCTATTATACTCTTTGATAATAACAACGAGTTATAACTATACTCATACATTTAGGAGAAAGTAGGCTATATGTTCTTTACTGAACATCTTGTTATTAAATGGGAATCAGTTGGGAGTTTTTGTTGTTAATTGTTTATGTGTAAATATGGTGATTTGTTATTAAATTCAGTTGTTTTAACCCTGGCTTCACTCTTTCCTGCATGTTATTTTGTTATATGTTACCCTGCAAGTTAATGAAGCGCCCTGACAGCAACTTACGAATATGAACCGTTACATCCCCGAAACTGAGTCTCATATGCTTCTTTGCAAGGGTTCATAAAACAAAAATGGCTGCCCAAGTGGGGTTGTTGTTGTTGTTGTTGTTGTTGCTTCGCTGATCTCATATTTATTTCGTTGAGAAATGACGCCAGGTCAAGCAGACATGTAAATTCAGTAAATTGAGGCGATGTTGTACCGCCATGTGCATTAGTAAAATCACTGAGTTCCTAAAGTTAGAGATATTGAACAAGGTTAGAATTTGATTTGTATTTGGTATAAACTTGTTCTGGCGCCCACATTAAAATTAGAAATTTGCATTATTATCGAACTCAGTCAAAGCAGGAAGATGTTGCCTTATATTTTGACATTTAATTGACTTCGTTTAATTGGTGTTTCGTAAATTCTGTTGGTTAGGAATTTAAAAGCAGATCACTAGGGGTTATTTTATTGTTTCGGAATAAGTGTCATTGTATTCAGTAAATTTTGTTACTGAAATTTTCATTAAATTAGAGCCAGTAATATTTAAATGTGTGACATGTATGTGTGTATAGGGCTGAAACCTTGGCCCATAACCCTGTTTTTCTCTGAATATATTTTTGTGTGTGATATGGCGAGTGTTGATGAGATTAAGGCATTGTTAGAACAGATGTCGATCCAAATGTCCGTAAAGACGGAGAAACAATTGAAGGAACAATTAGGACCTCAGCGTGAGCATAATGAAAAACAATTAGAACAGATGTCAGCGAAAACGGAAGAACAATTAGTGCAGATGTCCGTAAAGACGGAAGAACAATTAGATAAACAATTAAAGAACTGTGAAAAACAATTACTTGACATGAGCGGTAACATTTCGGCCCAGTTAGAAGTCCAGAAATTAGACACGGACAAACAATTAAATGAACTCAATCACAAATTGTCACACCAGGCGGTAACACAAACCGAACAATTAGGAAAAATCACTAATGACATTAATCAGAGCGTTAAAAAAGTAGAGAAACTGGCAGGCGAGGTTGCGGAAAACAACATCAAACAGTTAGGCGAAATTAAGAAATTGGAGGCGAAATTTGATAACAAATTAGTACAATTTGACGAGATGGTGGCAGATAAACTCAAGCAGATAAAGGCAGCATGTGTCAGTAACACCGCGGGAATTAAGAAAACCCAAGAGAAACTACAGCAGCAAATTAATTCGGTAGACAGCAACGTGCTGGAATTAATAAAGGAGATTGATAAAGTCGAGGTCAAGGCTGAAACCGAACGGATACACTTGCGGGAGAATTTAGAGGAGCAATTAGGCAGAACACAAGAGATCATAAGAAAAGAGATGGAAGGCCAGCTAATAAACACACAAGAGGTCATAAGACAAGAAGTAGGAGAGCAGCTCGTCAAGACTCAGGATAATCTGGGAGAACAGCTAATAAAAACAAAAGAGGTTATAAGAGAAGAGGTGGGGGAACAACTAGTAAAAACGCAAGAACAGATACGTGAAGAGCTAGAGAAAAATCAGGAAAGGAACGAGGAGAAAATAAATAGCTTGAAAAGTAGGATCCGGCGAGATTGGGACCAGCAGGCTCACGCGAATAAAGAAGACTGCTTGACAATTTTAAAACGCTTGGGGGAATACAGTTCAAGAATGCAGGAACTGGAGGAAAATGTAAAGTCAAAATTACAGGAACACTCAGAATTAATCATAAAAAACGAGATTAGATCTCTAGAGAATGCGACATTATTTTCAACTGAAAATATACCGGAGAAGCAAACAAGTATTGGAAGTCCTGCAGGTTTGAAGTTGGCGGAGGACACGAGTCGGGGTCAAAGTCCCAGACTAACGACTAATGCATTCCAGCAGTACAGGGGGGAGACTTCAACACCGCAACCGAACTTGGCACCAGCCCAAGTCATCCAAGTCATTCGGGGTAATGATTTTAAGCCCGATAAGTTTAAGGAACATTCAGGAACTACTCCCAAAGCATTTCTACGGCAATTAACTGATTACTTTAATGACCAGCACATCGGCCCTGAGAAACAATTAAGAATGGTGGAGAAATTTTTAGAAGGACCTAGCCTGACCTGGTTTTTAAGTTTAAAGTACACGTTCACGGACATGGCTCAATTCCGCGAGGCATTTTTGAAGAAGTTTTGGAGTCCTTCGTTACAACAGGGGTTGAGAATGGACCTGTACACGCGCAAATATCATAGTACGCATCCAACCCGTTTTTCAGAATTCTTCAGTCAGCAATTGGTAAAATTCAGAGACTTTGACGACCCGCCTAGCGAGCAGAATATGGTTCTAACCATCGGGAAACAACTCCCAATGCACATCCAACAATTATTAGTCGCAGGAAACATTCAGACCGCAGTCCAAGCCGAAGAATTACTCAGACACTTAGACGAGACGAGTATGGTAAGCCCACAGACAGGAAGAAGGAATTTGGAATGTGTCAACACGGCAGAGGTAGTTCAGGGACTCCAAAATAACCACAGCCAGGGGAACCAAACTAAGACACAGTCCACAGGGACACAATTCACGCCAAGAAGACAAGATTTTGACGGCCGAAACCAGTTCCATAACAACTATCAGAATTATCAGAATAACCGCGGGAGATATAATCAGAATAACCAAAATCAAAATAATCAGTGGACGTACCAGCGGGAGTACACAAATTGGAGGGGAAACCAGAGACAAGGTAGATCTTACCAAAGAAATAGAGATGGTAGATGGAATAACGGCAGGGACTATCGCCAAGAAAATAGAGGAGATTATAGGAACAACTGGGACGAGCGGTATATTGAATCCCGTAAATACTTGGATCAATTAAGTACTGAAGAAGCGGAGAAGGAGAAGTGGGGGCGTGCCATGGCGAACAGACAGAGCCCAGACAACCATCAAGGAGAGGGGGCAGAGAGTTTATTGAGGCAACAGGAGCGACAGAATGATAACCGGCGAAACACAACTAATGGGGCCCGGGATAAAAAAAAGCAAATGAACTGAAAGGAGACAGGCTAAAAATGGAGGTCGCCAGGGAGGAAGAAGAGATGATAGTAGCCAATATAGAAGAGTGGGTAGCATTCCCGGACGACTGCCTGGAGGAAGTGGTGAAGAACCGTGAAAATGTTATCAGACAGCTACCAATTATTTACGCGCATATTGGAGGCATGAGGGTGAGATGTTTGATTGATACAGGTAGCCAGGTGAGCCTAGTCACTGAAATTTTGATAAAAGAAATAGCAAGAAAACAGACTGTTCCTATTATGCCGGTACCGCTAATGAAAGTCAGAGGTGTCATTCCTGACAAAACTATGAATTGTAAACAGCAAGCCTTTCTAGATCTGGAAATATTGAACCATACTTTTTCACAAACATTCATTGTTATTCCAAAGATGAACTACAATATAATTTTAGGAGCCAACTTCATCTGCGATTTTCATGCTGTGATTGATTTACATAACAACACTGTAAGCTTCAAACAAGTAGAAGGATTGGATCATGTGGGTTTAAATATGGAAGAGAATCCGCTGGAGAGAGAGGCCAATACTTGGGTTGTTGAGAAATGCACTAATGAGGCCGGAGATAAGATCTTGATGGGAGAGCAAGTCAGCCAGACAGCAGTGTTAGAAATTGACAGCCGAGATATTTCGCAGGAACTTTGGGTGCATTTGGCGGAAGAAGAAATTAGCGGAACCAAATTCGAAATTCTACTTCAGGAGCGACTTAAGGAAGCCATCGTAGGGGAATCTGATAGAAGAAGACTGGAAGAAATTTTAAGATTACACAAAGGAGCTTTTGACACCGTACCTGGGAAAGTTTTAAATTTTCAATATGCGATGCAGGTAACAGATTGGACCCCATTTAAAAGTAAATTGTACCCGATCCCAGAGAAACACTTTTCTCAGGTGAAGGACATTATTACTAACTTATTAGATTCTGGCATGATAAGGAAAGCGGCAACCCCTTACCTGAACGCAATATTGGCTGTGACCAAGCCAAACGGATCAATTAGGCTATGCCTAGACGCGCGAGTTTTGAACAGCAAACTGCTAGTTGAGCACGACCAAGCACCTAGGATCAAAGATGTTTTGAAAGGCTTCCGTGGGAAGAAGATATACTCAAGTGTTGATTTGACGAATAGTTTCCACCATCTTGAACTTGAAGAAAAATCCCAACTGTTGACGGGATTTTTATTCGATAATCAAAGTTATATCTGGTGTCGAATGCCCTTTGGCGTGAAAACTGTGGGATGTGCACTCATTAGAGCACTCGATAGAAATCTGACTGAGGAGGTCAAGAACTTCACCACGAGATATGTTGACGACATATTAATCGCTTCTGAGAAAATGGAAGAACACTTGATAAATTTAAATAAACTGCTGGACAACTTGAGAACCATGAACTTCAAAATCAACCTAAAAAAGTCACATTTTTGCCAGAGCGAGATTTTATATTTGGGGCATATAATTGATGTCGAGGGCGTGCGGCCTAATCCAGCCAAGATTGATGCTATTAAGAAATTTCCCACACCTACCAAAGTCAAACACGTGAGAGCGTTTTTGGGAGTGACAGGCTTCTTCAAAGAAAATTGCCCTGGTTACACAGAAACAGTAGCGCCTATGCAGGTGATGTTGAAGAAAGCGAATCGATGGTCGTGGAACGAGGAGTGCGACAGGTCTTTTAAAGCAACGAAGGATTTATTGGAAAACTGTGTGAAACTTGGATATCCAGATTTTGAGAAGCAATTTATCATTCAAGCAGATGCTTCGTTAATTGGGATTGGTGCTATGCTGTACCAAGAGGACGCTGAAGAACCCAAGAAGAAATCCTATTTGGCATTTACAAGTCGTAAATTACGGAAACATGAGAGGAACTACACAGTTACGGAACTTGAGCTACTAGCGATTCTATATTCTCTTCAACAGTGGCGTAAGATGTTCTATGGTTATTCCATCATTGTTAGAACCGACCATCATGCACTGACATTTTTATTCAAGACAACAATAGCAAGTGAGAGAGTTACGCGCTGGTCCATCTACATACAGCAGTTTGACATCACAATAGAGCATTGTCCTGGGAAAATGAACGTCATACCAGATGCCTTGAGTAGAAATCCTGAGGACGGAAACGAAGTAACAGCGGAAGTTCACAATATTACCTTGACACCTAAGGCTCGTGAGTTTTTGGCAAGATTGAAGGATATTCGGAAGGAGCAAGAAGCAGACCCATGGATGATGATGATGATAAAAATCTATAGGAAGGAGTTACAACCAAATTCACCGGAGTACCGAGAAGCCAGTGCTAAACAAGCGAGATTTCACTACTTAAATAACTTGTTACTTAAGTACGTGGATGAGCATCATACTAAACTGCGGATCTTAGTTCCAGCATCACTACAGAGGGGATTAACTTGGCATGTGCACGAGAGCCTAGCACATATCGGCACTGATAAGACTGAAGCTACGATAGGGGAGACCTTTACTTGGCCCAAGATGAGATTCACCATTGTTGAAGTAATTAGAACGTGTGACGCTTGTCAGCGCACAAAGCCGAACAACTTTATTCTGAAACAACCTCCAAGACCACTATTACCGCAGAAACCATGCGAGATGCTCGCGATTGATTGCTTTAGTCCTTTAGTAAAAGGAAAGCGTGGATGCCGACACCTCTTGGTGTGTGTCGACGTGTTTTCGAAGATGGTCGTGCTATGTCCTATTCAGAAGACGACATCAAGACAAGTCCTCAGTCGAATTAAGAACAAAGTCATTCCGATGCTTGGGAAGCCGGAATCCATTCTATCAGATCACGGTACCTATTTCACAAGCAATGATTTTAGGCAAGGTTTGGAGAGCCTAGGAATAAAACACGTATTTTCAAGTATTCGTCATCCTTGTGGAAATCCGAGCGAGAGAACAATTCGCTGTGTTGCTAAGTACTACAGAGTAATGATTCCTAACGAACACAATAAATGGGTAGACAAAGTAGGGGAAATTGAGATGTGCATGAACACTACTAAGCACGAGTCGACGGGTCAAGTCCCACTGATTGTACACCACAACAGATTGCCAGAAAGAACTTGGGACAAGATCATTCCTTGCCCGAGGGATCCATTATTAGCGCATGATTTGCGAATCCAGCGAACGAGAGAGCACATGAGGAACCAAGCGGACCGAAGGCTGAGACGGTACCGAGGAAAGAAGTTTCACCGAGAGTTACAAGAACAAGAATTAGTGCTGGTTCGTAGACCACCGATCTCCGACCCTAAGAACAAAGTCTTCGCCAAATTCTGTCCGAAGTTCATTGGCCCGTTCCGGGTAATTAAGAATCTGGGTAACAATGCCTACAGACTGGAAGAAGTGAGCACTGGTGCAAAATCTGCTTTTAATAGCGCCAATTTGAAACCGTACTACAGAAGGGAACCATTTGATGATTAGGAAAGATGATATGTGCAGAATCTGTATTGCAAAATTTTATTTTGAGAGCCAACACTCAAAGCTACGGGGAGCGCCTGAGTACGCACTTTGTTTGTAAACAACGAGCAGCTGAGATGACTGGAGTGGCAACTACTTGAGGAGAAGGGGGAGACCTAGTGAAAATATGAATGACATTCCAGCGAGAAGGGAGCACACTAATTGAGTCAGAGGGGCATACACTCGAGCAGCTGAGTGAGATTTAAAGAGATGTGTTGTTACTACGGTGGATTTTGTTTTTGAAATCCAAACCAATAAATTGTTTCGAATTTCAAAACCTTGCTGAGGATAAATGAACCCTTATTGATCTTCGATAAATAAGTATTAATATTTATTATTATTATTACTACGGCCCAGGCAGCACTTAAGGAAGTCGACTTGGATATAAGGGAGGCCAGCATTTCGTAATGATTGCAACAGGAGTTGAGCTGGTAGCTATTCTTGGGGGACGGCCAGAATTAGTCGAGTTCAAGGCCAAATTGTGCAACTACTGTACCAAAATTGGAGACATAGCTGCCAGGTGAAGCTTCCATGGGGGAGGAGCTCTGAACTGAGTAAGGGCTTTTCTGTACTCTGTGGAAGACGGATCTGGGCGGGGAAGTCCTCAACCCCGACACGGCGCGTCCCAATGGCTGATAGGGGCTCTTGTTGAGAGTGGTGCTTGCACCCGCGGATCAACTGAGGACATGATATAGTGGCAGCAGCTATATCATTATTGTTGATACAAGATCGATCTGTCGACCTTGCATCAGCAAACAGCTGCATCATATCATGGCATCCTTGGATGTTGGGATGTGATGTGGTTACTGCGCATTGAGGAAGGCAACGGGAAACCACCTCAATTATTTTTCCCCAGGATAATCTTCATGGCTGAAAACCCAATTACATTGGCCCTTAGTCCCGGGCAGACCTTAAGTGGTCAGAGGGTGCGAAGAATCTCCCGGTCAGCCCTGAAGATAGGAACGTGGAATGTACGGAGTATGTTTGAAGCAGGAAAGATTCACAATACAATTCATGAGATGAAGAGGATGAATGTGTCCATAATGGGTATAAGTGAGATGAGATGGCCGGGGACAGGAGATTGTAATGTGGAGGATTGCATGATATACTACAGTGGTAATAATGATGCCAGGCATTTGCATGGAGTGGGTTTTATAGTGGACAAAAGTTTGCAGTCTGCTGTTATCAGTTGTATACCATTCTCCAGTAGAATAATGATGTTAAAGTTACGTGGTAAACCTTTCCACATTAATCTCATTCAAGTGTATGCCCCTACTAGTGATAAAAGCGATGAAGAGGTTGAGGAATTCTATGCCCAAATTCAGACCGTCCTCAAAGACACCAAAGAACATGATGTAACCCTTGTTATGGGAGATTTTAATGCAAAAGTTGGGAAAGGTTCTGAAGAACACATTGTGGGCCAGTGGGGTCTCGGACAAAGAAACAACAGAGGGGATCATTTAGTGCAATTTTGTAGAGAGGAGAACTTTGTCATTGCTAATACTTGGTTTAAGCTTCCTGCCAGGAGACTTTATACGTGGAAAGCACCTGCTGATAGTCCAGACAACATCATAAGAAATCAAATTGATTTCATTCTAATTAAAAACCGATTTAGAAACAGCGTGATTTTTGCAAAAACCTATCCAGGAGCAGATGTTCCTTCTGGCCACAATCCTCTCATTAGCAAGATTTGTGTCCGGCTTAACAAGATTCCGATAAAAACAACACAAAATAAATATGATACTGATGCCCTTCGGGAAATAAATACAAGGTCACAGGTGGCTGCTGCTCTTACCACTGATCTTAAGACGTTGAATTCAAATGACATGCAGCCCTTGGAACTTTGGGACAGTTTTAAAACCTCATTGAAGAGGGTTGGAGATCATTTTCTTAAGAACAAGAGACAACATAAAAAAGGAAGGCATGGATGACGGATGAAATATTGAATCTAATGGATAAAAGAAGAGAAGTCAAAGGAAGAGATAATGAAGAATATTGGTTTATTCATAGATTGATAAAGAATAAGATCAGGCAAGCCAAGGAAGTTTGGATGTCAGATAGGTGCAAAGAAATTGAAGAACTTAATAGTAAATATGATACTTTCCAGGTCCATAAGAAAATCAAAGAAGTTTCAGGTAGACACAGGAAAAGAAACACAGTCAACTTAGTTGATAGTCAAGGTAACACGGTATTTGAAGTTGAAGAAAAATTACAGGTTTGGGAAAAATATATACAAGAGCTTTTTAATGATGATCATCGTCCTTCCCGACCCGAAATTCCTTCAGTTGTTGGACCCATGATCACCATGGATGAAGTGAAATATGCGATTAGGATAGCGAAAAATGGTAAGGCTCCTGGTCAAGATGACATTCCAGTGGAATTATTGAAGATCTTGGATGATGATAGCATTGTGACGCTCACTAATTTATATAACAAGATATACGACACGGGCATATTACCAGAAGACTGGCTCTTGTCTACATTTATTGCTCTTCCGAAGAAACCGATGGCTAAGTCATGTAGTGACTTCAGGACAATCAGTCTTATGAGTCATGTGCTCAAGATATTTCTCAAAGTTATCCATATTCGCATATACAGGAAATGCGAGATGAATATCAGTGACACGCAGTTTGGGTTCCGCAACGGTCTAGGAACTCGTGAGGCATTATTTGCGCTTCAAGTTCTTTTCCAGAGATGCCGTGAGGTGAATCAGGATGTATATGCATGTTTTCTGGACTATGCAAAAGCCTTTGACCGTTGTCAGCATGATAAGTTGTATAATGCACTCAAGAACTCAGGAATAGATGAGAAAGACATTCGGATCATCATTAATTTATACTGGGGTCAAAAGGCTAGTATCAGAATTGATGGACATATATCGAGATCAGTGGAAATAATGCGTGGTGTGAGACAAGGATGCATTCTTTCACCACTTCTTTATAATATCTATGCAGAACAGATTTTCTCCGAGGCACTTGATGGCATTCAACAAGGTATTAAGGTCAATGGTAATTATATTAATAATATACGGTACGCAGATGATACTGTATTGATTGCAAATAGTTTCGAAGGACTTAAAGAGATTGTTACTATGGTATATCAAAAGAGTAAACAATATGGCCTTGACCTCAACATTAAGAAAACAAAATATATGATAATATCGCGAAAACCAGCATTGTCACAAATCCTTTTAGTCGATGGACATCAGATTGAGCGAGTCAAGAGTTTGGTTTATTTAGGACAGAATATTAATGAGAATTGGGATCCTTCGGTTGAAATAAGATGCCGTATAGAGAAGGCTAGATCCATCTTTATGACAATGAAACAACTACTATGCTGTCGAGATCTCAGTATGACGCTTAAGAAAAGAATTGTGAAGTGTTATGTTGTATCCACCCTTCTTTATGGTGTTGAAGCTTGGACCTTGTCCGTAGCTACAGAAAAGAAGATTCGAGCTTTTGAAATGTGGATATACCGGCGGATTCTTAAAATTTCGTGGACAGAACATGTGAGTAATGCCGAGGTTCTTCAGCGTGTGAGCAGCCAACCTGAGCTGTTAAACACAATTAAGAAGAGGAAATTGGAATACTTGGGACACATGATGAGGAATCCAAAATACCGTCTGCTCCAAGTTATACTTCAGGGTAAAATTGAAGGACGGCGTGGACCAGGAAGGAGACGAATAACTTGGATGGATAATTTAAAAACGTGGTTTGGGCTGTCTTCCACGGAACTCTTCAGGATTGCACAGGATAAGAAGGTGTTAGCCATGGTGGTAGCCAACGTCCGTATCGGATAAGGTAGAAGAAGAAGAAGAAAGGAAGAATCACGAGGTACTCGCAACGAACATACGATTGAATCAGCCAATCGCAAGAGACCAAGCCATGACCACGAGGTGGACGGCGTCAGTAGTAAAAAGCCCGCGGAAGTGTGTATCTAAAGAACCGCCGAACGGATTAATCTCCGCTCGAGTGATTTGAGACGTTTGATTTATTTGGAGAAGAATGACACTAGTCCCATCTTTGTGAGACAAAAACTCCGGAAGTTTTTATCCGACTCCACCCCACTCCTCCGCCCCTGTCAGTTTCTAATAAATAGTTTGGCCTGACGCCACTCGAAGTCTTACTTTGTGGAGCCGTGAGGGGCTGACTTCACGCCAGTTTATATTGTGATTTTTGACGCTCGAAATTATCTAAGTCATTCTTTGTGGAGCCGTGAGGGGCTGACTCCACGCCAGTTTATATTGTGATTTTGACGCTCTGAATTTTGGTGAAGTTAATTTATTTTGTGAGCTCCGAGGAGCTTAAGTCGCTCCGATTGCAGTATCGAATTTTAAAAGCTATAATACATTTTATTTTGTTCTAAAATCAGCTTTATTTGTGTGAGCTAAATATTTCACGCCAGTGCGTGATAACTTGTAACATTCAGTTAAAGACGACGAGTTCAGCTCTAAGGGGGAAGTATCGTGTCACCCTAATTAGCGCTCACCGGAGCCGAAGTCCACAGTACAGGACGGAAATACCGAGCGAGATAGCGACTGCCAGTGCAGCCAGGATTTTGCACTTGTTAACGAGCCAGTGGCGCGGACTCGAGATGTATATTTTATGTACAAATTACAGTGTATTTTATATGTGTTTTTATGTTGCGTGTGTGCGAGATAATTAGGGCCAGTCTTCGCTATTAATCGCATTAGGACAATTGTGGGTGAATTGAGTAGCCTGCAAGCGATTATAGATAGGTAAAATAACTAACATTGAACTTTTCGGCCAAGGAGTCGATACCAAGATGATCAGCACGTGGTTTGAAGATGGGATGAGCTTCAACAAATCAACGCAGACGACTACTATGGAGTGCTAATTTGTCCATAGGGCGATGGGTTGAGGAGGATGTCCTTAGTTCTACAAGCAGAAGCGGTGATGTACTAAAATTGGATTATTTCAATTATGTAGTTAGATTTGGCCGGGGAACTTTGTAAATAGTCATGTTTTTTTTTCTTGTTGTTGTAGAGTTTTTTCTTGCACCGACACTATAATGTTTAAATGTCCGTTGGCGCGTGGCCAAAGTGTTTGTTTGATATTTTGTTTTTCCTTGAGTCATACGTAATGTACGCGGCGTGCGTGCGTGATTTTTATCCTTGCAAATGCGGAACCCGTTACATTCGATAAATGGTGCTTTATTAACGTTAATATTTGAAATAGGAATGGGAGGAAATTATTGTAAGATATTTTGCTGAACAGGTTATTAGTCATATTAGGGTTGCCAAGCGCACCAACTTAAAAGTAATTTTTAGAACACCTTCGTTCTAATTTTGATAGATTTTCTTGAGTCCTTTTCAGGTGACTAGTCACGGCATAGAACGATGGCGCCAGCATGTGGATTTTATTTGTGTCTATTTATTTCAGGGTCTGTCAAAACCCACACGTGTGATTCTGTGTGTGTTAATGTGTCTAGTGTGTGTTGATTCTACGTGAGGAGGGGGTAGTTGTCCTACCGCTCTCATATATTTTTGCTGCTGTTGTATTTTTGATGGAATGACAGAGTGCTCCAGGGAGACTGCTGATTCTTGTCCATATATTTTTCTGACACACACATGTATTGTTGTGCTTTGGGGCACACTTCTTCGAGATTCGACCCCATGTCCTGGGAGGTCGAGGTTATTGACACGTGGGTTGACAGACATGCAGAGTTCCACAAACCGCCCGTTTTGCCTGTGACTTATTTTGATAGGCAGTCCTATTTGTCCGACTGACCCCTGTAAGCTTTCATGTAGCAAACCTGTTCATTGTGATGGTGATTTTTAAAGCCATAATTAATTGTGAAGTTCGCCATGTGTGTAACGGCTTGTTGTACGTTGTATGGGTAAAATATTGTGATTAACGTAAATGTTGGCTGTGTGGCTATTGCTTTGTTTATGACTCGATTCATGTAATTTTTGTGTGTCACACCCGTGTGGTGTAGAGGTAGAGTACTTGTAAATTTTGACAGCGGTCATATGTGTATTTTTCTATTGGTCACTTGTTAATGTACTTGTGTTGATTTGTGTGAGAAGTCCTAAGTTTTTAGGCAGTAAATGTTGCTACGGCAATTTGATTCCAATTTCACACGGACATTTTGTGTTTGTTAATAGTAGATTTAGGAAGTGTCGGTTTAATTTTAAGTAATTGTAGTTGTGTTCCCCCGTGTCGGTCTAGCTCTAAGAAATGTGGATTCGTTGTCTGAAGGATTATTCTGGATGATAACGAATCACGCATTCAAAGTATACATCGTGATGCATGTAGAAAGGCATACGCACTTATATGGTCACTTTTGTATTTTTATCTAAGGGACACTTGGTCCAGGTAATTAATCTCTCCAGAGATATCGCCTAGTTTTTGGCATTTTTTATTAAATGGGAATCAGTTGGGAGTTTTTGTTGTTAATTGTTTATGTGTAAATATGGTGATTTGTTATTAAATTCAGTTGTTTTAACCCTGGCTTCACTCTTTCCTGCATGTTATTTTGTTATATGTTACCCTGCAAGTTAATGAAGCGCCCTGACAGCAACTTACGAATATGAACCGTTACACCCCCGAATCTGAGTCTCATATGCTTCTTTGCAAGGGTTCAATATGTAGGTCCTAGAGTTATGTACTGTTACATGCAGATTATTGTGAACGTGTAGTATTCAAACTTCAATCGCATAATTAGGACACAAGAAAAAACAAGGAGATTTGAAAAATTTTCACAGCTGCCATCTTGAGGTTATGGAAACAATTGAAATAAATTAGATGCCAGTGGATTAGCATTCGGATAAAGATTTACTGTACCAAGTTTCACTGCACGCGGATGGTTAAATTGCGAGAAACGTCCATGTGAATATTTATAATTCGTGTCACCGCCATGTTGGATTTGTAATCACCAGGTTATTTAAAGTCCTATACGTGAACTTAAGTTCATAGCCCCTATGAACATTAAAAAATGCAGTTTGATTGCTAAAATAGATTCGTTGATATTCAGTATCGTCTAAATATTTCGGATGGTCGCCATGTTGGATTGTTAAATGTATAGGCCATAGAGTCATGTACCATTAAAGGAAAATTATTGCGTAGGTTCATTATTCAAACTTTCACTTCAATCGCATGACAACATCACAAGAAATAAAAACTTAATTTTAAAATTCGCACTGCCGCCATCTTGAGGTTATGTAAACAATTGAACTAAATTAGATACCAGTAGATTACAACGTGTATATATATTTCCTGTACCAGGTTTCAGTGCGCTTGGAACATTAAATCGCGAGAAAGGTCTATTTAAAATGTTCAAATTCGCTTGGCCGCCATGTTCGTTTTGTAGTTAACCGGTTTTTGAAAATCTTATAGATGGACTTCCAGTAGTGCCCTTTATCTCAGTACAAAATTTTAGGGAGATACCGCTAATAGTTTCAGAGATATAGAATGCCGGTGAAATATTTCGCTCATCCGCCATCTTGTGATTATGTAAACAATTGAACGAAGTTAGATGTCGGTGCATTACAATGTATATAAACATATACTGTACCAAGTTTCATTGCGTTTGGTTGGTCAAATCGCGAGAAACGTCCATTTAAAAGTCGCAAATTCGCTTGGGCGCCATGTTCGTTTTGTAGTTACCAGGTTTTCAAAAGTCACATTATGAACTTATAGTAGTTCCCTCTATCACCATAGAAAATGTCAGGGTAATATCGGTAATAGTTTCGGCGATATTGAATGCTGGTGAAATATTTCGCACAGCTGCCATGTTGGATTGGTGAGTCTTAACAAAATTTGAAGGGCACGGTCGAGGTCGCCGGGAATAGTGCTATGAACTTTCCGAGTTTCATGGAAATCGCTCCTGCCGTTTAGATTTTATTAGGGGGGGACACACACACGAATCACACACACACACCCACGCACACACACACGGACAAAAGGTGATCTCATAAGCCTATTTTTTCAAAATTGAAAATAGGCTAAAAATAAAAATAACAATCTGAAATGATAGCTAAGCATTTGACGAATTCAAATACTAATAATAACTAAACCAAATGCACATCAACAATAATTTTACTTTAAAAGCTTTATCATTAGCGTTACATTACGAAGTATAACTTTCACCCAATTATATTGGTAACTCCAGCTATCTGATATGACATCTAGCGGTAAAAATGAGAAACTTACCAAGTAGGGTACATTTGTCACGTGGTGACTGTTTGTATATGGTTTCTTGTATTGGTAAGCAGATAGTGGTAAATTCTTCGTGTTTATATATATGAAATAAGTTTTACTCGTTGATAAGAGTGCAAAATGAGTAAAAGCAAAGTATATTGCTCAGTTTACGGCTGTAAGTTGATGAATAAGAGGGCTGCGGATATACGTTTTCATCACTTTCCAGAAGATACAAATAGCAATAGCCGAAATGTGACGATACCAAATAAATACGGGCAACAAGAGCAGGTTGGACCACTCACCACTACACTCACTGACGACAGGACGGGTTGTTCACTTACGCAGAGCCAAGCCGCACCTAGACAGCCAAGCACAGTCTCGCCGAGCCAAGCCGTACCAAGACAACCGAGCCTAGGCCCTTATACTTACATGATCCTTGCCTAGGCCTACACCAGCCAAGGACAGCCAAGCTTCATCAGTCAGGTATCCTTCCCCGCTCCCTAGTTCATTTCCAATAACCCTACCAACCGTCATCACCTCTCTCTGCGATATTAGATCCATTCCACTACGAGTCATATAGGCCTAATTTGACTTCGCAGGGTAAAAACTTACCATGAAAATCAAGCAATTCCTGTCTCCCCCGAGTTTTAATACAAGTTAAACTCATCCCTTTGCCCTACCAAGCAGCAAATAATTTATAGAGTTTATGGTACAGTGAGCAAACTCAAATATAGCTTTTAAACGTAACAGCGCCATGACTGGAACTGCACAAAAACAAATACCAGCAGACAACCAATGCTTGATAATATGCAATTGACACATAAAATACAGTGGAACACACAAATTAGATGACGTGTATCGCACAGTTATACATATATACAATTGAAAATAACACTGTCATTATTGTAGAGACCACATTTACTGATTATAACCGAAAAATAAAAAGTGTTCCATATCAAACGCGTGTTATTGAGTATTTTTACCCTACTTATCCAGACGACCGCAGCGCCCCAAGTGTTAGTTTGAGTTGCCAATACCGTAGAGTAAAATCAGAGAATGAAGTACATATCTTCATAATTACGGAAACTTTGAAAAGTGTTCTGGATGTTTTTACTCTCTTCAAACATCCATGGTTATTGAAATACATCTCTAGAATATTTTTACAGCAGGAAGCCATGAATATTATTGATAAATAGTGAAGCTTATAGTTGTCATGGTAACCTAACAATGAAACTTTCATTGGATAGTTGCATTGTTGGCTTATTTTCACTACGAGGTTCCCTTAGTAATGCACGGTATATGAATATATTTTTTGTGTTTTACATATTTTATTTAAAACTAGCTGTACCCGGATTGCATTGCAATGCCAATCAAAGTAAGTGTTGGCGTTGTAACTTTGTTGAAGTGCTTTTGAATTCCCAATGGTTTTTCCCTCTAAACTATTGTAAAATAAATTTACTATCTCAAAAAAATCATGGGAGCGTGCTCAACAACTCAACAAAGTTTCATCGCAATGAGATGAATGGTATATGAACGCATACGGGACTTTAATGAAACGATTCGAGGGCCGTCACCCATTTGTTGAATATACTCGTACGCTACCTATTATAAAATGGATTTACTAATTCGTAAACATTCCTCGGACCACGCTGACTATAGTACAGTCGTGCGGCCGACGGCTTTTGTGAGTTTGTTGACGTATTGGTAGGGTTGTTTTGCCATAAAATATATCGCATATACAAATCGAATGGCACTCCAATATATGGAATGTGCAGGAAACGAACGCAAGTGTTAAGTAAAAAAAAAAAAAAAAACATTGTGATTTATTCCAAACTGAAATGTCAACATATTAGAGAGGAAAATTCAACATCTTTTTACCAATATGAACAGACAGTAGAGACCTTGAGAGCCTTTTGCTCCGTCGTTTTTACGAGCTTTAGTTTTGAAGGAAACAATCTTCTTCAACATAGGTACAATATTTCTAGACACAGTTATTCGTAAACAATTGCGTTAGTTTCTATCGCTCATTGTTGCACAATGTTTACTTTTGGTAAGCTTAAGAACCGAAAAGAAACGCTCACAATGTACGTTGAGCCAATCATTGCTCACTTCGGCGCGGCGGCCAACCGGGCGCTCAAACAGCCAAGCTCCTTCCACCAGTACCGAAAACTACCTTCCACCAAAGCGCTCGGAGCACTGGCTTAGAGTGCAACCGGAACGCTAGCGCTCGGGGAGCGCTGTGTGGATGGTCCTGGTCTTGAGCCATCTTTCAGCGAGGTTCATTATCCCACGACGGTACCAGTCTCTGGGTTTTGATGCGAAGAATTCGGCGAGACCCTCTTCCACAGCTTCCGTGTTTTCAAAATTTCTTACACGCAAGAAATGACCCATGGATCGTTAAAGATGGCAATCTGAAGGCGCAAGATCAGGACTGTATGCTGGATGTGGTAGCAGTTCAATTCCTCCCAATTCCTGAATTCTTGCCATTGTTGTTCGTGCAGTTTGAGGTCTCACCTTGTCCTGCTACAAAGGAACTCTATTTCCGTTAAGTAATGCTGAGATTCTCCGTCTCAATACTTCATGAACTCGTTCCAATTGTTGAGAATAAAGATCCGTATTGACTGCACGCCCGTTTCAAACTAACTCCCAGTGAAACACTATTTCAAAATTCCACCAGTCAAACAACATCACTTAGAGGCCGAATCGATTCCTTTTAACGATGACTTTGGCAGGTTGACGGGACTGAGCCAGTGTTTCGAGACATCAGTGTTGCGGAAATAGACCCATCATTCATCACATGTGACAATTCTCCTTAATATATCATCTGTGGGTTTAACGATAAGCTGACGACAGATATCCACTCTACGTTGAGCCTCTCCAGGGGCCAATTCATGGGGTACAGATCTACAGCTTCTGTTTGATTTTCCAAGTTTCTTATTCTGGCGATGTATGGTATCTTTTGAAGATACTCGCAATATGCCTAAAAACAATTCTAGTCATGTTCCTCTGTAAATAGCATTGTCAAACCAAAGAAGACTAATTCTCTCTTATAAAACACCGAACTTAAAAAGGGGACATCCTTATAATACAGAGTCGTCTGTGAGCAGGCCAGTCTAGGTGGCAACCTATTGCAAAGCTTTGTAAGATGAGAAGTTTATGTTCTACACACATCAAAAAAAGTTTTGCATCACCTCGGTTCCAAGAGTTCCGGAACCTTTAAATACAAAGGGAATAGAGATCAACACAAACAACATTTCAGCTCGTTTTATTGCTCATGAGACCCACACATTGCATGTTGTACCATCATACAGCTAGACTTTCAGCATTTGTGGTCCAGATTGCAGTACATACCACTACCTCTAATACCCAGTAGCACGTCCTCTTGCATTGATGCATGCCTGTATTCGTCGTGGCATACTATCCACAAGTTCATCAAGACACTGTTGGTCCAAATTGTCCCACTCCTCAACGACAATTCGGCGTAAATCTCTCAGAGTGGTTGGTGGGTCAAGACGTCCATAAACAGCCCTTTTCAACATATCCCAGGCATGTTCGATAGGGTTCATGTCTGGCGAACATGCTGGCCACTGTAGTCGAGCGATGTCGTTATCTTGAAGGAACGCATTCACAAGATGTGCACGATGAGGTCGAGAATTGTCGTCCATGAAGACAAATGCCTCTCCAATATTCTGCCGATATGGTTGCACTATGGGTCGGAGGATGTCATTCAGGTATCGTAAAGCCGTTTCGGAGCCTTCCATGACCACCAGTGGCGTACGTCGGCCCCACATAATGCCACCCCAAAACATCAGGGAACCACCACCTTGCTGCACTCGCTGGACAGTGTGTCTAAGACGTTCAGCCTGACCAGGGTGCCTCCAAACACGTCTCCGACGATTGTCTGGTTGAAGGCATATGCGACACTCATCGGTGAAGAGAACGTGATGCCAATTCCGTGGGGTCCATTCAGCATGTTGTTGGGCCCATCTGTACCGCGCTGCATGGTGTCGGGGTTGCAAAGCTGGACCTCGCCATGGACGTCGGGAGTGAAGTTGCGCATCATGCAGCCTATTGCGCACAGTTTGAGTTGAAACACGACGTCCTGTGGCTGAACGAAACGCATTATTCAACATGGTGGCATTGCTGTCAGGGTTCCTCCGAGCGGCAATCCGTAAGTAGCGGTCATCCACTACAGTAGTAGCCCTTGGGCGGCCTGAGCGAGGCCTGTCATCGACAGTTCCTGTATCTCTGTACCTCCTCCATGTCCGAACAACATCGCTTTGGTTCACTCTGAGACGCCTGGAAACTTCCCTTGTTGAGAGCCCTTCTTGACACAAAGTAACAATGCGGACGCGATCGAACTGCGGTATTGACCTTCTAGGCAAGGTAGAACTACAGACAACATGAGCAGCGTACCTTCTTCCTGGTGGAATGACTGGAACTGATCGGCTGTCGTACCCCCTCCGTCTAATAGGCCCTGCTCATGCATGGTTGTTTACATCTTTGAGCAGTTTTAGTGACATCTATGAACAGTCAAAGGGACTGTATCTTGGATACAATATACACAGTCAACGTCTATATGCCGGAGATCTGGGAACCGAGGTGATGCAAAACTTTTTTTGATGTGTGTATATTCACACGGAACATGAGTCATAAACAGAGTAGTAAAGGCACTTTATAAAACAGTGCCTTTCACCGAATAGGACTGTAGTAAACAGAATACTCCTCGTGTCGCACAATGCAACCTGTGCTACAAGCGTGTTTACCTCCTTGCATACATGGCAGGCGTCGCAGTGTGTAGTTGGTAGCATACTGAACTGCTGTTCCCAAGATAAAGGGTTCAAACCCGGCCAAAGTCGTCGGATTTTTTAAGAGTGTTAAAAATCTTTCAGTATTCCTTCCTTCGGAGGGGAAGTAAAGTCGGCGGTCCCATGTCATAAATTTATGGCATGTAAAAGATCCTTCCACAGACTAAACTTGTGTGAAGCTAAATTATTAGTTTAGATGTCGTCGGAACGCTCTATCAAAGTTCCAACGTTCACCACTAGGTATCATTGATATCTGGTGGCGAAAGTTGGAGCTACTTGAAATTGAATGGAACTAGTAGCTCACCCTAAGGGTGTCTGCTGGAAGCAGCTACAGACTCAGGCGGGTCGAACATGTCCTTGGACACTCCCGGAATTAAAAGCCATACGATATACAAATAAATACCTAATAAAGCAAAAATTAACAAACAGCAGGTTTTGAAAAACATCATTCTTGAAAGTTCAGAGAATGGTGAAATAAAGATAGAAACAGACCACTGATAGTAAATTAGGTAGTTATTGTTTCATTTAAGGGCTATGGACATCGTGATCATTTAGCCCCGTGTATTTGGTGTACACAATTTGTGGTAGTATGTGTATTTGTGATTGTGGTGCGAATTTGAAGAGAGCAGCCGTGGCTTTAAGTTAGGAACCATCCCGTCATTTGTCTGGAGCAGAAGTGGGAAACCATTAAAACCACTTCTAGGATGCCTGAGGTAGGAATCGAACTCGCCTCTTCTCAGCTTTGCCACAGGAAGCTGAGTGTATCCCGTTTCAAACCTCGGAGCGCAATTAAATTACTTGGAAGAGCCAGAAATCGAACCCGGACCTCAGGGGTAACTGACAAGAACGTTAGCTACTGCACCAAGAAGCGGACAGAAAATTAGGAGCTTCTCCAGCGAATTGGAGATGATGATTGAGAGCATTTTTGGAATCAACGGAGGTCATTTCATAACTTCTGCACACCGTAAAATTATGGTTTAAAATTTTTCATATTGTCGACCGTACCGAAATATAAATATTATGTTCGACGATGTCGAAATGTAAATATTATATGTCAGAAAACTGTATCATAATGAGGGTCATTATAATACAATTTTTCATTATGAATCAGTTTCTCCCACCAATCAGAGCCCACGAAACAGTATTGTGTGACCAATTACGTAAGGAGAGCATTGCACCTGCGCTGACTTCCACGGCCTTCCGTTTTAAATTTCACTGCGTGGCTTCTAATGTCATAGTGGGGTATTCCAGGAGGCCATGGTATTCTCTGCGTCCCATGCGCTCTGTTCAGTACATAAAACTGGCGAAATCTCGACAGATGTTTATGAATATTTATGTTTGAACATAAAATAGTTATAATTGTCATCGAACATAAACAGTCGTATGCAACTCACCTATAATGGTAATTAAGGCACTCGCATGGAAATTATAAAACTCACATACGCTCGTTTTATAAACATACTCGTGTCTTAATTATTGCCATTATAGGCTCGTTGCATAATGTACTATTATATGCCAGTAAACTGCATCTTAATGAGGCTCATTATAGTTCACTTTTCATTATGATACTGGTTCTCCACTAATCAGAGCTCAGGATTTTCATTACGATACAGCAGTATGACCAATTAGGTAAGGATAGCTTCGCACCTGCGCACAACGCATTGGTTTCCAAAATCAAACATTTCGGACACAAGGGACAACATTGAGGTTTCTTTCCATGTTTTTGTTTCAAAGCTTTGGAAACATATGACATTGTCAAGGACTTTGGTACACGGAAAATCAATACTCAAGCGCATGAACTCTGTTCAGTAAACGCAACTGGTGGAATCTTGACAGATATTTATGAATATTTATGTTGGAACATAAAATAAAGTAATATTTATCGTCGAACATAAACAGTCGTATATACTCACCTATAGGTATTGCCATTATAGGCTTCTTGCATAATGTACTATTATTTCACTAAATTACTTTATAGGCCTTCAAATGTAATCTCCGTAATCTCTATAAATGTTCCAACGTTCACCACTAGGTATCATTGACATCTGGTAGCGAAAGTTGGAACTACTTGAAATTGAACGGAACTTGTAGCTCACCCTATGGGTGACCGCTACAAGCAGCTACAGCCTCTGGCGAGCCGAACATGTCCTCGGACACTCCCGGTACTAAAACCCATACGATAAATAAACCGTTATTCTCAATAATAGCGGCCCAGCGTTTCGGCAAGTCTTGTATTCCCGTTAGGACGCCATCTTTGTGGATCTGTCTGATTAATCGAGACACTACATCAGAAGTCTCCTCAATGGTTTGAGAACGGTTCCCTCGGAGTGGTTTCTTCAGGTTTGAAAACAAACCTGTGATCTCCGGACTTGCTGCAGATGCCATCGCGATCGTGGTGCACGATTTAACGACCACAACTACGCCGCGGGTTTTATAACACACTAGCTGAAGTACCCGTGCTTCGCTACGCGTCATAAATAAATTAAAATGTGAAAGTGACAGTTAAAACAGGGGATAGGCGAGGTGCTGCGCAGAGGGAGATTAAGGATGGAACATTTTGTCCAACTACACCGTTCGGCGTTGACCGTGTTTTATAGCACAGATTTAGGGTTTACTCTCTAACCGTTGGAGATACCTTTCAGATAGAAAATGTAATTTTAAACCTCGTATATGCCATCAAAAGTTTGCTATTTCTTAGCGTTCACTTTTTATTTGAAATGGAAATATGAAAGTTTGAAACCAAAGGGTGTAGTGACGTCACTAAAATGGTCGCCATAGTGCAAAGTATTGAAATCAAAAGTAGCCTATATGTTAACCAGTTAAATCAGCTACTTTCATGTAAAATTCATGTAAGTCGGACCAGTGGTTCTTGCGTGATTGAGTAATACACAGACACACATCATCTCATTTTTAGCCTCGCTTCGCTCGCGTCATAGTCGTGTCATATTGTGATTCAATGACATGCAGGTTTAATTCCGTTAACACCCCTTTAGAACCTGAATATCCAAAAATCCCTCCTTAGTAGACATTTTCGACACACAACAAACATATCCCCTTCTTCTAACTTCAATAGTTTTGATTGGTCGATGAGAGTGAACATCCAAAAATCCTTCCTTAGTGGACGTTTTTATTCCAGAATTTCACCCCTCCCCATATGCCCCTTAAATTGGATTTATGAAAAAAAAAAACGGTCGAACATCTACTTATTTTAATTATTTATTCATTTATTAATTTTTAAGGTGATTGGAACTCGGAGAAAATCAAACTCCTTGTCCATGTCGTTTAAGAGATACACGCTCCGTTCGGAATCTTTCAACCCCCACTTTTCATCCCTTTCACCTCATAATATACACCACATCGAAAAACCATTAGACATGTGTCAGCTTATTTTAAATGATTAGTATATATGCCAAGTACCATATCCCCAAATGAAACCACTCATGAGATATTGTTATTCAATGAAATGCACGTTTTTACCCCCCTTAACACCTCATTAGAACCTGAATATCCAAAACTCTTTCCTTAGTGGACGTTTTCGACATACCACGAACTTATCCCCAAAATTTCATGTTTCTAACTTCAATAATTTTTGCTGGGCGATGATGAGTGAGTGAGTCAGTCAGGACATTTTCTTTCATTAATATTTGAGAATTTCACCCCTCCCCAAGAACCCCTTAAATTGGATTTATGAAAAAAAAAAACGGTCGAACACCTATTTACTTATTTAAAGCTGTTTTCCCCCTGAGTTTGATAAGTGAATAAGTAAGTCAATCAGTTAGGACACCTTCTTTCCTTTCCCCCCCCCGAATTTCACTCCTCCCCATGGGCCCCTTAAATTGGATTTATGAAGAAATGGTCGAACACCTATTTACTTAATTTTAAGCTGCTTTTTCCGCTGAATTTCAAACTTATCGCCTATGTTGAATAAGAGATACAGTACACGCTCCGTTAAGAATCCTTCAACCCCCAATTTTCTCCCCTTTCACCTCATAATATACACCATATCGATAAACCCTTAGACATATGTCTGCTTATTTTAAATGATTAGTTTGTATGCCGAATATCACATCCCCATATGAAACAACTCGTGAGATATTGTTATTCAATGAAATGCAAGTTTAACCCCCTTAACACCCCTTCAGAACATGAATATCCAAAAATCCATCCTTAGTGGACTTTTTCGACAAACAACGAACATATCCCCAAAATTTCAAGTTTCTAACTGCAATAGGTTTGCTGGGGGATGATGAGTGAATATCCAAAAATCCTTCCTTAGTGGACTTCTTTCCCCAGAATTTCATCCCTCTCCATGAGCCCCTTAAATTGGATTATGAAAAAACGATCGAACACCTATCTACTACTTTTTCAATCTGATTTTTCTCCCTGAGATTCTTACTTTTTGCCTCTGTCTTTTAAGAGATACTTGCTCCGTTAAGAATCCTTCAACACTCACTTTTCACACATACACCTCATAATATACACCACATCGAAAAACCCTCAGACATGTGTCTTCTTATTCGTAATGATGAGTTTATATGCCTAGTATCCCATCCCAAAGGAAATCATTCGGGAGATATTGTTATTCAATTAAATGCAAGTCTACCCCCTTAACACCCCTTTAGAACCTGAATATCCAAAATTCCTTCCTTAGTGGACGTTTTCAACATACAACGAACATAGCCCCTTAATGTCATGTTTCTAACTTCAATAATTTTGGCTGGGGGATGATGAGTGAGTAAGTCAGGACATTTTCTTTCAATTATTTTTCAGAATTTCACCCCTCTCATGAACCCCTTAAATTGGATTTATGAAAAAAAAAACGGTCGAACACCTATTTACTTATTTTTGAGCTGTTCTTCCCCCCTGAGTTTGATGAGTGAGTGAGTTAGGACACTTTCTTTCCTGTTTTCCCCCCAGAATTCCACCTCTCTCCAAGGGCCCCTTAAATTGGATTTATGAAAAAACGGTCGAACACCTATTTACTTATATTTTAAGCTGTTTTTCCCGCCGAATTTCAAACTTCTCGCCTATGTCGTTTAAGAGATACACGCTCCGTTAAGAATCCCTCAACCCCCAATTTTCACCCCTTTCACCTCGTAATATACACCTCATCGATAAACCCTTAGACATATGTCTGATTCTTTTAATGATTAGCTTATATACCGAATATCACATCCCCAAAGAAACAACTCATGAGATATCGTTATTCCATGAAATGCACGTTTACCGCTTTAACACCTCTTTAAAACCCGAATAACAAAAATCATTCATTAGTTGACGTTTTCGATATACAGCGAACATATTCCCAAAATTTCATGTTTCTAACTTTAATAGTGTTCGCTGGGCGTGACGAGTGAGTGAGTCAGACAGGACATTTTCTTTCAATTATTTTTACCAGAATATCACCCCTCCCCATGGGCCCCTTAAATTGGATTGATGAAAAAACGCTTGCACACCTATTAATTATTCACCGACTTACTTATTTTTTAAGCTGATTTTTTTTTCGCCGATTTTCAAATTTCTCGCCTATGACGTTTAGGAGATAGGCCTACACGCTTCGTTAGGAATCCTTCAACCCCCAATTTTCACCCCTTTCACCTCATAATAATACACCACATCGAAAAACCCTTAGACACATGTCTGCTTATTTTTAATGATTAGTTTATATGCCGAGTATCACATCCACAAATGAAACCACTCGTGAGATATTTTCATTCAATAAAATGCAAGTTTAACCCCCTTAAGACCCCTTTAGAGCCTGAATATTCAAAAATCCTCCCTTAGTGTATGGTTTTGACATACAACGAACATATCCCGAAAATGACATGTTTCCAACTTCAATATTTTTGGCTGGGCGATGATGAGTGGGTGAGTGAGTCAGGACATTTTCTTTCAATTTTTTTCTTCAGAATTTCACCCCTCCCGATGAACCCCTTAATTAGGTTTATCAAAAAAACTGTCGAACACATATAAGTTATACTTATTTTTAAGCAGTTTTTCCCCCTGAGTTTGAAGAGCGAGTGAGTCAATCGGTTAGGACACTTTCTTTCCTGTTCTTTTTTACACAGAATTTCACCCCTCGCCATAGGCCCCTTAAATTGGATTTATGAAAAAAAAAACGGTCAAACACCTATTTAGGCCTACTTATTTTTTATGCTGATTTTTTCCCGCTGAGTTTCAAACTCCTCGCCTATGTCGTTTATGAGATACAGGCTCCGTTAGGAATCTTTCAACCCCCACTTTTCACCCCTTTCATCTCATAATATACACCACATCGAAAAACCCTCAGACACATGTCTTCTTATTTTTAATGATGAGTTTATATGCCGAGTATCACATGCCCCAGTGAAACCAATCGGGAGATATTGCTATTCGATGAAATGCAGGTTTACCTCCCTTAACACCCCTTTAGAACCTGAATATCCAAAAATCCTTTCTTAGTGGGCGTTTGCGGCCCTTGAGTAAGCTGCATACCAAATTTCATTCCAATCCGTTGGGTGGGTTCTGAGATTTCGTGATGAGTGAGTGAGTGAGTGAGTGAGTGGTATTTGACAAATATCTAGTAGATAGTGTCAAGTCTTTGTTATGCTATACTCGGTTGACAGTGCTGTGTGAGCAGTTGAGTAACTAACGGGATTTCAAGTAAAGATCCTCATTTTCTATACCGGTAGTGCAGAGCGCAATTGGCATCCAGACGGCCGTGTCTCGACTTGAGCTATGTTGCCATGGAAACTATCTGCCTTGCCATTCCTTCATGAGTATATTTTATGACTTGATTAGCCTGTTTTTGAGTGAAAAAGGGCCGAAATCAGAAGAATGAGAAAGACTATCGAAAATTCATGTAGCCAGCGGTTCCTTCTGGGTCCTAAACTATATGTATGCAAAATATGGTTGAGATTGGTGGAACGGTGTAGATTTGTATACGGAACCAACATATATACATACATACATACATACATACATACATACAGACTTTCACTTTTATATATTAGATAGATAGATAGTGCCTCATTCTGGATACAAGGAATATGTGGCGCGTTATTTTGTCCCAGTCGCTACAGTCTGGGCATGAAGCTGGGTAATGTCGACACACAGCTCATGAAGGACCCACACATGTGGCTATATTAGCCCCGAGGCGGACAGGTGTCGCTATACAGCCGAGTGCTTGTCGGGCGACACAAATGCCAACTACTGGCTGGGCTTGGCTTGAATTGTCATTATCTCTTTTGCGCATTGTACGATCAGCGTCGCTAACTAGATAAATGTCAGGGTCGACACAGCTATTTAATATATAAAGAACACCAACATCATTCCGATAATAAAAGTAACTCAACTTACGCGATGACCTCTCATATAAACTTCCTTTCTAATCTTGTGTCTACTAATCAATTAATCGATTTATGGTTGGTTGGTTCCTTAGTCAAGACCGACTACAATAAATCAGACCATAATGCCACTATCGAAATCGTAGAAAATGGCGGTAATCGTAGGGGATTGTTTACATTTGGTCAACCAACATTTAAGTGGGTCTGCTGCGAGAATTTCGTTCAAATGTCGCATATTTCAAGTGATTTCGAGCTGTTATATATTGTAATAGTGTACCTTAAGTAGTGAAGTGCACTGTGAATAATTATAAATGCCGAAGATACGTAATGTGAGAAGCATTGGCTGTTTATTGTCATTACTGTGTACCTGCCTGTAAATTTAATACTGCTGAAGATACTTCAACTTTTAAATTTCCTTAAGACAACTCTTTGAAAGAGAAGTGGATGAGAAATATTCACCGGGATCATTTTCGAAGTTAAAACAGTTGTATTTGTTAACTTAAACATTTCGAACCTAAATTTCTGGTTATGAAAATTGCCATACTAACCCCTGATACCATTTCGACAATTTTCCCAAATCAACCGTCCTACACAACTCCTGTTTGTTAAAGTAGATGATGGTAGTTTTAATGACATACCAGCAGTGTCAGTGTCTTCTAAAGTGTCAAGTTCTTAAAGTGTAAATATATTCTATAAGAATCATGAATCAATAATCTTTGTGTGCTTGTGGAAAAAACTCAAGTGGGTACTGTAATCTGATGGAAGCAGTGATTTTAAATGCAACAGGTATGTAAATAGAATTATGCTCCTGTTATTATCACAAGCTAGGGGGCCTGGGGAGTTATCCCCAAATTAGGTTTGTTTTTGTATATACATTTATGTCTGTTACTAGGTTAGGTAGGCCTACTGCCTGGCCGAAAATTACTGTTAGTAGGCTACCACAAGCAAGGGGGACTGGGGCGTTAGTTGCTGGTTAGGTTTGTTTTTGTATTAAAAACATTAATAAGATAGAATGTATGTCCGTTGGAATTCTATACACATCGAATTTGAAGAATGACAAGTTCATAATACAGTAAATTTTCATTTTAAAGAGTTTGTAACATCAATTGTGTGTTATTGGCAAATGCTATTTGAAATGAAGTACTAATGAGAGTACTTATGCGCCATCTGTTGGAGTTAGTTCAGGATGTCCCGATACAGATAGAAGCGAGTGCGATCTCACAGCTCTCTACGCTCAAAACAAACAACCTACGGCCGTGTTTACCTATACATAGGGTTGGCAATATCTTATTTGTCAAATAAGCCACGCCCAATGGCCGACACAACTGAAATTTCACTATATAGGCCTAAGTCGTGTTATAAATTGGGATGGTGGGTGGGTTATAGACAACGGAGGAGACTACATCTATTAGCAGATCACTGTTGTTAAAAAAAAGGCAGTCATCGGAACGCGTTAGGCTATAACCATTGTCAAAAACCATTGTTCTGGATGCGTTAAGCTGTAACCATTGTAAAAAACCATTGGATTGGACAAATCGAAGGCTGCGGCTTTGATTGCGCGCAGCTATCGGGGCAGATTGATACAAAACCATTGATCTGGACGTGTTAGGCTGTAACCATTGGATTGGACAAAACGTAGGTTAGAATGGTCGAGTGTTGGTGCGGCTAGTACCGTAATGGTGAGGTTGGCAGTACTGTTCTGACGATGGTTGATGTGAATAATGGCATCCACAGCTGGAAATTCACCTATAGCCTATAATAATAAGGGGTTTATTGCAGCCAATGCCCATGCATATAATGAATAAAATCTAAAATCATACAGTAAACTAATTGTTATTCGCTAGGAATATCAAAGATTCATGTCTTAATGTGCAGAATATAGCATGGTATCTTCGGTTGAACTATACCTTCCGATACACCGGTATCTGGGGAATATTTAGGGAGATCAGTGACGTCACCGTGATCTCACGTTTGACGTATACGAACAAAAGGATGATGTAGGCCTACATATGTACGACGAGATACAAGTAAAAGAGGTACTTTTGAACATTTAGGCGAATGGTAAACTAAACTGAACTTACGCCGAATTACATATTTCAAAATATCATAGTAATTTGATACTTGAAATGGCTAGGAATATATGCCAACATTAAATATTATATTGCAGCCTGATTGTTCATCATTTTATCCTTAGATCAAAGGCAGCATACACAATAACTAAGTTATAGGCCTACTGGCAAAAAATACAAGTCGTACATACATTAAAATAAAATAAAAATAAGGTTAGGCTGGTAATGACTAACAATAAAGAAGAAAAAGTATGTTAATTGGTATTCAACATTCATATGTGTGTGAATATGCATAAGCCTATAACTAAACAATTAAATAGATGCTTGGTGAACAAAAATACATAGCCTGCTTTATTTATACAAAACAACCACATGTTCAATATTCTTCAAAGCAATGGGGCATGGTGGTGCAGTGGTCAAGCTATTCACCTCTCACCAAGGTGGACCAGGTTTGATTCACGGTCATTGCAAGTGAGATTTTGGAAGTGAAATGCCATGTCCTGTGGTTCGGATTCCACGTAAAATGGAGGTCCCTTGGCTCATGATCACAAGATTAACGGTCACGTAAAAACTACAAGCTTCTTTTTCTTCGAAGCAGGTCGAAACTTCGACCTCACATAAGTCATACAGCAAACGAACAGGTCCTGCAGGGAAGATCCCTTAAGCCGAATTATTTTTATCGTCTCCAAGACTGACATCATAAAAGTATACTGGAAAATGTGAAATTTTATGCCTATGCTGATGAAGAAAGTAACAGTAAATATTAGGCTACTTGTCGTTCAATAACTCTCGGTCTTTTCTTGGGTGGCTGAAGCCGATGCTGTGGGAAATTGCAATTTGCAGGTACCGCATCATCTTTAAGCAGTGGTTTGTTTCTATTTGAATGAAACAAGTAGCATGTTTATAAAAGTTTTCACAGCTATAACCCATTTCTTTAATAGGCCTACATCTGGGCGTTTCCATGGAAATCTGTAATATAAGCTAGACGTAGGTTATAATTCTGTGACTAACTTAATAACTTATAACCTACAATAGGGCCTACGTGTATTTGTCATACGTGCTATTTAGGCCTATGTCAAAATTTGATGTAAGACATATCCATAAACGCAGAATAGGCTACTTCGAAATAAAGTAGACCGTAAACCTACCGTATTATTGGAAAATACCATACATATAACGTTGCACAGAGGTACGTACGTTCAAATATATGAAAAGAATCACGACATATCAGCTGACATGCAACCTAGAGTTAAATGGTATGACAGTTTTTGGTGCGACTAGTTACGCCTGGCAGTGCACCAGGAAGCAGTTTTCAGCGAGGGTTACCATGGGAGGAGTTGTTCCAATAGTACCGACAGTTCAATGGTCTCAGCTCGCACCCCCCACCCTTCCAATCGTCAAAAATCATAGTGTCCGTGGCGCAAAAATCCTACCAATGTTCTTTGGCTCTAGTGTGTCCATGAGTTTTACATATCCTGGAGTAGAAGGTAGCAGCATTTGAAGTCTGAGTTCTTCTACATTATAAACCTCGCGAGTCACCTCTTACACCGGTCTTGAAGGTGTATACTTTGATAAACCCAAGGCCTTCTTTATGTAAGTCGCCTTCAGTTTCTCCATATTGTTCCAAATACTTCATATTTAAATGTGTCCAAATGCTCTCCAGTCCATAAGTCACAATACGGGTAACATTTAACCGCAAAAGTTTTAAGGCTGTTTTTATAGATAGCTTAGTCAAATGTTTTATGTCGTTGAAGGCTTTGGTAGTGACGCTGGGTCTATCCTTGATTTGCAGTGTGAAAACATTGTCAGTTGACTAATGTAGGACCTAAGTAGGACTACTTGTAATGTGGTACACCCTCAAGCGGTTTTCCTGCAATGTGGAAAATTGCTGGCTTTCCCCCTTTCCTAAAGGTCATAGATTTAGTCTTGTTTCTGTTTAACCTAAGGTCATTGTGTAACACCCATAATTCAAAGGGGTCGAGAGCAGATTGCAATTCGACCTGTGAACTTGAAGCGAGCACCATGTCATCTGCGTATATAAATGAGATTACCCGCTCTGATAATATATCTGTGATATTATCTGCCATAGCAGTGATAAATATTACGAGGGCTTAATGGGTCTCCTTGTAGCAGCATGCCTGTAGTCTGCTCAATTGGGCTTGATGTTGTAATGCCATCGTTAATGACTATATTGTTAGAGCCTAAAATACTTTTGACGAGATGTTTAGTGTAGCTGTTACCTCTCAATAGTCTGTCTAGTTTTTCCAATATTTTCTTCCTGCTAATCGAGTCAAAAGCTTTAGAGTAGTCAATGAATATGGATTGTAACTTTCCCTTCGGTACTGACAGGGTAGACGCAATCTCAGTTTGAAGACTTCGAATTGCCTGGATTGTGCATCTTTCTCTCCTAAAGCCAAATTGTGAGTCACAATGCTATTTGGGATGGCTGGGTGGGTCACATACAGCGGAGGAGGAAGCATCTTTTAAAACATCATTCCCTGATTTATTTCTCGTTGTTTGATAAGGTATTTTGGCTAATTAATGTACTATAGAGAATATTATCGCTCGTTCTACTTTCGTTCAGTGGTACCATTCTGTTTTAGACCACCTCGTTGTGTAGTGCCTAGCATTCTTGGCTGTCGTCCCGGAGGTCCGGGTTTGATTCTCCGGCTCTGCCAAGAAATTTAATTCTCATGTGAGGGCTGGGATGGGGTGCACTCAGCCTCATGAAGCAACTTAGTAGAGGAGGGTTCAATTCCCACCTCAGTCATCCTGGAAGTGGTTTTCCATGGTTTCCCCACTTCTAATCCAGGCGAATGCCAGGATGGTTCCTAACTTAAGGCCATGGCCGCTTCCTTCCCACTACAATACCCAATTTACAAACACACTAGTTCAGCCATAACAATAACACAGGTTATCACACAAATTCCACACACAAATACATGGGGCTACAAGACCACGATGTCGTAGCCCCTAATATAAGCAACAACCATTTATATTTGCATTTTATATTTGCCTAGGCCCTTCATGGGCTGTATAGTGTCAGGGGTTGACTTTGTTGTTGGTTGACTATTATTGTAGTTCCATTTAGAAATATTTGCATTTTTTAACATAATGTCTTACCTCTGCTTTATTTATGTCTGTATTTTCAGCTACTGTCTGTTCTCGTTGCTTGTAGCGAAATACGTCAGGGTTTCATATTGAATTTGTGCCTTATTACATAAAAACCTGTAATTTCGGGCGGAATTTAATCAAATATGCGAATGTTTGTCTTCGAATTTGCCGCTATTTCGATGGCGCCATGCCCGCTAGTTGCTACAGCTGTTCCCCTACGATTTCCGCCATCTTGGTTTTGATGTTACGGTCTGAGATATTGTAGTCGGTCTTGCCTTAGTTTAGGGGCTGCGACAACGCGGTCATGTAGCCCCGTGTACTTTGAGTGTATGTAGAATGTCTGATAACCGGTGGTAATAGTGATGGCTGTAATAGTGTGTGTTACCTATTTCTTATTCAAGTAAGGACTGCAGCTATTGAATTTTCAAGTAGATCTTACTTTTGCCTCCAAACGCCACCATCAACGTCAACTAGTTGTGAACTTGGTTACTAGATAACACCGCAGTCAGCTCCTGGCGACGAACGTTGGAACCTAAGAGCGTTACTCAAATCTAACTTATAATTTAGCTTCACACAAATGTAATTAGTAGAAGGTTCTTTTACATGCCATAAATCTGTGATACGGGACCACCGGCTTTACTTCCCCTCCGGAGGAAGGCATACTGAGGGATTTTTAACGCTCTTAAAGCTTGTCACGGTGGGTGAGTGGTTATCGTGTCTACTACCAACCCGAAGCTTGCAGGATGGCTCGTGGTCGTGGTAAGTGATTTTTGAACAGCGACAAAACTCACGACACGCATGTTATACATTGTTGGCATGTTAAAGAACCCATTTGAATTAAGTAGGCCGTGTTCATAATGGCAAAATTAAACTCGGGATTTTCCGCCAACACAAAATTCCTCCATGCTATACTAGAAAGCGCTATAGTGTCAAGGATCTTAGATATATAACGTCCTTGACTTTCATAGCGCTCCAAGGAAAGACAAAATTCGACATGCAAGCTGCCCTTTGGGCGTCAAAATAACAAAGCTTGCACCCAGCACCCGAGGCCATACGATATTATTATTATTGTTATTATTATTATTATTGTTATTATTATTATTATTAATAATAATATTTTTGAAGCCTCCGTGGCTTAGGCGGCAGCACCGCTGGGTCCGTGGTTCAAATCCCGGCCACTCCATATGAGATTTGTGTTGTACAAAGCGGAGGCAGACAGGGTTTTCTCCGGGTACTCCGGTTTTCCCTGTCTTAAACTTCATTCCAGCAACACTCTCCACTATCATTTCATTTCATCTGTCATTCATTTAATCATTGTATCAGAGGAGTGCGACAGGCTTCGGCAGCCGGCACAGTTCATATCCTCGCCACTAGATGGGGCTTCATTCATTCCATCCCTGACCCGGTCGGCCGACTGGAAGCAGGCTGTGGATTTTCATTTGCATTATTATTATTATTATTATTATTAACGCTCTTAAAAATCTGACGACTTCGGCCGGGTTTGACCCCGCGATCTTGGGCATAGAAGCTCAGCATGCTACCCACTACGCCACTGAAGCCACCTAATCGATTTATCGGTTAGCCGATTAATCTATTTAACGGTCAGTAAATTAATCGATTGCGATTAACTTCAAATTCAAATTATTTGATTAAGCGTTTATAAATCGATTATCGATTAATCTAACTTAGCTTATTACCGGTTCATTGTATTGTACAGCACTAAGTCACCACGACAGTAGCCTACCTTCAACTCATCAAACAAGGAGACCCTGCCTATAATGTATTTAGTGTTTGAACTCGAACATATCACAACATAATAGCTGATGGCCTCCTTGGACATTAATAACAATGCACTGAAAATACGAAATGAATGTTCCTTCAACTTGTTATAATTTGACTTGTTTTATATCTGCTTAATTTCATCAGTTTAAAATAGCAAGATAACATCAAACAGGATTTAGGTTAAAGTAATTTCTTTAAAAGGAAACTCTTTTAAAATTATTATAATTATACAGAAAGTTTAAAGAACTTCTTGAACATAATATGAAATCAATATGTCAAGCCATTTCCTTAAGAACTGATGCGTATTTCTCCAAGTAGAGTATGGTATCGACGATTCAAAGTTTTGGGAAGGCGTACAAACAGCTTAGAGCCAGCAGGTGAAACTCGGAGGAGAAAGCATTATGAACTCTTTGCGGTGGCGTGGAACTTGTCAGCTCGGCTGCAATAAATTATTTAAGTTCTTATCGCGAAACTTTCATCTCAGTTTGGTGGAAGCGGTGCGGTAGGCCGCTTCGATAACAGGTGCCTCTCATTAGACAGAGAGACGGACTTTTCCAGCATTTGGATAATTACATTGTTTTCTTAACTCCATGTAACATATGTTTCGTACAAATAAATATTGTGTATTATTATAGCCATGTATGTTGGGGTAATGATAATGGTGATAATAATAATAATAATAATAATAATAATAATAATAATAATAATAAGACGCCACAACCACTGTCTGTCAGGTAGTCAGCCTAGAGGCTGGTTGGATCCTCAGATAGCACTACCATAGGTTATGTGGTAGAAACCCACAAAACCGAGGCGTACTAGGCAAGTTGAGGAATGAGATAGTTTGCCATTGCTTTCCTCACTGGGTCAGAACAGCAGTACTAACCCTATGAGCAGATGCACAACATCCACAGACACTAGTTGCCCCCTGAATGTCATTACTAAACACCACCCATACCTCAGTAGCTTCCATATAATCACAGCCATGATTGTGATTGAGACATCAGTGAAAAGCCACATCTTACTCTAGCCTGTGCTAACAGACAAAAGCAAATTACTACATTCATCAAGAGCAGGTAAACGGGCAGGAGTTGTACACACACTTAGAGAAAATAACTGACGTGATGAGGACAAGGAGGATTTCTTTCAATGGACGTATAAACAGAATGAAATCAACACGGCTATACAACCGAAATTTTGCTTTTCTCCATGAGAAAAAGACAAAGGGGGCCTGGTTCAGTGAAGTAGAGAAAGATCTGTTGGAGATAGGGATAACGTGTGAAGATATGAATGGTCCACAGGAAGAAGGGGGAATGTCACTCAAAATGTAAAATCGAGATATCAGCGCCTTTTTGCGACGTATTGAAGGCACAATTGTGTCTGGCTAAGAACAATGAGGATCGTGAGGAAATGGCGTTTGAAGTTGACGCGTACATACACGTAGTCTACATATAAGTAATGAAATTTTAAAACTCGTTTCCTGAACATTTTACATTATTTGACATTCCCCCCTCCTTCCCCTGGGCCCTTCATATCCAGAAGCGTGGCCCTCGGCAAAACTTCAAGAATACCGGAGTTTTCAACCTAGGCCAAAACTAATAAAAACATGGAGTGCGTGGACGACGGAGAGAAAGGTGCAACATCGATTACGAATGAAAGAGTACTGGGCCATCATTAAAATGCAGAAGAAACAGCGGATATGACGTGGTCTTTAGTTGGCCGTAACGAAGCAAGAAGAACAATGATGAAAGACTTACTAAAAGCATATTTAATTATTCCTCCTCATTAAAAGCCAAAAATAACTTTATAATAGAAATTGAAAATGACCTTCAAGAATTCAGAGGAAATTTTATGAGACAGGCCTATATTTTCTAATTTTTCAATCGAATCCTCTGGATGAAAATGCGGGATCACAACAAAGCCTAGGAAACGAGAAGTCTGATATAGGGTACGACACATAGCCTAACGATCACCACAAGAACATTCGATATTATATTTATAACTTGACCCATAAATTGAGGAGAAAGTAGGCTATTTGTTCTTTACTGAACACAATGCTGTTATTTGTTTAGTGATGATGATCATTGTTGTTTTGTGGAGCCTAGCATCTAGGTCATCGGCCCCTAATGGTTTGGATGATCGTGGAAATGTAAATGAAATTAAATGAAACTAACTACATACTTATATACTAGAAGAAGAAATGGGAAACAAATAGAAGAATATGGGAAACTAAAGACAGGAGGAAAGAAAATGCCCTCAACCCTCGAAGAATGAGATTTAAGGGACTTGGAAGAAAAGAGAACCACGAACGGAAGAGAGGAAAGCGAAAGTGGAGAGGGACCGCCCTAAAGGCAATGGAAGAAGGACACAAACGGGACCCAGCTCAGGAATCCCTCGGAGTCGCCAACTCCCTAACTCACCAGACGTGAGCTCTTGAAAGTGAAGCACTGTCCAGGGTGCACCCTGCTACACACACCCTGTCTCAGCCTCCTTTAGGGCCTTGAGCAGAAGGCAGGAGATAACATGAAAAGAAAACAAGAGGTTTGATCCCTAAAAGAAGTAGTGCCCTTTATCACCGTACAAAATTTCAGGGTGATATCAGTAATAGTTTCGGAGATACAGAATGCCGGTGAAATAATTCGCACACCCGCCATATTGAGGTTATGTAAACAATTGAACCATGTTAGATGCCAGTTCATTATAATGTGTTTAAATATTTTCTGTACCAAGTTTCATTGCGTTTGGATGGTTATATCGAGAGAAAAGTCTATTCAAAAGTTCAAATTCGCTTGGCCGCCATGTTGGTTTTGTAGTTAACAGGTTTTTGAAAGTGTCATAGGTGAACTTCTAATAGTGCCCTCTATCACCGTAAACAATTTCAGGGTGATGTCAGTAATAGTTTCGGAGATATCGAATGCCGGTGAAATATTTCGCACAGCCGCCATGTTGGATTGGTGAAAAGTAATAAAATTTGAAGGGAACGGTCGGAGACAGCCGAGATAGTACTATGACTTAACCGAGTTTTATTGAAATAGATCTAGCCTATTAGAAGTTAATACAGGGGGACACACACACACATACGCACACACACACACGGACAAACGGTGATCTAATAAGACTTTTTTTTCATAGAATAAAAAGAACATGTTCGGGAAAGAACATATAGCCTACTTTCTCCTAAATGTATGGGTATAGTTATAACTCTCTGTCCTTATCATCTCCTAATTTCTTCCTATTTGATGTGCAAATTGGCACACAGGATTTGAACAGTGGCGTTCAAACCATAGTTTATAATTTACCCCAGCATTTTGCAATTTCATCAGCAAACACTCCAAACTCCGACTACTTACAATAATTGAAACTTCGTTGCTCTAATAAGGCCCATCTACAATGCGCAGTCGGCAGTCCGTAGTTGGTAGTCCTCGGTCGGCAGTCGCGATCGACTCCGTGTATACTATATGCACCATACACAACATGAAGTTGCAGTTGGTAGCTGGCAGTTGGCAGTCGCGAATTTTATCCTTGACTGCCAACTACCCGACTGCAGCAATGTAATAGCCAATCAGAGCAGATCAGAAACTGACGTCACGTTGTTGTTCTGTGTCGTATACGAATGATATAGGACTAAGTGAAGTAACTTCGCAACCCGTTAATTTATAGGCTAATCTTAAATACACGGTATAACAAAATAATCCATCTCCAAATCATCCATATTGCAAGTTTTGAGGTTATCAACAACGCCTCTGTGCACAAGGAATAAACGAATGTTACTGTATTATTACTCCTAGCAGTCGTTAAGACTGGGTTCACTAACTGGCCGGTATAGAGCGCAGCTCGAATCTATAGTTTCTGCTTAGTACAACTGAAGGCTGGTAGATGTCACTCCGGTGGAGAATGTCGTTTTTTTAATATATAATTTCCATTGCAAAAAGCACCATATAACGCTTTATTTTATAACGTCTCAGTACTCAAGAAACAATGAATATAAAAAAAAATCAAGCAAAAAAGTTCTACTCTGATAGGATTTGAACCCCGGCCAGTCACATGAGAGACGGGAGCTCTAACCACACAGCCAATCGTACACTCATAACTCACGCGTTACCGATCAAATACATATAACGTACTGTATTAGCAAATAATCACTTGGACTGAAGATTTCTTCACTGGAGTGTATTTCAAACCGAGTTCATTTCATATTAAGTTCATATAATTTTTATCAGTAGGCTATATTGCATGCAACATACTGAAATTAGCAAAATGTAGGTCAGAACGAGAGATCAGCTGCCATCTTGTCAAATAGCCGAGACGATTCAGATTTTTAAAGTCACTTCTAGATTATAGTATTACAATATAAACTTTTAATTTCGAACGAACCACGTCGCTTAGAACAGATTAAACGATTCTTGGTTCGATAATCGGAACTGGTGGGTCCCATGTTATGGATTATAAATTGTGCATAATTCACACGGCCGCCATCCTGAAATGGTACGTTTGATGACCTTGTAGTTTGGGCACAAGACGCGTCCCATATGAAGGTAGGTTGTTACCAAATTTGGTAAAGATCTGATGATTAGTTTGGTCGTAATGCTTTATTAAGTTTTGACCATTCGATTGGCCGCCATTAGCTTTTGGTAAAGATGGCGGCAATATAAAACATGACACTGAGGTGCCCTTTGCCCGTGCTACCTCTGTACCAAATTTCGTTCAATTCGGTTTAACCGTGTTCGAATTGATAGGGGGGACAGACATTCAGAGTACACACACTCACACACACACACACACACACAGACTCACACACATACACACACACAGACAGACACACTTTTTTTCGCCCTGTAGTGATCTCATAAGTCTACTTTCTTGTTTTGCAAAAATCGAAAGTAGGCTAATAGGCTAAAAATAAAATACAATGATTTTGATTAAAAATGCGTGACTGATTTACAGTCAATAATAATTCTAATAATGTGCACACCTCTAAAGATACTTAACTTTGTAAGTCTATTAATACGTGTCATCAGCTACTTTGGAGGTCAGTATGACGTGTCATAATATTTGTTCTCACGGAAATGGGGTACGAAGGAAAGTTTGCGCAAGAGTTCTATTCATTCCTAAGCTCTCTCGTGCCAGGAAGAAAGAAAGACAGAATGCTGTTGTATACATTACAGGTTCATACAATACCAATATTACACCCTCAAAGCGGATAATGCACAGTGTGGAGGTTAAAGATCGATGGCATTTTAGGGCGGCAATCCTTTACGTTAGCACGAATTGAGAACCTCTGACGTGACGTGGAAGATCGTACGAATACTGCTCATTTCCTGATCTGTGTAGCTGCTCCGGACGCGTATTTAGAAACCCTTCCCGAGTTGAACCCGCCAATTCGATCAGTGCGCATACATCTACTCTTTCTTTCTAGATCAACTCTGATTGGTCCGCGTTTAGTGGAACCACTAGCAGGGCGCTGACAGCACATTTAATAAGCAGAATGATGATGATGATGATAATGATATTTGTTGTTCTAAGGGGCCTAACATCTAGGTTATCGGACCCTAATGGTTTGGGTGATAGTGAAAGATGAGAATGTAATGAAAACTAGAACTAATACTAACTACAGACTTACAAACTAGATGAAGAAATGGTAAACAAATAAAGAATAAGGCAAATAAAGGACAGGGGGAAAAGAAATGCCCTCAACCCTCGATGAATGAGGATTGAGGGTCTTGGAAGGAAGAAGAGCCATGAAAGGCAGATAGGAAAGGGAAAGAGGAGAGGGTCCGCCCTAGAGGCAATGGAACAAGGGGACAAAACGGACCCAGCTCAGGAATCCCTCCACAGTGACTTTTATTCCTCAGTTATTATCTTATTAATAACCTCACATCCACTCATGAACCACCATTATACTCTGCATGAATATAGAGATATCCCTCTCGGCACGCCAGAAGGTGGAGATAAATTTTAACAGGCAAAGCAAAATATTTCAAAATCACTACATGTGTCAATTGTTGTATTTAGCGTATGAGAAGCCCCATAGTACATTACACACCAGTTGTTTCGTCCACCTTCTCAACATAATCTCCTTGTAACTTTATACACTTGTGTCAGTCTCTTCAGACGTTCCTGAAACCATTATTTCGGAGTGCTGCGTACCCATGCCTTTATTTTCTTCAATTTTTCCTCCGCAACCCACTTCCATTGAGGTCTAGAACTTGAGGGTCCTTCCATTGCCATCCTGGAAATCTCAAATTCACATTTCTCTTTTTCGTGCATTTTTCTTCTTTTTCTGATCGGTTCTTTTAAGGAACTTGCCCTGGAGGTCCAGGTTGGATTACGGGCTCTGCCAAGAAATTTATTTCTGGTCTGATGGGTGGAACGGGGTACACTCAGCCTCGTGAGAAAAAAAAACTGTGAAGAGGTGGTTTCGATTTCCAACTCGCTATCTTGGAAGTAGTTTCCCGTGGTTCCTTACTTAAGGCCACAGCCGCTTCTCAATCGCGAGATTAACGGTCGCGTAAAACTACAAGCTTCCTCCCTTCCTAGCCTTGAACTTCACCCTGCTAAATAAACATGTCCATAGCCTTTTGAACACCCAAGTTATTTCTATATTATTTACGGTTGGGTCAGATTTACCCATGGCGCCAGTCGTCGCGTGACAATTTTTGGCTTACGTTAGTCGGTATAATCTGTAAAAAATGAGGGTAAATTCCATCTATTTTGGTGCAGCACAATCGCATAGCTCACGTTCTTACTGATCTACATTTCGAGTCTAGGAACACCTTGGTCATCAGCTCCTTTGTTCAAAAGACTGAGGTGACTGCTTTGCCGCCATTATCAAGGTCAATTATACTGTTACGAAAAGTATTGTCATTTTTCTACATGCGAAATTTGAAAATAATAAATAAAACTCATTTTATATTAGGAATAGTTCATAGGAAGACACCAGGTGTAAAATTACTTCATTTATATACGTACGACTACGACAAAAATGGAGTGACACACTATGGGTCAAAATGACCCTGCGCCAGTCTTCGTGTTATATTTTTCACGGCACTTCTCAAGGGTTAATCTCAAATCGAGAGTAGAACATAATTCTGCCTTGGTTTGCATCAGAGAGGAGAAATACTGTATGCTAAAAACCCCACAGCTCTCTTCGATCAAGTGATCAGTTCAAATATGAGTCGTCCAGTTGCAGAACTCGTCTTATCCACTGTGAATAAGGATCATGTCATAAAATCACTTTATGTTCGACGATGTCGAAATGTAAACATTATGTGTCAGAAAACTGTATCATAATGAGGCTCATTATAACACTATTTTTCATTATGAAACAGTTTCCCCCACCAATCAGAGTTCAAGAAACAGTTGTGAGACCAATTAGGTAAGGATACCTTCGGGCATGCGCTCAAGCAAAGTGAATGATCCCTGCTTTCGGAGTGCCTTGACCCACGTATACGCCCTGTTCACTAACTGAATTAACTGAATCCCACAGATATTTATGAATATTTATGTTAAAACATAATAAAGTTATAATTATCGTCGAACATAAACAGTCGCATGCAACTCGCCAATATTGGTAATTAAGACACTCGTATGGCAATTATATAAACATACTCATGTCTTAATTATTGCTATTATGGGCTCGTTGCATAATGTACTATTATTTAATTACTTTATTTTATTTTACTTTATTTTATTTTATGATGTATTATTTTGTTTTGTTTAATTTAATTTTTTTATATTTCTTTTGATTTTGTGTTGTATTATTTTATTTCGTTTTATTTTGTTTTAAATTGTTTTGTTTTTTTTGCTTTATTTTTGTTTGTTTTATTTTGTTTGGTTTATTTTGTTTTATTTTATTTTGTTTTATTTTGATTTTGTTTTGTTTATTTTGTTTCAATTTATTTTGTTTTGTTTTATTTTGCTTTTCCAGAAAAAATCATAAAACGAAAAACCAAAAACACGTAGCAGAAATCAAAACTCAAAAACAAAAGCAAAACCAGAAAACAAAAACATGAGACACAAATCAAAAAGCAAAATTCAAAAAAAGCAAAAGCAGAAAACAAACACAAAACCAAGTAAGAAAAGCTAAAAGTAACATTCAAAAGCAAAAGCAAAAGCACAAAGCAAAAGCACAAAGCAAACACAAAACCAAAAATCAAAAAACACAAATCAAACAGAAAAAAGTAGAAAACTACAAACACAAAGGATACGCGAGGCTAAGTCCAGAGAAACGTTTCTCATGAAAATGATTCTTATTCACAAGTGGACTAAACGAGATTTGCAACTGGACGACTGAATGTAGATCCATTGAGAGAATATGCTGTGGCACGGCCAAGCTAACAGGGTTCCTGCAGGTACTGCACCTATAAAACTAGATGGTGCTGTATGTTAGTATTTCACCCCATTACGAAGATAGGCATCTGTTGCATAATGCGGGTGAATATCTTGAATTCCAATTGCTCACTGATTAGATCACACAGCAGATAATCACAATCAGTTAATATCTTAAGTCAATGCGTCGATATGTATCCCCAGAGAGCTCTACGCAATCTAGATGGTATTCGGTAAACATATCCAGATGATTCAATACGTGCAAGGGCTTTGCTCAACCCAGCAAGAGTCGTCAAGTCTACTCCAGAAACAAGGAAGGGGGTCACAATTGAATACACTAGTTTCTTTTCTCATTAGTTCAGGCAACGAAAAGGTATAGAGGAAAATGTTTGGAACACAATTTTTGATTACGTAACTTTGTTTGGACTAGTTAGGAGGTGGACATATCAAAAGATCCCGCCCGGAGCCTTTGAGCCGGGGGGGGTTTGCAGGTCCCATTTTTCGGTTTTTCGCTCAAGTCTCGGAAACTATGCGTCCTAGCGAAATGACTACTCGATCCAAAATGAACGCTGATTCAATTTGCTACAAGGTTTATTCAGTCAAGGTTTTCGATATCTAGTATAGTTTTCGCGTTACCCGCTCTTGAAAGCCTGTAATTTTGGAAAAAAAAATATATTTGCCTCAAATTATTTGCTCTTTTTGACCGGAAAAGTCTTCAATTATGCACCCAAAAATATAAATGCTGGCCAGAGGGTTTTGATATGTTTACCTCCTAACTAATCCAAACAAAGTTACGAAGTCAAAAATTGTGTTCCAAACATTTTCCTCTATACCCTTTTTTGAGCATTCGTTGACTGGACTACATTCCTTTAAGGAGTGATTAAACATTCCTGAAGGGCAAACTATTTCTTTTTTCACATGAAAATGTTTTTGGGCTGTGAGTCGAGCCAAATATTTCCTGATACACATTGAAAGTGTGACGGTCTGCCTTGAAAATGTTATATACATATATATAGAGAGGGAGAATCATGAACGATTCTTGAGAAAAATATATGTAATGTTCACAAATTTAACATTGTTAGTACACAAGAAACAATCTCCACCATCGAGTTCACGCTTCAGAAAATATTCAATAATTTTGCGACCATTTGAGGATTGTTTTAAAATGTTGATCAACCCTGACCTTGGGGGTCATGTGTCCCCTGTATAAAATATTGGTATTACTCAGCAGTTTTCATTTCGAAGCTGAGTTACAAAGCACAATACACATGTTTACTGCCCACCATAAAGTAGCTGTTTGTGTTTGGAAGCGGTTTTGCCTTTGCGTGGTCAAGTTGCTCTTCTTGCATGCATGAGATTAACAACATCATATCCATACGTAGAGAAGATATGAGGAAGGAATAAATATTTTTTACTACGTGAGGATTTCTTCAATGTTCTTCTGCAGCAAGACTTTCGCTTACGTGCAGTGGCGTAACTAAGGAGGGGGTGAGGGTGATCAGGGATATCAAATCACCCCTTCCCCCAGGGCCAAATAATAAAAATACTTCATTCCATGAAATGTTAATTTTGAATGAAATTAATCTTCGCATTAAAGCAAAAACAAAACAGAAAAGACAAAAAAACGAAAGAAAAATAAACACAAAGCAAAATACAAAAATCAAAAACGAAAGGCAAAGCAGAAGACAACAAACACGAAACCAAAAATCGAAAACAAACACAAAGCAAAACCAATATGCAAAACATGAAATTAGATCAAAAATACTCACAAAAAGGCAAGTTAGATTCAAAATACTTGCAAAATGCAATTTAGATTCAAAATACTTACAAAATGCAATTTATATTGAGAACTCTTACAAAAGGCAATTTAGGTTGAAAATACAAAATGCAATTGAAATTCAAAATGCTCTCAAAATACAAGTGAAAATCAAAATGCTTACAAAATGCAATTTAGATTGAAAGTACGTGCAAAATGCAATTTAGATTGAAAAAGCTCTCAAAACGAAATTTAGATTGAAAAGACGTAGGCTACAAAATGTAATTGGAAGTGAAATAACGTACAAAATGTAAAAGGAAACGAAGGCGGAACCCTCGAAGAATTAGGGAGCCGGAAAGATGAGAGAAAGGCCAATTAAGGTGGGTAAGGAAGAGACTCCCTAAGCCTCGTTTATCCCAATACCGTCGGGTTCGGAAGAGAACAAGAGTTGACCAAGGGAGGCCGACAGGAAAGATAACAGAGAGGAGCCCGGCACAAGTAAGTGGAAGCAATTCCGGACTCAGCTTGGGTCCCGTGGTCGCAAACCCACGTCCCACTAGATGTGAGCCCCTGGGGGGGGGGGGTATTGGAACGAAATCGGCCCTAGACCTGTTGAAAGGAACCGTCCCATTATTTGCCTGGTGGTGAACATGGGAAACCACGAAAACCAATTTCAGGACGGCCGAGCGAGGTAGCGCGTTCGAGCTCTCGGTCACCGCGGAATATATAGATAATATCATCTGACAATCTGTTGACATCGAATATAGATTTAGGTATTAGGAAGTCATTTTTGAAAGGCTTTGTCTGGAGCGTGGCCCTGTATGAAAGTGAAACTTTGACTATTGGTGCAGCAGAAAAGAGGAGAACTGGAGCGTTTGAAATGTGGTGTTACAGGCGAATGATGAAGATCAGATGGGTATATAGGGTTACAAACGAAGAGGTATTAAGACGAGTGGGAGAGGAGAGATGTTTCTGGCGATTGCTAATGAATATAAGATATAGGTTGGTAGGACACATTCTAAGACACCTAGGTATAGCGAGCTTAGTTATGGAAGGAAGGATCGAGGACAAGAACTGTAGGGGTAGACCAAGGTTAGAATATGTTAAACAGATTGCCTCGGTATAGGGTGTGGTATCTAAGTAGAGATGAAACGACTAGCTCAGGTCAGGGAGGCATGGAGTTCTGCATCAAACCAGTCAAGCAACAACTAACAAATCCTATATTCGACAAGCCGGGCGAATGACCAAGATGTTTGAAGCCAATAAATGATACAACGAATAGACGATGGAACATTGCATGTGTGTGGCAATGAGCTGTGTGCAGTACGATGTTGAGAAGTTAAATTGCTGCTTAATGTTGGAGAGACAAACATTTGGATGATACATTATGTTCCTCAAGATTTAATTAACGATACTGTGCTATACCGTACTTCACTATGTTATATGTTTCCTTAGTACAGCTTGCCCTCGCTGCTATGCATTACACAACTCCTCCTCAGCCATTCCTTTCTCTCCAAGAACAACTGATCCTCCAGGCAAGTGCACCATATGGCTGCACACGAGAACGTTCGGTCATTAGCACACACGTGATATACTTCAGCCTTCAGCTGGCGAAGCGCTAAGTTACCGAGTCCATAGGCAGCAACATAGTGGGTGTACAGTAATTCAAGGCAAACGTCCCAATACCCTATAATAATAACAGGCATCATTCATCAAGCACTCGCACAGAAATATAAATTAACTGAGGAGTATATCCCTTACTACAAGTATCATCCACCATCCCTCCTCGAAAATGAACTGTGTAAAATATACTGGGACACTGGTATTGTGACAGATAAAACAATAGATCACAATCGACCAGACATCATAGTAGTAAATAAGGCTGATGGCACTACATTCATAATAGACATAGCAGTCCCCAACGACACCAACATCGAACGTAAACACAATGAAAAAATCTCCAAGTATAGACAGCTTGCAGAAGAAATCAAGAGGATATGGAAGATGAACTGCGTCCGGATAGTGCCTGTAATCTTGTCAGTCAACGGCCTCATACCTCACACACTCCACAAGAGTCTGAAAGAATTGGATCTTCCGCCGACCATCTACAAGAGTATGCAGCATTCGGTCCTATTGTCCACATGCAATATTGTGCGATCCTTCCTTGCTAATGAATGAGTGATAATGAACTCTTATATTTTGTATATACATGATATGTATTATAGTTTGTATTATAGTTTGTATGTATTGTTATAAAGCACTTGGTTTAACCCGTGCTTTAGAGTAACCCATGTTTGTAATGGTGAATTGAATAAATAATAATAATAATAATAATAATAATAATAATATTTTTTGTGTGTGTGTGGGGGGGGGGAAGAAAATGCATTTACGCACAGAGTGTCGGGCAACTGCTCCTGAGGAGCAGACTACCGACTAAAACTCCCCCGTTACTTCTGAACACTAGCCTGGAACCGTTTACCACATTACTTTAGGCTCGAGTCATTTTATATTTGCCCGTAGGGCTCTCCTCCTTAGTGAATTATCTTCAGTGGCGATCCAGATCCGTCTTCTTTGTTCGGAGGATATCTTCAACAAAACTTGCTACAAGTTTCCAATGTTCTTCATTTTGTAGTATTACCGCAACAATATTGTCCGGAGATATCTCTACATCAATTTGATCTTGAAGAGACTCTCTATTTTGGACCCACCGTCCACAAGAGAAGAAGGTGTGATTAGCACTATCTACCTCATTAACACAGTAGATACAATCTGGTGAATCCACTTTCCCCATCTTCTTAAGATAAGAACAGAAGTACCCATGGCCAGTCAAGAACTGAGTGAGATAATAACCAACCTCACCATGTTTCCTCTCTGTCCAAACCTGCACCAGGGGTATCATTCTCCTAGTCCATTGGCTTCGGTCTCCTTGCTCCCATTTGATCTGCCAATTATGAAAGGTTTGTGCTCTTGCTGTTCCTCTTACATTTTGTAAACCCTACTTCCGATTTCCTCCAGTAAATGTACTTGCGTTCTTTCACTAGAAAAAAAATTGGAGTTATCCCAGCAATATCAAGAACTGCTTCTTCAGAGACCGTGCGATAAGCAGATGCCACGCGTAAAGCACCCCGCCTCTGCACTTGTGCTAGTGACTTCCTATAAATTTCCTTATCTAGGGCATCCACCCATATTTACGCCCCATACAGCAGAACTGAATGGATGGCTGTCATCAGGAATCTCCTCTTAGTAGATTTTGGCCCACCAACATTGGTCATTAGCCGACTGAGAGACGTTACTCCTCATTCCGCCTTTTCTGCAGTCCGTCTATTTTGTTCTCCAAAATTCAGTTTATTGTCGATCATGAGGCCCAGATATCATAATAATAATAATAATAATAATAATAATAATAATAATAATAATAATAATAATAATAAAGGAAGGAAGGAAGAAAGATTGTAGTTTTACGTGACCGTGAATCTTGTGATTATAAGCCACGGGACCTCCTTTTTACGTGGAATACGAACCACAGGACATGGCATTTCACTTCGAAAATCTCACATGCATTGACCGGGAATCGAATAATAATAATAATAATAATAATAATAATAATAATAATAATAATAATAATAATAATAATAATAATAATAATAAGAATGTCAGAAATTGACACGATGAGTGACTCTTCGGTATCAACTGAAGATGTGACCCGTGTGGTTAAGGAGACCCAAAATTGGAAAGCGGTAGGACCAGACAACCTCCACAACTTTTGGATCAAACGTTTCACTTGTACTCATGAGCATCTTTCCCGCTGCTACACAGATTTCATCCAAAATCCACAGCTTATCCCCTCTTACTTGATGCGAGGTAAAACATACCTTCTGCCAAAAGGTGATAGAACCAATGATCCTTCCAAATATCGACCTATCACCTGTCTGTGCACCCTGTATAAGATATTTACATCTTGCATTGCACGTAAGATTTGTGAACACATAAATCTTAATAACATCCTGGCTGAAGAGCAGAAGGGGTGCATGAAGAAGTCTCAAGGTTGCAAAGAGCAACTTGTAATCGATGCAGTTACTATGGAACAAGCAGGAAAGATGAAGCGTAACCTCTACATGACCTTTATTGATTACAAGAAAGCTTTTGATTCAGTGCCACATTCCTGGTTAATCCAAACCCTGGAGATATATAAAGTTGATCCTGCCATCATTATAAGTCTGCAACATATGATGTCCCATTGGGGGACCAATTTATTAATGTCTAATGGAGACACATGTATGGAATCGGGATTTATTCAAATCAAAAGAGGTATCTTTCAGGGTGACAGCTTGAGCCCTCTATGGTTCTGTTTGGCGCTCAATCCACTATCATCATTGCTGAACAATACAAAGTGTGGTTTTCCAATTAAGCACCATGGTGTAGTCAAATACGAAATTTCTCATTTGATGTATATGGATGACATTAAACTATATGCATCCTCTGAGAAACACATCGACAATCTAATTGCAATTACTGCTTCATTTTCTTCTGATATTGGAATGTCCTTCGGATTAGATAAGTGTCGCACCCTCACCATTCGGCGTGGAAAATTAGAGGCCCGAGCATTTCAACTTGATGACGGTTGTTTCATAAAGCCTATGGAAGGTAATGAGACCTACAAATATCTTGGTCTCCTGCAATCTAATCGAATTGATCATAAAGGTATTAAAGATAGAACCGTAGCTATCTACAACCAACGCCTTAATAAGATTTTAAAATCAAAGTTGAATGGAAAGAACACCTTTAAGGCTATTAATACCTATGCTATTCCTGCTCTGACATATACTTTCGGTATTATCAAATGGACGCAGACTGACTTGGAGAACATCCTAATTAGGACACGTACCATCTTAACAAAACACAGATGTCTCCACCCTAAGTCAGCTGTTGAGCGATTGACAATCCCGCGTCAAAGAGGTGGACGAGGGCTCACGGACATTATCCAATTGCATGCAAGGCAAGTGAGGAACCTTCAGAGATATTTTCTGGGAAGACATGACTCTCCCATACATCAAGCCGCTGTGAAGGCAGATGACAAGTGCACACCGCTGGATCTTCTTCACGTAAGGGATATACAGTTAGCCACTGATGAGGAATGTTCAGCCATCAAGCTTCAACAGTGGACGCAGAAAGCTCTGAACGGTCGTCATCCGTATGATCTCAACCAGAAACATGTCGACATTGATGCGTCGAACAGCTGGTTGACTCATGCGGACCTATTCACTGAGACTGAAGGATTCATGGTTGCAATCCAGGATCAAGTTGTGGCTACCAAAAACTACCTGAAATATATAGTTAAGGCAAATATTCAGGATGATAAATGCAGAAGATGCCAACTAGAACCGGAAACAATTCAACATATCACAGGAGGCTGCCAAGCAATCTCCTGTACTGATTACATGAAAAGGCACAACCAAGTGGCCAAAATAATGCACCAACACCTTGCTCAAAAGCATTTATTATCTGATAATATTTTGCCTTACTATCAGTATGTTCCTGACGCCGTTTTGGAAAATCCCAGTCACAAGTTGTTATGGGACCGATCAGTTATTACTGATAAAACCATATCAGCAAACCGGCCAGATATCGTTCTTGTGGACAAGGTGCAGAAGAGAACCTTCCTAATTGATATTGCAGTGCCCAATTCCCATAATCTGCAACAAACCTGCTGTGATAAGATCACCAAATATCTGCCTTTGGCTGAGGAAATACGGCAAATGTGGAGACAGGAAAGTGTAGTGGTTGTGCCCATAGTCATTTCTTCTACCGGCATCGTCCCTAAATCGTTGGCTCGCAATCTGGAAATATTGGGAATACATCCTGGTCTACACATCACCATGCAGAAGGCCGTCATCTTGGAGACCTGTTCCATTGTTCGCTCGTTTCTCAATGTGCCACCTTAAGAGAATTAGCCATACCGTCTTGCAAACAAGCCGACGATATGTTGATATGTCCCACTTATGTGGTGAAATGAATGTAGAAATAACAATAATAATAATAATTGAACAAATGCCAGAATGTAAAATGAGGCTTATCGTGGTCCCTAGTTGGCCGATTAGCGAAATTGAATGAATGAATGAATGAATAATAATTGAGAAAACATTACTGCACTATTTTCAGAAATAATTTCTGGCAAAAAGATCCACAGAAGAATTATACATAAATACTGAATCTATCACGATAATCATCAGAAAAGAAAAAGAGAAGAAGGCACACAGTGAACGAATGAAAGGTTTTTGGGAAGACAAAAAGAAGAAAAGAGCCACCAATAAAAGCTAGATTTTTGTGTTTTTAGCGCTCACCTTCAATGGGAATGTACGCAAATAATAATATTAATGATAATAATAATAATAATGATAATGGGTCCCAGGAATAAACCTGGGAAGAGTCATTGTGACTCTGGCAAATGGGAGTGAAATGCGTCTTTGCTAACATCTGCAACATTAACCTATTGAATTCAGCAAGAGAATCCAACTTAGCCTCTTTCACTCCAACTCCAGCACGTAACCTACACGAGGTGCCCCTGTTAAGTCGAGCAACCCAGTGGAAGGTTGGGTAACCAATCCCAGCGGGAAGCTGGGTCGACGAACCGATCAGTGCTGGGGGACTCCCAGGCTTGAAGCCTTGGTAGTATAGAGAAGCCAGAAAACACCTTGAGGCAACCTCTAGGGCTAACAACCTTAGTTGCAACATGGATGCGTATGCGTCCAAAACAAACTCAAGTCAAGTGAGCATGATGGCAAAACATTTCAACATTTCTTTTACCCCAGGGGGTAAGTCTTCGGATAAATCCCTCGTCGTGAAACCTACGACGCACGAGTCTCATTCGGATTCTGGGGGAGACTCGACATCATGCGATGGACGAGTCGGAGCGTCTCGGTGTATCCCAACCAGTCAGAAACTCAGAACCAAATCAAAAACCTTTCTAGCAACGTTCAACATTAACACCCTTACACAAATTGGCAAACTGAAAACTCTCACCGACGCACTACATGAAAATCAGATATGTATCATTGCCCTACAAGAAACACGTTACCCAGACGAAGAGACTTTCCAATCTGAAGGTTACCGCTTTTTCAAGAGCAGAGCTCAAAAGAGGGTCCTCAATGGATCTGTGATGCTTGGAACAGCGTTTGCTGTGAGAACCAGAATCCTTAAGTCGGTCGCAAATTTTGAGCCAGTTAATGACCGATTATCCATATTAACAATCAAATGCGCCAACAAAACCTACAGCCTAGTTAACGCACATGCCCCCACAAATGACAAGAACAGATCTGACCCGGACGAAGTGGATAATTTTTGGGACCTACTGGATGAAAAGCTCGCCAAAATTCCTAAACACCATGTTAAACTTCTTATGGGGGACTTCAATGCTCAACTTGGTCGAGAACACAAGTATAGGAAAAACATTGGAAACTATCCTGCCCACAAAAGAACCAATCAAAATGGTGAGAGATTGGTCTCCATTTGCGAAAACCATAACTTGCAGATCATGTCGACACAATTTCACCATCTTCCCAGAAAGCAGACAACATGGCGATCTCCTGTCGACGCCATCGGAGAGTTTCAAATAGATCACGTCGCAATCTCTAGGAAAAACAGCCCTGAGATTATGAATGTTAAGGTTAAAAAAGGCATAAACGTGGCTTCAGACCACTATATGTCCATAATTAAATTCAAACCGGTCCCTTCAAACACCAACAAGACGCGCAAACAAATTATTCGCTTCTACACTGATAAACTCAAACAGAAAGTAACCGAGTTCCAGGAAAAGGCTCGACCAATCGACTGTGACTTTAACAACACAAAAAACCGCCTGATCGAGGCTGCCAAGGAAATTGCTGAAATTAAAAGAACCAAGAAACATGCCAGGTGGAATGATACATGTGTTTCAGTTCTCAAGAAAAGGCTCGATGCATGGAAAAAATATTACTCAACAAAATCGCAAACTGATTGGGAAACCTACAAAGCCCAACGAGCCCAGACAGCTAAAGTGATCCGAGCTGAGAAACGTAAATATGAAAAGTCACTTATTGAGAAGATCGACCAAGACTTTAAAAGAAACAACACCAGAGAGTACTACGGAACGTTCAAAAGGAAACTTACGGGTTATAAACCTCCGTCGTTATGCTTTCAGCGAAAGGACGGTACACTGGCGACCTCAAATGAAGAAAATTCTACCATCCTAGCTGATTACTTTAAGTATTTACTAAATTGCGACCAACCCAAAAATCCCATCAAGACCGAGGAACCCATTCACAGATGCCCAGAATCAAGACCACCCAACAAAGACGAAATCAAGCGTCACATTGCTCGACTAAAAAACAACAAAGCACCCGGGGAAGACTCTGTAGTTGCAGAACTTTGGAAATATGCTCCCGAAGAAGCAGTTGAAATCTTGCAGAAGCAAATAGAACAAATTTGGAAAAATGAAATTCTACCAGAAGATTGGAAAACGGCCTTGATCCATCCGTTACACAAGAAAGGCAGCATGAAAAACGTCAACAACTACAGAGGAATATCCCTCCTACCGGTAACATACAAAATTCTCTCACTTGCTATCCTGGAGCGATTAGAAGCCGAAGTCGAGCATCAAATAGGAGAATACCAAGGAGGATTCAGAAAGGGTCGTTCAACTGCCGAACAGATCCACAACCTCAAAACAATCATTAGATATTGCAATCTCAGGTCCAAATCGTACGTATCAGTCTTTGTGGACTTTAAGAAGGCTTACGATTCGATAGACCGCGTAGTTCTGTTGAACATCCTCAACGAATTCGGGGTTGACCTGAAACTGCTAGCATTAATTAGAGCCACCCTAACTGAAACAAAATCCAAAGTAAAGTTCCTGGGATGTCTGTCGGATTCCTTTGAGGTCAAAACGGGAGTCAGACAAGGTGACGGGCTCTCTCCAATGCTTTTCAACTGCGTCCTCGAAAAAGTCATTCGGACCTGGCGAACAAAATTATTAGAAACTGAGTATAGCCCTCTGAGAATGGGAGCAAAATCCAAGGGGATCATAGTCGACTGTCTAGCATTCGCTGATGACATCGCCATTCTGTCGAACGACGTAGAAACTGCTAAGATGCAAATCGACCTTTTAAAAGAAATCGCTGAACAAACTGGCTTGCAGATATCATTCGAAAAAACAGAAGTAATGACCAACATCAAAGACGCCCCAGCAAAACTGCAGACAAAATACGGGAAGATCAACAGAGTGGAAAAATGTAAGTACTTGGGAGAGATCATCATGAAAAGTGGACTGGACAAAGAAGCACTCAAGGAACGAGTACGCAAACTCGAAATAGCCTATCAAACATCGCGCTCAATATACAACAAAAATGCCTGTCCAAAAATATTAACTACGTCATTATGAAACTGTTCTGAAACCAGTAGTTATGTATGCAGCCGAAACCCTATCCCTAAATGCTAATAAAGGACTCCTTGAAGAACTGGAGAAAAAAGAGCGCAAAATCGTCAGAGGTATAATGGGATCAAATTACAAGAATGGTATCCACTATAAAAAATCCAACAAAGAAGTCTGCAGTGAAATAGAGAAAATTTCAGAATCGATCCGTAAAAGGCGGGCACGGTATTACGGTCATCTCAAACGAATGGACGGAAACAGGCTGACTGAACAGATTTTTCATTTCTTTGACTCCAAACCCAAAACCACAATACCCTGGTTTATGAATACCAAAGACGACCTCAAAATGCTGCATCTAAAACCCGACGACCCCTTCAATAGAGATCTCTTCCGCAAAAAGATACTGACTAATGGGCTAACCCGAGACGAGACTTCGAACCCGAAAAGAAGACAAGGTACCACTTGGACAGCGGAGCGCAAGATGGCCCACTCACAGAGAATGAGGGAATTCTGGGCTCAGAGGAAGGCGAAACAAATTTCCAAGTGTAGCAAGACTTAACGTGGTCCTAGATGGCCTCAACGAATTATATATAATAATGATAATAATAATAATAATAATGATATCAATAACAAGCTCTTCTGGGACAGATCAGTGATCAGAGATATACCTATATCAGCAAACAGGCCAGACATTATTCTTATTGATAAAGTTCACAAGAGAACTCTTCTAATAGACATTGCTGTCCGTAACTCGCATAATATCCAACACATTTATGCTGAGAAAATTACCAAAAACATGCCTCTGGCTGAAGAGATACGACAGATGTAGCGACAAGAATTGATTATTCAATTGCCTATCATAATGCAGAAAGTTAATTTAGGGACCTGCTCCATAGTCCGTTCGATCCTCAACCTAGCAATATACTGAAGATAACTCCTCTCCATCTTGCAACAATTGCCGATGAAATGGTGATTTGTATCCAATAACATAAACCACTGGAACTACACCCCATGAAGAGCCTAGGCCTAGCAAGCGACCGCTGCCCAGCCATTTGGCCTGCAGATATTGGGGTGACGCCTGATCATCGCATCGGGCCCCCTCGGCCGTTAATCTTGGTTTCCGTGATCGGGGCACTGCCTCGCTGTCAGACAGCTACTCAATTGTCCTCACGAGGCTGAGTGTACCCCGTTCCAGCCCTCACGTCAGTTTCTAAAATCCCTGACGGAGCCGGGAATCGAACCCGGGGCCTCCGAGTGAAAGGCAGGTGCGATAACCCAACACCACGGGGCCGGCCCACCCAATGGCATGGCTATCAAAATAATAATAAATTATCATATACAGCAGAATGTTGGTATAGCCTGCTCAAAAAACTGGCAATTAAGGAAAGGAGGATTATATAAGAAAACATCTTGGTCTCAACTTCAAAGATGGTGTTTACAGACTTCCGAGCAACTTAGAAATTAATATGCACACACACCGAAAATGTATCAAGTGTAATCCGAAAAAGAAGGAAAGTCATTTACGCTTACCTCTTCAGATTGCCAGCTGAAAGAATATCAAAATGTTTGCTATCCTACTTTAGAAGTCTAAAAACGATTCCTCCTTGGCTGTTGAAGATCAATAAGGACCTTTTAAGGTATGGAATTTCAGAAATTGACATTCAACTCCGCAAATCATTCAAACACACACTTAAACATACTTATCAAGAAGAAGTCACAATTCAACCGTAGAAGTTCATTCGGATGCTTGGAAGAAAGCCAACTCTGAAAGGATGAATACCTGGTGGACCCGCGAGTAGTTGAAATCTCGCGGTCCTTAGTAGCCGTAACGATGATGATAAGATGGAATAATAATTGTTAATTAGTAATTTATTATAACACAATTGTACTACATTTTTTGCCCTAAGTTGCGTAATTTCTCTGTGGTTTCCCCAGTGACAAAAGTTATCAGACAATTATAGACACACCCAAGTACACGGGACTACCTGACCATGATGTCGCTAAGCCCCTAAAGAATTAACAACAAAACTCTATTTGACAGATTGTGTCAATGTAATATCTATGTATTTTTCTATGACTTCTGCTACAAGCTAGAAATGATCCGTGGATAAACATGTACCATAGTATTGGAAGGGAGACAACAATGCTAGGTGCCCGCCCGGAGAAACTCCCGCCAAGAAACACCAAACTCAACAAAAAGTCATAGCGAATGTTGGCGCTGCGAGGGTCCTGTGTGTGACAAGAATTGCTCCATTCTTGTAGCGTCTTGAACTGTGGTCTGTAACTGAAAGAGCGGTCGCTGTTGTCTGCTCATGAACTAATGAACGAGAAGATGAAGAAGGTGTAACATGACACTCACACAATGGTCGGCCACTGTTTTGTTCGTGGATAGAGCTCGCTTTTCATGGCGAGCAACTCGGGTTTCTGAATGGAAACTACTGTATTCGCCAGCCCTTGTGTAAACTCTACCCCTTGGCACTCATTTCCATAAGTATAAACCGATATCGATCTGCTCTAGGCTGCTTCACTGGGTTACAGACCTTCTTAATCATGGCTTTGTATAAGAGGAAATAAAGAGAACAAAAAAGAACTACGTAGCTCTGTACAATACTCAGGAGCATCAATAGAAATAAGTAAGCAAGCAAGACAGTGTAAGGATTGTGCAAACGAAACATTAACTGATGTCTAGATATAAACAATCCACAGTTTACGCCACTGTTTTTGGTCGGTCAGTCTCAGTTTCACAGTCGTACAAAGGACAGTCGGCGAGCCTCAGGCAGGTGCAATTGAATCGGTCGGGGGAGAAAGGAACTAAGTCACATTTTCGCTTATAGGTAGATTTCATTAGAAAGCTAACTATTGCAATGGGTCCCATGTTTCGACTTCCGGAAAATTTCGACATATCTTCGCGTTTCACATCCCCCAGACCCCAAAACCACCGTCAGTTCAAAAGTTTATATATAATTTATGTATGTATTGAACCCTTATTGATCTACGATAAATAAGTATTCATATTTATTATTATTATTACTGCAGCCCTGGCAGTACTTGAGGAAGTGGACATGGATAAAAGGGAGGCTAGCGTTTCGTAATGATTGCAGCAGGAGCAGAGCTGGTAGCTATTCTTGGGGGACGGCCAGATTTAGCCGGGTTCAAGGCCAAATTGAGCAACTACTTGCACCAAAATTGGAAGCATAAAGGAATGATCAAGAGTCACTTGCAACGAACATACGATTGAATCAGCCAATCACGAGAGACCAAGCCATGATCACGCGATGGACAGCGTCAGTAGTAAAAAGCCCGCGGAATTGATTATCTAAAGAACCGCCGAACGGACTGATCTCCGCACGAGTGCATTGAGACGTTTGATTTATTTGAAGAAGATTGACACTAGTCCCATATTTGTGAGATAAAAACTCTGGAAATTTTTATCCAATTCCACCCCACCCCTCCGCCCCCTGTCAGTTTCTAATAAATAGTTTGGCATGACGCTACTCTAAGTCATTCGTTTTGGAGCCTTGAGAGGCTAACTTCACGCCCGTTTGTATAACGAATTTTAACGCTCTGAATTAGTTGAAGTTATTTTATTTGTGAGCTCTGAGGAGCTAAATTCACATCAGTCGTAATAACGAATTTTAAAGCTCTAGTACATTTTATCTGAAGTCAACTTTATTTTTGCGAGCTAATATTTCACGCAGTGTGCGTGGTGACTTGTAACATTTTTCTTAAAGACGACCATTTCAGCTCTGAGGGGCAAGTCTTGTAACATCCTAATTAGCCCTCACCAGAGCGAAGGTCAAGAGTACAGTACGGAAATACCGAGCAAGATAGCGACTGCCTGTGCAGTCAAGATTTTAAACTTATTATCGAGCCAGTGACGTGGTCTCGAGGTGTATATTTTATGTACAAATTTCAGTGTATTTTTCATGTGTTTATTGTGCGTGTGTGCGAGATATCTAGGGCAAGTCTTCGCAATTAATCGCATTAGGACAATTTGTGGGCGAATTGAGTAACCTGCAAGCGATTATAGCTAGGTCATAATAATTAACATTGAACTTTTCTGCCAAGGAGTCGATACCAAGATGCTCAACACATGGTTTGGAGTTGGGATTATCTTCAACCATTCAACGCAGACGACCACGATGGAGTGTTAATCTGTCCATAGGGAAATGGGCTGAGAAGGATGTCTTAAGTTCTACAAGCTGATCGGTGATGTACAACAATTGAATTATTTCAATTATGTAGTTAGATTTGGCCGGGGAACTTTTGTAAATAGTCATGTTTCTTTTCTTGTTGTTTAGAGTTTTTCTTGCACCGACACTAAATGTTTTAAATGTCCGTGGGCGCGTGGCCAAAGTTTTTGTTGTATATTTGTTTTTCTTTGAGTCATATTTAATTTGCGCGGCGTGCGTACGTGATTTTTGTCCATGCAAATGCGAAACCCGTTACATTCGATAAATGGTGCTTTATTAACGTTAATATTTGAAATAGGAATGGGAGGTAATTACTGTATGATATTTGCTGAACAGGTTATTATTCATATTAGGGTTGCCAAGCGCACCAACTTAAAATGTAATTTGTAGAACACCTTTGTTCTAATTTTGATAGATTTTTTTTGAGTCCTTTTCAGGTTAACTAGTCACGGCATAGAACGGTGGCGCCAGCATGTGGAATATATTTATGTCTTTTTATTTCAGGGTCTGTCAAAACCCATACGTGTGATTGTGTGTGTTACTGTGTCAAGTGTGTGTTGATTCTACGTGAGGAGGGGGTAGAGGTCCTACCGCCCTCATATTATTTTGTTGTTGTATTTTTGATGGAAAGACAGGGTGCTCTAGGGAGACCGCTGTTTCTTGTCCATATTATTCTGACACACACACACGTATTATTGTGCTTTGGGGCACACTTCTTCGAGATTCGACCCCATGTCATGGGAGGTCGAGATTTGACACGTGGGTTGACAGATATGCAGAGTTCCACAAACCGCCCGTCTTGCCCTGTGACTTATTTTGAGAGGCAGACCTGATTGTCCGACTGGCCCCTGTAAGCTTTCATATAGCAAAACCTGTTCATTGTGAGGGTTATATTTTTAAGCCATGATTAATTGGGGAGTTCGCCATGTGTGTAACGGCTTATTGTACGTTGTATGGGTAAAATATTGTATTAATAACGTAAATGTTGGCTGTGAGCCTATTGTATTGTTTATGACTCGATTCATGTAATTTTAGTGTGACACCTGTGTGGTGTAGTGGTAGAGTACTTGTAAATTTTGACGGCGGTCATTTGTGTATTTTTTTATTTGATCACGTGTTAATGTACTTGTGTTGATTTGTGTGAGAAGTCCTAAGTTTTTAGGCAGTAAATGTTGCTACGGCAATTTGATTCCAATTTCACACGGAAATTTTGTGTTGTTTATATTAGGTCTAGGAAGTGTCGGTTTAATTTTAAGTATTGTAGTTGTGTTCCCCCGTGTCGGTCTAGCTCTAAGAAATGCGGATTCGTTGTCTGATTGATTATTCTGGATGATGACGAATCACGCATTCGTTTGTACACATCGTGATGCATGTAGAACGACATACGCGCATACATAGTCACTTTTGTTATTTTATCTTAGGGACACTTGGTCCATGTAATTAACCTCTTCAGAGATTTTGGCCTAGTTTTGGCATTTTTATTAAGTGGGAGTCAGATGGGAGTTTTATTTTGTTAATTGTTGAGTGTAAATATGGTGATTTGTTTATTGAATTCATTTGTTTTAACCCTGGCTTCACTCTTTCCTGCATGTTATTTTGTTATATGTTACCCTGCAAGTTAATGAAGCGCCTTGACAACAACTTACGATATGAACCGTTACACCCCCCGAAACTGAGTCTCATATGCTTCTTTGCAAGGGTTCAGTATATATATATGTATATCAGTTTCTTGTGGACACGATAACTGCCGTAATTTTGCACCAATCACTTTGAATATTTTACCGAATATGTATACCTATAAAATCTCGGTCGAGTTCGTTACTGGGCTAAATCGGTCGATGGGAGTGAAAATGTTTTTTTTTTTTCGAAAAAGTGAAATATTGCTATAACTCTCTTAATATGTGAAATATTGAATCCGTTCAACGTTCATACTATGTGTCGGATAAAGCACAAAAATTTATGTTTGAAGAGTTTTTTATAGCACCAACCATTGACCAAAGGGGTGGGAAAAAGTGGGTTTTTCGGGAAACATTAATCATATCTCTCTTAATAGGCACAATATCAAAACCGTACAAAATGGACAATATTCCCCTAATAATTACCTAAAACTTTTGTCTGAAAGAATTCTTGATATGACCCACCATTACGCCAAGGGATGAGAAAAATGACTTCGGAATTATAAGAAAATGCCAAGAGCTATCAGTGGTTGCCATGGCAACGCTACTAAATTGATGAGGGATGAGCCATCAGACGGTGCCATGACAACGCACTTGCACGAGATCAGATTCAGTATTTCCATCTGACTAAGTGTGAAGCGGCTTCGGTGACGTAACCGGTAGCATGCTGAACTTCTATGCCCAAGGTTGCGGGTTCAAAGCCGGCCGAAATCGTCGGATTTTCTAAGAGCGCTAAAATCCCTCAGTATGCTTTCCTTTGGAGGGGAAGTTCCAACGTTCGTTGCGAGTTGCTGGTTGGGGTGGCATCTAGTAGCCAAGTTCACAGCTAGGTGTCGTTGACGGTAGTACCAGGTAGCAACATTAGGAACTACTGCTTGCAATTGACCGTCTGCAGTCCTTACATGAATTAAGACTAATACAGCCATTACAATTCACACCGTTTATCAGACAGATTCTACACTCACCCAAAGTACACGGGGTTAGATGACCGCGTTGTCGCAGCCCCTAAGCTGAGGAACCAACCAGAGGTAGATTTCATTAGAAAGATAACTATTGCAATGGGTACCATGTTTCGACTTCCGGAAAATTTCGTCATATCTTCGCGTTTCACATCCCCCAGACCCCAAAACCACCGTTAGTTCAAAAGTTTATATATAATTTATGTATGTATATGTATATCAGTTTCTTGTGGACACGATAACTGCCGTAATTTTGCACCAATCACTTTGAATTTTTTACCGAATATGTATACCTATAAAATCTCAGTCGATTTCGTTACTGGGCTAAATCGGTCGAAGGGGGTGAAAATGGGGGGCTTTTTTTTGAAAAAGTGAAATATTGCTATAACTCTCTTAATATGTGAAATATCGAATCCGTTCAACGTTCATACTATGTGCCGGATAAAGCCCAAATTTAGGTTTGAAGAGTTTTTTTATAGCACCAACCATTGACCAAAGGGGTGGGAAAAAGTGGGTTTTTCGGGGAACATTGATCATATCTCTCTTAATAGGCACAATATCAAAACCGTATAAAATGGACAATATTCCCCTAATAATTTCCTAAAACTTTTGTCTGAAAGAATTTTTGATATGACCCACCATTACGCCAAGGGATGAGAAAAATGATTTCGGAATTATAAGAAAATGCCGAGAGCTATCAGAGGTTGCCATTGCAACACTACTAAATTGATGAGGGATGAGCCATCAGAGGTTGCCATGACAACGCACTTGCACGAGATGAGATTCAGATTTCCATCTGAATAAGTGTGAAGCGGCTTCGGTGAGGTAACTGGTAGCATGCTGAACTTCTATGCCCAAGGTCGCGGGTTCAAAACCGGCCGAAGTCGTCGGATTTGCTAAGAGCGCTAAAATCCCTCAGTATGCTTTCCTTTGGAGGGGAAGTTCCAACGTTCGTTGCGAGTTTCTGGTTGGGGTGGCGTCTAGTAGCCAAGTTCACAGCTAGGTGTCGTTGACGGTTGTACCTGGTAGCAACATTAGGAACTACCGCTTGAAATTGACCGTCTGCAGTCCTTACCTGAATTAAGACTAATACAGCCATCCCAAAGTACACGGGGTTACATGACCGCGTTGTCGCAGCCCCTAAACTGAGGAACCAACCAAAATCTCTGCGGGAGATATAATTTTGCGTGAAGAAGTAACAGACCGTTACATAGTCACACATCAGTGTCGAAACCTTGCAAAAGGACAGTGTGACCACAAGTATAAAACTGGACCCGAAATGACAAGAAGGTTACCGTTCCCATAAGACAATAAAATGTTTAAAATAAGCATAAAATGACGAAAAACAAAGTTAATTAAGCTCCAATTATAAAATACCTTCTCGCAATAAATGAGGTCTGAACCTTCTACGAAAACCTGCACATTCTGCCTATTTTCGCCTATCCCCAAGTTTGTCCGGTGAAATCTACCTCCGCCTTCCGGCGTGCCGAGAGGCCTTTTTTCTTTCAGGAGAAGGAAAAAACTATTTTCTCACCAAATTACAACAGTCGTGTTCTCCTAATTTTGTTTATGGCTACTACCGTCGTTTTGCAATACAATGAACAGCTTTGAATTAAAATATAGTGCAACGCATTTGGAAGATATTGTTTTGAAATGAATGGACCTAATTCCTTTCTCCACTCGCTGGCAGTTTTCAAGCAAGAATTCAGTTTGATTATGTTTCTTTACTACAAAAATATGTTCTTAGGTGACTTTTAGTTTCAATATGAGTTCTATTAACTAATTCCGATATATATGACACAAATTAAACAGCATAAGAACACTAAGTGTTCCTTTTCACAGTTCACTGTTGTAAGACTTATCGTCGAAAATGTATTATTAACTATTTCGGTCAAGAAAATACACAATAACACCTTTTTGAAGCATATTAATTACCCTACACTAATCAAACTGAGATACTGAAAGACGAATGAAAACCCAACATAACATTCAATGTTCATTTCAGCCTTGGTAGCACGAAGTCCCTTTCACCACAGTAAGGTGCGTCTTGCCCACCGCAATACATATTCGTGAAAATATTAAAAAGCTATATAATTGACTATGTTCCTTTCTCCACCGACCGATTCAATTCATAAGTGAGTTTTCAGTTCTGAAAGCATCTCATGTATCAATTGCACATGCCTAAGGTTCGGCACCTGTCCTCCATACGAGACTGGTTGCGTGGCTTACAGGTAACATACTCGCCTGCTGGTCCCACTGTTGACCCTGGCGCAGTAAGCTGGCATTTGAGGGTGTGCAAATATGAGGGAGCCGTGTCAGTAGATTTTAGGACACGTTAAAGATCCCCTTCGGGACAAAATTCCGGCACCCCGGCGTCTCTAAAACCCGCTGTATTTAAAAGGGACGTAAAATACATGTCGTCTTATTATATAATACGCTAAGGTGTGTGTTTCACAAAACTCAAGCTCCTAAACCAGAGGGAGTTAGAAGGTGTGGTTTGTACCAACTACCAACATCTTCCAAGTCGTCTGAATAGTACAGGGAAAATTTTGCATTTCTTGAAAAGTCAACGGAAATATATTTATTTGTTTATAAAGTGGTTTAAAACAAATAAACAAGACGATAACCCTGGAAGAACTGTTCCGCGTACAGCCCGCATAGCACTAGTGCCGGCGAGTAGTCTGTACACATGGGACGCACACAACCCTTTATGAGAGAGTTCTCGCACGAGTCCGCTAGTTGTTGATATTATCATGTGTGCGACTGCACAATCGGGCTCACCAGCCAAAAGCCGTGGCGTGAACTGTACAGTCTATATATATAAAGCACAAAGTTTGTCTGTCTGTCTGTCTGTCTGTCTGTTATGTATACAAATCTACACCGTTTCACCGATATCAACCAAAATTTGTATACCTACCCTTTGGAACACTGCGAGTAACACTGTCTACTTAAAATTTCGGACAGACCACCCCATTCCCGGCATTTAGGCCCTTTGGTCCAAATCTACACCGTTTCACCGATTTGAACCAAAATTTGTATACTTACCCTTTGGAACCGTGCGAGTAACACTGTCTGCTTGAAATTGCGGACAGACCAATCCATTCACTGCATTTAGGCCCTTTGTCCCAAATCTAAACCGTTTCACCGATCTTAACAAAAATTTGTATATTTACCCTTTGTAACACTGCGACTAACACTGTCTGCTTTAAATTGCGGAGAGGCTACTCCATCCCCTGCATTTAGGCCCTTTGGCGCAAATCTACACCGTTTCATCGATCTGAATCAAAATTTGTATACTTACCCTTTGGAACCCTGCGAGTAACACTGTCCACTTAAAATATCGGACAGACCACCCCATTTCCTGCATTCAGGCCCTTTGGTCCAAATCTACACCGTTTCACCGATCAGAACCAACATTCGTATTCATACCCTTTGGTACCCTGCGAGAAACACTGTCTGCTTGAAATTGCGGACAGACCACTCCATTCCCTGCATTTAGGCCCTTTGGCACAAATCTACACCGTTTCATCGATCTGAACCAAAATTTGTATACTTACCCTTTGGAACCCTGCGAGTAACACTGTCCACTTAAAATTTCGGACAGACCACCCCATTCCCTGCATTTAGGTCCTTTGGCCCAAATCTACACCGTTTCACCGATCAGAACCAACATTCGGATACTTATCTTTTGGTACCCTGCGAGTAATACTGTCTGCTTGAAATTGCGGACAAACCACTCCATTCCCTGCATTTAGGCCCTTTGGCACAAATCTACACCGTTTCACCGATCAGAACCAAAATTCGTATTCTTACCCTTTGGTACCCTGCGAGAAACACTGTCTGCTTGAAATTGCGGACAGACCACTCCATTCCCTGCATTTAGGCCCTTTGTAACAAATCTACACCGTTTCACCGATCTGAACCAAAATTTGTAGGCTATACTTACCCTTTGGAACCCTGCGAGTAACACTGTCCACTTAAAATTTCGGACAGACCACCCCATTCCCTGCATTTAGGTCCTTTGGCACAAATCTACACCGTTTAACCGATCAGAACCAACATTCGGATACTTATCCTTTGGTACCCTGCGAGGAATACTGTCTGCTTGAAATTCCGGACAGACCACTCCATTCCCTGCATTTAGGCCCTTTGGCCCAAATCTACACTCTTTCACCGATCTCAACCAAAATTTGTATAGTTACCCTTTGGAACACTGCAAGTAACAGTCTGCTTGAAATTGCGGAAAGGCCACTCCAACCCCTGCATTTAGGCCGTTTGGCACAAATCTACACCGTTTCACCGATCTGACCCAAATTTTACATACTTACCCTTTGGAACCCGACAAGTAACAAACACTGTTCACTTTAAATTTCGGACAGACCACACTATTCTCTGCTTTTTTGGCCCTTTGGCACAAAACTACATCGTTTCACCGATCTCAAATAATTACCCTTTGCAACTCGACGAGTAACACTGTCCACTCGAAATTTCGGACAGACCACTCCATTCCCCGCATTTAGGCCCTTTGGCACAAATCTACATCGTTCACCGATCGAATACAAAACCTGTATACTTACCCTTTGGAACCCGATGAGTAACACTGTCCACTCGAAATTTCGCACAGACCACTCCATTCCCTGCATTTAGGCCCTTTTGCACATATCTACATCGTTTCACCGATCTGAACCTAAATTTGTATACTTACCCTTTGGAACCCGACGAGTAACACTGTCCACTTAAAACTTTGGACAGACAACTCCATTTCCTGCATTTAGGCCCTTTGGCAAAATCTACCCTGTTTCACCAATCTGAGCCAAATTTTACATACTCACCCTTTGGAAACCGACGTGTAACACTTTCTACATGAAATTTCGGATAGACCATTCCATTTACCGCATTTAGGCTATTTGGCAAAAATCTACATAGTTTCACCCATCTCAACCAATCTTTATGTAAGTTACTTACCCTTTGGAACCCGACGAGTAACACTGTCTGCTTGAACTTTCGGACAGAGCACTCCATTCCCTGTATTTAGACCCTTTGTCACAAATCTATATCGTTTCACCAATCTGGATCAAAATTTGTATACTTACTCTTTGGAACCCAACGAGTATCACTGTCCACTTAAAATTTCTGACATACCTCTCCATTCCCTGCATTTAGCTCAGGAATCCCTCGGGGTTGCCAGCTTCCTAACTCACCCACCATGAGCCCTTGTGGGTGTACCAGAAATGGTGGGGCTACACACACCCTGCCTCTTTGAGGGCCTTGAGCAGAAGACAGGAGATATAATGAAACGGAATAGAAGGCAGACCCCTCGAAGAATGAGGGCATCAGGAAAGATGAGACAACGGCCAATTAAGCGGGAAATTGAAAGACTCCCTAGCCCTCGGATGCCCTAATACAGTCGGGGTCGGAAGAGAACAAGAGTTGACCAAGGGAGGCCGACAGGAAAGAGAACTGAAAGGAGCCTGGCACCAGGAAGTAGAAACGATGCCAGACTCAGCTGGGGTCCGGTGGTCGCCAACCCACGTCCCACAAGTTGTGAGACTCTGGGGGAGGCAGTTGTGAGAATAGCTTGCTAATTCATCGCGAGGTGACATGAGAAGACTTTCCAGGGCTGTCTATACTGATGCCAGCACAGGGCCGTTGCTCAAGCCACTGTGGTGTTGCGAAAGAGTGAGTGATTCCCCGGCCAATCTAAATACGACGGGAAACCTCGAACTTGTGTCATCATATTTCGTCAACATCTACGATCATCTCAGGTTCGTGCAGCTTGGACCCATTTTCTTTGCCGAGCAGTACGCCATAAGCTCTTTCACTAGACTCATCGAGTACAGGCCTAAGCCAGAAAATAAGGTTGAGACTTTGGAAGACATCGAAGCTAGACATCTGAATTACCTATATCAGTTGTAAATGACACCATGTTCGTTTAGTAGTCATTTTTTCATTACATTATTATCATCATCATAAGTGCTAATGACCTACATGTTACGCGCATCATACCAATAATCACCGCCGCATAAAGTCTTTCTCGACTGTGATTTTTAAAATATTTATTTTTATTACAGTACATTGTGTACATTATAAGTTGAAGTGTCAATTCAATACAGGTAGTAGTTTCCCTCATCATCCGCATCATAAGGGCAAATGACCTAGATGTTACGCCCCTTACACCATTAAGCACCACACACAATAAGTCTTCCTCGCCTGTGAATTTTGAAATATGTATTTCTATTACGGTAGTTTGTAAGTTTGACGTGTCAATTCAACAGTAGTTTTCATCATCCTTATCAAAAGGGCAAATGACCTAGATATTACGCCCTCATTGTCTTGGGGGGGGGGGGGGGGCAAATGACCTAGATTTTATGTCCATTATATATCTAAGGAGACTTTGAAACATTATCATCATTCCACCGGGCGAAGCCGGGTACTACTGCTAGTAGGCTATAAACTAAATCACAACGACAGCAAACACATGGCAGTTCGAGAATGTCTACAAATGTACACCTCCACTGTTCAGCAGTAGTGACTTTGAGAGGAGGCAACAGAGGCCTGGTCTCCTTCATTGTCCAGTACAAGTGTATATATTTATTATCATGCTTGCCATGGTGGGTGAGTGGTTAACGTGTCGGTCTACCAACTCCAAGCTTGCAGGTTCGCTCCTGGCCGTGGTAATTTTTTTTTTTTTTTTGAAAGGCGGCAGAAATTTACGACACGCATGTCATACGATGTTGGCATGTCAACGAACCCATTTGAATTCAGTAGACCGTGTTAATAATGACAAAATTAATCTCGGGAGTTTCTGCAATACAACGTTCCTCATTTCTCTACTAGAAAGCACTATAGTGTTCAAGGAACTTAGATATCTAACCTCCTTGACTTTCATAGTGCTTCAAGGAACAACGAAATTTGACATGCAAGCTACCCTCTGGGTGTCAAATAACAAAGCTTGCACCCGGCAACCGAGGCCATACGATATTATTATTATTATTATTATTATTATTATTATTATTATTATTGTTTCGGTCGTCTAGGGACCACGAGCCAATTTCAATGCTTTGTCCTTTGCTGTTCCTTCTTCTTCCTCCAATATTCCTTTATCATCCTACTGTGCTTCCTTTTCCTTTCCTCGGACTATTTTGAGCAGGTTTTCTTTCCCTTCCTCTCTTGGAATCCTTCCATTTTTAGCATTTTTTGCCGAAAAATATATCTCTGTGGTGTATCTTCTTATCTGATATTGTTTCTTTACAAATCCTTTTTGACTTCTTGTACCCAGGTTGTTGCTGACTTCTTGTTCCACAGGAATGTGAAGAACTTCTTGGTTAACCTACTGTCATCCATCCTGTACAAATATCCAAAAAATAGCAATCTCCTCTTCCGTATTGTTATTTTTAGCCTACTTTTCACATTTTGCAAAAATGAGGAAAAAGTAGACTTATGAGATCGGGCAAATGTCTGTCTGTCTGTCTGTCTGTCTGTCTGTCTGTCTGTCTGTCTGTCTGTCTGTCTGTCTGTCTGTCTGTCTGTCTGTCTGTCTGGCTGGCTGTGTGTGTGTCCCACCCTATCAACTCCTAAACGGCTGCAGCAATCGAAACAAAATTTGGTAGGAGTAAAGATCTATACCTGAATATCTCACGGCCATATTTGAAAATGATGTCAGTGCTACCAACTGCTAAAAAATCGCAATTGAAATTTGAGCTCCATGTTGGATATCTTGGAAAGTATGAATGGGAGCTATTTCAAAATTGGCACACGTACAGATCATAATATTTCAGTTTAATTTCCAGGAGGCCAAATATGGCAGTGTTGCCAAAATGATTATAAGCCTCCTGATAGGTCCAATTTTTAAATGCATATAACTTCTACACTACCAAGCGGAATTCAACCAAATTTCGTATGTTGTATGTGTACATAACCAGGTATGACTGAGCGTATTCTTAAGACCTACCAGGGCTGCCAACTGTTAATAAATGCTCCTAATTTATTTTATCCAAATACCAATATATCAGAAAGTATGCAAGCCGACAGCTTTAAACTATGCACACGTATAGTACCTGACATTCTATATTAATTTGGAGTAACTTACATACGTCAGTGCTACCAACATGATTCTAAGCCTGCTGACAGGTCCAACTTTAAATACATGTAACTTCCATACTATCATTTGGATTTCAACCAAATTTCGTATGTGCTATGTGTACCATAACAGATATGACTATGCGTATTCTAAGGAGCAACCAGGGCTGCCAACTGTTAATATGTGCTGTCCCTATTTTTGTTACCCTAATATCAATATATCAGAAAGTATGCAAGCCAATAGCTCTAAACTTTGCACACGTATAGTACCTGGCATTCTAGACGAATTTGGAGTAACTAATATACGTCAGTGCTGCCAACATGATTCTAAGCCTGCTGATAGGTCCAATTTTAAAATGCATGTAACTTCTATACTTACTAATGGATTTCATTCAAAATTGGCACAACAATAGATCATATTATTTCAGATTATTTCTGACCTATACATGCATGACATTGTTGCCAACATGATTTTACGCGCGCTGTTAGATCTAATGTTTAACTGCATGTAACGTCCATGCTATCCAGTGGACTTCAACCAAATTTTGTATTTAGTACCGTAAGAGACGGAACTAAGAATATATTCAGTCATCAGGGCTGCCAACTGTAGTGCTCTATTAGGATACATTATGCCAGGTATACAGTATTTCGAACTAATTGGAAATTTCGATATTAGCAACTTAATTTCGTCATTATTCTAGATAGGTTCATATTCTGTAGAATAATCATTGGCATGAAAAGTAGGCTGTATAGTTCTTAACGGAACTTCTTGTTGTTATTGCGAAGATATTAAGTAGTTAGCCTTGTTCTATTTAGGGGGCTGCGTGGCGCAGTCGGTAGAGGCGCTGAGCTTCTTACTGAAAGAGAGTGGTTTCGATCCCCACCCAGGTAGTGGATTTTAGAAACAAAACTACCACTTTCGGAAACGCAAATAGCCCTGGGGTTCACTCAGCCTACACCGGAAATGAGTACCAGGGTAATTCCTGGGAGCAAAGGCGGCCGGGCATGGAGCTGACAACTCCATCCCATCTAGTGCCGATGTCACAGAAAGTGGAAGCCTCTACCTTCCACTACTCCCAGGGCCTCCATGGCCTGTATGGAGTTGGCTTTGCTTTGCTTTGCTTTGCTTGTTCTATTTATATTTCAAATATAATAAGTCACGGTTTCTTATTGTCCAATCCTCGTTCTTTGCTCACTACAACTGATGCGAAGCTTGTATCTTTAATATTCAATTTATTTAACTTAAAAAAAATCATGAAGGTAGAGAGAAATTACAAGACAAGAGGACATGGAACTTTACAAACTGAAAACCATGTGTTTGAAGAAATAGACGAGTTCAAATACCTGGGGGCATTAATAAACAATAGAAAAGAAGAAGAACAGGAGATAGAAGCGAGGATTAAAGTTTAATCCAGAGTATCATATTCAGTTAACGAACTACTCACATCCAAATTGTTATCATGAGGGACCAAGATACGATTTTATAAAACTATAATTAGGCCAGTATGGTGCAGAAACATGGAAATTAAGCAAATGCACAGAGAGAATGTAAAAGGTTTTTGAAAATGAAATCCTCAGAAAGATTTTCAGACCAATTTGTGAAGCAGGTGAGTGGTGATAAGGGAAGGAACAAGGAACTAAAGGAGTTGTATAAAGAACCCGATGTTGTTGCGGAAGCTAAGACAAGAAGGCTGAGATAGGCTGGTCACGTGTATAGAAGAGAAGAGGGATCTAGACTGCGAGATGTGTGTGAGAAAAAGCCAGACGGACGAAGACCTACAGGCAGACCAAAAATGAGATGGAGAGACCGGGTAGCCAAGAACCTCCAGCTTCTAGGAGCGCGAGAGGAAGATGCCAAGGATAGAACGAGGAGGAGGAGGCTACTTGACGAGGCCAAGAACCGACTGCGGTTTGTGGAGTCAGGAGAGTAAGTGAGTAAGTAGTAATTATCTTTCAATTCAATGCAATTAATTTAACGTAACTTGCTATCCCTCCATTGTTTCAAGTAGGCTATGTCACCTGTGAAGCGAACGTTGACGCATATTAACTTGCATTTATTTACATCCTAAATTCTCTACCTAGTTCTCTATTAAATAGCTAAAAAGACAAAACTTACTTTCGGAACTTGTCTCGTAATTAGAATGGGTATTAATAGCGCTAAATTTACCAAGCGGTTAGGAGTGAGTAGTTAGGCAACCTCATACACACACACACACACACACACACACACACACACACACACACCATATGGCGAGGCGAGAAACGTCAATACCATTCTAGAATCATACAAGTACAGGCGGTACTTCAATGGCGTGTGCTATATGGCACATACGCGCAAGTTGTAAACGAAGCAGAATACCTTGAAGCTTGATAGACATCTCTAAAGCTAATATCGTGTCGAGTTCTCCTCCAAGATATCTTATTAGAATAAGGACAATCAAAGGACGACATTAGAGAGATGACGAATATCTCGACTGTAGCTCATGAGATTAACGAGACCATCTTCTACACACACTCACACACACACACACACACACACATACACTGAACTGCAGTGCTGCCAACTCTCGAACATTATCCATGTGGTGTGTGCGTTTGTGACTAAATGGTACACAACTTTATAAATTTAGTTTTGAAAGGATTAGCAAGTTTGAAACTTTAAATGGTTTTTAAACTCTGCCGATGTTATGATCTGTTGTCATTTGAGCAACATGGTGCGTCTCTCTGGAATTTGTCTGATAATCTGTATTCTAGCGTGTGTGTATACTGTATATAACTGGGGTTGTGATTTATGTACCATCCCAGCATTTTTCCCGGAGAAAAAGTAAGGAAATGACGGAAAGCTTCCTCGAACATGGCTGATTTGTGATACGAACCCACTCGTTGTCCGAGCAGGGAGATAGCCTGGCCACATAGCTTAGCATCTTAACGTGCGTAACTATCGCGATAGGTCGTTTCATCCTTAGTAGTGTCGAAAAACAAACAGTTAATCATAATATCTCCAAAACTAGTTAAGCGATCAAAATAAAATTCTGTATGGTGATAGATGAGTTAGTTACTTATTGTTGTTTCAAGGGGGAAGAACTACGAGGTCATCCGATCTTCTTCACAGATTAAAGTATATAAATTTGGAATGGAATTTAACATTTAGAGGCGGACACCTAAATTTGAAAAGACCGAGAATTAATAAAACAAAACAAAAACAAAAACGACATAAAACAAAAAAATAAGTAAAACTAATAATTATAAAAATAAACAAAAATTACCGAAAAACAAAAATTCAGAATTTAAAAAAAACAAGTCTTTGAGTCAATGTACAGTGGAAAATTAAGATTGCTGGCCCTAACCCACTCGTACTTATAAAGCGGATGACGAGCTCAGCAGCCACCGCGTCATCGGCTAATATAAGTTTCAGTGTCATCTGCAAACCAAGGTTTCTTTGTAAGTCAGCAAGATCCACACACTCGGTTAAAATGTGGGCCACAGGTAAAGATTGGGGGTCTTCCCTTCTCATTAGGTACGAGTGGGTGGATCATGTATGACTCATCCTTATCCTACACAAAATGACGGACTCCCTCCGTGACCGAAAAGAGCTCCACCACACGATGAAGTAATTACATATATGAGATTTTTAAAATCCTGACGAGAATCACAAAAATACATGACGTCCAAGTGATTTCACAATTACTGTTCTTGCTATATAATCACCCGATAGCAATGAAACATAGAAGAGCGAATCTTTATTCAGAGACATTTCATGTAATATTGTGATCAAAATTCAATACCGTATGGCATCCGTTAGAAATTTCAAACCTTTTATTTTAATTTTTCGTATCCTATTTACGTGATTGAAGAGAAGATTCGTATAGAGGGCTATTATAATAATAGCGTCTAATGACTTCCGCATCACCGTAGGTGTCCACCAGGGCTCCGCCTTATCACCACTGCTGTTCATTCTTGTGATGGACACTGTAACGTCAGACCTGCACCAGGCGCTACCATGGACACTTCTCTATGCAGATGACGTCATGTTGGCTGCTGTGACGAAGCTTGAAATCCAACGTCAAACACAAGAGTGGTACAATCGACTTGTGCAATATGGTCTGCGCCTCAACAAGAAGAAGACAGAATACATGACATCCGATACACAAGAAGTGGACACCATTACTGTTGACGGAGAAGATTTACCACGTGTAGCGAAATTTAAGTATCTTGGTTCCACTATCTCTGATGATGGGCGACTTACTGACGAGGTCAACACAAGGATACACGCAGCCTGGACGAAGTGGCGAATGACAACTGGCGTCACCTGTGACCGTAGGATGAATGGCCATCTGAAATCTAAGATCTACCGGACTGTCATTCGTCCTGTTGCTCTCTACGGCACGGAGTGCTGGCCATCTACTAAGGAAGCAGAACGTCGCCTATGTGTCATGGAGACGAAGATGCTTAGATGGTCAGCAGGTTTCACTAGGCTGGATCATATTTCAAATGATGCCATCAGAAATCGGTTTGGTGTTGCTCTAATCGGGGAAAAAAATGCAGGAAAACCGTCTGAGTTGGTTTGGACATGTGCTGCGCGCAGAGGGCGACACAATGACAAAAGCAGCTTACACACTGGATGTGGCTGGAAAGAGGCCCAGAGGGCGACCAAGGCTACGGTGGGCCGATACACTGCACAATGATCTAAAGGCTGTCAATCTTCAACCAGTCATGGCCCATGACCGAGGGAAATGGAGACTACGATCCCACATAGCGGACCCTGCCACAAGGTGGGACAAACGCTAAAGAAAAGAAGAAGAAGATTATATAATGGCACTAAATTCTGTAGTTCGTGATTCTAATAGAAAGCTTTTCAGTCGGTCAACACTAATTGTGCGCAATCACATTTGGCGGGAAAACAAGTATTTATATGCCCTGAGCTGAAAAAGTATGTTACATGAGATATTTATCATGAAATAACACGCTGGTTGGTTGGTTCCTCAGTTTAGGGGCTGCGACACCGTGGTCATGTAGCCCCGTGTACTTTGGGTGTGTGTAGAATCAGTTTGATAACCAGTGTTTATTGCGATGATTGTATTAGTGTGTGTTATCTGTTTTTAATTCAAGTAAGGACTGCATACATTCAATTTTCAAGTACTTCCAAACGCCACCGTCGACGACAACTAGTTGAGAACTTGGTTACCAGATGTTACCGCAGTCAGTTCCTTGTATTAATAATATCGTATGGCCTCGGATGCCGGGTGCAAGCTTTGTTATTTGACACCCAGAGGGAAGCTTGCATGTCCAATTTTTCGTTGTTCATTGACTATGAAAGTCAAGGAGGTTAGATGTTAGATATCTAAACTCCTTGTACACTATAGCGCTTTCTATAGAGCATCCAGCGTTTAGACAAGACTGTGGGTCTTATGGGCTGTTACTTTTAACGGAAACCCCCCTACATTGGTTTTGTTGCCTCACCTTTTATCATGAAGGAACTCTGAACATAAATATTTTTCGTCATAATAGCTTCCTACAATTATCTGCCAATTGATTACCTTTGTTATTGCATACAAGTATCGTTTATATTACGTCTTACTAATTTAAACATTTTCGAGGTTAGCACGCTGGAAAGAAGAGCCTCGTCCAGTGCTGCATGCTTGCCCGGAGTGGAGCACGTGCTCTGTTCCGCCAGCAACATAAGTTCTGAAGCACTATCCGTCATTGGTGTTATTGTTGTGTGTCTGTTTTATTTTCTGTTCGATCGAATCAGGGCTGCCGACAGTTGGGTTCGAACCCACTACCGGTATCTCCCGAATGCAAGCTCAAAGATGCGCGCCCCTAACCGCATGGCTAACTCACTACAATATTACAAATATCAATCTAAACAAAACAAAAATAATAGGATTGAAAGAAACTAAATTATAGCCTAACTAATAACAAAAAAAGTGATGATCAACAGTATTGCTGACGTAGAAATTGTTAATATCGTCAGCATACATCCGAGAAAGAAGGAAGGATTGTGCTCCCGACATCTGTCAATCAGTAATGCGTCATATCACAACGAAATAATGTCGTTATTGGTTCTCTTCGCGTACGGTATCCTTAATACTGGTCCAACCCGTTAACACCTGCAGAACTGCTCCCTCCTGTGCGTGTTCTATTTCAGGTAGCTGCTGGGGTTGTGTTGTCTCGCTAACTTATGAAAGCGCGGTACTCGAAGCGGGTGAACATAACGTATGACATCAGCGCTACCTCTGCCTAGAGTTAGCAACACTGTCGCTATAATGCTCCACAGTCTTTTCTAAACGCTGGATGCTCTTTAGTAGAGAAATGAGGAACTTTGTGTTGGCGGAAACACCCGAGACTAATTTTGCCATTATGAACTCGGCCTACTGAATTCAAATGGGTTCTTTGACAAGCCAACATCGTATGACATGCGTATCTTATTTTTGCCGCCTTTCAAAAACCACTTCCCAGGCCAGGAGCGAACCTGCAATCTTCAGGTTCGTAGACCGACACGATATCCACTTATCCACCGTGACGACCGTTGGAACCTAAGAGCGATAGTCAAATCTGACTTATAATTTAGCTTCACACAAGTGTAATTAGTGGAAGGTTCTTTTACATGCCTTAAATCTACGACATGGGACCACCGGCTTTTCTGCCCCTCCAAAGGTAGGCATGCTAAGGGATTTACACGCTCTTAAAAACTCCGACGACTTCGGCCGGGTTTGAACTCATGACCTTGGGCATTGAAACTCAGCATGCTACCAACTACGCCACCGAAGCCGCTAAAATAACACGCTTTTATGTAAAGAAAAAAGGTAAATTGGGGGAGGAGGAGAGGAGAGGGAATTTTGTTGTTATTTTGTGTAAAGTTATATTTGTAAATTATAGAAGTCATGCATTTCATATTTCAAAATAAAACTCCCGTGACTCGTTACAGAATGATGCCATCCCGTGGGAGGAGTTATGTATTCTAGCACATGACAATGTAACTGTGTTGCTGCAGACATAGGCACACACACACGGACAAAAGGTGATTTTATAAAACTATACCTCATAATATGATGACAATAGGCTAAAAGTACATTGGGAAAATTAAACATATGAAATGCTGTTTAAAACAAATCTTGGTTGGTTGGTTGGTTGATTGGTTGTTTCTTACGTTTAGGGGCTGCGACAACGCGGTCATGTAGCACCGTGTATTTTGGGTGTGTGTAGAATCTGTCTGATAACCGGTGTTAATTGTGATGACTGTATTAGTGTGTGTTATCTGTTTTCTTAATTTAAGTACATACAGCAACTTAGAATTTTTCAAATAGTTCCTACTTTTGCCGCCAAACGCCAACGACTACTAGGCCTAGTTCAGAACTTAGCTACTAGACGCCACCGCAGTCGGCTCTTGGCAACGAACGTAGCAACCTAAGAGCGTTGTTTACATTTTTAACCTATACAATTTAGTTTCACACAGGTGTATTTAGTGGAAAGTTTTTTAACATGCCATAAATCTATAACATGGGACCGCCGGCTTTACTTCCCCTCCGAAGGAAGGCATACTGAGGGATTTTAACACTCTTGAAAATATATTTAAAAATGTAAACATGACAATATGGCAAAGATTAATTATTATAGAAACAATGGATTTGTAAATGGTGATAATAACTAAATGGAGATCTCGCTACTTATCCTAATTCCTGTGTGTCAATACGGGAACATTGTGAGCGTGTTTATCTGGCACCCATGAAGGAAAATGCATGAGTAAGATAAGAATGTTTGAGCTGATAACACGTATGTTATATCATGTGTTAACCTATACCTATCATTATAAATGGTGAAGAAATGAAGAACTGTACGATGATGTTCTTTAACATAATTTTGTTCATTTCGATTTCAACACTGCAGCACAGAAGAAGTAGAATTTACAACCACAGCTGACAGAGGGACTACGGTGTGAGAGGTAGCAACAGCAGTAAACACATCGATTGGATTAAGTGACGTACAGGCCACCCACGTCGAGTCAAGGGTCAATTCATTCTGAACCTAAACACGTCCTTCTGTTAGATTGTCTTAAGACCAGATTTTATAGGGACTCTACGAAAACTATTTTAACACTTATAGAAGCAGACACCACAGCTAATGAAATCAATGCTTTTCGATTTCTAAATGATTCTTATGTCCAAAAATATTATTTTTGATAGTTTGATGAAAGTATTTCCAAAAGAGTCTATTATATGTTTATGGTAGTATCCCACAGGAATATGACAGCTCTCACGTTTACTGTTGAAATTCCATAACACTTTGCAAATGTATTACATTGTACTGGTTCTAGAGGATATGTGGTACTAAAATACTTAAAACTAATTAGAAAATCAGTAAAATATTGATAGATATACAGAGTTATTCAGCTAAGAATGCCCCCTCAAATATCTATGAAACCGTTGAATATATTGACATTCTGTTTTAAAATTCGAAAATGGCATTAGGGGCCCATAAACACTCTCCATTTCATCCCCAGCACATACGTACTGTAGTTACCAAGAAACCGGTAGCAACTTTGGAATTAAGTGATTAGTCTCCACATACTTCAAACGTTTTAGCGATAGTTATGCTCCTTAGAAATCTGAACGTTTCACAAGGGCTCCTATATGGAACCATATTAATTGTAAGAAATATGTATGAAAATTGCATGGATATGGAAATGATAGGTGCAGTTAAAATGAGGCAAAAAGGTCTATTCCTTCGACTTGATTTAACACCATCCGGTAAAAGTCTTCCAATTTCTTACGAGAGGCAACGATTTCCAATTCACTTGGCATAATTTATGACAATCAATAAAACTCAAGTGGAAACTCTGGAAAGTATGTAGGTCTCTATTTACCTCATAAAATTCTTAGTCCTGGGCAGCAGTATGCTGCAATGTCGAGAGTGCAATCTTTTGACACCCTTAAATTTGCATTAGTGCCAGAAAATAACCGTACAAAGAACAAGAAAATACTACAGTAAATATTTTCCCATTCATCACCATGTTTTGATGGGTTTCAACTAGTATCAATTTAACCCGCTAGAACAGCTAAAAAATGAGTTGCAAGTTCAGTGATTTACTTATTTTGCGAATCCGACGAGTACTTTCTGTGATATTCAAGGTTTCCAAGTGTCGGCATTAGACAGATGTTATGTATACATTTCAAAATCCAGTCACTTGTGCAGGTGTGCCTTTCTCCCTCTCCACCTCATCCTCAATCCTCTCGGAAATATCTGAAACCCACTCAATGCATAGTATAAATGATTAGTACCAAAATTGTGTAGTACTGGCAGACCTGCGGCTGACTTAATGTACATATTTAATTCAGAAATTGCAATAAAATTCGCCCATTTAGCTTATGGTGAACGTCTCGTCTAATTTTCAATATTATGAGACTGATTACCCATCAAACACTTTGAAAATGTACACGACATCACAGTATGCAATTAATGGAATCAATTCGGTATGTCAACAAAGTAGTCTTGTGTAGTTCGCGAACGAACTAGTTCGGAAGAGCGGGTCCCACAGGCGAACTACCGAACTAGTTCCCAGATCCCTCGCTTGTTAGTTCGTTCGATCCTTGTAAGAGCGCGAGAGCGCGGGACCGCCGTAGCTCGTCAGCTCGTCACATCACCACTCATTGCACAATCGCATGCGCTTTGGTTCGTTCAGTCACTTAGTTCGGTGCAGTTGATTGGGTGTATCTATTGTTAGTTGCAAGTTTTGGCGCGGTGCGGCGAATGTTGAATGTTGGTTTATAACACAGTAATAACAGCATAACACACTACAAGTGCTAACACGCTAACAGGTAATAACTACCTTATATTTGTATTGTAATACAGTGGCGGTTCATAAATTGAAGTTACTGATAGTTAACTGATTTAGATGTGGGGATAATTCCTCGGTTTTATTTAACTTAGTCATATGGGATTATTTGAAAATATCTCCAATTATTTAGAAAATTGGCGAACTGGATTAACATTACCATTTTAATGAACTGCTTGTTTTCTATTTTTGTTGATACATGGTGACACAACTACTTTTTTCCTGTTTTTAACAAATGAACATTATACCGATGATTCACAAAGAAAAGCGATGGACAAAAACTCTGAACTAAGAAATCCTATTCCTCCCATTTAGATAATGATAATGATAATAAAGATAATGTCAAAAAATCCTGTGGGCGTTCATGAATCGGATGGTGATGCGCCAATTTACGCGAAAAAAAATAATAAAGAGAATAATTAGAGTATGCTTCCACAAACACATCGTCCATATTGTTTTCTTTTAGGTACGGTATTTCACTAATGATACACAAATGACGACTTTTGGCTTTAGAAACAATAGAAAGAGAAGTCGTCCCAGAAGGAAAGACATGGAACCAAATTAAAAGGATGGCCAACAACACAGTGAGATGGAAGAAGTTTGTAGCTGCCCTATGTTCCTACAAGGAATAAAAGGAAATAGGAAAGAATAAGGAATTTCACTAATGTTTCAATACTCATATTTTTGTTATAAAGAAACTGCTATAACAAGCAAAAGAGCGCGTGCTGTAGCAGTAGCAAGGCGAGCGAACGATCTGTCTTTCAGGGAACTCGTGATGGGAACTAACGAACTAGAAGAGCGACCTAGTTCGCTAAGGAGCTGCGAAAGTGCGAACTAAACTGATCGCTCCCAGCCGCGAACTACTATGCGCACCAGTGCCTGACGAGTAATGAGTGGTGACAGACTGCTATAAAAAACAAGGAGCGCGTGCGTGGCAGTAGCAAGGCGAGCGAACGATCTGTCTTCGAGATGGGAACTAACGAACTAGAAGAGCGAACTAGTTCGCTAAGGAGCTGCGAACTAAAGTGATCGCTCCCAGCCGCGAACTATTATGCGCAAGACTACAACAAAGAGTGGGTCACACAAGAGAATCATGCACTCAGCATTACAGGGGCTGGCGTATCGCTTTCTGTCTAATGCAGACACACATGAAAACCTTTATTATCTCAAAAAGTACTCGTCAGATTTGCAAAATAAACACATCACTGAACTCTGACACCTGAATATTAGTGTTTCTAGCGGGTTAAATTAGTATAGTCCCGTTACACAAACCATAGTTGCTGTGTTATGAGCCCATTAATACGATTTACGAATTTGAAAACCGAATGTTGATATCTTCAACGGTTCCCTAGATACTGTATTTGAGGTGGCCTTCTTAGCTGCGTGGCGCAGTCAGTAGAGGCGCTGAGGGAGTGGGTTCGATCCCCACCCAGGTAGAGGATTTCAGAAACAAAACTACCACCTTGGAAAACGCAAATAGCCCAGGGGTTCACTCAGCCTACACCATAAATGAGTGCCGGTGTAATTCCTGGGAGCAAAGATGGTTGGTTGGTTCTTACGTTTAGGGGCTGCGACAACGCGGTCATGTAGCCCCATGTACTTTGGGAGTGTGTAGAATCTGTCTGATAACGGTGTTAATTGTGATGACTGTATTAGTATGTGTTATCTGTTTTTAGCCTATTTTCAATTTTGAAAAAATAGGCTTATGCGATCACCTTTTGTCCGTGTGTGTGTGCGTGTGTGTGTGTGTGAGGTGTGTGTGTGTGTGTCCCCTAATAACATTTAAACGGCTGGAGCGATTTCAATGAAACTCGGTAAGTTCATAGTACTATTCCGGGCGACCTCGACCGTGCCCTTCAAATTTTGTTACGTTCCACCAATCCAACATGGTGGCTGTGCGAAATATTTCACCAGCATTCAATATCTCCGAAACTATTACCGATATCACCCTGGAATTTTGTACGGTGATAAAGGGAACTACTAGAAGTTCACCTATGTAACTTTTGAAAACCTGGTAACTACAAAACCAACATGGCGGCCACGCGAATTTGCGATATTTAAATAGACGTTTCTCGCGATTTAACCAACCAAACACAATAAAACTTGGTACAGTATATGTTTATATACATTGTAATGCACCGACATCTAACTTCGTTCAATTGTTTATATAACCACAAGATGGCGAATGAGCGAAATAGTTCACCGGCATTCTATATCTCTGAAACTATTAGCTGTATCATCCTGAAATTTTATACGGACATAAAGGGCACTACTGAAAGTTCATCTATAAGACTTTCAAAAAGCAGTTAACTACAAAACGAACATGGCGGCCAAGCGAATTTGAAAATTTTAAATAGACCTTTCTCGCGATTTAATGTTCCAAACGCAATGAAATCTGGTACAGGAAATGTTTATACACATTGTAATGCACTGGTATATAATTTAGTTCAATTGTTTACATAACCTCAAGATGGCGGCTGTACGAATTTTAAAATTAAGGTTTTATTTCTTGTATCGTAATCAAGCGATCGAAGTGAAAGTTTGAATAATGAACCTAAGCAATAATTTTCATTCAATGGTACATGACTCTATGGCCTATACATTTAACAATCCAACATGGCGACCATCCGACATATTCAGACGACTCTGAATATCTACGAATCTATTATAGCAATCAAACTGATGTTTTTATATTCATGGGGGCTATGAACTTAAGTTCGCCTATAGGACTTTAAATAACCTGGTGATCACAAATCCAACATGGCGGCGACGCGAAGTATAAATATTCACATGGACGTTTCTCGCAATTTAACCATCCGAGTGCCGTGAAACTTGGTACAGTAAATCCTTTTACGAATGTTAATCCACAGGCATCTAATTTATTTCAATTGATTCCATAACCACAAGATGGCAGCTGTGCGAAATTTTAAAATCTCCTTATTACTTCTTGTGTCCTAATCATGCGATTGAAGTTTGAATGCAACACGTACACAATAATCTTCATGTAACATTACATAACTCTAGGACCTACATATATAAAATCCAACATGGCGACCATCCGAAATATTTAGTCGGTACTCAATATCTACGAATCTATTACAGCAATCCAACTGAAATTTTGTATGTTGATATTGGCAGTTAACATATGTAGGATATATGAAAATAGGCTGTATAGTTCTTCACGGAACTACTTGTTTAATTTAAGTACAGACTGCAACTTAGAATTTTTGAAATAGTTCCTACTTTTGCCGCCAAGCGCCACCGTCAACGAATACTAGGCCTAGTTCAGAACTTAGCTACTAGACGCCACCGCAGTCGGCTCTTGGCAACGAACGTAGCAACCTAAGAGCGTTGTTTACATTCTTAACCTATCCAATTTAGCTTCACACAGGTGTAATTAGTGGAAGGTTCTTTAACATGCCATAAATCTATGACATTGGACCGCCGGCTTTACTTCCCCTCCGAAGGAAGGCATACTGAGAGATTTTTAACGCTCTTAAAAAATCCGGCGGCTTCAGCCGGGTTTGAACCCGCTATCTTGGGCATAGAAGCTCAGCATGCTACCAACTACGCCACCGAAGTCACCAGGAGGAAAGGCGGCTGGGCGTGGAGCTGACAACTCCATCCCATCTAGTGCTGATGTCACAAAGAGTGGAAGCCTCTACCTTCCACTACTCCCAGGGCCTCCATGGCCTGTATGGAGTTGGATTTGCTTCTTAGCAGAATAAGCCTGTGTTATGTATGGACTGTTCCCGCAATCAAATTGGCGGCCATTTTTTTTCTTTTCGAGAATATGAGGGGACTTTATTACTTCCAGGTGTGCAACTGAAATTGACAGACTCGTCGTATTTGCTGGGCCAGAGCGCAAGCTGCTGGCTGCTGCAGAGTTTCAGGAAAGGTTATAGAGATATAGAGGGATATCTATCCATGAATTAGGGGGGATAAATGTTCAGATTTAATTCCCACCTCTGCCAAGAACTTTTATTATGGGCTCTGGGATGGATGAGCATAACTGATTAAAGGTTGGTTCGATTATCATCTCAGCGCCTTTGTAACTGCTGCCCCACAATACGAGCTAATTACGGACAATAATATCTGTAATTTATGCTCGCATGAGAAAACGACGAGAATCAAAACGATTTTTATTTTATAACACAATTAAGTTTTGTTGTTTGAGAAGTGTATATATGACTCCCATGGGAGCGCTATAATTAACAAAATTATATACGTGCATTAATTTGTTTGCCTGCAAGAAGGTTTCATGGAACCCTCGTATTAACCTATAAAAATGTTAGTACTCATAAACACGCCAGTGAGTTTACGTCTTGAACTTCAGTTATAACTGTCGCATGGAGACAGCTGTATTGTTAGTTACTGGCACTACAATTCTCCGCAAGGAGAGAGGTCCAGTCGATCTACTTGCCTCAGCGTGAATACGTTAAGTCCGGCAAACATTGTGTTGGTGTGTGGCTAGGTGTGTGTTGCTTGATAGTGCCATCGACATGGCTTGTACTATTTTAAAATAACCCTACCTATAACATTAAGCATAAGCATAAGCATAAGCATAAGCATAGACCTAGACCTAGACCTAGACCTAGACATAGACTTTGGATTTGCATTTGCATTTGCAGTTATTTAATGTATGTATTGCATTTCTATTCATATTATTATTTGCGCGGAGGAATACCACAATGTGGCCGAAACAGGTACGGTACAATAAAAAGTACTAATTATTAATATTGGTTTAAGGTTTTAATCTTCAGAACTTGTTATACTTCGTCAATAAGGAACAGGGCTAATATGGTGATATTTATGTCATATTAGGTTAACTAGTTCTAACCGATATTATCAAATTGCAACAAGTCACAGAATATACGAATTATTTATTTATTTATCGTATGGCTTTTGGTGCCGGGAGTGTCCGAGGACATGTTCGGCTCGCCTGAGTCTGTAGCTGCTTCCAGCGGATACCCTAAAGGGTGAGCTACAAGTTCCGTTCAATTTCAAGTAGTTCCAACTTTCGCCACCAGATATCATGATACCTAGTGGTGAACGTTGGAACTTTGATAGAGCGTTCTGACGAAATCTAACCTAACAAATTTTGCTTTACACAAGTTTAATCTGTCAAAGGATCTTTTACATGCCATAAATCTATGACATGGGACCGAATGTAAACGTGCGAAGAAGTTTTCCGTACTGATTACTGAATGCACATCATTTTGAAATTATTTCAAGAAATTCCCAGTTTTGATAACTGACTGCACGTCATTATTGAGAATATTTCATTAGCTTGTTTCGAGGTATTTAGCAGGATTCACAATAATAATGTTTCAAATCAATTTCTAAATTTAAAGTTTTGTATACAGTTTATTTTTAACCTTTTATTATTTTACGTTTTAATTAGAATAGTGTTATCCTTAGAAAAACGCTGAAGATGACTCCATCAAAGGTTCGAAACATATCGTCATCTTCAGCGTTTTTCTAAGGAAAACACTATTCTAATTAAAACGTAAAGTAATAAAAGGTTTAAAATAATCAGTAAATAAATGGATATGCTTACAAAACTATAAATCAATGTACGTTTAGTTAGTTAGTTATTGTTTTAAGGGGCGGAACTACGAGTTCATCTGTCCCTCAATGCACGTTTCATGAATATCCATTGATATATGTATTATGTTTAACTGACCCGAGGCTTGTAAAATGCTCTATATTTTCGTTTTGGTCAGACCTTATTTCCTGTCGATTACTGTACCTTCCCTCCTAGCCTTAAAATTCACCCTGCAAATGAATCATGTCCATAGCTTTTCTATATTTCTCTATATTTCTATATTTCTATATTATTTACGGTCGGGTCAGATTTACCCATGGCGCCAGTCCTCGCGTGACAATTTTCGGCTCCCGTTAGTTGAGACAATATTGAAAACAAAAAGGGGGAAATCCACCTATTTTGGTGCAGCACAATCGCATAGCTCACGTTCTTGTTGATCCATGTTTAGGGTCTAGGGACACCTTGGTCATCAGCTCCTTTGTTCAAAAATATAGAAATGACTGCTTTGCCGCTTCTATCAAGGCCAATTATACTGTTACGAAAATTATTGTCATTTCTCTAAGAGTTAAATTTTGAAAATTATAAATAAACCTAATGTTATATTGGGAATAGTTCTTAGGAAGACACCAGGTGTAAAATTACTTCATTGAAATACGTACGATTACGACACAAAGGGAGTGACACACTTTGGGTCAAAATGACCCGGCGCCAGTCCTCACTACCCTTATATCAGTTACATCTAGCTTATGTATGAGATGATTGAATCTACCCAGTTCTTATTCCCATGAATTTCTGTCTAAATAATGAGCAAATTTAAATTAGCTTAAAAAAACTTCTATCCCTTGAAATAGTGGCGTACATCCAGTTTCAAGATTTGAGGTATATTTAATTGGAGCACCTGAAATTACAAACGTAAATCTTGATATTGGTGACTTGCGAAAACAGATTGGTGGTTTATCTCAGGACAGTTGTTGACAAATCAGTTTGTAGACATTCCACAAGTCAAATAAGTCTCCACATCAAATCTTTCAACACATTATTAGTGGACAAATACAGTTCCTGTGTGTTGCAGTTCTAGATATTTACATCATCCCAGTAGAGCACTCGTCGGTCATTTCTGGTTATTAGTTTACCATTCTACTTTGGGGCTAGTTTAAGTATATCACAGCAATAGGAGCTACACTGTAATACATTTGTTGGTGGAGGGAGACTGTTTGTTGTAGGGTTTGTTATTTCTCGGTCTTGCAACATTGAAGATATTAAATAGTTCAGCTGCACAATGTTTTATTGTTTATAAGTGATCAAATTTCCACAATGTGTGAGTTTTTGCCATGCTTTCTGGTTTTGGAGGACACTGGCCATTTGTGGGTCACATTATGGGTTTTTAATGGAACTATTTTGCCCGTTATACATTTGGATCTGATGATGCTAGCTTGACGAGCGAAACAGTCCGCCTCCATGGCTAATAGGTTAGCGTGCTATGCTTTGGCCCGAAGGTTCACGGGTTAGACTCCCGGCCGGGCCATGGGGAATTTAATATCCTCAGATTAATTCCTCTGACTCGGGTCTGGGTGTTTGTGACGTCTTCAATGTACAAAGAAACCAAACACTGGAAACATATAAACGGAAAGAAGGACAAAAATAAATTTAAAAAAACAAACAAAAAAACCGTTTCATCCTTATTAGCTCTTCTGTAATCCACAATATATATATTTTAATCACATGTACATTTTTGAGGTTGTGTTTTTCACATGTCGCAGTAATTGGGATTATATTGTGTAGACCGACTGAAAAGATACCATTTAGAAAGCTAAAACAAATTGCTCAGGTAAACAGTTTAAGGCCGTTTAGAACATAGGAAAGTCTAGATTACTTTATGCCGTAAGAAACAAAATACTGTAAATAGATATTTGTCTAACTATTTCTCGAGAATAGGAACTCGCATACAAAATTCTGCCCCCTCCCCCCACCCTCGCCCTCTTCCCAAAATGTGCGCTTTTCGATTGTACCAGATGGGTTGACGCCCAGGTAAGCGCTCTTTCAATACATTCACCAAAACATGTCCCTGAGTATTGTGTGTAACAATGTGCCTGGCATGGCAGCGAACATTTGTATGAATTTGACGGTCGCTTGAAGCAGCATGGAAAGTGAAATAGGGTGAAGTGGATAAGAGTCAGCTTGTTTCTAAATATATAAGGACCATTAACAAAGTTGAAGAGAGTCAGCTTGTTTCTAAATATATATTACCAAAGTTGAACATAGGAACGGCAGTATTATTTTATGGCTCGAAGCTGCTTTGAGGCACACCATCGGTTGAGGCTCAGGTTGTAATGGCTCCGACCTCTCTCCCGCCTGTCGACACAATGCTAAGCTGTTTGCCGTAGTTGGCTTCATCCGAAATTGGCTCGCTTCAAACCCTATGCCACTCCTCGTTAAGATATTTTCCTTTCCTTTCTTATAGGGAAGGACTCTAGAGAAAAGCAAACGGTTCTTCTTCTTTCGTATTCTACAACAAACGTAAAACATTTATTATCTCGTCGTTTCCAACAGAGTTAATTTAAAGTTTGTTTTGGTGCAGTTTCCTTAGCGAGACTATATGTAAACTCCGTGGAAGAATTCGAGGGACAAAGGTCCGGAGATGATACTGCTAACCTGGATAAACATTTCTTCATAAAGAGTATACAGAGAGAAAAGCTATCTTCTTGCAAAACCCTCGGATGATGATAAAAATAAACAAAAGTACTTCCGTGAAGAACTATACAGCCTAGTTTCATATATCCCATTTATGTTAATTGCGTCTATCAACATACACAATTTCAGTTTAATTGCACTAATAGATTGGTAGATAGTGAGAACAGGCTAAATAATTCGGATGGTTGCCATGTTGGATTTTTATATGTATATAGGACTTAGAGCTATATACATGAAGATTATTGTGTATGTGTAGTATGCATATTGATTGACTGATTTTTTTGGGCATTTACACAGAAAGGATGACAGAGATTAACCAAGCAGAGAATGCAATGAGAAGTCAGACAAGAGTAAACAAGAAGTTCCGTGAAGAACTATACAGCCTACTTTTCATGCCAATGATTATTCTACAGTATACGAACCTATCTAGAATAATGACAAAATTAAGTTGGTAATATCGAAATATCTAATTAGTTCAAAATATACCTGGTATGATGTAGCCTAATAGAGCACTACAGTTGGCAGCCTTGGTGACTGAATATATTCTTAGTTCAATCTCTTAAGGTACAGAATACAAAATTTGGTTGAAGTCCAATGGACGTTACATGCAGTTAGACACTGGATCTATCAGCACGCGTAAAAGCATGTTGCCAACAATACCATGCGTGTGCTGGCCAGAAATAATCTGAAATATTATGATATCTTGTTGTGCCAATTATGGATGAAATCCATTTGTTAGTATAGAAATTACATGTATTTTAAAATTGGACATATCAGCAGGCATAGAATCATGTTGGCAGCACTGCCTTGCATTAATTACTCCAAATTAATCTAGAATGTCAGGTGCTATACGTGTGCAAAGTATAGAGCTGTTGGCTTGCATACTTTCTGGTATATTGATATTAGGGTAAAAACAATATAGACAGCATTTATTAACAGTTGGCAGCCCTGATTGCTCTTAACAATACTTATATTCATATCTGTTATGGTACACATAGCACATACGAAATTTGGTTGAAATCCAACTGATAGTATAGAAGTTACATGTATTTAAAAATTGGTACTATCATTAGGCTTATAATCATGTTGGTAGAACTGACGTATATAAGTTACTCCAAATTAATCTAAAATGTCAGAATATACGTGTGCATAGTGTAAAGCTGTTGGCTTGCATACTTTCTGATATATTGGTATTTGGATAAAAAAAAAATGGAGAGAGCAATTATTAACAGTTGGTAGCCCTGTTGGCTCTTAAGAATATGCTCTTTCATATACGTTTATGTACAGATGTTACATACAAAATTTGGTTGAAATCCAATTGATAATGTAGAAGTTATATGCATTTAAACATTGGACTTATCAGAAGGCTTAAAATTATTTTGGCAACACTGTCATTGTTGGCCTCCTGGAAATTAAACTGAAATAGTATTATCTGCATGTGTGCCAATTTTGGAATAGCTCCCATGCATACCTTGCAAGATATCCAACATGGAGCTCAAATTTCTAGTGCGTTTTTTTCAGCAGTTGGTAGCACTGACATCATTTTCAAATATGGACATGAGCTATTCCGGTGCACATCATTACTCATACTAAATTTGGTTTTGATTGCTGCAGCCGTTTAGGAGTTGATAGGGGGACACACACACACAGCCAGCCAGCCAGACAGACAGACAGACAGACAGACAGACACACATTTGCCCGATCTCAAAAGTCTACTTTTTCCTCATTTTTGCAAAATGTGAAAAGTAGGCTAAAAATAAACAATATAAGGCAAGATGCAATTGAGAGATTTTCAGAAAGTGTTCTAAGAAAGAGAAGGATTTTAAGCCAGGGTTGAAAAGAAAACATCATCAAAATGGTCCGAGGAGACGATGCATTATCCATAGTGAGAAGACGAGGAAGTATTGGAGGAAAAGGAATGAACAACAAGATGTTCAGCAAAGAACATATAGCCTACTTTCTCCTAAATGTATGGGTATCTTTATGACTCTTTGTCCTCATCCCTAAAACAATCACCCCAACCACAATGTATTGTTTGTTTTCTTTTATATTGATAATAAGCCAGTAAGTGTCAAGATCAATATTATATACTTTATGATGATTGAATAACAAAACTACTAACTTATTGTAATGCATTCACGTCCGGTAATCTCTATATTAAGCCAGCCTGCAAAATTAAGAATCTTCCGCCCCAATCACAGTAGGTGGTGCTGCGACCTATCAGTGAATTAATCTTTATCTTGTACGCCTATGCACTGCCATCGTAATGCACTACGATGGCAGTGTTCTATGGGTGTTGAATGAGTAGGCAGTTTAAAGTAGCCAAGAGGGAGGCGATCCAGCTGGCAGTGTTTAAAGGTATTCGGAGCGCGATCGTGGCTAATAGTTGAACTACCAGTATTACAAAATTGCCATACTTCAGGAGGCCAGCTCAGGCATTTACACAGCGTTATGTTTGGAACAATATTACCCACATAACCCACAAGAGGACAGCACCGTACAGAGGCATTAAGAAGGCTGTGGTTAATGACAACGTGTATCTAGTTCTTCTATTCTCCTTTTTCTAATGTCTTCTGTTTATGTGCGATGCTGGGACTGTGATTTTATTAATATACGAGTGTATACTTTATCCTCTCCTTTGAGCTAAATGACATTTTATTCAGTATCTGTGGGAAAAGCTCGTGCACATCATTTGTAAAAGAATTCAAGAAAAAAAAACCTAACTGTAGCAGTATTCGATCCCCAGTCAACTGCGTGTCAGACTAACATGCTAGCCCAGAGCTAACCGTATCCATGACGTCAGGTGTTCTTAACTGACATATTAGATACAAACAGTTGACAAATAATGACTTTAAATAAACGATTTCTTCACTGCAGTACATCTTCATTAAAGATCATTTCATACAAAGTTTATATTATTGTATCAGTACGGTATATCACATACAACATACTAAAACTACTGAAATATAAGACAGGCACATGAGGACAGCTGCCATCTTGTTGTGTGACACAAAAGGCTCAGCTATTTTAAGCCACTCATACTGTATAATATTATAATATTAAATTATAATAAATAACGGATCACGACCTTCAGGATAGCTTAAACCCCCCTAGGCTCGATAATCGGAATTGGTGGGTCTTTAGCTATTTATTAAAATGGTTGCATAATTCACACGGCCGCCATCCTGAAATGGCATGGCCGATGACCTTGCATTTTGGGTGAAATACGCGTCCTACATACAGGTATGTTGTCCCCAAATTTGGTAGAGATCGGATGATTAGTTTAGCCGTAATTTGATTTTACGTTTTGAACATTTGAGTGGCCACCATTCTGTTTTGGTAAAGATGGCGGCGATATAAAGTATGACACTGAGGTGTCCTTTACTAGTGCTACCTCTGTACCAAATTTCGTTCAATTCGGTTTCACCGTGTTCGAATTGATAGGGGGGGACAGACATTCAGAATACACACACTCACACACACACAGACACACACACACACACAGACTCACACACACACATACACACACACACACAGACTCACACACACACATACACACACACAGACAGACACACTTTTTTCGCCCTGTGTTGATCTCATAAGTCTACTTTCATTTTTTGCAAAAATCGAAAGTAGGCTAACAAATGATGAAGCAATGAACTCGAAACGTGGTCCTTAGAATACCCAAGACTTTCACTAGCCTAACACATCAAATTTGGTTAATCCCTTCCACCCAGCTAATTAAGTAGGCCTATATTATTTATAAATAGTACTGCCGTCAAGAATGCTTCAGACATAATATTTCTAGCATCACTGGTTAGGTTATTCGAATTGCCAGTTGCTTCGTTCTTCGCCGGGAATGTAGAGCTCCGGCAGGTTTTACATCGCACTCGGCAAACGGAAGTGTGGCCGGATATTCTCATTAGCTTGCCTCCAGAGCCTTAACATGGAGCGAGCAACAATTCTTTCCTTTTTAATTCTACTCTCCAGCAATGTGTTATCCGAGTGGGAGTCCAAGTGGTTGCTTCTCGTCCCCAAAACGGCAGGCGTCGATGTTTGAAGCAATGAACCTCTCACCCTCGAGTTTCATTTATTAGCTGTTGTTTCATTCAACCCCGTTATTTTAGTGTGTTGAAATCCTGTCTGATAACCTGGAGACTTGAACAAGGGCCGGGCCTGATGCGATACAAAATAATCCAGGCGGGACGAAAAATAAAACAACACATGTTTACAAACTATTTATTTCTGAATTTTAAATCGAACAAAACTCATAGGCTACAAATATATATACAATAAGAAGAACCTGTCTATCAATGCAAAATTACGACATTTTGATACAGTTGTTAGACCAGTCATCTTGTACGGCATGGAAACTACAAATATAACCGGAATGGAGAAATTGCTCAAAATAGAAAGAAGAATTCTAAGAAGGATTTATGGTCCTAGGAACACCCAGGAAGGTTATAGACTGAGATCCAATGCAGAAATTTATAGTAAAATCGACAACCTTGAAGTGATGATCAGAAAACGGCGACTTCAGTTCTACGGACATATGGTCCGCATGGATTGCTCAAGGTTAAACAAACAAATTTTTGATAACATCAGGAACTATAAAGGGCAAGGAGGCTATGTGAAACAAATGAAAGAAGAACTTCAAAAATTCAAAATTACTGACGAAGATTGTCTAAATCGAATAGAGTACGGGGGAAAAAATTGGCCTTAAAATTCTTTTCGGGGAGAAAAAGAATCTCAACAGAGGAGAATGGACTGCGTAAAGAAGAGCTGCGCAGTCGACCAGGATGAAAGACTCTTTGGAAGAGAAAGAAGGAAACTAGACCTATAAAGAAGTGATATTTGCGTGGTCCATGTTGGCCTGTCCGCGGTGTATAATTATATAGGCTACAAATGGTAGAAAACGTTGGAAAAAAGAACACACCTTCATTATTTGTTAGAAGAGGAGGGAGTATGTGACAAGTGAAACATTGACTGTGCTTCTAAAAGATTTTCATAATCTGGTTGAAACTGGGATGAGCTGATTCTTAGTAGCGCAGCTAAATGGTGGTCTGTCAATATATTTCTGACGCAACTTTTGCGAAGCTTCATTGTAGAAAACACCTGTTCACAGACATATTGAGATGCGAGCATGGCAGTTATATTTTGTGCACGTGATTTGAAATTTGGGAAGCTTGATTTTGGTAGGGCCTTGTAAACTTTATTTTTCGAAACGTTGAGGAATAGTATCTTTAATTCGTTGTTACATTGTAACTCAATCAGTTCGGGCTGCAATTCTGACTTTACTGTTTCACAGTCAACATTAAATGACGTGCTGAAAACGTCCATGTCATGTTCAATATCTTTGAAGTCCTGAAATCTTCATTGAAATTCGTCGTGGAGATTTTTGGCACACAAAGATATTACACAAAATGTATAAACATAATGAGATTGAAATAGTTTTCACTCAGGTACACAGAACAGGGAATATGACCTATGTGCATTCGTAGATAGTATAATTTGAAGCCTTGTCGCGGGCGGATTAGACTAGCTCAAGGGCCGCAGTTGGCCCGCGGGCCGTACTTTACCCAATACTGAGCTATGGAGTAAGCCAGGGGTGCACAACCCTTTTATAAGCGGGAGGGGGGGGGGGGGGGGGGAGTTTATTCTCACACAATAAGTGGCAAGCCGCAAGTTACCTTTCCACATAGACACTTGCCAAACCGTACCGCTAAAGCTAATGTTACTAGTATCTGAATAACCTAGTTTACCAGCAGACAAAAAATGTGTTTCAATACCATTTATGTGTCCTCTAAATGGTTTAAATCCATTTTTGAAGTTTTTGGTCGAATTGCTTTATTAAGTTATCAAATTACTGATTTTTAATCAACTTACTCCTAATTCGAAAAGGTTTAGGGGTATATACAATAAACTAATAATAAAAAAAAGTTTGTAAAATTTTTATTTCTGCAAAAAAAGAATTCGCAACATCAAAGTATATAAAAAATTAAAATCAATATATCGTCGAACTGAACATCAAATCAAGTATTAGCCTAATGCTCCTAATGCGATGCTTGTTGTAGTTTGAGTCTTCAGTCTTTTGACTGGTTTGATGCAGCCCTCCATGCCTCCCTGCCCTGAGCTAATCGTTTTATCTCTACATAGCTACCACACCCTACATCCGAGGCAATCTGTTTAACATATTCTAACCTTGGTGTACCCCTACAGTTCTTGTCCTCGACCCTTCCTTCCATAACTAGGCTTGCTATTCCTGGGTGTCTTAGTACGTGTCCTACCAACCTATATTTTCTCTTCATTAGCAGTCGTCAAAAACATCTCTCCTCTCCCACTCGCCTTAATACCTCTTCGTTTGTAACCCTATCTACCCATCTGATCTTCATCATTCTCCTGTAACATCACATTTCAAATGCTTCAATTCTCCTCTTTTCTGCTGCACCTATAGTCCAAGTTTCACTTCCATAGAGTGCCACGCTCCAGACAGAGGCTTTCAAAAATGACTTACTAATACCTAAATCTATATTCGATGTCAACAGATTCCTTTTTTGTAGAAATGCTTTCCTTGCCTGAGCCAATCAACTGTTTATATCCTCTTTGCTTCGTCCATCACTGGTTATTCTGCTTTCTACGTAACAGAAGTCTCCTACTTCCTTCAGCTTTTCACCTGCCTATTTGATATCCATAGAGATTTCTGATTTATTTCGGCTGCATTCCAGTATTTTTGTTTTACATTTATTAATTTTCATCACGAATTCTTTCCGTAAGACGGAGTCCATACCATTCAAAAACTCATTCAAATCCTCAGGCTTGTCGGCCAAGATGATGATGTCATCAGCAAATCTCAGAGTTGAAATTATTTCTCCTTGAATCTTCACTCCCACTTAAAATTTTTCTCCAATTTCCTTCATTGCTTGTTCAATATAAAGATTGAAAAGTATGGGTGATAAGTTGCAGCCTTGCCTTACAACTTTCTGAATACCAGCTTCTATCTCATGTCCTTCAGCTCTGATGACTGCTGTCTGGTTTCTGTATAGATTGTAGATCACCCTCCTATCCCTGTACTTTATTGCTTTATTGCTTGATGCTTGGCATTGTTTATTTTTCAATAGTCTGTCAATATCAGGTTCAATGTTGGAGATGGCAATGCGCAAGTTTCCCTCCTATAATGTATCTCTTAAACGGGAATGACACTTTGACTTTATTTGCTTCACCAAAGAAAACAAATGCTCTCCAATAATTGTTTACTTTTTATTGATTTTTAACGAAACATTCTTATAATTTTCTTATTTCAACTAGGGCCTACTCTAATAGGAAAAGTTCCATCATTCATAATATATACTGTATATTCACGTTACCAATAGTATAAAATATTTATCCGCGGGCCGCATAAACTGAATTTGAGGGCCAGAAGCGGCCCGCGGGCCGTGGGTGGTTCACCCCACTCCGTAGTGCGTGTATTTGTTATCGAGACTTGGATTGAGAAAGGGTCGGCCGCAGCCTTATGTTAGGAACTCGCATAGGAGGAAAGTGTTGATAGCTCTATAGATAAGGCTACTTATGGGCTCCCGGGTGAATAGAGTCATTCTTTATTATATTAGAGCAGTTGGTTCTCTCGAACACCACAGTGCTCATTATTCAATATGAACTTTGGTGCTCTCGACATACCAGCCAAGAAGGGCTCACATACACAAGCTTCCCTGAGATCCATTCTTCAATTCAAATTCTGTTGCACGAACCAGAATAAATGTGTTTCCATTACAAGATTTGACAGTCAGAAATGTTGTCATTTTGCGAAATAGTATTATAATCTAAATGAATGCTCTGTAGTCGGTGAATTCAATTATAATGGGTGTTTCCTGAAGGAAATGTATATGAGATTAATACATAATAATAGTAATTCATAATAAATAAATAAATCTCATATGAATTTCTTTTTGGATTAGGGAAACACCGATAATTGGGTACAATCCAGTTGACCGACTGAAAAACACTGATGCTTCTGCTCTAAGAACATGACAAGTTGTTGTTATATGATGGTTCTACCAATATTTGCTTTTTTAAATAGTTGGTATAAGTCTTCCTTCTGCCTCCTATTCCATCTTCCTTCGTCCACATTGAATACGGGTGCGTATATCTTGATCAACACTTTCCATTCAAAGGCACAAATGCGCTCTTCATCAGGAAATGCAATACCAAAATAAAATTTGTATTCACTGTGGACCCTTCTAACTAACTATTCTAGATTTCTAGTGTCAGGTATATTGATCATGTTGCTAAAACTGTGCTCACTCGTGTTTGAAACCCCTTAAGCAATATTGACGCATCCGATTATACTAATGTACCATAAATATTCATCGGTGAGGACAGAAAATTTTGTCTCATTACCAATGATGGGCTTCATCTTTGCCTCATTCCGAAGAGTACTTTGAAGCAAGAACTAATCATCCCATCGACTCTGGCCGTAGCAGAGTTCTGTCTCCACAAGGATACTCTGCCTGTAAAACTTTTCTTTCCGTGTAATACAAATTATCTATTAGGTTCTCATTATAAATAACAGCCACAGCAAGTAATCATGACATCAATTTAGACAGCTAATGTAGTAAAGCGATTATAATATAATATTATGACTAATAATTGGATTGTTTTTGTTGTTTTGTCATGTGGAGCAGTTAAACGTCATGACCCTGACCTAGAAGAGCGCTCCATGGATACACTATGTTGGAAATGTAATATGTTGAGATAACAGAATTAATGTCATTACTGCATATTATTTAGTTTGAAATCCATGTTTTGTTTTATATCGTGTGTATATTCCCTATAATTACTAGTTAATAGCTTGTTCATTGACAAAGAGGAATAATTATATTGTAACAATGTCATTGCAATTTTATTGGTTGTTATTAATTGAATGCTTCCGGGACGCCAACTTGTGAAAATCTGTCATCACACGAAGACTACGGTTGACGACTTTACCGCTAACGGCTAGCTCCGCGATTTCCTACAGTATTCCATAATTTCTTCGCTCTGCTACCAATATCTTTGCCTCACCTCAGCCATGCCCTTTACCTTCAGTGTTGTTGGTCAGTGAGGTGAAGGTTAGAGATAAACTAGTAGCCTGCCGCAGCAAAAGCTGCCAACAAAAATGAATTATGAAACTGATTTTATAGGAAGCACCTGTACACTTCCGTTGTGACTATACATTAGGAGCCAATGGACCTTTTTCACTATTGCCGAAATTATTAACTCAATCCCTAGTTAGAGCTGTGACATTTGCAGTGCTTCGAAAAACATCATACTTTCTTGGGCGTCCTCTCCTTGGAACAGAACTCATTTTATATTTCACAGAAGAAAATTGAAAACTCTGTGTCGGTTCAACCTGAACATCTTCCGTGGTTTTCCACTTCCACTTCAGGCAAATACCGGGACGGTCCCTAACTTAAGGCCTCAGCTGTCTCCTTCCCATTCCCCACTTTATTACAAATACACACATTAATACAGCCAACACAATAATACAGGTTATCAGAGAAAATTTACACACACCAAAGTACACGGGGCTGAGTGACCACGAGCCCTTCGAATGAATTATATTCGCCAATTGTCTCTCATGGCGAAAGTGATTGTGGGCACGCGCGAGTGCGTGTTTGGTAACGTAAATCGCGGAGAATACGTTACTTTACGGGGATTATAAAATTAAAGTTCGATTTGAAATGTAATACCAATAGCAAGAAAGAAGAATACGGAAATAAAAAACATGTCGGAGGTGGGATTCGAACTCCTTCCATTCCACGATGAATAAATTCAAAATTTCCCCACGCTACCATCTGAGCTACCAAATCACTGGTAAAGAAGCGCAATTTTACGTTAGGGTACACAAACATACACATTCAACTGTCAGTTTAAGTTCTTCAACATTTCCCGTCTTTTATAATTCTATTCGAGTATATATCGTGGAAACATCATAAACAATATTCCCCTCCTTCATAATTGTTACAAATAACTATCACATTAAAACGCGGTGGGCATCAGCCATGTCTGTCATGAACCAAGGTGATTCTGCGCATGCGCTAGGGCCAAGCATTTTTCATTTTTCTTTATTAATTAAAAAATACTGTCGCCTCCGTAGTGTAGCGGTCAGCATGGTTAGCTGCCGCCCCGGAGGTCCTGGGTTCGATTCCCGGCTCAGCCACGAAATTTGAAAAGTGGTATGAGGACTGGAACGGGGTCTACTCAGCCTCGGGTGGTCCAAATGAGTAGAGGGGGTTCGATTCTCACCACAGCCATCCTCGAAGTGGTTTTCCGTGGTTTCCCACTTCGTCTCCGGGCAAATGCCGGGATGGTACTGTACCCTCATTCTCATGACTGGAATGCCTTTATGGGAAGGTAATAAGTAATTATTTGTGATCAAGAAGGGCGAGACAGGATCATATGTTTCGCGACCCACAAGTTGACTTTGGATAGCGATCTCGACGAGAGAAGCGGGGCGCATGCGTTGCAAGTACTGTTGTCACAGCTGATTGGTTAGGGGTATTGATTATTTTTATCGACTAGCAACAAGAGATAAACTATGCCCTTTGGATGGGAATTCAAGTTTTTTATACGTTCTGGCATATTTTAACATGTCTGTAATTATAGCAGGTGTTGGATTATTAACTACTTTCGAATAATTGAATTCTTTGCATCTTATCAGTTCCAGTTTTGAGCACTCGTGGTGCGACGGTAGGTGACCTCGCAGTCGCGTTCTGGCTTGAACAACGGAGAGGGTAGATTGGATTATACCACGCACGATTACACATGTATCGAGTTATACCGGTGACCGGCGGCGAAATGTCACGTGCACCGTGAGTGATAGTTCGTCTTGAGAAGTGTACTGCTATTGTACCACAGGGAGTTTCCTTAGTGCCGAAATGGACCCCAGTTTCAGTACCGATTAGGTCATTGCGATCGAAATGAAAACGCAGCTTGTCTTGCTAGATAACTGTTCATTATAGGCCAGCCGTATAGTGTTCACATGAAAAGTGGATACTTGCTTTTACAAGCATACAATCATAATGTTCATTCAGTAGACATTCTTCGCATTGGAACTGGCCGTATCGATACACTCACTTCGTGTGTGTTGTCAGAACAATTAGCACCTCCATTTGAGAAGCATTTCTCAATATGAGTGCTTGGATTTTGAATATTCTTCGTATATATATAGGGCCTAACTCATATGTCTGTGATCGGGAGGAAAGGCTGCTATGTGCTTCAGTGACTTAACCATGTGCGGCTAGACGATATAAACAAGAGTGTCACTGTGCGAGCGAAGTCACGTTTATTCTGATGCTATACATCGCATGCCCGTGCTGGTGAGTGCGAACACAGCTGTTGTACTGCAATACAGTGTGTTGCGAAATGAACCGATTGCGCGAGGCCAGTGAACTTTGGTGTTCGAGCCGTTATAGACATCCCTGCGTGCTGCGGTTGATAGGACGTTATCCGAAGATGAAAGAAACTGTCGTTGGTATTAGAGTGGAACATTCAGTCAGGTTGGGAGATGTCTGGAGATCCAGGGTTCGTTTCTCGCTTTCCTGGACAGTGAAGACTTCTATTGCTTACATGGAGGGAACAGTCATAAAGGACATGACTGTGTTCTTTCGAGATCTACAAGAATCATCTAAGGTACAGAATTAACCATCTTCAATCGTAGCTAAGCATGTTTATTCTAACGTTGTCACCCAGCCACATATTTTTAGCCTACTTTTCACATTTTGCAAAAATGAGGAAAAAGTAGACTTATGAGATCGGGCAAATGTGTGTCTGTCTGTCTGTCTGTCTGTCCGTCCTTCTGTCTGTCTGTCTGTCTGTCCTTCTGTCTGTCTGGCTGTGTGTGTGTGTCCCCCTATCAACTCCTAAACGGCTGCAGCAATCGAAACAAAATTTGGTAGGAGTAAAGATCTACACCTGAATATCTCACGCCCATATTTGAAAATGATGTCAGTGCTACCAACTGCTGAAAAATCGCAATTGAAATTTGAGCTCCATGTTGGATATCTTGGAAGGTATGAATAGGAGCTGTTTCAAAATTGGCACACGTATAGATAATAATATTGCAGTTTAATTTCCAGGAGGCCATACATCGCAGTGTTGCCAAAATGAATATACGCCTGCTGATAGGTCCAATTTTTAAATGCATATAACTTCTACGCTATCAATTGGATTTCAACCAAATTTCGTATATGCTATGTGTACATAAACAGACATGACTGAACGTATTCTTAAGATCCACCAGCGCTGCCAACTGTTAATAAATGCTGTCGATTTATTTTATCCAAATACCAATATATTAGAAAGTATGCAAGCAGACAGCTTTACACTATGCACACGTATAGTACCTAACATTCTATATTAATTTGGAGTAACTTATATACGTCAGTGCTACCAACATGATTCGAAGCCTGCTGAGAGGTCCAACTTTAAATACATGTAACTTCTATACTATCATTTGGATTTCAACCAAATTTCGTGTGTGCTACAGTATGTGTACCATAACAGATATGATGGCTTACCTCAAGGATCGGTCCTTGCCCCATTGCTGTTCAATATTTACACCGCAGACTTACCTCCCACTAGTGCTAGAAAGTTCGTATACGCTGACGATCGTGCATTGACAGCTCAGTCCAACGACTTTGCAACAGCAGAAACCGTACTTACGGAATATCTCTGCAGACTCGACAAGTTCTTCAAAACCTGGAGACTAAAACCAAATATAGCAAAAACAGAGGTCAGCTGCTTTCATCTGAGCAACAAACAAGCCAACTACATTCCTAGGGTTCAATACCAGGGTCATCTACTGAAATTCAATCCTCATCCTAAATATTTAGGCGTCATCTTGGATCGATCCTTGACTTACAGTGAACATCTAGGCAAAACATCTGCTAAGATCAAAACCCGCAACAACATCCTGCACAAACTCACAGGAACGGGCTGGGGCCCAACAGCATCCACCCTCAGAACTTCAGCACTTGCCCTAGTGTATCCAGTAGCAGAATATTGCTGCCCAGTATGGCTTAACAGCGCCCATGTAAAGAAGATAGACGTACAGCTGAACGACACATTGAGAACTGTATCAGGAACCATCCAATCTACACCTTTGGAATGGTTACCAGTACTCTCCAACATCCCGCCTCCTCATCTTCGAAGACAAATGGCACTGAAGAGAGAATGGCTTAAATGTTGTGACAACCCTCTTCTGCCAATTCATCTAGACTGTTCACCTAAAGATCTCAGGCTGAAATCCCGGAATCCTTCTTGGAGACAAGGAAGGAAGTTCGTCCAAGAGCAGTTTCAAGTGAATGAAGCTTGGCGCATTGAGTGGCTGACTTCAAATCCTGACAGATTAGGTCTTATCTCGGATCCAGTTAAGCAGCCCCCTGGCTTCGACCTTCCCAGGAAAATATGGACGTCGCTAAACCGTATAAGAACTCAACACGGTAGGTGTCAGTTCTGGAAGCACAAATGGAAAATTGCCGAGAATCCTTTCTGCAACTGTGCAGATGTGCCACAGACCATCAGTCACATCGCTATGGATTGCCCTCTCCGAAGGTTCAATGGTCAAATGAAGGAGATTCATCAAACTAGTGATGAAGCTTTAGAATGGTTAGAGAAATTAGATATCCAGCTCTAACCAAACTGAAGCTACTTGCAGATCAAGCTCTCAATCTGTATACATTTGTACTGTAAATACTGTAGAATGTAAATAATTGTATATTGCATCTTCATGCCATACGAAATATATATATATGCCAATTCTTAAGAGTAATCAGGACTGCCAACTGTTAATAAATACTGTCTCTATTTTTGTTACCCTAATATCAATATATCAGAAAGTATGCAAGGCAATAGCTCTAAACTTTGCACACGTATAGTACCTGGCATTGTAGATTAATTTGGAGTAACTAATATACGTCAGTGCTGCCAACATGATTCTTAGCCTGCTGATAGATCCAATTTTAAAATGCATGTAACTTATATACTAACTAATGGATTTCATTCAAACTTGACACAACAAAAGATCATATTATTTCAGATTATTTCTGACCAATACTTGTATGTCATTGTTGCCAACATGATTTTACGCGCGCTGATAGATCCAATGTTTAACTGCATGTAACGTCCATGCTATCCATTGGACTTCAACCAAATTTTGTATTCTGAACCTTAAGAGATGGAACTAAGAATATATTCAGTCACCAAGGCTGCCAACTATAGTTCTCTATTAGGCTACATTATGCAAGGTATAGAGTATTTCGAACTAATTAGAAATTTCGATATTACCAACTTATTTTCGGCATTATTCTAGATAGATCCATATAGATTAATCATTGGCATAGATCTTAAATTTTATGAAAAGTAGGCTCTTTAGTTCGTCACGGAACTTCTTGTTTTTTATGGGATTTTTCGTAGAATGTCTAAGAATGGAGTTTAGGTTTGATCCTAGTGTCAAGACTGATTCTATTCTGGACAGGGGTTTGATCCTATTAAAAGGATGCACCCTTTGTAATTAAATGTATTATAGTTTAATTTTCTTTTGATTACTGTAAATTCAAGTTCATTTTATGGGGAATTTATTTAATGTAGAGAAGAGGAACTTTAGGCCACTCAAGATTCATCATTTTTCGTGTTTGATTTATATTGTAAATGAACACTAGTTTTATGCCTTCATATGACATTACTCGAGCTTGGGTAGACTCAATTTGGAGTTTCTACTTCCGTAAGTCTACTTAGAAGACTGTTATACACTCGAAAGTGAAATTTCAGTATTCAGGTTGATTTTCGAATACTGCAGTAAGCTTTATGAAGCAGGTTCACTGAAGAAAGTGGATTTGTTTGGATTTGCTAGGAATTTATTCCGAATTTTGACTTGATCCAGGTTCTTTCTAACGTAATTGTTTTTGAGATTCCGCATTACGTTTGCTTTATTAGATTCGATCAAGATCCATTATTGATGGACTAGACAGATGTATTAAACACAGTTTGAAGACATTTGAATACATTCACCCTATGTTATTAACGCGAATCGCAGACTAGATTTATGTGGAAGCAGATATATCGCCAAAGCTGCAATTGTTATTTAACACTTACTGAAAGCTATGCATATTGATCGTGAATGATAATAACATAAGAGCAAATGAAATAATAATTTAACAGTGATTAATTGAACTGTAAAGAAACTTGTATAATTTTAGCAACAATATTTCATTGTGAATGTGATTTGTCAACTAAGCCGAATTCTTTGTTCACTACGAAAGATAACTAATTGAAGCGCTAAAGAGATAGTAGTAATGCCTGATAATATAAACGATATGAATGCTTAGTGTAGCATGATATTTAATGGCAAAGCCATGTAAAGGCTAATGTCCTTGATTATTAAAAGGGTATTCAATGGAATATTCCATGTTGTAGTATGGAAAGTAATCCACTCAGATAGAGTGTGAAATTAGGGCAGTTTACTTCAGCATCAGTTCAAGTAAATAATCTGTTGTGAAAATCATGCATTTTAAGCATGTTGAATTAAACCTACCTGGTAAAATTTTTGACCATTTGTATCAATGCAATGCTTAACAGGCGTTTTAACAATCACTAATTCCGGTCTGGTGAGGACAGTTCATTTAAAGGGGTGTTAAAATTAAATTAAATAAGTTAATTTTTGACTTAGCTTTATTGCTCGGTCAGAAGAGATAAATAAAATCAGAAAAACACAGCAAACATAAATATAATAAACCACATGGAAGATGTCACTTCTGAATCCTATAAAAAGAAACACACTAAGAAGGTGTCACAAAATGACTGTACATTTGTATTATAGCTTTTTTTTGTTTAGGGTTTAAATTGATATATGTCTTGTAAATATGAACAGTTCCAGGGTTTATATTTAAATGTTCCAATTGCTGTCAACATTTATGTTGGACCATGTATATGATTTGTGTTCACTCATTCTTGGATAAAATGCAGTCAATAACATTGATGAATGTGGGGGCTGGCATTTTCTCCCATGTTCATGAAACTTCGGATGGAAGTTGGGCACTCTGCCTTGAAGTATAATATAGTGACTTACACTATATTTTCCTTTCCTGAATAATTTTTTTGATCAATTTAAAATCTTCGAAGTGTGGTACTTTATAGAAACGATAAGAGAACACGTTAAGAAGGCCAGCGGTGGGTATTTAAGTGGTTTTCCCACACACCTGAGATTGCGTTCATTGTTATTCTTATGCTTTTGAGCTTTCATATGTCATTCACCATGGTTTTTCTTAACGTAGTCTCAGTTAGGAATTCCTGTACCCCATTTCCTCGTCTTATGTTGGGTAGAATCTGGCAAATTTTATAGCCGGGGTTTCCAGGCTCTACGATCCAGCTGTCTTCGTGGGATTCCAACATGCTGATGGTAGGTATTTCGGGTACAGTACCTACTGTAAGGCCACGGCCGCCTCCTTCCCTCTTCCTAGCCTATCCATCCCAATCTTCCATCCAATCCCTCATGAGGCCCCTGTTCGCTTTGCAGGTGAGGCCGCCTGGGCGAAGTGCCGACCACACCTCCCCAGTTGTATCCATCCCAACCAGATGTTCCAAGCTCCAGGACACTGCCCATAGAGGCGGTAGTGGTGGGTTCCCTCGCTGAGTCCGTGGGAACCACCAACCTAGAGGGTAAATTGAATAAAATAAATAAAATAAAAATTAAAAATGCTGTATATGGTGTTTAATTTCAAGACACTCTGAAAAATCTACAGGCCAAGAGCTTTCGTCAGAGTGTATTACGAAGTCAATCGGTTCTGCCGTTCTCTCAATCTCGCGGTAACTAAAATCACCTTAGTGTTTTAAATATATAGGTTTTCCTACTAGTAACACCTTTGATTTTTCAGCATTGTAGGAAAGAATGATCAGGGTCTCACTGAGACGACTTTTGATGGTTCTTTTGAGGGCCTTGGATATCGTGGTCAGTTAGCCCCGTGTACTTAGGTATGTGTGAGGGGAATTTCATTGATAACCTGTGGTATTGGAATGACTTCATTAATGCCTGAACTTATTTTTAGCCTACTTTTCACATTTTGCAAAAATGAGGAAAAAGTACACTTATGAGATTGATCCGGGAAAATGTGTGTGTGTCTATCTGTCTGTCTGGCTGGCTGTGTGTGTGTGTGCCCCCCCCCTATCTACTCCTAAACGGCTGCAGCAATCGAAACCAAATTTAGCATGAGTAAAGATGTATACCGGAATATCTCAAGCCCATGTTTGAAAATGATGTCAGTGCTACCAACTGCTGAAAAAACGCAATGGAAATTTCAGCTCCATGTTGGATATCATGGAAGGTATGCATGGGAGCTATTCCAAAATTGGCACACGTGTAGATAATACTATTTCAGTTTAATTTCCACGAGGCCTTACATGACAGTGTTTCCAAAATAATTTTAAACCTTCTGATATGTCCGATTTTAAATGCATATAACTTCTACACTATTAATTGGATTTCAACCAAATTTTGTGTGTAATATGTGTACATAAACAGATATGGCTGAGTGTATTCTTATGAGCCACCAGGGCTGCTGATAATAATTGCTCTCTCTATTTTCTTTATCCAAATACCAATATATCTGAAAGTATGCAAGCCGACAGCTTTAAACTATGCACACGTATAATACCTGACATTTTAGATTAATTTGGAGTAACTCATATACTTCTGTTCTACCAACATGATTCTACGCCTGCTGATAGAACCAATTTTTAGCCTACTTTCGATTTTTGCAAAAAATGAGAGTAGACTTATGAGATCACTACAGGGCCAAAATTTGTGTGTCTGTCTCTGTGTGTGTATGTGTGTGTGTGTGTGTGAGTCTCTGTGTGTGTGTGTGAATGTGTATACTCTGAATGTCTGTCCCCCCTATCAATTCGAACACGGTGAAACCGAATTGAACGAAATTTGGTACAGAGGTAGAACAAGAAATGGGCACCTCAGTGTCATGTTTTATATCACCGCCATCTTTACCTAAACTGAATGGCGGCCACTCAAACGTTCAAAACGTAAAATCAAATAGCGACTAACCAAATTATCCGATCTCTAACAAATTTGGTAATAACATACCTTCATATAGGAAGCGTCTTGTGACCAAACTACAAGGTCATCCGCCGTACCATTTCAGGATGGTGGCCGTGCGAATTATGCAAACTTTATAATCCATAACATGGGACCCACAAGTTCCGATTATCGAGCCGGGAATCGATTTAACTGTTCTAAAGGAAGAGGTACGTTCGAAATTAAAAGTTTATTTTGTAATACTATAGTGCAGAAGTGATTTTAAATAGCTGAGCCGTCTCGGTAAGAAGACAAGATGGCAGCGGATATCTAGTGCCTGACTTATATTTCACTAATTTGAGTATTGCATGCAATATAGCGTACTGATACAAAATAAATAAACTTTGTATGAAATGCTTTATAAATAAACAAGCTGTACCCGGCATGCGTTGCAATGCCAATCAAAGAAAGTGTTGGCGTTGAAATTCTGTTTCTTGAAGTGCTTTTGGATACACAACATGTTAACTGCCTCTAAGCTATCATAAAATGGATTTTCTAATTTAGAACCATTCGAGGGAGCGTGCACAACAACTTTCAAAAAGTTTCATCGCTGTCACTCATTTGTTGAATCTAATCGTACGCTACCTATTGTGAAATGGATTTACTAAGTCGAAACCCTTCCCTGGCGTGTACACAATGACTCATCAATGATTCATCGCAATCGGATGAATGGTATATGCACGTACAGGGGTTTTTGTTTAAACGATTCGTGCGCTGTCACTCATTTGTTGAATCTACTCGTGCGCTACCTATTGAGAAATGTATTACTAAGTCGAAGCCCTTCCCTGGCGTGTACACAATAACTCATCAAGGTTTCATCGCAATCGAAGAATGTTATATGAACGCAATAGGGAATTTTGTTGAAACGCTTCGCGCGTCGTCACCCATTTGTTGCATCTACTCTTGCGCTACTTATTGTGAAATGGATTTACTAAGTCCCCTTCCCTGGCGGGTACAACATAACTGATCAATGTTTCATCGCAATCGGATGAATAGTATATGAACGCATACCCGATTTTGTTTAAACGATTCGCACTCCGTCACTCATTTGTTGAATCTACTCGTGCGCTACTTACTGTAAAATGTATTTACTAAGTTAGAAACCGTCACATAAGTGTCCACAACATCTCACCCAAGTTTCAACGCTATCGTCGTTCATTTGTCGAATCTACTCGTGTGCTACCTACTGTGAAATGTATTTACTAAGCCAGAAACCTTCCTTGGAGTGTCAACCATATTTCACCCAAGTTTCACCGCTAACGGCAGAATGGTATATGACCTTATACGGGACTTTGTTGAAACGCTTCGCGCGTCGTCCCTCATTTGTTGAATCAACTTGTGCGCTGCATATTGTATAGGGGATTTACTAAGCCAGAAATTTTCCATGACGTGTACACAACATCTCACCCAAGTTTCATAGGTAGGGACGAATGGTACATGTATGCATACGGGACTTGGTTGAAACGCTTCGCGTGTCGTCGCTCATTTGTTGATTCTACTCTTGCGCTACATATTGTAATATGGATGTACTCAGCCAGAAACCTTCCCTGGAGTGTACACAACATCTCACCCAAGTTTCATCGCAATCGGATGAATGGTATGTGAACGTATACGGGACGTTGTCGAAACGCTTCGCGCGTAGTCACTCATTTGTTGAACATAAACGTGCGCTTCGTATTGTAAAATGGATTTACTTAGCCAGAAACCTTTCCTGGAGTGTACACAACAATTCACCAAACATTTATCACTATCAGACGAATGGTATATGATTTTATACGGGACTTTGTTGAAACGCTTCGCGTGTCATCGCTCATTTGTTGAATCTACTGGTGCGCTACCTATTGTAAAATGTATGTACTAAGCCAGAAACCTTCCCTGGAGTGTACACAGCATCTCACCCAAGTTTCATCGCTATCGGATGAATGGTATATGAAATTAAATGGGACTTTGTTGAAACGCTTCTCGCGCCGTTGCTCATTTGTTGATTCTACTCGTGCTCTACCTATTTTTAAAGGGATTTACTAAGCTAGAAACCTTCCCTGGAGTGCACACAAAATCTCAGCCTAGTTTCATCGCTATCGGACGAATGGTATATGAACGCAAACGTGACTTTGTTGAAATGCTTCGCGCGTCGTAGCTCATTTGTTGAATCTAATCGTGCGCTGCCTATTGTAAAGTGGATGTACTAAGCCAGAAAATTTCCCTGCAGTGTACACAACTTTTTACGCAAGATTCATAGCTATCGGACGAATGGTATATGAATGCATTCGGGACTTTGTTGAAATGCTTCGCGCATCGTCGCTCATTTGTTGAATCTACGCGTGCACTACCTATTGTAAAATGGATTTACTAAGTCAGAAACCTTCCTTGGAGTGTACTCAACATCTCACCCAAGTTTCATCGCTATCGGACGAATGGTATATGAATGCATACGGGACCTTGTTGAAATGCTTCGCGCATCGTCGCTCATTTGTTGAATCTACGCGTGCGCTACCTATTGTAAAATGGATTTACTAAGCCAGAAACCTTCCCTGGAGTGTACACAGCATCTCACCCAAGTTTCATCGCTATCGGATGAATGGTATATGAAATTAAATGGGACTTTGTTGAAACGCTTCTCGCGCCGTTGCTCATTTGTTGATTCTACTCGTGCTCTACCTATTTTTAAAGGGATTTACTAAGCTAGAAACCTTCCCTGGAGTGCACACAAAATCTCAGCCTAGTTTCATCGCTATCGGACGAATGGTATATGAACGCAATCGTGACTTTGTTGAAATGCTTCGCGCGTCGTAGCTCATTTGTTGAATCTAATCGTGCGCTGCCTATTGTAAAGTGGATGTACTAAGCCAGAAAATTTCCCTGCAGTGTACACAACATTTTACGCAAGTTTCATAGCTATCGGACGAATGGTATATGAATGCATTCGGGACTTTGTTGAAAAGCTTCGCGCATCGTCGCTCATTTGTTGAATCTACGCGTGCACTACCTATTGTAAAATGGATTTACTAAGTCAGAAACCTTCCTTGGAGTGTACTCAACATCTCACCCAAGTTTCATCGCTATCGGACGAATGGTATATGAATGCATACGGGACCTTGTTGAAATGCTTCGCGCATCGTCGCTCATTTGTTGAATCTACGCGTGCGCTACCTATTGTAAAATGGATTTACTAAGTCAGAAACCTTCCTTGGAGTGTACTCAACATCTCACCCAAGTTTCATCGCAATCGGACGAATGGTATATGAACACATACGGGACTTTGTTGAAATGCTTCGCGCATCGTCGCTCATTTGTTGAATCTACGCGTGCGCTACCTATTGTGAAATGGATTTACTAAGTCAGAAACCTTCCTTGGAGTGTACTCAACATCTTACCCAAGTTTCATCGCTATCGGACGAATGGTATATGAACACATACGGGACTTTGTTGAAATGCTTCGCGCATCGTCGCTCATTTGTTGAATCTACGCGTGCGCTACCTATTGTAAAATGGATTTACTAAGTCAGAAACCATCCTTGGAGTGTACTCAACATCTCACCCAAGTTTCATCGCAATCGGACGAATGGTATATGAACACATACGGGACTTTGTTGAAATGCTTCGCGCATCGTCGCTCATTTGTTGAATCTACGCGTGCGCTACCTATTGTAAAATGGATTTACTAAGTCAGAAACCTTCCTTGGAGTGTACTCAACATCTCACCCAAGTTTCATCGCTATCGGACGAATGGTATATGAACACATACGGGACTTTGTTGAAATGCTTCGCGCATCGTCGCTCATTTGTTGAATCTACGCGTGCGCTACCTATTGTAATATGGATTTACTAAGTCAGAAACCATCCTTGGAGTGTACTCAACATCTCACCCAAGTTTCATCGCAATCGGACGAATGGTATATGAACGCATAGGAGACATACACACCCACAGACAAACTATCACGTTACATTGATTTTTATATATATATATTATAATTAATTCCTTGTAAGGATATCCTTTTCTTTTAATAATTACTTGTGAGGTTTAGTCAAACCAAATTAGTGTTGTTTGTAATCAGTAATTTATAGATTTGACACAACAATATCTTAATTAATATTCTAAATGGATCTTTTAGCCGAAGAATTCTTCATTGGCAAGCCGAAACATGTGCAACAATTGAACAATTGAATAGTTCTTTCTTAGTTTGTATTGATAGCGTAGTATTTTTAACAATTTATTAATCTATAGGGTAAATATCATACATATTCCATGGCTAATGTTATTGTTATGAAGGTGGTTTTTAGAAAAGACCAACAGAACTATATCCATGATTCTATGTTTTGTTTCAGCAACGCCATAAATTTATTTTCTAACATAAATGTCGGGTGAATAATTCGCTATATAGAACAATAATATATCTACTTCGTGCATTTAATCTAATCAGTAGCTTACTTGCCGTCTCTATTTACCAGGCAACGACCCCTAATTATGCCTTGAATGGTCAGTCAATATGTGCCTCCAAATTGTCTTGTAATTTACGGCCTCTTCCTTGCAATTTCTTGTCCAGTTTTATTAATCGTCATTCATATAATCTCCTTTGGTGAAGACGGATTCAGAGAGAACCGCAAAAAAATCTACCTCGTAGACTCATCTCGATTTAACCCCGACCTCACAAAATCGGAAATACAAAGGGAAAATTTCAATCATTACGTCATTCACTACATCATTCATTACATTATACACTACCTCATGCACTACCTCATTAATTCCACCATTCATTCACTACCTCATGCACTACACCATTCATTCACTACCTCATTCATTATTTTATCCATACACTATTTCATTCATTAAGTCATTCACTACCGTTTTCATTATTTTATATATACACTACCTCATTATTTTATTCATACAATACCTCATTCATTCTGCCATTCATTCACTACCTCATTCATTCTGCCAGTCATTCACTACCTCATTCATTCTGCCATTCATTCACTACATCTTTCATTATAGTATTAATAATCTACTTCATTTATTAAGTCATTCACTACCTCATTAATTATTTTATTCATACAGTACCTCATTCGTTAATTCATTTACTACCTCATTCACACAATGTGGCCAAAACTGATACAATTTAATTAATTAATTAATTAATTAATTAAATGCTACCAATATATCATTTACTAAGGTGGAATAAATCAATTCAATACTATTTGGTATTCACTGTAATTGTAGAATATTGTAAGTGACTGACCCTGGATATTTCATCTTCCTCATCAAGTCCCAATGAATATCAACTGAGTTATCAGCAATATTATGGATGATAATGCAATCGAGTGCTACAACCATCGCTTCCGCCTGCTTGTACAATGCCCTCTCCACAAGACTAGAGGGTCCTATTCCCTCGTCCCACTTGCACGCATCTCGTGTCACATATAATAATTTTGCGTGTTTTGTTTTGTACAGAATGTTCGCCAATACAATAATTGACCGCCCACGTGGGACGGCACGGGGCACTCTAACGTCTGGGCCACTGCAGTCAAGGAATAAAACAGACAGGGTCAATACTACCCCGTATCCTCAGCTGTTCCATAAGAAGACAACTTTAGAATCACGCGCACTTTTACACTTTTACCAAACGTGTTCGATAATGTGTACTTACAGTGTTCATAGCCGATGCTGAAAATGTCCTCCCTCCCTTGTAACACACACCTAACAATTTCTGATGAAGGAATGGACAACTTCTTTATTATTTACGGAGCCTGTTTCCTTGAATCGTTTTGCGAGCCTCCTAATTGTACTAGCATTATGCACAGGTCTTCCTGGAAACTTGATTCGAAATTTTCGTCTTGTTTCAGAACTAGGCTTTCTGCTTTTCATATACGAATTATGGATATACACACGTCCGCGCATTGTGAATTGGTGTCTAGGCATGACCAACAATCACAGTAATCACAATACTCAGTAAACGTGCAACACTAACGTCTAAGCTTTGCAGATACACGTCCATATGAATGACAAAACACGTGTGAACTAACGATATGAGTCAGCGGAGCGCGTCACGACCGGCTGAACCGTGTACGCGCAACCATGATCTGCGCCAGTCAAAGCCGGCTTAGCCTGCCGTGATTATGGGAGCGCACATAGACAATGACCCTGTACCAATTTCGGAGATTAGGTGTGATAAGGCTCTCCTGTGAGTGTCAAATACGTTATATAGGTTATACCTGCTGGGCACAACACGCGACTCTCGGGCAGCATGAGGTCGTTTTGTCACATACTAAGGAAGTTATAGTGATATTTCACTTTCTAGAAATAGGGCGCCCATTTCTATTCCCTAATCCGATTTTTCCCATTAATGAACTCGACTGAGATTTTGAATGAGTATTTTTTATGGAATAAAAGATGGTAAATATATATACCCGTATTGATTGATAGAATTGATAAATTGAGAAACCGCCTGATCAATACTAAGGGGAGTTGTTTAATGAAATATTAAACAACGTACATGTTTCTGAATATCAATGATTCCTTCCTCAACGTGAAAAATATTACACCTTAAAATCTAGTTAAACATTGTCAAAAAATGGATACCCTTACAAATATTGTTAATTTAAATTAATGAAAAACTTGTTAACAAATTATGAATGTATGTGCAATTAAACACACTATTTTTAAAATATTGTGTTTAATTCTATGATTATTACGAAATGGTATATACAGAATTTGGTGAATTATAGACCGCTTAGATCTTAGACAACGGTACATTATAAGCCTACTACCGGGTGAGTTAGCCGAGGTCGTTACGGCATGACTGCTGGCAGTCGCTCACATCCGGGAGGCGAGGAGGTTCGAATCCCCCCGCCGGCAACCTTGAAGATGGTCTTCTGTGGTTTCCCATCATCCTTCCAGGCAAATGCCGGGGTTGGTCCCTAACTATAGGCCACAGCCGCTACCTTCCAACTCCTCGTCCTCACCTTCCAACTTTCCTCCCCAACGGTACTTGTAGCTCACCCATTGGGTGTCCGTCTCGAAGCAGTTACAAACCTGGCGAGCCGAACATGTCCTCGGACACTCCCGGCACTAAAAGCCATACGCTAAAAAAAATTAGCCTACTTTCGATTTTTGCAAAAAATGAAAGTAGACTTATGAGATCAACACAGGGCGAAAAAAAGTGTGTCTGTGTGTGTGTGTGTGTGTGTGTGTGTGTGTGTGTGTGTACTCTGAATGTCTGCCCCCCCCCCTATCAATTCGAACACGGTGAACGCGAATTGAACGAAATTTGGTACAAAGGTAACACTAGCAAAGGACACCTCAGTGTCATGTTTGATATCGCCGCCATCTTGTCGGAAACGTAATGGCGGCCACACAAATGTTCAAAGCTTAAATCAAATTACAACTAACCTAATCATCCGATCTTTACCAAATTTTGCAACAACATACCTTTATTGATGAAGCATCCTGTGACCAAATTAATCGGTCATTAACCTAATAGTTTGCGGATGGCGGCCATCTTTGTGTCAAAACCGATTCCCCTATTAATTCAAACACGGTGAAACCGAATGGAACGAAATTTGGTACAGAGGTAGCACTAGCAACGGGCACCTCAGTGTCAAGTTTTATATCGCCGCCATCTTGACAGAAACTTAATGGCGGCCACACAAATGTTCAAAGTTTAAATCAAATTACGACTAACATAATCATCCGATCTCTACCAAATTTTGCAACAACATACCTTTATAGAGGGAACATCCTTTGACCAATCTAATAGGTCATTGGTCTAATAGTTTGCGGATGGCGGCCATCTTTAGGTCAAAATCGATTCCCCCTATTAATTCGAACACAGTGAACCCGAATGGAACGAAATTAGGTACAGAGGTAGCACTAGCAAAGGGCACCTCAGTGTCAAGTTTTATATCGCCGCCATCTTGACAGAAACGTAATGGCGGCTACACAAATGCTCAAAGTTTAAATCAAATTACGACTAACATAATCATCCGATCTCTACCAAATTTTGCAACAACATACCTTTATAGAGGGAACATCCTTTGACCAATCTAATAGGTCATTGGTCTAATAGTTGACGGATGGCGGCCATCTTTGTGTAAAAATCGATTCCCCCTATTAATTCGAACACAGTGAACCCGAATGGAACGAAATTTGGTACAGAGGTTGCACTAGCAAAGGGCACCTCAGTGTCATGTTTTATATCACCGCCATCTTGACGGAAACGTAATCGTGGCCACCCAAATGTTAAAAGCTAAAATGTAATTACGAACAACTTAATAATCTAGTCTCTACCAAATTTTGCAACAACATATCTTTATGTGGGAAGGATATTCTGACCAAACTGCAAGATCATCAGCCCAATAGTTTGTTGATGGTGGCCAAGTATGTGTGCAAATCGATTCCCCCTATCAATTCAAACACGGTGAAACCGAATTGAACGAAATTTGATACAGAGATAGCACAAGCAAAGGGCACCTCAGTGTTATGTTTTATATCGCCGCCATCTTGACGGAAACGGAATGACGGCCACCCAAATGTTAAAAGCTTAAATCGAACTACGAACATCCTAATAATTTGATCTTTACCAGATTTTGCAACAACATGCCTTTCTGTGGAAAGCATCTTATGACTGACTACAAGGTCATCAGCCCAATAGTTTGCAAATAGCGGCCATGTATGTGTGCAAATCCATGCCCCATATCAATTCAAACACGGTGAAACCGAATAGAAAGATTTTTTTTACAGAGGTAGCACTAGCAAAAGGCACCTCATATTCATGTTTAATATCCCTATAGCACGTTGTATTTCAACAAGCTACTACAACCAACATTCAATTATACTCCTTGAAAAGGACAAAGAGTTATAACAATACCAATGCATTTAGGAGAAAGTAGGCTATATGTTCTTTACTGAACATCTTGTTTCCAAGTTGGGAATCGACCTACCTCTTCTCAGCTTTTCAGCACTTGGTTGAGTGTACCCATTTCCAGCTCTCAGACCGGAATTGCATTTCTTGAATGATACTGTGTAGCATTCTCACCATTTCTTCTGGTGCAACAGCACGGGACCTGTAAATTATTTCTAACGTTCTCATTGGGAGGATATTAAAACGTGTTACTTTGGGAGCAAGGAGGTTAAATTTTATGACATTCTTGCTAACATATTTTATGTAGTCTATGAATCCTTTCGGTTTTTTACTTGCTATTGAACTGCGATTGGTTCAGTCATTATTGGAGACCTACAGATGAGCCGTTCTAGCAAGAGCTTTGCTATACCACTGCTGAACAGCCAGGCGCCGGTCCAAGTGGAGTGCTGGCAGGCCGAGCTGTGAGCACAGTAGCAGCCAGTGTCCATAGCAATGTGAGTGCACTGTCCACGTGCACTAACCTCGAGTCACTACCTCTCCTACCCAAACCGACTAATTCCCCTCTTGCGCATCGAGCCAGAGCTCATGCTAGAACGGCCTTACAGTAACTTATTATCGGAGGTACAGGACATCATACAATTCTATTTTGTGAAAACGAGACTAGTAAACTATGCTAATATTATAGCAATAATATGTTGTATTGTAAATTTTTACCCTGATTATTTACGTCAACTTTTCAAAACTGTGCGCCTGTATATAAACATGACTATGCATAACGAGATGGGCATAAATTGCGCGAGTATTAGCAAAACCTTGAAATCAATAGCGTCCGGCACGTAAATTGAATCTAATTAGAAACTGTGTACCTACAAACTGCGCCTCGAAGGCATATAATAAAAGACACCTCTTGGAAATTTGTTGTGTGTCCTCACAGGACCAAAGAATGTTCTGACGTATGAGAAGGATTTCTTGATTTTGATAAAAGGTACACAGAACGTCCAAATGTTACTTAGCTGATCCAGTTGACCTCAGAGTGTTGAATCCCAGGCAAATTAAACGAGGATTAGATCCAGTATGAGTAAAAACTTGTAAAAAATTTGCCTTAGCAAGGCAAGATGCAGATGTGCACCATTAACATTTAGGAGAACATCTTGTAATTCCGGCATAAGCTCTCATGGTGAGAGACGGAAGGTAGCACCTACTGTAGCGAGAAGCTCTGGTGAGTGTTGAGGTGCTTCAGAGCGTAACGAAGACATGCAAGAACGCTCAGGCACCAGATTAAATAGTCCATAAAGCGTGACGTCATCCGAAGGTTCGAGAGAGTTCTCGAGGCGTAGAGATTAGCCTCATAGCTCTACAAACAGCATAAGGCGAAACCAGGTGAGTGGAACTGACCAATCAGCGCGCAGTAAGATGCAGGAAACCAGCTAAGCTTAAAGCCTCGGAATAACGACGAAAAACGAGGCAGGCACATTTCTAAAATATGCTTATTCAGTTGCGGTAAGTGAAAATGCCCAAAATATTTATATTACAAGAAAAGATACGTTAATCCTATTATAAATACCATCAGTATAAGAAATTTAAATTACTGTGATTTTGTTGCAGGTGTAAAACAAAACATAAAAAGAGAAGAATTTATAATGAATTATCGATTTAATCCTGAAGGGAATGAAGCAAAACAAAATGCTATCAATTAACTTCATAATTGCTGCAAAGCACAGGATCACGTTAGTAATGTTGGTAACATAGCCAAGTTACCATACCAACAAATCACTCTCGAATGATTGTGAATCGACTGTGGCGCTTTCTCGCAGATCCCTTCTCTTGTAGGAATTATCATAAGTATAACAGAGTTTTTTGTAAATTGGTTAGGATTTCAATTTGATTCTCCAGAATGTTCCACACATCAATACCTAACATAACTACGCGTTTTTGGATTGCTTCATCCAAAGAGAAATAAAGTTTATAAGTTCGGAAAGCAGATGCACATTTGGGTATTTGGTGCTGTTGTATTCTTATGAACCACCTCATAACGCATTGGAATCTCTTGTAATAAGTCTTGAGAATACCCTAAGAACTCAACACAACTATTTCACCCTACCGCACTCTTATTTTATGTAGGGTTAATTTGTTGTTGTTGTCTCATTTGAGTTGGACATCATGGTCATTTAGCCCCATGTCTAGAATTTTGTCTCATATATAGTCTTTGTTTTTGTAATGGCTGTATTAGTATATTTTTAATCTAGGCGAGGATTAGGAAAGAGGCGACCATGGACTTAAATTAGGAACAATTCCGGCATTTGACTGTACCATTTGAGTAATGGCAGAGGTGGGAATCGAATCCACCTTTTCACAGTTTTTCTCCACAAAGCTGAGTGTACCCTAATCCAGCCCTTAGATTAGATCGGATTAATTAGAGGTAACGTCAGAACACAAAGAGTTAAAAGTTAATTTTGTTTATAGCCTACATTTTCAGATTTAAAAAGGAGTGAGGCTAAATGAAAGTAAAGTATAACATCCTATTTTATTTGTACTATCTCATGGTTATTAATATTTTAAAGACAATTTGAACACAGCATTTTTGTATGTAAATACTATATACACACTGTGTAAGATAGAAGTACTCTAATTTGATTTCAGATATCTTCATTGTCTTACAGACTGATGACCACGCTGTTCCTTAAAACAACAATAACAATCTACGCTATTCAACGACTGACAGATGTTCTCACTTGTTTCCTTATCACAATATCGTTTGCCTCGTTGTTTAGTGGCTAGCATTCTTGGCTGTCACCCCCGAGGCCTGGTTTCGATTCCCGGGTCTGTCAAGAAATTAAATTCTGGTTTGAGGGATGGAACTCAGCCTCGTGAAGCAAAACTGAGAAGAAGTGAGTTTGATTCTCACCTCAGTCATCCGGGAAGTGGTTTTCCGTGGTTTTCCACTTCTACTCCAGGCAAATGCCTGGATGGAACCTACTGTAACTTAAGGTCACGGCCGCTTCCTACCTAAACCCTACCTCAATTACAAATACACACGCTAGGACAGATATCACAGTGACACAGACAAGTTCTACATACACCCAAGTACACTTGGCAACACGGCCACGATGTCGCAAAGCCCATTTCACTATCGCATTCTGGCTCATCTTATTGCCTTCGAAACTAACCTAATATCGCACTCAGAAGGAGTTTAAGATAGTGGAAATGGTGAAGTTCAAGGTATAGTGAGAGACACTTTAGAATAGGGACAGATGGCGACATATTTTGACTGTTTACTATTTAGAATCAGAAACCTCTATGGACATCAAATTGTCAGGTGAATAGCTGGAGGAAGTAGGAGACTTCTGTTACTTCGGAAGCAAAATAAACAGAGATGAACGAAGCAAAGGGGATATACAAGGTAGGTTGGAATCTGTTGACACCGAATATAGATAAAGGTATTAGGAAGTCATTTTTGAAAGCCTTTGTCTAGAGCATGGTGCTATATGGAAGTGAAACTAGGACTATTGGTACAGCAGAAAAGAGGAGAATTGAAGCGTTTGAAATGTGGTGTTAAAGGAGAATGATGCAGATCGGATGGGTAGATAGGGTTACAAACGAAGAGGTATTTAGACGAGTGGGAGTGGAGAGATGTGTCTGGCGACTGCTAATGAAGAGAAGAGAGAGGTTGGTAGGACACATACTAAGACACCCAGGAATAGCAAGCTTAGTTAGGGAAGGAAGGGTCGAGGACAAGAACTGTAGGGGTAGACCAAGGTTAGAATATGGTAAACAGATTACCTCGGATGTAACTTAGGGTGTGGTAGCTATGTAGAGATGAAACGATTAGCTCAGGACAGGGAGGCATGGAGAACTGCATCATACCAGTCAAAAGTCTGAAGACTCAAACACAACACACTATTTACGTCAGGAACTCTTCCCGTCATTTCACCCTTTCTTTGAGCATGAAAAATCATTGGGAAAGTCAAAACGTAAAACAGGAATAACTGTTGACGTAAACATGTTAATGCTGGGTGGAATCCTACCCAGAGAGCGGCAAGGTCAGATACAAATAGACACAGAATGCGACTGTCACTTATTTGGAAAACTTAATCGCTCTGGCGCTAATGCCTTGGTTGGAGGTTAGCTGAAGCTGCATTGCTCGGAGAAACGGTGGAGGGGAAGCAAAGAGTAAACAACATGACAGCCTACTGCTAGATAACCGTCTAGTACCATAATTTCCTATGTAACGCTTAGCCTTACTCTTCTGATTCTATCTGCGTTCAGTTTAGTATGAGTAGAATGCTAACAAGAAAAATGAAAATCCACAGCCTGCTTCCAGTCGACCGACCGTGTCAAGGAATGGAATGAATGAAGCCCCCATCTAGAGGCGAGGATATAAACTGTGCCGGCTGTCGAAGCCTGACGTACTCCCCTGGGGCAACGATTAAATGAATGACAGATGATATGAAATGATAGTGGAGAGTGTTGCTAGAATGAAATTGATAGGGAAAACCGGAGTACCCGGAGAAAAACCCGTCTGCCTCCGCTTTGTCCAGCACAAATCTCACATGGAGTGACCGAGATTTGAACTACGGACCCAGCGGTGAGAGGCCGACGCGCTACCGCCTAATCCACGGAGGCTCTAGAATGCAAACATGCATGATAAATAGATTTGAAAGATTTCCATTTGAAGTGGCAATCCACGGAAAACCACTTATATGATGCGTGTGGTTGGGAATCGAATACACATTCTCTTAGTTTTGCCTCACAGTGCTGAGTTTACTCCGTTCCAGCACTTCATACTAGATTTAAATTTCATGGCAGAGCCCAGAATTAAACCCAGGCTTAAGGGGTGACAGCCAAGAAATGGGGCGTTCCACTCCCTAGCATTACCTTAACTTGACACACAATGAAGATACACGAGTTTATTTACAAATACTGGTACACTCCTGTCAATTTATACGGACATTTTCCGAGACACTGGCTGGACATCATTCAGAATCTGAATTCTTGGCACAACGGGATCTTTCACCAGTAGCTCCGTCTTTCCGTCTTGACTTCCCCGTAGTCCGCAGTTTACGTGGCTTCCGATTCTTCGGCTTCGTACCTGAAAATGTAACTCCCTTTGTCGTACCTGCTGGAGATTTTTTTCTTTTTCGTTTCTTCGGAGGAGGAGCATCACTGTCAGTACCAGAGGTGACTGTTGTGGCAGTCCGGCTTGATGAGCAAGATCTGTGCCAACACAATACAAAATGTTTTATCCAATTATTTTCAGCAATTCTATTACCAATGGAATACAGTAGTTTTAAAGGTATTTACATCCTACTTTAATTAAAATGTTTGATCGCGAGATAAATGTCTGCTCAGTGGGAGGCTGTAGAACGCTAGGCTTAAACTGTGCACAAGACGAGTCTCGTATGCTGGAGAGTCCATTGGAAAGACTTGCCACAAGTGCGAAAAACTAATTAGAATAGTTTCCTTAGTCTTCTGGAGATATTAAATCTTTGTTAAATTACTTGTTCCGCTGACTTTCCTAACGGTTTCTTATTGCATACGATGGTGTAGTAGTAACAAGCAATTCTACAACGACCTAACAATCCCAGCAGACTGACAGAAACATTTCATCATTTTAAAGAATTCGCCAGCGCATTCCTAGTTCCACTCTCAGTGGCACATATGAGGAATTTGTTACTGAATATTCTTCAAATCTTACCTCATTGATTCCCTCTTCTGTTTTCCATGCAGAATAGCGGTGGAAGTTGATGGAGAGGAATGCGTAGTAGGGAAACTCGCGGTGGAAGTTGATGCACATGAATCCGTAGTAGGTAGTCTACGCACGCAGAGGTTGTCTTCGACGCTGGGGTTGAGGTTGTGAAGATACTGGTATGGGCTCTGGCTGTGGAGTGCTGTTCCGATCATCGCCTGGCGTGGGTTGCACCAAGACGCGGTATCGCCCTGACTTGGCGGCCACAATCCCAGCTTCTACAGCGTACTTCAGAGCTTCGCGGATCTGCACGATTAAGTTACGACGACTGGCCATCTCTGTGAGCGAACGTAAATAATTTAAAATCTTATTCTCAGAGGATCCCATGGGATCCCTCCCATCCTGATAAATAGAGATGGCATCCAGAACATAATTCAAAATTTGTGGTCTTCGGTCGCTAGACAACATAGTTCATGAAGAGTAATAACAATTATATGGCAACAATTGTGAATTATTTCTACTTTGTCTAGAAGTTATATCGTCTATGCGGACCGTGCAGGAGACACTGCCACCTCCTCCTTCTATAATCATTTAGCCTACTTTCGATTTTTGCAAAAAATGAAAGTAGACTTATGAGATCAACACAGGGCGAAAAAAGTGTGTCTGTCTGTGTGTGTTTATGTGTGTGTGTGAGTCTGTGTATGTGTGAGTGTGTGTACTCTGAATGTCTGTCCCCCCCCCCTATCAATTCGAACACGGTGAACGCGAATGGAACGAAATTTGGTACAGAGGTAGCACTAGCAAGGGGCACCTCAGTGTCATGTTTTATATCGCCGCCATCTTGACGGAAACGGAATGACGGCCACCCTAATGTTAAAAGCTTAAATCAAATTACGACCATCCTAATAAATTGATCTCAACCAGATTTTGCAACAACATGCCTTTTTGTGGAAAGCATCTTATGACTGACTACAAGGTCATCAGCCCAATAGTTTGCAAATAGCGGCCATGTATGTGTGCAATTTCATTCCCCATATCAATTCAAACACGGTGAAACCGAATTGAATGAAATTTTTTACAGAGGTAGCACTAGCAAAGGGCACCTCTTTTTCATGTTTAATATCCCAATAGCACGTTGTATTTCAACAAGCTACTACAACCAACATTCAATTATACTCCTTGAAAAGGACAAGGAGTTAAAACAATACCCTTGCATTTAGGAGAAAGTAGGCTATATGTTCTTTACTGAACATCTTGTTTTTCCTTTTTATTTTCTTCCCAGAACTTTTTCATTCGGCGGCTAATCGTTTGCCGTTGTTTCACTGACATCACCCTCGTAGGCCGTCGTTGGACTTTGAAACGTATAACATCTGCTGAATGGACCCGTCGCCGAAATTCCTCCCTGTCCGAGATGATAGCATCCGTGATCTTCAGTTGTTGCAGTTCCCATTGTATCTCCTCCAGCCATCCTGTAGTGCTTTCTTAATTTAGAGATGTAATCAAAAATGTTAATTTAAAAACGTGGTTTGGGCTGTCTTCCACGGAACTCTTCAGGATTGCACAGGATAAGAAGGTGTTAGCCATGGTGGTAGCCAACGTCCGTATCGGATAAGGTAGAAGAAGAAGAAGAAGAAGAAGAATCAAAAATGTTCTTCGAGAGCCAATTACTGTTCATCCGGTAAAGATGTCCATAAAATCTAGTCTTTTTTTTTAATAGAAACTGAAATTTCTTCGATATGGCGGTAAAGGTCTTCATTTCTCCTCTCCATCCACCAATTTTCTTTATTAATTTTGGGGACCCAATATTTTTCGAAGTATTAATAGGAGACTTCTTTATTCGAATGTAGATATGTGAGAAGGCAAGTAAACCGTCGTTAAATAGAAGTCTCCTAATAATAGTCTATATTTTTCGTAATAGCCTACTAGTAGTTTAATGTAGTTTGTTTAACTGCACGTCAATTCATAATTTTAAAAGTTTTTCATTAATTTAAACTAACAATATTTGTAAGGATATCCATTTTTAGCCTACTTTCATTTATGAAAAAATAGGCTTATGAGATCACCTTTTGTCCGTGTGTCTGTCTGTGTGTGCGTGTGTGAGTGATGGTGTGTTCCCCTCTAATAACATCCAAACGGCTCGAGCGATCTCAATGAAACTCGGTAAGTTCATAGCAATATTCCGAACGACCCCGACCGTGCCCTTCAAATATTGTTACGTGTAACCAATCCAACATGGCGGCTGTGCGAAATATTTCACCAGCATTCAATATCTCCAAAACTATTACCGATATCACCCTGGAATATTTTACGGTGATAAAGGGAACTACTAGAGGTTCACCTATGTGACCTTTGAAAACCTGGTAAGTACAAAACCAACATGGCGGCGACGCAAAATATAAATATTCACATGGTCGTTTCTCGCAATTTAACCATCCGAGTACAGTGACACAAATGTTAATCCACTGGCATCTATTTTTTCAATTGTTTCCATAAACACAAGATGGCAGCTGTGGGAAAATTTAAAATCTCGTTTTTACTTCTTGTGTCCTAATCATGCGATTGAAGTTTGAATACTACACGTACACAATAATCTTCATGTAACAGTACATAACTCTAAGACCTACTTATATAAAAATCCAACATGGCGGCCATCCGCAATATTTAGTCGGTTGTCAATATCTACGAATTTATTAAGGCAATCAAACTGAAATTTTGTATGTTGATAGAGGCAATTAACATAAGTAGGTTATATGAAAATAGGCTGTATAGATCTTCACAGAACTACTTGTTTTAGGTGTAGTATTTTTCACGCTGAGGATGGAATCATTGATAATCGTTCATTTAACAACTTCCATTAGTATTGATCCGGCGGTTTGTCAATTTATCAATTCTATTTTATGGATACATTTAATGTGATTGGTACAAAATAACGGTACGGTAGTTATCGCGTCCACAAGAAAATGAGCAAATTAGATATCTATAAATTGCGGTGCATATAAACTTTTGAACAGACGGGATGTGAAACGCGGAGATACGTCAAAATTTTCCGAAAATCGCAACAAGTCGCCATTGCAATGAGTAGCTTCCTAAAGAAATCTATCTAAATGTAGAAGATTACGGGAAAATAACGCACATTCCAAATTTTCATACTATTTATTACTTTCCATAAAATTAAACATTTACAAGTTTAAGATAAAGAAAAACCATCATTACAGGTGATTTGGTTACTAGTAATCCTACATTTCCTATCCCTAGCAACGAGAGAATGATTCACACTCATGTAGGCATTCTTTCTGTCGAATACGTAACCGAAACGACTTGCAGAACTGCTGTTACAACTTCCTTTTTGGAGAAGTATTCTCACCTTACCTTGTAACCTAGCAAATCACCTAGTGTTACCTCCTTTAAAGCGAAGGAAATGTGTTATCATTTGCTATGTGAGAGGACGCCCGTTGGCTGGCAAGCGACCCATGGTAGCAATTTCACGTCTTTTGTTGGCACCTCCAAAGAAGGCAAGTTCTCTTTATAGCCGTTCCCCTTACTATAACGTCCTACATTTCTCACCGATATTCACACGCCTCCCACTTTCCTATTGCATTTCACTCTTATTATTTTTATATTTATCGCTTCCTTTTTTAACTTTCATATTGCGTTATTGCATTGTCCACCTTTCTTTTTCTTAGTCTCCTGTTCGCTGCTTTCCCACGCGTTGCCGGGTCTTTGTTCCCTTTTACCCTTTCTTATAGAAGGATGTCATTCAGAACAGTGTTGAATACTTCTTGTAACCTATATAGCGAAGAAAGTTGAAACTGCCTTGAAAGGATCGTATCGATATCTGTGGTTAATTTACTGTCGATTCCATGGAGTATGCATATGTCTCAAAGAGTCTCGGATATATATCATAAAAGAAAAGGAGTATTAATAATTTGAGACTTTACAGGTGGTTATTCTTTATCATTATGTCCAATGCTGGATTAAGGGGGGAGGTACTGTACACTTTTCCCATGACAATTTCAAGTGAGTTAAAAAAATTATATCTCATAATCTATATGTTGCATAGAAATAAACTTTGCAGGATTATTAAACACAGCTCGCTCATTACTATGCACAAAACACATTTTATAATATGGCTGCAGTCATGCCCAAACTTTCAATTGTTTATTGTACAGTTGGACAGCGATTACCTGATAACTATCTCACAATTAAAATATTTACATGAATGTTCTTTTGAGCTGTTGGTAACATTCACGGCTACAACATAATAATAATAATAAGAAGAAGAAATACGAAAACTATGGGGATTAAAATGCGTGAGGATTTTGCCGGTGGTGATCTCTTCCACGGGAGTTGTTCCAAAGACGTTGGCAATGGCTTTGGAGGAACTGAAAATGAAACATCTGATTGCCAGAATACAGAATGGAGTGCTGCTGGATACGTGCCATATTGTTAGGTTATTTTTATCCCAGTAATAGGTTTACAGGGTTCTTGATTAACAAATCCGTACCTTGTAAACTGAATTGTACCATAATTATGAGAAATTAAAGATAATAATAATAATAATAAATACATGCCTTTAATCCCCTGCAGGCCAATTTTGAAAAATATAAATAAACCTCAGTCTATATTGGGAATAGTTCATAGGAAGGCACCAGGTGTAAAATTTCTTCAATAAAATTCGTACGACTACGACATAAAGGGAGCGACGAGCCATGGGTCAAAATGACCCGGTGCCAGTCCTTGTGTCTTAAGGGGACTATGAACTGAGTTTTCATGGATTTCATCCAAAAATACCCGAATGTGCACTTTATCAGGGAATTAATTTCTTGTTTCATTTCCGGCATTTTTTAAAGACTACGGTGTCCCTTTAATAAGGTGTTTCACTGTAAGCACTACTACAGCCACGCAGTGACACAGGTTATCAGATAGATTCCTCAAACACTCAAAAACATGACTACGATGTCGCATAGCCCAGTGCTCAGGAACCTCGAGTGGGTTTCATTTGTTGGTAGCACTGTGGGTTTTTGTAGTGCTTGGTTGAGCTAGTTATCTTGTATATATCAGTCATCATCGCAGGAATACAACCTGATGACAGAGAAGTTCAACACACAGGGCTAATGACCAAGATGTCCGCAGTCCCTCGACTGACTGAATTACAACAACGACAATTGACGTCCGAAACGGGGGAGGAGCTTACGGTCAGCTGTTTGCAATATGGCGGCGATATGGTGACGTGAAGTAATTGGGTGTGCGTTTGTTATGGCTTCTAATTTATGATGACAAAATACTACATATTTCCTGTCATTGATAGAAATATTTTTATAATCAATTTAAATGCAGTGCCTAATTACTACCAGTTAAAAATATTACCCACATGTAGATAGTTAATTTACTGTCTGCTGTTACATATATGAAGCCTGTACTTGGGAGCCTAGCGGTATCGATGTTTTTTATTAATTTCACAATATATATATATCTCACATAACACAAAGGATGACTCCCTGATATTAAATTGAATCAAGCAACCCTGAATTTGCATGAATGTTTTGGGTTCAAAGAAGCGTTACTTGGGATGCTCAAATCATACTTCAATATTGCAAATATTGACCTACATACTTGCTGTTCAAAGGCAAGAATGTTAATTTATTAATCTCTTGCCACAGGCAAGTTAAAATGGAGGCATCCTCTTTATCAATATATTTAATTAAATATTTAAAATACATATATTTAACAAAGCTGGAGTCTTCATTTGAACTTGTCATAAGCAAACGGAACAGATCAAAAACTACACTAAAAGCCAAACCAAATTCACTCCTCAGCTCGACATAAACCATAATACCAATTAAAACCTATACAAAACATACTCTCCTTACTGTTGTACAACTTTCAAACCAACTATTCGCACTCAAAACTGTAAAACCCTGAAATGAGAACTAATTAAAGTTAGAATAGCCTAGGCCGATCCGGTCTCCCACTACATTACCGCATATGTAGCCTATACTTAACATCACTATAACTTTAAAATTACGACTAAGTGACCTATCTGCCTGAGTAGTATAGGTGTTACCGGCCTGCCTGGGATGATGGGTCACCAAACCGGTACTTAAAACTAAGATTTTACATTTTAATTAACTAAATTCAACAGTAGGGAGATCATAGCGAAAAACACAATTTAAGCCAAATCATACTTCAATGACCTACATACTTGCTGTTCAAAGGCAAGAATATAAATTCTCTGGCAAATTAAGGCTAGGAACAGCATTTTTCTTAAGTTTTCTAACCATTCGGCTATTGTCAATCGGAAGAACCCCTTAAATAAGTTTACGAAGAGCGGATTACATTCTTTGTACGGCACAGAAGTAATAGGCTATAAGTTTATCAGTATTTTTGATGCAGCTAAATCCATGTGAATACAAATTAGAGACAATAACTATCAATAATCAACAGTACCGGTGGAAAGAAGTCGTCTTCACAAAAATGCAGGCTGCACACTGTCATGTAACATGTAACACGTTTTCCAATTGACAGCGACGAAACCCATCTTTCTCTCTGAACTTTTTGTACAGGAAAGTAGTGAAGATATTTCGTAGCCGTTTTATACGTTTTGCAACCTTATACAGAGCAGTACCTCCTCGAATTTGACAAATTTCTTTCTGTTTCCATCACGACGTCAATGCTTCACCATCTAAATAAATCTCACCAATCACAATGTTACAGCTTCAACATTCTGCCGCGTGGCTGCGCCATCCAACTTTTCTGACGTCAATAACTGCTCGCCACTTCATCAGTGTGCATTTCGAAATGGTCGAGTTCACTTTATCTTTGCAACAGTTTAAAAAATATACTAAGTCGGTATATAACTGAATAACACAAATGTTTGAGTCTTCAGTCTTTTGTCTGGTTTGATGCAGCTGTCCATGCCTCCCTGTCCTGAGCTGATCGTTTCATCTCTACATAGCTACCACACCCTACATCCGAGGCAATCTGTTTAACATATTGTAACCTTCGTCTACCCCTACAGTTCTTGTCCTCTACCCTTCCTTCCATAACTAAGCTTGCTATTCCTGACTGTCTTAGTATGTGTCCTAACAACCTATCTCTTCTCTTCATTAGCAGTCGCCAGAAACATCTCTCCTCTCGCACTCGTCTTAATACCAATTCGTTTGAAACCCTCTCTACCCATCTGATCTTCATCATTCTCCTGTAACACCACATTTCAAACGCTTCAATTTTCCTGTTCTCTGCTTCACCAATAGTTCAAGTTTCACTTCGACAGAATGCCACGCTCCAGACGAAGGCTTCAAAAATTGACTTCCTAATACCTAAATCTGTATTCGATGTCAACAGATTCCCTTTTTGTGGAAATGCTTTCCTTGCCTGAGCCAATCTACTTTTTATATCTTCTTTGCTTCGCCCATCAGTGGTTATTTTGCTTCCTAAGTAACAGAAGTCTCCTACTTCCTTTAGCTTTTCACCTGCCAATTTCATGTCCATAGAGGTTTCTGATTTGTTTCGACCGCATTCAATTAGTTTTGATTTTTGATGTTTGATCTCACACGCATGACTCTTTTGAGAAGTAATTCAAGAACGTCTCGATAAAAGTGTCACCCATTGTCAGAGTGCACAAGCAAAACCTGCGTCACTAAAATAATCACTACGGGCAACCAACGTGACTCCGGCAAGGTCCAACTCGCACTGATGACGTATCACATGTGCAGCAGCCTCCCCTCTAAGTCCCACGTCTCCAGTGTTGCCAGTCACATTACTTAATCTACACACTACGTGCATCTACTGTACTATGTACGTAAGGCCTGCATGGATGTGGATATCCGTGGATAGACCAGTGCATGTCTGTACGGATAGCGGATAAGCTGCGGATAATATTTAGAGTAAAATTGCAGATCCTTTTCAGAATACAATGTCGAACTGGATTTTTTGATGTGTAACATCTTTCCACTCGGTAGCTGGACATTTTTGTGTGAGTGATTTTGGAAAAGGGACGGAAGTGGATGGGACGGAAATGGATGGGACGGAAGTGCATGGGACGGAAACAATGAGCGCGCGTGATGGCGGAGATCGGTACAACGATGTACTGTGGGCCATGTAGCTATGGCGAATGTATATCGCATACAGTTTAGTTCAAGGTTTGGAGACCCCATTTAAGATATTCCTACAATAAATCATCTTCAAGTTGTCGTTCTTTGGTGTGAACATATTCATTTGATCCTATTTGCTGAAAACAATTACGATTTATTAAATCTTCATACTTTTGCTTTATTCTTATTTAATGTAAGCACTCGATGTACTGTCGGCCATGTGGCTATGTGGAATCTTTATCGCATCAACAAACACTCCAAACAACGTAGGAATTCTGTATAATAACCCGACTACTAACAATAATTGAAACTTCGTTGTTCTAAACATATCACTGGGAGAAACACATTTAATATACCTTCCGCACACCTAATTTTTAATCGTGCCTATACTTGGCAGTGCGCTGATCGGCTATAAGAGGCTATTTTTTTTAATAACATCGGTGGCATTGGTTCACTAACTGGCCTGTATAGAGCGCAGCTCGCATCAAGTAGGCAGTGGATTGCTTCCGCCACGGCAAATAGCAATTATGATTCATTACGGTCAGGATTTGGCAGTGGAGTTTTACAAGTAGTTATTTCAATGACCAACAGAGTTCACTGTCAACAAGGGATTTGCGCTCCCGGGACACACATAGCAGGATAACATATCAAATGTTACACATCATATGCGACTACTGTAAGGCTCGTATAATTATTTTTAGCCTACTTTTCACATTTTGCAAAAATGAGGAAAAAGTAGACTTATGAGATCGATCCGGGCAAATGTCTGTCTGTCTGTCTGTCTGAGTGTTTGTCCCCCCCCCCCCTATCAACTCCTAAACGGCTGCATCAATCTAATCCAAATTTGGTATGAGTAAAGATATATACCTGAATATCTCAAGCACAAATTTGAAATTTATGTCACGGCTACCAACTGCTGAAAAACCGCAATTGAAATTTGAGCTCCATGTTGGATATCTTGGAAGGTATGCATGGGAGCTATTCCAAAATTGGCACACATATAGATAATAATATTTCAGTTTAGTTTCCAGGAGTGCAGTGTTGCCAAAATGATTCTAAGCTTGCTGATAGGTCCAAATGTAATGCATATAACTTCTACACTATCGATTGGATTTCAACCTAATTTCGTATGTACTATGTGTACATAAACAGATATGACTGAGCTTATTCTTAAAAACCACCAGGGCTGCCAACTGTTAATAAATGCTCTCTCTCTATTTTCTAATACAAATACCAATATGTCAGAATGTATGCAAGCCGACAGCTTTTAACTGTGCACACGTATAGTACCTGACATTCTAGATAAATTTGGAGTAACGTATGTGCGTGAGTGCTACCAACATGATTCTAAACCTGCTGATAGGACCAATTTGTAAATACATGTAACTTCTATACTATCATTTGGATTTCAACCAAATTTCTTATGTGCTATGTGTACCATAACAGATATGGCAATGCTTATTCTTAAGAGCAACCAGGGCTGCCAACTGTTAATAAATGCTGTCTCTATTTTTACCCTCATATTAATATATCAGAAAGTATGTAAGCCAACAGCTTTAAAATTTGCACACGTATAGTACCTGACATTCTAGATTAAATTCGAGAAACTGATGTACATCAGTGCTGCCAACATGACTCTAAGCCTGCTGATGGGTACAATTTTAAAATACACGCAACTTCTATACCAGCAAATGCATGTCATCCAAAATTGGCACATTAAGAGAACATAATATTTCAGATTATTTCTGACCAACACATGCATTACATTGTTGCCAACATTATTTCACGCGCGCTGATTAATCCAATGTCTAACTGCATGTAACGAAGGAAAGGAAGGAAGATTGTAGTTTTACGTGACCGTGAATCTTGTGATTATGAGCCACGGGACCTCCTTTTTACGTGGAATCCGAACCACATGACATGGCATTTCACTTCGCAAAAAACTGCATGTAACGTCCATGCTATCCATTGGACTTCAACCAAATTTTGTATTCTCTATCTATGGAACTAACAATATATTCAGTCACCAGGGCTGCCAACTGTAGTGCTCTATTAGGCTACATTATACCAGGTATATTTCGAACTAATTAGAAATTTCGATATTACCAACTTAATTTCGTCATTATTCTAGATAGGACTATATAGATTGGCATGAATCTTAAGAAAAGTAGGCTCGTTAGTTCGTCACATAACTTATTGTTTTTTAGTAGATAAATTTTAGTTTTTGCTAAGATCTCCGTCACTCACGTTTCTTGTTATTTCCCTATTTGCTTTCGCTTGGATTGTATGAGTATAATAGTGAAGCCAGACAGGGAAATACTCGCAATTAGTGTTGACTTAAGCCAAAAAAAAGGCCTTTTTACCTACTCTTGCCTGCATGGGTACATCTGACGAGTGTGTAAGTTTTATAATTAGCCACTCGCTGTTTAACTTGTCGTAACTCAGAGGGACAAAACTCTGTCAACATTTTCCTGCGATTCACAACCTAGGGGAACGAATTGCTCCTCACATGTCTGTGTGTTGCTTTAATACTTTATGCGTCATCTAATACATTTCAAATGTTATTGTAAAGCCAGCGGATTCAGATAACAAACTTGTGGATGCGAATCGTATGCGGATAACAGTCTCGCGGATGCAGTTAACTTTTTGTTTATCAACGCAGGGCTCTTTTTGACACCCCTCTTGGATTATATACGGACCTTGGAAGCAGTTGCTTGTTAGGAGGAATATCAATTGGGACTAAAGTACTTCCTCCAGGGATGAAGAAACGGGGCCTGGAAACTGTTCCTTTTATGCAAGGGGAACTGAACTGAACTAGGATTTTTAGATAGTCTTCCAAGCTTTGGATAAATGTTGAGCAGAGAGAAAATCAAGCCGGAGTTCCACAGTACAAAGCTTCTATAAATCAGGGGAGGATCAAATGTGAAAGATAAGAACACTTCGATCTTCCCGTGACAGATATATGGGGGAAAGATTCCCTTCATCAGAAGCCTTGAGGAAAAAAATAAAAAGTATAGCAACTTTGTTACCCTCATGTAAAAAAAGAAGTAAGTTGAAGAGGATGGAATGAGATAGAAGTGTTACACTTGACAAGCTGGTGGGAATAGGAGATCACACGTAGGCCTCTACCAAACTCATTTAAATTGCATCAAAAGAGACTGGGAATAAATGTTCGTTATCTTGAAGACGACCCATAAAACTTATTTTCGATATAAATTACTGGTCTTACTACTTTATCTCTCTCTTCCAACCTCTGTCACATCTCACTGGCTTAACTCGTGTAGTTCTCCATTTCCAAACCACTGTCTCACTCCACAGATACCAACCGACTCTACAAGAGTATCCGATATGCGCCAACTCTTCCTCTAACTACTAAGAACACAAAATAAGATCCTTTATTCAAACTTTCACGCCAGCGGAACTTCCTTGTGAGGTATAATACTGTGTCCGGCTTTGTGGCTAGCTGGTTAACAATGTGGTCCGTGAATCGAAGGAACCAAGTTTAACTTCCCATACTGGGTGAGGTTTTAGTTAATTCCCCAACAAAGTGCATTCGATGTTTATAGTCTTAACCTGTTATAAAATAGTGGTTTGTGTACCAACCACTATCATAATTATGTAATCAAAGGTGCTGACGGTTGAATTGTTCAGGCTTAATTTAACGGATTATCTTGTATTCATATTTTTAAAACTAAATTTATATCTCTGATCTATTTGATCTAATGGCAAAACCAAAAAGCAAAAGCAGAAAACAAAAATGCAAAAAACAGAAGAAAAAAAGAAACAAATAATAAAAGCAAGCACAAAATCAAATAGCAGAAAGTACAAAACAAAATAAGAAAAAAAACAAGACACAAGTAATAAAATTAAATCAAAAAAGCAATATGCAAAATAAAACAAAAGAAAAAACAAGATACCAATAATGAAAACAAACACAAAATCAAAAATGCAATAGAAAATAAAAACAAGATGTTCAGTAAAGAACATATAGCCTACTTTCTCCTAAAAGCATGGGTATTGTTATAACTCTTTGTCCTTTTCAAGGAGTATAATTGAATCTCGGTTGTAGTAGCTTGTTGAAATACAACGTGCTATACGGATATTAAACATTGTAATATGTTGAACTAGCTTATTATTATTATCAATGAGTCCCGTTGAATTATTATTATTAGTAGTAGTGCTTTCATATATTGGCTCACATGTCAGGTGACATACCTTGATTCACTTATTATTATTATTACCTATATTATTATCATTTTGATTATCAGCTTTTTTTTAAGACATTTAGCCGTCATTTCAATGCATAAGAATTCATTTCATTTGGCTGGAGGAACATAGCGATGGGAAGTGTGGTAGTTTGCAAGATTTTAGAGTTGAAAGGCTGGCTCCAGAGGATTACTGAGACGACAATTCACAGCATGAGTTGTCCCAACCATAGCTTCGATGAGGGCAGTGCTCGTTCCTGGAAACTCGCCGGGGAGGCAGGCCCTTTGTCCCAGGTCTATCGCTGCTCGTTGGGACATGGATACAAAGCACTGACGTGAGTGCTTTTGTCTGGAGATTGGGTGTGACGAAGACACGATAGGAAGAGGGTGAACTCGCTGGTGGTAGGTGTGGGCAGTTTGAAATACCGAGGACAAGGGGGAAGGCAGGCTGCCAGACATTACAAGAGCGACTTCTCTGACTAGAGGACACAACAGAGAGGGTTCTCTATGAGCTCGGAAGTAAGACAGTATATCGGTCGAGTGTGGTAGGCGAATTCATGCCTATATGCACCAATGGGGATAGTCGTGTCTGGGCTATCACCATGAGTGATTTTAGGGATAATGGTCCATCACTAACCATACATCAGAGCAGATATCAAATCACTGATAAATGCAATAAACATAATTCAGCGCATCATAACGAGCAGAGGAGGGACGACAACGAACCAGCCCAACATCACATCACTGCCATGAACCACGAGGACGAGAGATGATCTACATCGGTAAGCCAAATGACGCGAATTACGCAAAGTCTCTATTTGCAGTAAATTCATCGGCACGTAAATTCCAGCTTTTGTTTTTTAACTTTAACTTATAGACCACCTCCAGTTGCTATTTTCGCCGAGCCTTAGTAAATTCAGTAGAGTCATTTAATTTTCATCATTTATCTTTTATCGTCATTTTCTTGTTTTTAACTTTATTAAATCTTCTACATTATTTGATGCAGGTCTTTTCTTCCTTAGTAGTTAGAAATAGCTTTAAGTCATCCCTTATTCCCAAAATAAATACTATCTCGGTTAAAGACGGAGTCTTGCCACGTCCTTGAGAAGAAGAGAACTCAGCTGCTCTACAAATTGTGTAAGTGACTATAGGTTTGGTCATATGTTACGTGACCATGGCGCCCACCGAGTAATTAATTTATCCATCTTCAATACCTCAATCAATTATTATTTCGATTTATCAATTCAAGTGTCATTCGTCAGTCTAGAGGGAGAGTTGCCGTGGAATTTCCTCAGACCAACCAGTAAGACTGTTACATTTGTGCGCTCAACCTGGGGCAAAACGGTTACATTTGGCACCACAACGTAAGGCCGAAAACCGGATGGTATTTGTGGAGGGAGAGAAGTGATATTTCTGTGCAAGTGTTTATTTTTGTTTTTTTACAGTGAGTGATACTATATCAGCATGGCTGATGGCAGCGATATGCTGTTGAGAAGCGGGCAACAGTTAGGCGGTGGTATGGTGGAGGAGAGCGTAGATGACATGATCAGTTGGCAGGGGGGAGTGAGAATAGTACAGGGTTAGCGGAGGTAGACCTTGCTACTGACAAGAAGGGAGAAAGTCAGGAAGGTTTTCAGAACCTAATGTTGAAACTCATGCAGGACTTAAGCGGCAAAATGGAGGCCACAAATAGCAAAATAGAAGCCACAAATAACAAGATAGATGCAAACAATCAGGAGATGACGGGAAAATTGGATAGAAATAGCAGGGAGATGAAGGATAGGTTGGACAGCGTGGTCAAAGTGAATGAGGAGTTGAACAGTAAGTATGGAACATTGCAGGAAAGCATTAAGGGGGTAGAACAACAAATTAGGGGAGAAATTAAAGGGGTGGTGGAAGAAGAGGCTAGGAAAATTATAGAAATTGTAGATCAGAAATTGGCAAAGGAAAAAGAGGTAAGTCAGGAGAGGAGTGGTACTCAGATGGAAATTTTCAAGGAATTAGTGCAGGTGGAGACAAGACAGGTGAAGGAACAGCTGGGGGGAGAAATTAGTAAAGTTCAGAAATATTTAAGTAAGAAGGTAGAGGATTGCAATCAGAAGAATCATGAGAGTATTCAAGAGATTAGGGAGAAGCAGGGTGTGCTGACGAAGATGGGAAAAGAGAGAGATGGAAATATGAAAGAGAGATTTGAGGATATAGAAAGAAAAACAGACAGGAATACGGCTGAGAAGGTAGCTGAGGCGGAGGCCAGAATAAGGGTCAAAATAAGACAGGAGACGGGGAGGGAGAGAACAGGTTTTTCCGGCAGCTGTAATTACAAGGAAATAGAGCTGGCCAAGTTCAGTAATCGGCAAGGTTGCCCGATGGAATTTCTGGCAGCTGTGGTGAACAAATTTAAAGAAAGATTGGATGAGGGCAGTATCGAATGGGGACAGGTGTTAGAAATTTTAGAGCAAGCTTTTGTAGGAGAAACAAAAAGCTGGTATGCGGTTTACAAAAACACTCTAGAAAGCTTAGACGACTTCAAAGCTAAATTTCACGAAAAGTTTTGGAATGAAGACATTCAGTCACAACACAGAGAGGCAGTGGCGTACGGGAGATACAATGCGAGGGGGAGCCAAAATATGACCAAATACTTTCTGAGCCAGGTGTTGGTATGTAAGCATTTGGACGGGTTATTGAGGGAAGGAGACGTGGTCAGGTTGTTGTTGCGACACTTTCCTTATAGGGTGAAGGAGGCGGCCTGTATTCAAAAAGTCGGAAGTATACAGGAACTCGAGAAATTATTAGGGACGTTTGATATTTGGGTAGGGGGAACGGCGAAGAGCAAAATGCAAATTATGCCAGAAACCAGGACGTCAGGAGCCAAGGCTCACAAGGCAGAGGCAGTGGCGGCGGCCAGAATTTCCAGAATAGGGGTGGTGGAAATCCTAGTTTCCAAAACCGTGGGAACATGATGAATCCACAGTACAGTAGAAACAATAACACTCAGGGTCCCAATTATAATCAAAGGAGTAATCAGGGTCAAGGTAATGGTCCACAGGGGGGTCAAAGGGCCGGTGGCTACCAGAACTCCAACTACAACCAGAACAACCGAGGTTTTGGAAGGGGAAACCCTGGAGGCAATAGCGGTAACTAGAGAGAGGAGAGGGAACCAAATGACAATAACCAGACCAGTGGCGTGAGCAATGGGGGGGGGGGGGGAGAACGACAGAAGCCGTAATTTAAACGAGCACCAGGCTGCGATGTGGGGTCAAAATCACAGTCTGCGCTGATCCCTGTTATAACCCTAGTACAGGAACCCTATGACCTGAATGTCAGAGATGATTTGTTAAGAGAATTTATTGAGGAGGAAACTGTAGCTAAAACATTAGATGTGAGCCCTGTCGTAGAATTATGCGTGTTGTGGGCGCGACACGCAGTTTTAATCGATACTGGGTGTGGAGCGTCTTGCGTTAGCCAGAAATTTTATAATGAAATAAGAGAAGCAGGGGTGGAGCTTGAAGAAATGCCAATTAAGACTTCGTACGTTATAACTGCAGTTGGAAAGAAGTCGCAGTTAATTAGCAAGCAGGTTATAGTAGAAATCAATATTAACGGTCATATAGAGAACCAGGTGTGCCTAGTTATTCCAAATTTAATTTATGCAATGATACTTGGGTGTGACTTGTTAACCAAAGTTCAGGGTAAAATATGTTATGACGAAGGGTGCATTAGACTCAAGTGGGGTCTAGAGGAAGTAATCATGGAATTCGTAAATCAGAATAAGGGGAGTTATATTTCTAGTTGTTTATGCACGATAAACGAAGTGTCGAGAGCAAGAGATGTAGGGGATATAGAACAGGTGTCTGAGAACATAGAGCCTGTGTCTTTAAATTTTGTGGGCAGTGTGCTGACCGACAGAGATCTTGAGGACTCGTTACGTCAGGCTGCGGATCGGGGGAATATAGAAGAAGATGAGTGTAATCTCCTTTACGAAGTTTTGTTGAAGAATCAGAGAGTTTTTGAAAACAGGATAGGCAGGGCCAATTGCTATGTGCACTCTTTAAACGACCATGATTATTCAGTCTTTACTGGCCACAGGTATCCCATACCATTTAAATACCAACAGGCAGTTGAAGCACAGATTAAACAAATGCTCGAGGATGGCATAATAGAGTATTCCAGTAGTCCCTACGTAAATTCTTTAATTACTGTCCCGAAAGCCGATGGAAAAGTCAGAATTTGTCTGGACGCACGCCTGGTAAGTGCACGCATCTCTTCTGACCAATTAAAATCCACGTCCATTGAAGAACTCATGCAGAGTTTTGAAGGAAAAAAGTATTTTACGTGCGTGGACCTAAGTTCTAGCTTCTGGCAGGTTCCTCTAAGGGAAGAAGACCGTCCATTTACTGCATTCAGCCACCAGTACAACCTTTTTCAATTTCAGAGAGTTCCATATGGTCTCAAAAGTAGCTCAGCCGCACTTATCCGTGCACTAAACATAGCGCTAGGGGATGATACAGGAGATTACGTCACGATCTACGTAGACAATCTAGTGATCAGTTCTAAAACATTTGCAGAACACTTAGACCACTTAAACATAGTTTTCCAGAAGGTAGACAGAGCAGGCTTTACTTTAAAATTATCGAAGTCATATTTCTACAGAACAGAAGTCACGTTCCCGGGTCATCGAGTGTCCCGATTAGGAGTTACGCCGGAAGCAAGCAGAGTGGACAAAATTCTCGATGCAAGTGTACCAAAAAAACGTTAAGGAGCTTAAAAGTTATCTAGGGGTCTGTAATTTTTTTTCGTCGTTTCGTGTTAAGGTATTCAGGACTGGTTGAACCATTTAGGGAGCTCCTTAAATCAGGAAGCAGATGGAGGTGGGATGAAAGTCATGACAAAGCGTTCCGTGCTCTGAAACGTGGATTCGAGCAAGCAGTAGTATTGAAGTATCCGCTTAGTGACCAAGAGTATGTATTGATGACGGATGCGTCACATATTGGGGTTGCGGGTGTATTGTGTCAGAGGGACACGGAGGGAAATTTAGGTATAGTATCTCTAGCCTCGCGTGGACTTTCAGCCGCCGAGAAGAAGTATACGATAACAGAATTGGAACTGCTCGGAATAGTTTTCAGCCTAAGTAAATTTCGTATGTATGTGCTAGGGAGTAAATTTCAAATCTACAGAGACCACCACGCTCTACTTTTTATGCAAACTTGTAAGCTAAGCTCAAACCGTGTAAGCAGATGGATTCTTGCTCTCCAAGAATACGATTTTGAGGTAAAGCACATCAAGGGTAAAGAAAATGTCTTAGCGGATATGCTATCTAGGGATTCGAATATAAATAAGGACAATTCACTTGTAAAAGCAGAAGGGGGAATTTTGCTCTGCGCGTGTGTGGATCCGAGCAACAAGAGATCGCTTGAAACCTTGAGTAAAATGTTGGTTGAGTAGCGGGATGACGCAACCTTGGGTGAGGCACTGGCCAGGTTGGAGGCGGGTGAGTCACAGGTTGTGAAGGTCGGGCGGTTTGCATATAGAATGCAGGACGGGCTTCTTGCACGAATGTGTAAGAATGACCGCTGGGCAATATGCGTGCCAGCCACCCTAAGGGAAGAACTTATATGGTTCATACACAAGGAGCTAGGACATTTTGGAGCGACCAAAGTGTTCTATGAACTTTCACGTGATTTTATATGGGGAAAAATGGGAAGGGATGTTAGAAAAACACTCGCTAGGAGTGACCTCTGTCAGAAGAGTAAATATCCTGTTAAGTATTTAAAAGGGGAAATGCAGGCGATCCTCACCAGTAGTCCCGGGGAACTACTGTGTGTGGACCTATTTGGACCAGTAGTTAAAGGTCAGTACGGCTACGAATACATCTTTGTTGTGATTGATTCATTCAGTAAATTCATCAAACTTTATGCGCTAAGGAAAGCCACGGGACTCGCATGTAGCCGACTGATTATTGAAAAGTACATTCCTGAGTTTGGCACTCCACTCAGAATTTTATCTGATAGTGGGCCGCAGTTCACTGCAAAGAAATGGAAAACCAATATGCAGAAAGCCGGCATTTCACATGTTCACTCATCGGTAAGATTCCCACAAGGTAATCCTTCGGAACGACCGATGCGAGAGGTGGGCCGTCTATTCCGAGCTCTCGTGCACGATAAGCATACGGCGTGGGTCGCACAACTTCCCAAAGTTGAGACCTAGCTAAACTCTGTCCAGCATGATAGCCCGAAGTTGACGCCCCATGAAATTCATTTTGGAAGGAGACCCCAAAATGAGCTAGCGAGAGTACTGGGTTTATCTGCGGGAAAACAACCGGGGATGGACTATTTTGTCCAGTTTGCGAAACAAAATTTAAGGAAATCAGCAGCTAAGATAATTCGTCAACAAAAACAGACCAAATTCGACCTTTTCAATCAGGGAGATCACGTATTATTGAGAGTCCCAAAACAGTCGAATGCCTCCGATAAAGTCACGAGGAAGTTCTTTTTATTGTTTTCTGGACCATATATAGTATCCAGGAGGATTGGTAACACCGCGTATGTTCTGGAATATGAACTAGGAGAGAAACTTTATGGAACATACAATATACAAAGCTTGCGAAAATATATTTCGTAAAGTGAGGCAGGCAATGAGAGGTCAAAACCATGTCTTTTGGAGTTAAGACTGTTCTTAACGATTATCATACATGGAGAGTATACGCACCTTAGCACGTGGTCAGTTGCGTACCCATTTACGTGGTGAGGGAGTCAACAGACCGACTGGTGAGTGACATAGCGAGACTACTAGGCAGGTCATTGTCACGAAGGTCGACTAGTCTGGAAGATTGCCATTTAAGGTATTTAAAGGAACGAGACAGAGAGAGAAGGGAGAGTGGTGCTGTCTACAGACGGTCAGATAAGATAAGCATAGCGGGAAGTGGAGCTCGCTTAGGTCTGTTATGTGATCAGGCTCGAAGGGAACTTAATTGTGAAGATAATTGCACAGAAATATCTTGACTTTAAGGATATTTCTATATTTGTGTATTATTTTGTAGAATCAAAAATGTAAAACATACAGAGATTTTGAGTAACTCAGTCAGGAGGAACCTTCTCCGACGTGTGATCTGTGAGCGTATGAAGTGTATCATGAATGGGTGGAGTATCATACACCAACATGGCGTGTGTTTTGAGTTCGGCCAACCAGGTCGACACCGGTAGCGACCGAGTGTGATAAATGTCATGCAGTGGCATGGAAGTTACGTGACGGAACAATAAGGTCACTAAATGAAGCTAGGTGAAGTGAAATAATGAATGCATACATAGTGTGACACATAAATGTATATCTCTCCTAACACATAGGAAATAAAGACAATGAAAAGCGAATATATAGTAATGAAATGATGTAACTATGAACAATTTACAAGCAACCCACGCTGGTAGACAGAGAAAGACAATGACGTGAGGCGTCGAAGATGATGAAATTGTACAGAACTAAGGGTATAATGGAATATTTGTATTGTTTTATATGTATGTATATATTTTAGGGTTTTCTGTTTCTTTTATGCGTGTCCTTGGGATATCGCGGGAATATAGGGATTCTATATGTCACGCGATCTCCCAGGGCGAATGTAATATGTTGAACTAGCTTATTATTATTATCAATGAGTCCCGTTGAATTATTATTATTAGTAGTAGTGCTTTCATATATTGGCTCACATGTCAGGTGACATACCTTGATTCACTTATTATTATTACCTATATTATTATCATTTTGATTATCAGCTTTTTTTAAAAGACATTTAGCCGTCATTTCAATGCATAAGAATTCATTTCATTTGGCTGGAGGAACATAGCGATGGGAAGTGTGGTAGTTTGCAAGATTTTAGAGTTGAAAGGCTGGCTCCAGAGGATTACTGAGACGACAATTCACAGCATGAGTTGTCCCAACCATAGCTTCGATGAGGGCAGTGCTCGTTCCTGGAAACTCGCCGGGGAGGCAGGCCTTTTGTCCCAGGTCTATCGCTGCTCGTTGGGATATGGATACAAAGCACTGACGTGAGTGCTTTTGTCTGGAGATTGGGTGTGACGAAGACACGATTGGAAGAGGGTGAACTCGCTGGTGGAAGGTGTGGGGCAGTTTGAAATACCGAGGGCAAGGGGGAAGGCAGGCTGCCGGACATTACAAGAGCGACTTCTCTGACTAGAGGACACAACAGAGAGGGTTCTCTATGAGCTCGGAAGTAAGACAGTATATCGGTCGAGTGTGGTAGGTGAATTCATGCCTATATGCACCAATGGGGATAGTCGTGTCTGGGCTATCACCATAAGAGTGATTTTAGGGATTATGTCCCATCACTAACCATACATCAGAGCAGATATCAAATCACTGATAAATGCAATAAACATAATTCAGCGCATCATAACGAGCAGAGGAGGGACGACAACGAACCAGCCCAACATCACATCACTGCCATGAACCACGAGGACGAGAGATGATCTACATCGGTAAGCCAAATGACGCGAATTACGCAAAGTCTCTATTTGCAGTAAATTCATCAGCACGTAAATTCCAGCCTTTGTTTTTTAACTTTAACTTATAGACCACCTCCAGTTGCTATTTTCGCCGAGCCTTAGTAAATTCAGTAGAGTCATTTAATTTTTATAATTTATCTTTTATCGTCATTTTCTTGTTTTTAACTTTATTAAATCTTCTACATTATTTGATGCAGGTCTTTTCTTCCTTAGTAGTTAGAAATAGCTTTAAGTCATCCCTTATTCCCAAAATAAATACTATCTCGGTTAAAGACGGAGTCTTGCCACGTCCTTGAGAAGAAGAGAACTCAGCTGCTCTACAAATTGTGTAAGTGACTATATGTTTGGTCATATGTTACATGGCCATGGCGCCCACCGAGTAATTAATTTATCCATCTTCAATACCTCAATCAATTATTATTTCGATTTATCAATTCAAGTGTCATTCGTCAGTCTAGAGGGAGAGTTGCCGTGGAATTTCCTCAGACCAACCAGTAAGACTGTTACATTTGTGCGCTCAACCTGGAGCAAAACGGTTACAACATGAATATGAGGTGCCCTTTGCTAGTGCTACCTCTGTAAAGAATGTAATTCAATTCGGTTTCACCGTGTTTGAATTGATATGGGGAATCGATTTGCACACATACATGGCCGCTATCTGCAAACTATTGGGCTGAAGACCTTGTAGTTCAGTCAAAAGGTGCTTCCCACAAAAAGGTATGTTGTTGCAAAATTTAGTAGAGATCAAATGATTAGGTTGGTCGTAATTTGATTTAAGATTTTAACATTTGGGTGGCTGCCATTACGTTTTCGTCAAGATGGCGGCGATATAAAACATGACACTGAGGAGCCCTTTGCTTGTTCTACCTCTGTACCAAATTTCATTCAATTCGGTTTTACCGTGTTTGAATTGATAGGGGGGGGGGCAGACATTCAGAGTAAACACACTCACACACAGACTCACACACGGACAGACACACATTTTTAGCCTACTTTCGATTTTGAAAAAAAATGAAAGTAGACTTATGAGATCACATCAGGGCCAAAAAGTGTGTGTCTGTCTGTGTGTGTGTGTGTGTGTGTGTGTTTGAGTGTGTGAGTGTGTGTACTCTGAATGTCTGTCCCCCGCTATCAATTCGAACGCGGTGAATCCGAATTGAACGACATTTAATGTTAATCCACTGGCATCTAATTTATTTCAATTGTTTTTATAACAACAAAATGGCAGCTGTGCGAAATTTTAAAATCTCGTTTTTATTTCTTGTGTCCTAATCATGCGATTGAAGTTTGAATACTACACGTACACAATAATCTTCATGTAATAGTACATAACTCTAGACCTACTGTAGATAAATAGATATCCAACATGGCGACCATCCGAAATATTAGACGGTTCCCAATATCTACGGATCTATTACAGCAATCAAACTGATTTTTTTATGTTGATAGAGGCAATTAACATAAGTAGGATATATGAAAATAGGCTGTATAGTTCTTCACGGAACTACTTTTTATACTTGTGGTCACACCGTCCTTATGCAAGGTTTGGAACTGATGTGTAACTATCTAACAGTCTCTTACTTCTTCCCGTCAAATTTTATCTCCCGCAGAGATGTTGGTTGATTCCTCAGTTTAGGGCTGCGACAACGTGGTCATGTAACCCCGTGTACTTTGGGTGTGTGTAGAAACTGTCTAATATACTGTGTTAATTGCGATGGCTGTATTAGTCTGTAATTCAGGTAAGGACTGCAGACGGTCAATTTCAAGTAGTAGTTCGTAATGTTGGTACCAAATATACCGTCAACGACACCTAGCTGTGAACTTGGCTACTAGATGCCACCGCAACCAGTAACCTGCAACGAACGTTGGACTTCCCCTCTGAAGGAAAGCATACTGAGGGATTTTCAGCGCTCTTTGAAAATCCGACGACTTCGGCCGGCTTTGAACCCGCGACCTTGGGCATAGAAGTTCAGCATGCTACCAGCTAGGCTACGTCACCGAAGCCGCTTCCTACATAGCCAGATGGAAAACTGAATGTGATCTCATTGTCATGGCAACCTCTGATATCTCATCCCTCATCAATTTAAAAGCGTAGTCATGGTAACCTCTGATGGTCTTGGCATTTTCTTCTAATTCCGAAATCATTTTTCTCCTCCCTTGGCGTAATGGTGGGTTGTATCAAAAATTATTTCGGACAAAGGTTTTAGGTAATTATTAGGGGAATATCGTCCATTTTTTACGGTTTTGAAATTGTGCCTATTAAACGAGATATGATTAATGTCTCCCAAAAAACCCACTTTTTTCCACCCCATTGGTCAATGGTTGGTGCTATCAAAATACCTTTTAAACATAAATTTTTGGCACTTATCTTACACATAATATGAACTTTGATGGGAATCGATATTTCACATATTAAGAGAGTTATAGTGATATTTCACTTTTTCGAAAAAAAAGCCCCCCATTTTTACCCCCTTGACCGATTTTGCCCATTAACGAACTCGACCGAGATTTTATAAGGATACATATTATGTAAGAAAATCAAAGTGATTGGTGCAAAATTACGGCACTTATCATGTCCACAAGTAACTGATATATATATAGATAGAAACATATTGTACCCGATACCTAGTTGAGGCTATCGGCTACGCCAGCTGACATTAAGCCGTAGTTGAGATTTATGGGAAAAGTTGTAAAGATAGCGCTCACATCGAGTCGAGAAGAATGTTAGGAAATGACGTAGAAGGTCAAGGATCAAGAAGGCACTGCCAACCAAACAGATGGAATTATGGGAGGAATATTAAAGTTTTATTAAGGTCTAAATGGAACATGGTATTATATCATCTCAGAAGAGAAGAAATGTCAAGCAATATATATGGTAATAACTTGAAGAAAGGCAGATAATCCCTTAAGTTATTGTATAACTTAATAGCCGAGATGATGGTGGTCGAGATTATACTTGTGACGCATGACCACAGAAGGTGGGGGAGCATCACGTGACAGCGCCAGGTAGGAGCTCCTCAACGCAGTCTAGAGACATCAGTCGAGTTCAGTCAGCAGGGCTGAATAGAACACATGCGCAGAGGGTACGGCAAAGTTGAGCGGTGCATAGCACTTGTTGCGTGGCGTGAAAGCGACAGTATTACTTAACCAAGCGGAGAGCGGAAGTAAGTCAGTGAGCCAAGGCGAGCAACGCACGGTAGACGGCGCGAGGACCGGTTACGAGGCAAGCTGTACGAGCCGTGTAAGCAGGAGAAGGGCCGGGGTCAGAACAGCATTATAATACGAGATTGAGAACTTTATTTCGAGCTGCATTTTGTAACGCAGAACAGCACAGCGAAGCGGCATGGCGAGGCCGGCTTTAAGCGTAGATCATTCTGGAACAGTGCAGTAGATCAGAGCGTGCTGTTTCCGACTTTTATACGCAGGCAATATTAAAGTAGCTGAACTTCATTTCAACATTCAGTTACAACATTGAGTTGGGATTAGTATTCAGTAATCGAATTGTGCAGGCAGATAGTTATAATATACTGCAATTGTGAACTTCAAATGAACTTAGGTATTCAAATGACATTACGACTATGCATTTCATAACGGAACATGTAGAGCGACCATGGGGTCAAGCTAGCATTAACGCCTTTAGGCAAACGAAATGTTACAAGCATATGCACTTATGAACATTGGCACGTGCATTAATACAATTCCTTTTCATGAATTATTATAAAATATCGAGTACGAACACAGCTACAGGGTGTTTCAAAACTTATACACTCTCATAAGTAAAATTTATTTTCTGCAAGTGAGACTTAACCGCTGTGGAGATTGAACTTTCAACAAGCAAACCGAACATTATATGGGACAGTGGCGTAACATAGAAGACGAATATGGGGTGCGCTGCTTTTATGAACTTTTACGTAAGGATTTGAACAGTATCCGCTATGGATAACATGCAGTTCATCATGTCGGAGTAAACGAAGACAGAGACGCGATGGCACCACGGAGCAATGGATTCGGTTCCTGAAGAAGAGGAGGTCTAACAGCTGATTCACTTGGGATATTAAGGCAATCGTTATTGCGTGGGTGATGCGATATTCCCGTCGATCTTTCGAGAAATTTATTACACACGAGGATAATCGACGATCTTTGAAATATATTAACAGCTGATATTAGAAGGTACTGTAAGAGTTATGACTTTCTGATATGATTATTTTCATGAACACTGGGCATACTTGTATATTTTTCTAGTAGGAGTTCTACGATTAATTAGACACGGCTTAGACATTATTTGCTCAAATTTTGCTAGAATATGGCGTTACCATGTGATATGGCAGGCACCATTATACGAATTTCTCACCATTGGTTGGCTTTATTAATTAGATGTTTGGTCTTTTAGACATTTTCCAGTAAGGATAGTTTTCTTGGACAGTTATTTTTTTGTGGCGAGTATTTCGAACTCGTGATCTGCAATTGGATTATTTAAATTACTTCGTCAGTTCATTACATACTAGCGAGTTTGTATTATTCATCAGTAGGGATTTTTCCATTGGATTGTTTGGAGATATTAAGATGTTATTCACTCAAGTGAATGAATATCGCTTTTATGTGACAACTAGAGACTTGTTGATTCCAATCTGGTATATTCACTCATTAGACGACGAGATGGGGCCTTTCGTATTTATACGATTGCGTGGTGATACACATCTTTACCCATCGTTCAGGGCATTATCATCCTAGTCAACGGGGCGAGGCCTTTCGTATTTATACGATTGCGTGGTGGTACTCATCTTTACTCGCCATTGAGGAACTCATTTTTATCATCCGAGTGTACTTGAGATTGTAAGAGGATCAAACAAGAAACTACTAGTCACATATCAGTCGAATTTTGTTAAATAAATTAGAAATAAATGTCAGCAGGGTTACATTTGTAATTCTTGTTTGCCAATCCAATATTTTGTTGCTATACTCATTTGAGAGTACTTTCATTTAACAGCTGATACAGCTGATGCTTTTGATAATTTTTATGGTTGAGTTTGATACTTTTGAGAAGGATTTAAAGTAATTGAATCTTATAAGATGAATCATTAATGGTCAGATTTATTTTAAGGCAGATCAGTATTGCGTATTTTGATGTGAGAAATTATAACACATTGGTGTTTTTCTGTGAAGTGAATTATGAGAATTTTAAGAGAATTTATGCTATGTGAAAGCAGATCTTGAATTTGATTTCAATTACTAAGGTAATATTTTTCCTAATTGTTTGAGAAGTTGTCTAGATGTGATCAGATTAATTACAGTTATTGGAGATTGTGTGCGTTGATAATTTGAAGCCAGTTATATTTTTTGTAGATCATGCAACGTGATTAATTGAAGTTTGTGATAGGCATTTTGTGGAAGTTGCCAAGTGGAAGTTGCATTATTGCTAATGTATTTTGAAGCAGACATGAGGTTGTCGAACCCAGTCTAGCATAATTTTGAGATTCATGCTGTGCGCTGAATATTTATGGAGTTTTGTGGAATAATTGTGGTATTCAAATATGGTATTTGATAAAGTGAGAATATATAAGGTAGTTGTGGATAGTGAGATCCAACGTGAATTTGTGAAGGCAATAATATTTTTTGGCATGATAATTAAATACGAGATATAACTTGGAAGTGATAAAACTGTAAGACAACGTTCTATAACCCATATTAAACAATTTGTTAGGAAATTAAACAAATAAATAAAGTTGATAATACAAGATTTTCTGATAATAATAATTAATGAAATAATAATCTGAAATTTAAGCATATAAATGATCTGACCTAATGAAATAAAAATCAGAATGACTAGATGAAATAATAAAAATCTAAATAACAAGATGAAATAAAATTTAAATAAGTTGATAAATTAAATTTTGGAATAAATCAATGAATTAAATAAATGGATGAATTAAAGATTGAATAAATAAGCTGATTTAAATAAATTAATAGATGATTAAATAGGTGATGGATAACTGAATTAGAAGGTGATAATTAACTAAAGAAGCTGATGATTAATAAATTTAAATGGATTTAAATAAATTTAATTGAGATATGATTTGAAGAATTGCAACTTGTGTTGATGAATTAAACAATTTATATTGATGATTTAAGATGATTTAATCTGAAGGAGATGATGAAACGAGAGTTTGTGAATAATTAGAGAGCATAAAGAATTGATGATTATAATATTCATTTAAATGATTTGATGATAATGAATTAATTATTCTGACATGAAAATATAGTGAATTTTGAGATGAGAACTAATGTGAGAAATATTTAATTTTGATGATGATGATGATTATAACCAAGGAGTAGAGGATTTTCTGTGATTCACAAACAAGCAATTATTAATGACAGTGTAAATAGTGTAAATTAATTATTCGATGATTAGGAGCATTTTACTAACATATTCTGCATTTGAATAATGCCATGAAAGCCATAAATTATGTGATATTTAAATATGTGATTAGAATATATGTGTTTTGACAGATTAATTAATATTTTTACATCCACATTCATGATGTTAATTTAAAGAGAAGTTAGGTCTCAGTTATAACGAATGTCAGTGACGCTACGGTGATCCTGAGAACCCAAGAGAACTTTAGAAATTTTTCCTATTTTATGTGGATTAAATACACTTTGAGTAGAATAGAGATGGTTCGATTTTCTGGACAATGACAATTTAACGTTGGCATTCGACCATGCTCTTAGGTAGGATGAGTGTTTAATATGTCTGTCTGACTATCAAAGTTGAATAAATTTGTTTTTATCTTAGTTGTGATCTGATGATGATGTGATTTTCCTATTTCTTTCCTTGTCTTAATTAAGGCTTAACCGGGAAGGATGTGGTTTGCTAGGGATTCAGTTGATGGCGCCCATTTATATTTGTATTTTTAGCCTACTTTCGATTTTTGCAAAAAATGAAAGTAGACTTATGAGATCAACACAGGGCGAAAAAAGTGTGTCTGTCTGTGTGTATGTGTGTGTGTGAGTCTGTGTGTGTGTGTGTGTATGTGTGTGTGTGTGTCTGTGTGTGTGTGAGTGTGTGTACACTGAATGTCTGCCCCCCTATCAATTCGAACACGGTGAATGCGAATTGAACGAAATTTGGTACAAAGGTAGCACTAGCAAAGGCCACCTCAGTGTCATGTTTTATATCGCCGCCATCTTTACTAAAACTGAATGGCGGCCACTCAAACGTTCAAAACGTAAAATCAAATAACGACTGACCAAATCATCCGATCTCTACCAAATTTGGTAACAACATACCTTCGTATAGGATGCGTCCTGTGACGAAACTACAAGGTCGTCCGCCATACCATTTCAGGATGGCGGCCGTGCGAATTATGCAAACTTTATAATCCATATCATGGGACCCACCAGTTCCGATTATCGAGCCGAGAATCGTTTTAACTGTTCTAAAAGAAGAGGCACGTTCGAAATTAAAAGTTTATTTTGTAATACTATAGTGCAGACGTGATTGTAAAAAGCTGAGCCGATTCAGTAATGAGACAAAATGGCAGCGGATATCTTGTGCCTGATTTATATTTCACTAATTTGAGTATTGCATTCAATATAGCGTACTGTTACAAAATAAATAAACGTTGTATGAAATGCTTTATATATAAATAATATACTCCAGTGATGAAATCGTTTAGTTTAAATCATTATTTGCTAACAAGGTCTATGTAAGTCATTTTATATAGAACGATATTCGTTGACACAATTAGCTCAGTGGTAGAGCGTTAGCCTGTCGCTCAAATGCCTATGGCTCAAACCCGATCAGAGCTATGTTTTTTGCTTGAAATGTTATATGTTTATTGTTTTGTAATGACTCAGATGTTTTAAAATTAAGCGTTATATTGTGCATATTATGGTGTAAAATATATATTTAAATAAAACATAATTAACCAGCAGATTTACTCGAGACATCTAGCTGCCAAAAAGATAACTGCACGCAGACCTACTTATTAACTTCCAGATTTTATTGAAAAGTTTCTTCTTCTGGCCGCTAGAATGCACTCGCTCTGTTAGGATTATATTGTTCGATATTTCACCACTAGATGTCACGACTAGTCTACGTGGGGCTCCATTGATTAATATACCATTGGCATTCTATGCGCATCGAATTTGAAGAATGACAAGATGATACTACGACACATTTTTACTTTTTATTTTAAAGGGTTTGTAACAGCCTATTGTGCGTTATTTGAAAATGTTAATTGAAGTAAAGAACAAAAAGATTTCACATAGTATCTGAACTCTACCGTTGGTGCTAGTTCAGGATATTAATTAATACTTTTATTTCAGCCAAATAGCAATCGAAAATATCCACATAGTTGGTATACACACGTCTCTGTAGGGTCATGGAAAGATTTGTTAATTCAATTAGGATTGTGAAAGTCATACGCAGCCAGACGTGTAAAGACATGCCTCAACTCAAAGTTGGATGTTGCCCGCGTCAGGCCAATTATGTAATAATAATAATAATAATAATAATGTTATTGGTTTTACGTCCCTTTTAACTACTGTTGCTTTTAGAGACGCCGGAGTGCCAGAATTTTGTCCCGAAGGGGATCTTTAACGTGCCAGTAAATCTACTAACACGTCTCCCTCGCATTTGTGCACCCTCAAATGCCAGCTGACTGCGCCAGGATACGAACCTGAAACATACGGTCCAGCAAGCGAGAACGTTACCGCTGAGCCACGCCGCCAGTCCGGTCGATTATGTCTCCAGATCCATAACATTCTTTAGATACTTCTTATCTTTCTTTCTTCAATGATGGTAGCAGTTTTTATCTAGGTTGTGGCGTTTGGTAGAGGTAAATCGTTTCTAAGGTCTTCAACAAAGAATAGTTCTATTATACTCTTTGATAATAACGAGTTATAACTATACTCATACGTTTAGGAGAAAGTAGGCTATATGTTCTTTACTGAACATCTTGTTTTTATTAAATTTAAACCCGTAACGACCCTGGAGATACTTTATCTCGTGTTACCCTCTGCTTTTGTGATATTTCAACTGAATTTCCGACACATTCCTTATTTGACTTCATGTTCATTTAACTCCGCTCTGTCCTGGAAATCCTGCGACGTAATAGCAGATGGGTCATCGCATCCCCAGGACGAACGGGTACAATATATACATAAATTATGTATAAACTTTTGAACTGACGGTGGTTTTGGCGTCTGGGGGATGTGAAACGCGAAGATATGTCGAAATTTTCCGAAAGTCGAAACATGGTACCCATTGCAATAGTTAGCTTTCTAATGAAATCTACCTAACTCTCTCTTCAGTAGTAAACATTACCGCCTGTATACTGTTGCACTCTTCCAATAATCTATCTGAACGCTCGCTGACTGTAATACACACTGAAGACATGCAGGCTCGCTCGCTTATCGCAATACACACTGACAGTCCACACGGGGGAGTCCCGCTTATAAGGAGACAGTGGAGCCAACTAAACTTATTACTCAACCACTCACAGCTGCACGTACCCACTGCAGAGAACATTCTCGGGCGCCCTGTACTTTCTAGCCGAAACATGGACTATATTGATTTTGCTGACGAAGAATTTGGAACATATGTGCTAAACTTACAAACATGGATAAATATGAATAAATACTCCACTTCCCAACTGCACATGCCATGATTCGTAAGGATAAAACAAAAGATAATTACGTTTAGCTTTCTAAAGAGATATGTATTGAACCCTTTACCCTATGTTGGTTAAATGATTCTACTTTTTATTTCTTCAATTAATAAATATTTCAACCAGCATCATGAAAGTAGCCAGACAGTGATGAGGAAATCTCAAGCATCTGTTGGAGACAGTAGGGACATACCTGCGACAGTTTAACAAAAGGCTAAGTACTTGAGCTATGAAAAGAAATAGCTTAGCGATGTATCACAGGGACAGGTGTGGCTACCTCAATTTTAGAAGCGACGCGCGGTGAGACATGGTTCTGGTATGTTCATTGTGTTATTCGCGCCTAGAAGAAATATGATAGTAGGGGGGTAATGACAGTTCCAAGCCACTCTAGAACCCTCCTCTTACCACTACTAAGCCTCAGCCATGTTAAATATCTCTCGAACGCGTGGTCCGATTTTGACAAATGAGGTATTGTTGGACTCGGGCTGACGTTCTCTTTGCTATGGACTACTTGTTATATTCTTGATTTTTTTTTTGAAAATTTTTGTTTTCGAAAGTTGGTGATAGTTTGAAAACCAAACATGGTAGAACGTTGTTCCATGGCTCAAACGAATGGTCTTTATGACCTTTATTTTCTATAATAAAACTTTTTTATTTTTTATGTTTTTTTGAAAAAACTCGAATTTTGAAAATTCTATATTTTGGAAACTAGGAACTCTACAAAAAAAATTGTTTGACGTAAATCAATGGTCCCTACCCCCTCTACCCCCAAAATAAATTTCAAGTCTCTAGAGAAAAAAATTGTGTGTAGTAGTGGGATGATGGGAAAGCTGCTTCCAAGAGCAAGTGGTGAGCCCCTGCGACCTTGGAATGGAAGGAGTGATGCTAGGAAGGCGTGCTTGGATTCGTTTTTTTCGTCTCGTCGTGCTCTTTACGGAAATGTAGGTGTCGAAAAGGTGAAAATCTGGAAACACAGTCTTTTTGGGGGAAAAATGTGATTTTAGACTTTTTGCTATATCTCACGAACCAAGTATGCTAGAGACATGAACGAGGGGTCCAAGGACTCGGAGTGACGTCCTCTTTGCTATAAACTACTCGTTGTAATTTTAAAAAATTTTGGAAACGCGATTTTGGGGTAAACACATGTTTTTTGTGATTTTTGCCGATATCTCACGAACCAATAACGCTAGAGATGTGTACGAGGTGTCCTAGGACTCGGGGTAACGCCCCCTTTCGAGTGTGGCAGATATTTTTTTCAAAAAATAATTCACAAAGGGCCTAACGCCATACATGTTGAAAAAACGTTTTCTTTTTCTTTACCTGTTTATAATGTCCATGAAGCGTGGTGGTTGAGAGAGACGATACGGCTGGGTATGTGTGTGTTTCAACAAACCTGTCGCTGACCACGGTGGCTGTGCTCAATAGATCAATCGCTATTTCGGCGGGTCGGTGTATGACAGAGCGAGGGTGCGTTTTCTGATATTTTACCTTTAACGTGTAAACGGTGATGAGAACTAGGTTCTATGTTGGTCGAAGCGAGTAGAGAAAATAAACTTGCCGACGAGCAGGAGGTGAATGTCATTTGAGCTTATTGGAAGGCTCCGATCTGACTTGACAACAGGTGACGCTTGAAGGTGAAATAATCTGACCATCGTGGTGGCAGGGGAGTGTGAAAGGCATGCACACACATTTGTGAAACCACATGTAGGCTAAACCAGTGACATCCTGTTTTGCTTCGTACGTGACAAAATGCAAGTTCATGTGAAATTTGATCTTCCACAGGTGTTCGCTTGGGTGTTATCTGTCCACGTGCGCGATAACTGTTAACAAGTGACATCCTGTTTTGCTGCGTACGTGACAAAATGCAAGTTCATGTGAAATTTGATCCGGCACAGGTGTTCGCCTGGGACGTTAGCTGTCCACGTGCGCGATAACTGTTAACAAGTCACATTCTGTTTTGCTTCGTACGTGACAAAATGCAAGTTCAGGTGAAATTTGATCCGGCACAGGTGTTCGCTTGGGTGTTATCTGTCCACGTGCCTGATAACAGAATGTTCAAAGCGTGGGAATCGCTGAATCAGTAAAAAGTATGATGCAACTTGTCGGAATGATGTCACAACCAATAGATAGGCAAGAGCTGCAAACAGCAGTGGTGGGAGGTGAAGGGAGGGAGAGGGGAGGGGTAATGTATGAGAGAACACAGGAGGAAAGGGAAAGACAAACATGTATGAACATGCATGAAGCGCGGAGCGCTGTACACATAGAGCTATAGGTGGTGTACAACATGGGTGAATAAATAAAAAGTACACAGGTTCACACAACATGTAATTTATTGATCCAGGAATTAAACGTAGAGTTAAACCCTAACCATTTGACGTAGAGTTTATTTCCTTTTTGTTTCAACACTTTTTCCACAAGATAATGCTGAGGAAATGCTGTTTTCTGAAGTTCATGGAGATAAAATCTACCTTTTATGGGTTGATGGTTGAGGTCCTCGAGTAAATAGGTGACTGGAGTGTCCAAGTAGACTCGACGAATTCGAAATAGTTCAGTCCCCCACTGAGGCGTGTAGCCCTTATTGAAGGCAGACTTAAATTTGCTCACACGAACAAAATCCCCAATGTTCAGTCGGTGACGTTTAGGATCAGCTGTTTTTATGGGGTTAAACAGTTTATCCAATCGCTGAATATTTTTAGTTACGAGACGTGGCTTGGTCCCAATCGTTCTATGTTTGGTGTCATTGTAACGTGTCACTAGCTCAGGTAACATGTCCAACCAGCGATACGTGCCCTGAGCTGTAAACGCTTTCCACATATGGGTTTTCAATGTTCGGTTGAACCGCTCGACCACACTGGCTTTGAGATTGCTGTACGTGGTGTAATGGTGAATATCCTTAGATTTGAGAAAACTGGAGAAGTCCTTGTTGAAAAATTCTTTCCCCTGGTCGGTTTGTAGCAGCTGAGGTTGACGTTGGGAGTGTTGAATAATATGTTGAAAGGCCTTGGTAACTAGTGGGCCAGACTTTCGACGCACAGGTTCAACAAAGGCCATTTTGGAATAGACATCAATGACGGTCAACATATAGCGTACACCGTTGTTAACGCCAGCATAGGGTATCATTTCAACCAAGTCAGCCTGCCAAAGTTCATCCACACCTCGTGAAATCACCTTGAGTCGCGGATAGTGACGCCTAGCTGGGCGATGCAACTCGTGAGCAATACCCATTTTAATGGGTGAGGGCTTAAACAATAATTTTGGCATTTCGAAGTTCTTGTTCAATTTCTTGAATTTCCCAATCGTGACCGGTATGGCCAGCTTGACGTGAGGCATGCAACAACTGTAGCCGCTGGACGAGCTTATTGGGATTGTGCCAGTAGGTAACATCCACAAGGGGTTTTAATGGTTTAAAAGTCACTCCCGAAGCGGATGCTTTACGACGAGTACTTTGACTGGTGGGAAACATTTTTGCAATGATGGTTTTATATTTTTGAGATATATTGGCATTCACTTGTTGCGTGGGATCATACTGTCTTTTGTGAGCATGGGTATCCAATAAAATGGATTTATATTTGTCAAGGTCCTCTGACGTATAATCATGGGAAGAGGGGGTCCGAGAAAAGAGCAGCTTTAACAGTCCTGGCGTTAATTTATAGTTGATGTTTTTAATGACAGCTTTAGTACGAGCAAATTTAATGGATGAATCGCCAATTTTAAAACTATCATTCTCATAGCGAACACTCATACGTGGTATCTGTGTTTCCAATAAATAGATCGGTGAAATAGGGTTCCAATGTTGATCCATAATATTTTATTAAAATGGTTTTCAGTTGAGCTTTATGTTGAGGGGTGGCCAAGAGTTGTGAAAACGGAGACGCTCTGGAAGGGCAAGGTGTTTCGACCATGGCCAAGGATTTCTTTTTTCTCAAAAAATCTGCAAGGGGTGCAGCCTTTTTTTGAGGCGTAAACACATGTTCCTCTTCATCCTCAACTTCACTAACACTAGTCAAATCTTCCTGTTCCTCTTCCTCTTCCTCAGGGTCCTCGTGCAGCGTCTGCGTGGCTTGTGAAACGGTGGGTAGCGTTTCAGATGGCTTGAAAGAGGGTTTCAATATGGCTTTTAGCGGAGGTGCTAAATGTTGTTGAATAAACAAAGCATGATTTGCACGTGATTGTTTCAATTGACGAAACTTTTGGCGAATAGTATTTTTTGCTCTAATAATATGCTTTTTCAATTGACTCTCTGCTAACGCCATGGTGTCTTGACAAATGACTTGCCGGGGAATGAGACAGGTCCTTAAATAGCAATAAAATGATCAAACCCTAAGCGATACCGTCCTTGGTTGAGTTCACTTTGTTTGTCAATTACTAAACAGGCATGACGTTGAGTGTTCCAGCACTTAGCACACAATTCAGTAAACATTTGAAAGGTCATATCCGGATTCACATGTTCATTATAAATGTGACGACTGTTCCTCTCGTCCTGACGAAATAAAACAATGACATTGGCATTGTCACGAATCAACTGTTTGGACATTTTTGAATACGTTTGTCCAAGATAGAAGCAGTCGATATGTTTGTGTCGACCCATGCTGAAATAGCTTTGAATGATGCCTTGACGTTCAGTGGATACATCATCGAAAATCATGAGTGAATCAGGCTTTACCTCATCCGGTGAAATCACATTTTCTTGCATGGAAAATGTAAAATAACCCATATTCTCTTTTTGTAATCCAGACATGACTTGATCCAGAAACACGTAGAGGGGTTGGTAGAGAGATTTTGCAAAAATATAAATATTTTGAAAACGCAGACCATTGGGCGCTGTAATGAGCGTTAGCAAAAGATTAGTCTTTCCACAGCCGGAAGGCCCCACAATGATGCAGCGAATGGAAGATGGAAACAGTGAACCATGGCGTTGTTCACGTGATGTGGGACAGAGATGGGAAACCATGTCCCCCACGGGGAATGACTCTTGCTGCTTAATAATCTTCATGTCAACTAAGGCTTAGACAGGCTAGCCGGCTGTCTATATACAGGACACCGAGCCTTGTCATAGAAACAGTAGACTGCTACTACAGGTTGACGATGGATGTCTTTGGACGTGCGTTGATGGCCAAAGCTAGGCCTGTCCTCATACATGATCCTAAACAGGAAACAGATCCTGCTAATAAACACTATGTGGATAGGTCAGTAGTGCCACGCACAAAACAGGGAGATTATGACTTTAAGGGAAAGCGGTTAACCCATGTAAAACATCCTCAAGTGTCTACAGACGTTACTACGAAAAAGTATGTGGATAACAAAGTGTATGAGTTTTATGACAAAGTCCCCCAGCTTATGGTGAATGGCTATAGCGCTAATCACCATCGGATTATTCACGTGGAAGACCCACAAGACGAAGATGATGTCTGTACCAAGCGTTACGTGACCTATGAAATGAAAAGGCTTTATAAATTTATCCCATCTGTGTTTTTAGTGTATCTGACAAATGAAAAACCTGTGAATGACAGAAACCATTTACCGCTAGTCCATGATCAGCACTTGACCTATGTGCTTGCTTCGGGTTTAAGCCACTATCGATTACACTATGATGGAACCATTCACATCAAATATGCCATACCTGATGAGAACCATTTACAAATAAAGATAAATGGTCATAGGATGTTGGTCCATGACCATGAAATGGTCAATGCAGGTGACGAATTATCCTTTTATCTCATGTTGACATGGGATGAAAAGCAAGCGGGAAAAACCATAAACGATTTCCCACTTTATGTGGAATTGGAATATACAGCCATGAAATAACCATCTGACGTTAGTTGTGATTTAAACTTTCTTGTGAAAGGTTGTTGGTCATTATCATCATGGTGAAACAAAGGTATGTGGTGAGAAAGACTAAAAAAAGGACTTTGTCCTTGGCAAAGCCAGGGTTTTCAACATTCGAGGACAAGCCCTTGCGAAAGAAAAAAAGAAAAAATAATGTATTGACCATAAGGAAAGCCCTTCGAGCAGCACAGAGACAGGTTATTCCAAAACGTCGGCGACAGGTTTCAAACCAAGGGCGAGTGATTCCCGTCCCCAAACGAGCGGGATTTTTACCTGCATTATTTGCCGGGTTGGCTGCTCTGGGCTCACTTTTGGGCGGTGCCAGTGCAGTGGCAAAAACCATTAAAGCCGCGCAGCAGGGCAAGCAACAACTCAAAGAAAGTCAGCGACACAATGAAACGATGGAAGCGATTGCCATGGGGGCTAGAAATGCCAATTTAAAGCCAGCCTTTTATCAACAAGGATTTGGGATTTCACCATTTCGAAATATAAAAAAAAAAAAATTTAACCTCAGCCATAGCGAGACATGCCCTGACGCATCAACAAGTGGAAAGCTATGCTAAACAACTAAAGCTTTCTCATTTTCGAGGTGTGTTTATGCGAAACCAATTACCCCCACGACCCTGGAAACAGGAATGTGCTGTTGTTAATTTGGATGATCACCGAGGACCAGGAACGCATTATGTAGCTTATGTCAAAGAGGGATCCACGGTATGGTACTTTGACAGTTTTGGGAATTTGCCCCCGCCCATGGAACTAGTGACCTATTTTGGAAACAGGATCAAGATATATTATAATGTGAAACGAGAGCAAACGTTTAACAGCCAACAGTGTGGACGTTTGTGTTTAATTTTTTTATATAAGACGCAGCATAAGCAAAAACGCCACCAGTATGTCGGCAGAAAGTAAAACGTTTACAGTGCATGGACGTGGACCTGAAGTCAGCCTAGACTTTTACCCGCCTATCGAATTGAGTGAAAAACCCTATGGTTTAGGACTTGTTTCTCTTGAAACGTACAATCGAATATACAACATACGTGAAAATGTGAACAACAAGTTTTACTATGATGATTCTGTGCTCACCTTGAACTCTGGTGGATACACGATCGATGACATTTATGAACACATTTATGTGGTGTTGATCAATCAATATGGTTTAAAGTCATTTCTCGACGGAACGCACAAGTTTGAACTCGTAGGCAATACCAACACTCATCGCTGCAGTATTTTCTCCTCATTCAACATTGACTTTAAAACACACCCCGATTCCATTGGTCCATTACTAGGATTTAAACCACGTGTGTTGGAGCCCAACAAAAAACATGAATCAGACCATGAAGTGAAATTCATTGAGGACCATCATGTGTCGGTGACGTGTAATATTATTAGCCAAGTGTACACCAATCAAGAACCATCGCATTCACTTTATGACTTTATTGTGACATCGCCCAATGGCTATATTATTCGTGAAAACCCTCCAGTGGTGCTTTTTCATGCTGTGGCTGTTGATAGTATTAGTAATATAACATTAAGACTGATCAATAGAGATCAACAACTCATTGATCTAGATTCTACCACACCAGTGACTTACAAGTTGGTGCTAAAGCCACTATGAAGTTTGTGTATAAAGCAACAACACCGTCTAGGAATGGTGTTAGTTGTTTGCCACGTGAATACACGTTAACATCTCAGAACAAGCAGATTTTACAGCATTTGGGTTACCACGTCAACCCTCATGATGAATTCTATCCTAGAGATAGCGAACCGCATCGAGGAGCAACCAGGAGTGGTAAGAATTGATCTCCATTCCTATCAAGCTCAAACACCTGGACTCAATAACAATGATGAAATTCAATTTGTTATCAACAACCAAGATATTTACACCCTACCGCATGAAAGTGTCATTCAGATTGAAGGTCGGCTCACCAAAGCCGATGGCTCTACACCTACCACATCCAAGTTGGCCAACCATGGTTTAGCCTTTCTGTTTTCTGAAGTACGTTATGTCATTAACGATATCGTGGTGGATAGCACTCGAAATGTGGGCATTTCCAGTGTCATGAAACTATACCCCTCTTATAGTGAGGAAGAAGGTAAAACACTTTGCATGGCAGGTTGGTGTCCTGACTCGACCAATGACTGGATGGTACACACCGATGGAACCTTTACTGGATATTTACCTCTTAAACTGATTCTAGGCTTTGCTGAAGATCACCAACGCATTGTGGTCAACGCAAGGCAAGTGCTTTATCTGGTGAGAGACAGGAGTGATAATAATGCACTCAAGGGAGCCGACAATGCCCCCATCGATTCAAAAATTCAACTACAACGCTTGCTATGGAAAGTGCCTCATGTGACCCTTAACGATAGCAAAAAACTGGACATACTCAAAATGGTAAAGAGAGATATGCCTCTACCCATGGAATTTAGAAGCTGGGCACTCCATGAGTATCCGCTATTGCCCACCACCAACACACACAGTTGGTCTGTAAAAACAGCTCGCTATACAGAGAGACCTCTCTACCTGATCGTGGGTTTTCAAACGAATCGCAAGTATCAACAAACCAAAGATGCCTCGCAATTTGATCACCTGCAATTGAGAAATGCACGTCTTTTCCTCAACGGAGCTGTGTTTCCCTATGAAGGACTGGATTTGGATTTTTCAAAAAATAAGTTTGGCCCCTGTACGACTTGTTTTCTAAATTTCGATGGTCGTATTATCAAAAAGAGAACGGCCTCATGCTACTACCCCAAGCGTTTAAGGCAAGAGCACCACTGATTGTCTTCGACTGTTCTTACCTGGAAGAGTCTGTCAAGCCATCCAATATCGACATTCGACTAGATTTTGAAACGCATGACAATGTACCAGCCAATACGACGGCCTACTGTCTGATTATTCATCACAAACAAGTCAACTATTATCCACTGTCCAACCAAGTGACGAGTGTATAAATAACAGGTCATCCCACGTCAAGCCGCTCAGTCATGTCTTGCTTTAAAGCCTCAAGAGACGTTACATCCATGAATTTAAACTCTGAGGAACAACGTTTCAAGACTTTTGCCACATGGCCAGTGCCTTTCATAAACCCTCAAGCCTTGGCGGCCGCTGGATTCTACTATTCAAAAACAAGAGATGAAGTGAAATGTGCCTTTTGTCCCATCATCATAGACCAATGGCAGGAGGGCGATGAACCCATGCAGGAACATCAGCACTGGTCACCCACCTGCCCCTACCTGTGCAGAATGAAAGTGGGAAATATACCCTGTCATTCAAGCTATCCCTCGCTTGTGTCTTTGGGTGATGAAAAAAAAACAAGTTACGATACGTGTGGACCGTATGGTATCCATGGTGCTTCGGTGAGCAGCTCACCATCAAAAACGCCTAGTTTAGAGACATTGGGACATCATCGGTGTTATGGACGTTACAAACACAAGAGACTATATTGTTGTATCAGTTGCTATCGTCCTTATCCTAAAATGAGAAAAGCCTGTAAGACGTGTTATGATAATAAAATGATGTAATTCTTAAATTCTTATTTTTGCATGCCCCCACTGTCCTACCCTAACCTCAATTTTGAAACTAGCATGGCAGGTAAGTCCATGCCATGATCACACCTGATCGTCCGTCAGTCGTCAGTTGACCTTGGTCCAGGCAAGCGTCAACATGTTGCGCACACTCATTGTGGATTGCCAAGGGTTTAAAATTGGTGACAACAAATTTATATTTAAACAAGTGGCCATGATCGATTGTACCACGTTTTGGATATCACAAGCTACGCATTTGCTATTTAAACCACCCCATGCTTTTGATTTGTTGTGTGAAAAAGACCGTAAACAAACCCAGTGGATTGAAAATCATAGGCAACTAGACTGGAATCAGGGAACCATTTCCTATAAATATTTGGACGTGGTCATGAAAGCACACTTGTCCTCGGCCATTGTGGTATTTGTGAAAGGTAATGAAAAACGTCAATGGTTGCAACCATTTTTGGCGTCTTACTGCCAATGTATCGACCTCATGGAGTTGGGCTGCCCCTCCCTGCAAACGCTCATGTTCCTGTGGCAACATTACCCATACAGCCCTATCGCATGCGTGGCATCTCTTTCATTGGTTAACCACCCATGCCTGCTGGGAGTTGTTGAACAAAATTATAACTCAAGATTTACCTGTGAATGACGTCAGTGAAATTTCTACAAGCGACGTGTAAACATCTACAGCACGTGATACCATGGAGAAAGGCAATGCTACGGAGAAAGCCATCGGCAAGTTCTTTGTGTGCAAAAAGAAACTAGACAGTTTTACCAAAGAGGAACTCTTGGCGCTGCCCAAGTCGTTCATTTATTATGTGGCCGCCAACGCGGTCAAAGAAATCTGGCAACATGTACCAAAATCATGGACTCAAGACCCTGTGTTGAGTGAATTGCAACCCTGTACGGATTACGATCACCATAAGCAAGTAGCCATGGCAAAAATACCGTCTATGCGTCAGTGTGCGACTTGCCAGCTAGTGAAACTGTATCACGGTCATAAAAGTCCGTGTAAAGACTTTGTTGAATCATTCCACGGGTGTCATGGCGAGAAAAAGCAACAACAACAACAACAAACACAAACATCGTCCACAGAGGAGGAGGAAGACCAAACCTTTCTACCATCAATGGAAAAGGATATGCCAGACCTGTACTGGCAATGGCGTCATTGACAAAGTGATTCAATACTTACCTTTCGAAATCCATCTTCCAGGTTATCGTTTTTGCGGCCCTGGAACTCGTCTCGGAAAACGTTTACAACGTGGTGATGTATCCATTAATCTTTTGGATCAAGCATGCAAGGAACATGACCTTTCTTATCGCCATAGTCATTCTGGTTTAAGACATGTGGCAGATAAATTGTTATTGAAGAAAGCTAAACAACGTTTCACATCCAGTGATGCCTCAGTAGGTGAAAGGATGGCAGCCCTAATTGTCATGAGTGCTATGAAAGGAAAGTTGATGATGCATGGACATAAACATTGAGGAGTGAGGAATTGGGATTTGTTTGTATTCTATTTTTCTTTTGTCAATTCACTATGACTATGAAATAAAAACAAAAGTTTTCCAGAGCACGATGTTTTGTTATTTTTAATTTTAAGAAATCGTGATGTTGATGGCTGATTTTTTCATTTTACACATTTCACACATGATGAATTCCACACACTGTCATTTATCATTTTGCAATTTACAGTTTTTGAAAACGTTCGTTTCAAGTTTAACGTTTTTGATGATATGGATTTTTCCATTTTGCTGATGACACTTTTTAAACAATGTCTGTTTGAAGTTTTTAAATTTTCAAATTTCACACATGGCCATTTCCAGTTTTTAAAAATGTCCGTTTTAAGTTTTGCGTTTTTGGTGATATGGAAACATGGATTTTCCATTTTGCTGTTTTCACATTTTTTCCATTTGGTGTATGTCGAAAGTTGAGATTTGACAATGATGTTGATGCGAGTGCTTGACCTTGATAATACTGCAATGTGTTGATGTGTGTTTGGAGAAACGTCGAGGTCTACGACTACTGCAGGTAAGACTGTTTTTGCAAAAATAATGTCTATTGTCTGCCACATTTCAATGAAAAACGAAACTATTTAAAACAAAATGAGTATATAAGTGACCATTTACCCCCTCCCCACTCACCCACCCACCCTACCTCACCGTGTTTGCTCTGGTCAATCATACACACCAGTTTTCTCTCTCCAGTCATACATTCACATCTGTCTTTGGGAACAAACACAACCACCTTATTTATTCCCAAAAGCACATTCTCGACATGCACACTCATCCCAAAAAAAACTTTTTAGTTTATCATTTACATTACGAAAAATAATTAAATACTAGTTATTAAAGTTACTAAAAATCTTACTTATTTCATATTTACAAAAAAACTCAATTTTGTACAGCGTTAAAAGAATCAAACTATTTACCAATCAAAAAATTTAAAAAATAAGGTTGCATAGAACTTTTTAAAGAGCAAAAGGTCCAAGTGGGTTGTCACTATTTACAAAATCTACTATTTACAATGACAGAAACCAATATTTACAAAATTCTAAATCTACAAGTTACAAAAAGCCATGTCCCATAAACGATTAAACAGTGAAATCACACCTCCTCCTCGTTGCGATCATAACCCCAGGGCAGGCTAGTGAGCAGGTCATCAGCCCACACACGCTTGTTATCCATGGAGGCGAGGGTGCGTTTTCTCTGTTCCACAAGATACAAATGATGGTTGCTGGATTGTATCCTGCACTGTGTATGAGACATAGCTTTGCCAGTGCGTAAAACCGCTAGGTAATCGTCTACACGTAGCGATTTTACCACTGCTCTACCTACACCTTTTGCTCTTTTGGCTTCCTTACAGTCGAGTGTGCGGTAAGCATACATTTTCGAAGCCAAACCTACGAATTCCGTCATAATGGAATCACCGCATTCATCTTTTAAAACGCCCATTTCCTTCTTGTTTTTTATGGGCAGCTGAAACACGTTGTCAGCGCTATAGCAAGAGGTGTCGAACCAGTCACTATGTTGCCTCATGACGTCATAGGGGTTGCAGTGGCGAATGTGGTAAATGAATGAGTCCGTGTCCATATACAAAAGAGAGACGTCCTCAAAATGGCGTTTGGCAAACTCATAGTGGAATCGATACATAACCGATTTAGAAAAGTCTAAAATGACTTGACCCAAGTAAATGGGCTTATCCATGGTCACGCTGGTCTTACTCATTTCAATAGTAGCCAAATCCTCATCGATAATTTTGATCGATTTGAAATTTGGCTTGGCAATGTACCGCCGGGCACCCCACCGCCCCTCCCAGACATTCACCAATTTAATGTCACGGTATTTGCGGACATTCTCCATGGACTTGCCATAGATGCAGTTGTTCATTAATTTAAAAAAAAATAATTTCAAACTGCTGTGTTGCCATTTGTCGGTGCTCTGTGTTGAGTCGCATGTATGGCTCAAGCCATGCTTTTTGAGCAAAAGAAATACCCCTGTGGATTTTCTTCAACACCAAGCCTTGGGCGAGGCATTGCACCAACATTTGGATATGTAGCACATACCGATTTTTGTTGTAAAGTGTGCCCATGAGTTTTTCAATCTTCACTTTACTGTCAGGGGGAACCATTTGCTCAAGACAGAATGGGAAATCGGCATGTTCATCATACAAGGATGAGGGATATTCAATATCCACTTCTAGCACATATCCACAGCCTGTTTCTTGGCTAGCCTTCATTACATCAAATTCTGACACTTGTTTCTCTGTCAGCCAAGCAAACTTCCCATAGGGCAAAGGCTGACTCATGGCGTAACCGTACAAATTATTCACGTCATAGTACATTAAGTACGAATCTGGTTTGTCTAGTGAATAATCAGCCATGTAGACATTGTTCGCTTCGGCATGGCGTTGGTTAAGTGACACAAAGCCGCCACGAATGCCCTTTTCAAAAAATAGAACCATGTCTACGTCAGTGAGTAAATCCAATTCCACTTGAGTGTATTTCAAAGCGGCATCAAACGAGAGTCCAGGACTCGTATAATAGTGAGCCGGGTCAAGACCGTAAATGTGTTGACACAACTCACGGAATTTTTCAAACACATCAGTGAGCAGCAATACATCCAGTTTTAGGTAATGCAAAGCATATTCACTTAGCGTGTTCATGCCAAACACTCGCCAAACTTGACATGCATGTGCATAGTCTTCATCGGAAACGATACTGCGTGTTAGTTTCGAGTAAAATTTCTCTTGTGGTGGGAGTTTTCTTTGCTTTAACACGTCCCAGCTATTGCAGAAATCATACGGGAATATACCTTTCCGAATGCACAATTGAAATTGCTCAGGATCATTAAAATGCATTCTAGTATTTTTTAATTCCTCCTCATTCAAGCCATTCACAAGGCTGTCTAGCGAGGATGCCATAAACTTAAAGGAATCCAAAAATCGAATGCTAAAGTCGCCTAACCTCCATGTCAGGGCTGTAAAACGCTCATGGTTTTGGGGAATAATGGTAAACGAGCCCTTGTTGACATGACCCAATTCACGAATCAAAAACTGAATGTCATAATTTGCCAGATTGTGGAAAAAGACACTGATGAAACGAGGAGCCAGAAAGTTCAAATTGCATTTACTATGCGCAGCTCCACGAAACTCTCCTGTAAAGTGTGAGTGGTCTCTGACTTTTTTCTCTCCACTTAAAATAGGCTTTTCGCAAATATGGCATGTCGTGGCATGCTCATACTGCTGCTGCTGTTCTGGAGATAGGCTCATGGGTACTGGGTGGTCCAGTAATTCCTGTACATGGTCGGCCAACTTTACAAGTTCATCCAAGAACTATTTGGCGCAATCTGGCCCCTCACGGTATTTGTACACGAATTGTGTGGGGTCATAGGCACACACCACATTAAATCCTATGGCAAAAGGTTCATGTTTTTGAATGGGTGTGGTTGAGCTCATGGAGGGATCTGGTTCACATCCCGCCATGGGTGTAGTGAGAGCTTCAAAATCTGCATATACCACATAGGGAACAGTGTCATGCTTGTGAATGTCCTTATACTTTAACACAGCCTTGTCCCCTTGTGGCAATATCAGTCTCACCGCTTCCTGAGAAACACAATCTACCCTATGACGTTCTAAGAGCATGGGGGTTGTAAAATATTGCAAGCAACGATCACAAATATGTTTTTTACCATCATGTTTGGACATTTGACTGCTTAGCAATCTACTCAAGCTTTTAATGAGGCAATAGTGATTCACCTCTCCTACAGATATATATAAAAGATGAATGTGGTGTCGTTTCGGTTCTTTTGTAGCATAAAGAGGACCCACAATCTCATTACCATCAAGGCCATAGACCATGAACGAAAAGTCCTGGTTATCTTGTTCAAACCTATGGATCTCGGTTAAGTCCATAGGGAACGATACTCGAGTTAAATTTAAAGTATGTTTCAATTCATTAAACTTGGCCTTGTACTTTCCCGGTCTGTAACAATGCTGTTGTACTGGCTGCAAATACGCAGCCACAGACCACAGAAAGCAATCATTGTCACGATTCTTTATATTGACCACAGCATTTTTCGAAGCTATGGCTGGTGGTGTTTTAATGTAGCTAGACCCAGCATTCAGCGGGTTGAATTGACAAATGTTGATTTGTAAATGATGAATTTTGTCTAAGGCAAGGCCACTCGGTCCTTGTTGCAGTTTATCAAATTTTGATAGCAAGGCATTCACCACGTGGGTTTCATACCACTGTTCCAAATTATGGGCTATGAATAGCTCTTGCATTTTACTGCAAATATAAAATGTCTCTTTATGCTCTACGTCCTTCTTTTTATATATGAAATCGCAAACCAGTTCTGCATTCACCTTTAAAGCCGTATGCAACCTTTGCGCTGTACAAATTTCAATTTTAAAAATTTCAAAACAAGATTCTAAAAATTCTTTGGGAATCAAACTTTTTCTAACATTGACCACGCGTCCAGAGCACACACGCGATTTGAAACAACTATTTAGGCGTTCCCAAGTTAGGCTATCGGTAGCAGTGGCAAAAGACATTATTTTGAAAGAACACTCTCACCTGAGTTTTCAGCTGTAGACTGCTTGACAAGGGTTCCACTCTAAAGCCACTTGGTTTTCAACTGTATTTGCAATAGCAGTGAACCTTTTGTTTTCCAAATATCTAAAAAGAAATAAAATAAACCACCATAAGTATATCCATTCCATATAGTTTATGCCTTTCATAAACAAAACAAAATCAAACAGGTTATATATATATAAAAAACAAATCTCACCTTGACGTGTAATGCTTTGCTATATTCCCGTCTCGTGGGCTAGTGTGGAAATGGTTTCCTCTCCTATCGGTCTGTCTTTCTCTTTCTTTAATATATTTCCCACAGACACACGACAGGTAGGCTATACACGTTATCTGCAAACAAATAAATAAATAAATAAAATCATTAATTACCTAATCAATAAATAATTGCATGTATTTATATAAAAATCAATAAATATATAAATATATACCTACCCCACAACAAAGTTAAGTATTTTCCACCAACACCAAAACTGATAAACAAGAACAGGGGTTTCATGCAACGCAGTGTGTTCAAAGGTAGTCACCTAAGTGAGCGTGGAAATGATAACGACATGTCTTTATATATGCTACGTTGCATGTATAATCTTTTTTTTTCCCATGCTTTGAAGATTCTCTTATCGTGCACGTGGACAGCTAACACCCAAGCGAACACCTGTGCCGGATCAAATTTCACCTGAACTAGCATTTTGTCACGTACGCAGCAAAACAGGATGTCACTTGTTAACAGTTATCGCGCACGTGGACAGATAACACCCAAGCGAACACCTGTGGAAGATCAAATTTCACATGAACTTGCATTTTGTCACGTACGAAGCAAAACAGGATGTCACTGGTTTAGCCTACATGTGGTTTCACAAATGTGTGTGCATGCCTTTCACACTCCCCTGCCACCACGATGGTCAGATTATTTCACCTTCAAGCGTCACCTGTTGTCAAGTCAGATCGGAGCCTTCCAATAAGCTCAAATGACATTCACCTCCTGCTCGTCGGCAAGTTTATTTTCTCTACTCGCTTCGACCAACATAGAACCTAGTTCTCATCACCGTTTACACGTTAAAGGTAAAATATCAGAAAACGCACCCTCGCTCTGTCATACACCGACCCGCCGAAATAGCGATTGATCTATTGAGCACAGCCACCGTGGTCAGCGATAGGTTCGTTGAAACACACACACACCCAGCCGTATCGTCTCTCTCAACCACCGCGCTTCATGGACATTATAAACAGGTAAAGAAAAAAGAAAACGTTTTCTCAACATGTATGGCGTTAGGCCCTTTGTGAATTATTTTTTGAAAAAAATATCTGTCACACTCGAAAGGGGGCGTTACCCCGAGTCCTAGGACACCTCCTACACGTCTCTAGCGTTATTGGTTCGTGATATATCGGCAAAAATCACAAAAAACACGTGTTTACCCCAAAATCGCGTTTCCAAATTTTTTTAAAAAATATAACGAGTGGTCCATAGCAAAGAGGATGTCACTCCGAGTCCTTGGACCCCTCGTTCATGTCTCTAGCATACTTGGTTCGCGAGATATAGCAAAAAGTCTAAAATCACGTTTTTACCCCAAAAAGACCGTGTTTCCAGATTTTCACCTTTTCGACACCGACATTCCCGTAAAGAGCACGACGAGACGAAAAAAACGAATCCAAGCACGCCCTCCTAGCATGGCTCCTTCCATTCCAAGGTCGCAGGGGCTCACCACTTGCTTTTGGAAGCAGCTTTCCCATCATCCCACTACTACACACAATTTTTTTCTCTAGAGACTTGAAATTTATTTTGGGGGTAGAGGGGGTAGGGACCATTGATTTACGTCAAACAATTTTTTTTGTAGAGTTCCTAGTTTCCAAAATATAGAATTTTCAAAATTCGAGTTTTTTCAAAAAAACATAAAAAATAAAAAAGTTTTATTATAGAAAATAAAGGTCATAAAGACCATTCGTTTGAGCCATGGAACAACGTTCTACCATGTTTGGTTTTCAAACTATCACCAACTTTCGAAAACAAAAATTTTCAAAAAAAATTCAAAAATATAACAAGTAGTCCATAGCAAAGAGAACGTCAGCCCGAGTCCAACAATACCTCATTTGTCAAAATCGGACCACGCGTTCGAGAGATATTTAACATGGCTGAGGCTTAGTAGTGGTAAGAGGAGGGTTCTAGAGTGGCTTGGAACTGTCATTACCCCCCTACTTATGATGCAGTAACGTGAATGGCTGATGAAGAAAATAGACACTCCCAAGACGCCAAGATCTACTAGAAACCGCCAAATTACAGAAAATGGAGAACCAATGAGAAGAGAATGCCTACTTGCGCGCCAACTCCGGCTGGGGTACGCGGCGGCTAGCATTCACGCGGGAAATCGCCTAGACAATATCTCTACGATCGATTCTAGGATTAATGGGCATATTCTTGACCTGTGCAATATTACGAGTTCAGTGATATTTATTTCATTCCTGTATCACAATTACTTCGATAAATTTTTACATAAAATCCCCCTCCATCTAGACCCAAGGGCCAGTTCATTTATAAGTGTGTCGAAGAGCCAAGACATTGACTTTCATTCCGTGTGTTGAGGACACAAGACTATTATTCTGTGCGTCTACGGACGTAGACTTTTATTCCGTGTGTCGTGGACACAGGACTTTGATTCTGTTCGTCTAAGGACGCAGACACAAGATATTCATTGTAAAGTGTTAAATTCAGTGATAGATAGTCATTGTACTATAGTTATAGGGACAGTATCGTCGATAATTCGCCAACGAACAGTGACAGGGAATTTAGTACCTGAACAAGCGAATTTAGTAGTCAGACATAAAGTGTATAATAACCTAATTTTTGTATCAGCGCAAGGATGACATCAATGAATGCAGAGGAAGTTTGGAATTCTCAAAAGTCCGTCCAGATGGCTGCTATGAGATAAAGAAGCATCCAGTTGGGGAATGGCGTCTGATGTTCTTTGACGGGTGACTACAAAAAGAGATGAGTACGAAATAATATTTTATTATTTATTAAATTAACTTATGGTTTATGGGACATATTTTTTGTAAATACTTTGCTTGTGTGATTAATGTAATATATTTAGTTATGATCTGACTCATTTTTGTTTGGAAGCAGCTCGCACAATTGTAGTTAATGGAAAGTTCTTTTCTTTGTGTTGTGTTAACTAACGTAGCTATGTGAACGGCCGTGTTCGCCTATGTTACGAAGTGCGGTTAAAATCGTCTCTCGGAGATATGTCGTGTTTCAGAAGTAGGACTGAATTAATATAATTATATAGTAGATTGGAGGGTAATTAAATTTTGTTGAGATTTATTATTGATCAGATTCAGTGTGATTATTGCCTTTTGGAGCAATGTAATTTGTGACGAAGAGTACTCAGCTCTATCGTAGGTTTTAAATATTGTGTTAAATGTTTGCGAGCTCTAATTCAGCAGACCCATGTGAAAGACGTTATGTCAGTCCCAGATGTGTGTATTGTGAGTATATATTTATGGTATTACAAGCGGGAACTTCAGCAGAGACTGATTTCTGTCAGCTTGGTACCAGATTCATATTGAATCCTTGCGAGGACAATTATGGATATGTGATTATTGTCTGACCATATGTTGAGTTAGAGGAGATGTTAGTTGCTGTTGATTCCTTGAGATAACAGTCCAGCTGGTCGGCTATTTATATACACTGGAAGGGGGACATGACTGGTATTTATGGAAAGGGTGAGTTGTGGTCACTAGGGCTGGCTGAGTTTCGCAAGCAAGCTCATTAAAGTGGAGTGCACGTCTGGCTCCCAATTACTTGAAAATAAATATAAATGTGAGAAACTGATCAATGGTAAAATTGTTTAAATAAATGGGAGTTGCCTACGAAACACGATAATCTTTGAAGCGTTTCTTTAACATGCAATTTTGGTAATATAAAGTAATCTTAACCAATCAGGTTGTTTGTTGTTGTTGTTTTATTCTATGTTTATTTTCCATGTCAGTGACCCGTGAGTCACGTGCGGCGCTGTTTTTCCTTGTTGTTGAGTATCTGGCCATTGTGGCAGCTCATTTGGTTAAGTGTGTCACCACACTAATAAGGGTCTCAGTGAGATGCCTGTAAATAGTAGAGTTGTATTATGTGTGTCAGAGTTAGACTTAAGGATTTTTATTAATGTTATGCCCATATCCATAAACGTTGATTTACGAGATGATTGTTCGTGAGCACCGTGGCTGTTAACCCGTTGTGAACGAACGATCATCCAAGTACTCATTTCTCGTAGATAGTCATCACGCGAACATAAATTCACATGCAAGGTAGTGGAACTTGGATCCACATTTTATTAGAAAAGGGGAGATCCATCTGACTCCTCAAAGTGATAAATATTCATGTCAGGGGGAAAATCCAGGGAGGATTTTGTTTATTTTTGTTTGTTTTATTCTTTTATGCACAAATTAGTTATTAAATCTTGTTATTATCTTACGTTTTGTCTCCTTTCTTTCTTAGTTATAGTTTTCATCCTATAACCCTTGCCTCAGAAAAGCACGTTGTTTGGCGGACGTAAACACCACACTATGAACTGAACGCGACCCCTTGATCTAAGATCCTTGCATAAAACACTGCTATTCTGAAGGGTTCAGTATCTACATAGAAATCCGTTCCCCGATGATTACATTTGAATTGCAGCCAATGGCCATAGCAGGGTATTTTAATGGACCGCTCGAAGGCTCCCATCAAGTTCAATTTCAAGTAGTTCCAACTTTGGCTACCAGTGATGCCACTGTCAGACACCAAGCGGCAAACGTTGGAAATTGATAGAGCGTTTCCAACCAAATAAACTAAAAATGTACCTACACACTAAGAATTGTAGAGGTAAGTTCTTTTATATGCCATAAATCTATGACATGAGTCCGCCGGCTTCACTTCCCCTCTGAAGGAAGGCATACTGAAGGATTTTAACGCTCTTAAAAAAAACGGCGGCTTCAGCCGTCTTTGAACCCACGATCTTGGGCATAGCAGTTCAGTATGCTACAGACTACGCCACCCTTCGTATTATAAATAGTAAGCCAATTGTGATGTGTCTATTTTCAATTCAATTCTTTGCCATAATGTAACCTCATTTTGCCATACGAAATAAAATAAACATCGCTCTCAAGGAATAGAACAAAGCACTGTGTTAGTTGAAAATCCAAAACCTTGAGACAGAAATGGAGGTGCATGTTGTTAGTGCCAGCAAATTGAGACAAAGCACATTTCAACAGGTGACAAATAACGCGCTGTTATTCTTGAGTACCATCATTAACTTGGAGCGCCCAGTTCTTATAAGTTCATTAGCAATGCACTTGTGTTAATGGAACTGTGCACAAGTTAAATCTCGTATTGTCACATCACTGCAGTCACATACAAAGGAAAGGTGAAACAAGGTTGTGGGATTTCTACTGCAATTAAGGAACTTCGCGGTAATTTGAAGAACAAATACAGTTTAATGATGAGCACCAGCTGTTTGTTAAAATATATTCCGGATGTCTGTCAAAACCAAATGACTTTCCTGACGATTCCCTGATTTTTCCAGGATGAATCAGAAAATTCCCTGAGTAACAGTAGTGACCATAATAGACTAAATATATAAGACAGAGTTTGTACTTAAAAAGCATTTCAAGAAGTGCTCGCACAATAAAGGGTAACATGACAAAGTTAAAAAGGCGACTATATATACTTAGTATAAAACGAAGTCCCCGATTGTAGGATGTCACGGGTAATCTCGAGAACAACTGGATGGATTTTGATGCGGTTTTCACCATTCTGTAAAGGATATCTCGAGGAAGGTTTATGTAGAAAATAACTTATTTATGATCAAAGCAAGCCAAGCAATAACGATTTCAGTGAAAAAGTAGAAAAACAGACCTGTCGTCCGTGCGCTTTTTAAGCCTACGCTGGGCAAACCGTTAAAAACATCTACATACTATGAGAGTAAGAACTGTACAGCATGACACGTTCTACAAAAGAGTCCGCGAGAGCGTATATCTACCTTCAATACATCACCAACTATAAGTGATTTTACGTTTTCATTTCTTCCAACAATCTCCATTCAACTACTGAGGCGACTGTTTACGGGAGAGCTAAGGGTGGGCCTATCACCCCAGTTACAGTCAAGCTAGCGGGCAAGCCTATTACACCAGTAGGAAACTGTTGAGTCGTGTTGAGTTAAGACTTCAGGAAAGAGTGGTTGTGTTTGGAGTTTCCCTGGAAGTGCAACTCGGCTTTTCTTCGTTTTGACTATGAACATTTCGTTCCGAAAAATACACAGTCAAGTTAAGATTGGACGGAAAGGGGATTAATTTGTGTTTCATGCTCCTCGCCATTCTTAAATTACGTCTGACAAGATTTCGTTGCACATGCATCTCCATGATAATATAATTAATAGTCTAGTCAGTGATTTTAACCCATCATGCCGAGACGTAAAACGGATATTGGTCGTAGTTTATTGACATCGAGGAAAAAGCGCTTAACACGTAATGCATTCATAACTGTTCCCGGGCGATGCCGGGGTGGGTTGCTAGTAAATATATAAAACAGTTTGTACTTAAAAACATTTTAAAAAAAGGGCTCACACAATAAAGGGTAACATGACAAAGTTTAAAAGGCCAATATATATATTTCTATATTATGCCAATTCTTAAAATGTTCATTCAGAAAAACGATTGTACTTGTGAGTATTGATCGTAGATGGTCAATAGTAATGCTGTCAAAAATCAAACAGTTACACATTTACATACAATTACACAGTCTACACATGTAATTGTGTGCTCTATCTTGCAAGAAACGAGATCTTACTGATTTAACGTCAGTACGAACATACATCTACAATAATCTGTCTGTTAGGCAGTCAGCCCGAAGGCTGGTTGGATCCTCAAAAATCATCACCAGAATATAGGCTACTTTTCCTCCATCAAAATTTAAATGCTTAATTTCGAATTATTCAAGGTTGGATCTTGTAAAATTAAAATTCCCTGAGTTTCATTAAAATATCCTGAGTTTTCCAGGATTTAATAAATCCCTGAGTATTCACTGTTTTCGAGTGTAGTGGACACCCTTTAAGAATAGCGCCTTCTTGAATCACAAAGCAATTATTATTGCTCTTGTTTCCCGGATGGTGTCTTAAATTAAGGCAACGACTCACTCTAATCAAATCCTAGTACCAGTTACAAATACTCAGACTAGTGCAGCCAACACAGTGACACAGCGCATGTGACACATAACCAAGAACTCTTTAAATTGCTTTTCGGCTAGCGGTTAGTTGGCTCTGGTCGCAATATTAGCTTCGTGTTTTAAGTTAATCGCTAGTAAGGACCAATCCTAAGAGAATGCTGGGTATTTTCATCTAGTAATAAAGTACTGGACATTAGGAATTGTACTAAAGAGAATAGAGAAAGATTTTAAACGTTAATGTATTATACAGTGTTGCCAATTGGCGTGTAATTATACGAAATGTGTGTAATCCTTCACGTCACTTAACTTCACGCCTCGTCTCGTTTCGTTATGGTTTTATTTTTGTTCTTGTTCTCATTTTTAGCCTATTTTCAATTTTGAAAAAAATAGGCTTATGAGATCACCTTTTGTCCCTGTGTGCGTGTGTGTGTCTAATAAATTCTAAACGGCTGGAGCGATTTCAATGAAACTCGGTAAGTTCATAGCACTATTCCGGGCGACCCCGACCGTGCACTTCAAATTTTCTTACGTCTCACCAATCCAACATGGCGGCTGTGCGAAATATTACACCAGCATTCAATGTCTCCGAAACTCTTGCCGATATCATCCTGGAATATTTTACGGTGATAAAGGGAACTACTAGAAGTTCACCTATGTGACTCTTGAAAAACTGGTAACTACAAAACCAACATGGTGGCCAAGCGAATTTGCGACGTTTAAATAGACGTTTCTCGCGATTTAACCAACCAAACGCAATAAAACTTGGTACAGTATGTGTTTATACACATTGTAATGCACCGACATCTAACTTCGTTCAATTGTTTACATAACCACAAGATGGCGGCTGTGCGAAATATTTCACTGGCATTATATATCTCTGAAACTATGAGCGGTATCACTCTGAAATTTTGTACGGAAGGTCATCTATAAGATTTTCGAAAACCGGTTAACTACAAAACGAACATGGCGGCCAAGCGAATTTCAAAATTTAATATTCCAAACGCAATGAAACTTGGTACAGGAAATGTTTATACACATTGTAATGCACTGGTATCTAATTTATTTCAATTGTTTACATAACCTCAAGATGGCGGCTGTGCGAATTAAAAAAATAAGTTTTTATTTCTTGTGTCGTAATCATGCGATCGAAGTGAAAGTTTGAATAATGAACCTACGCAATAATTTTCCTTTAATGGTACCTGACTTTATGGCCTATACGCTTAACAATCCAACATGGCGACCATCCGAAATATTTAGACGGCTCTGAATATCTACGAATCTATTATAGCAATGAAACTGAATATTTTTATGTTCATAGTGGCTATGAACATAAGTTCACCCATAGGACTTTCAATAACCTGGTGATCTCAAATCCAACATGGCGGCGACGCGAAGTATAAATATTCACATGGACGTTTCTCGCAATTTAACCATCCTAGTGCAGTGAAACCTGGTACAGTAAATCCTTATACGAATGTTAATCCACTGGCATCTAATTTATTTAAATTGTTTCCATAACCACAAGATGGCAGCTGTGCGAAATTTTAAAATCTCCTTGTTACTTCTTGTGTCCTAATCATGCGATTGAAATTTGAATGCTACACGTACACAATAATCTTCATGTAACAGTACATAACTCTGGGACCTACATATATAAAATCCAACATGGCAACCATCCGCAATATTTAGTCGGTTCTCAATATCTACGAATCTATTACAGCAATCAAACTGAAATTTTGTATGTCGATAGTGGCAGTTAACATAAGTAGGATATATGAAAATAGGCTGTATAGTTCTTCACGGAACTACTTGTTTTAAATATTTTCTTGAAAATTAACTGCTTCTTTTTGTCAAAGTACCCCGTGAAAAGTATGACTTAAATGAAAGGGTCGGGACAGAAGAATGAGTTCGTACCATTCATAGGTATGTTGTACTAATAGCATTCATTTTTTTTTCATCTGCACGATCTTCAGATATAATTTCTCTTGAGATACTATCTTTAGAGTCAAAAGTTACTACTTATTAATGCCATGTCACCGAATGTGGTGACTTGGCACGTTATTGCCCCGATGGGAGTGCCACTTCCTGGTGGGAACATTTAAGGTTTGATAGTACTGAAACAATTTCAGGTACCGGTGTTTCAAATCTGTTGACCAGAAAGAAAAACCGTCAGTCCTCAGTTAAAATAACATTTCCATCAATAATCATTATATTGGTATCACTCTAATTGGTGTAGACTTGGTGCCATAAATCATCCATGGAAGCAACTCTTAGTATTTTTTCAAAGTGGTGATATTCCCATGTAGGGAAGAGGTCTCCTACAAGAGGATAGCACTTACACACTAACGTGGTGAGCTAGAAACTTAATAAAACTTTTAAAAAGCAGCCTGTATAATCCTACATGGCGGCTGTGCAAAATATTTGACCAGCATTCAATATCTCCGAAACTATTACCGGTATCACCCCGGAATTTTGTACGGTGATAAAGGAAACTACTAGAAGTTCAGCTATGTGACTTTGAAAACCTGGTAACTATTAAACCAACATGGCGGCCAAGCGAAGTTGCGACTTTTAATGGACGTTTCTCGCGATTAAACAACCCAAACGCTATGAAACTTGGTGCAGTATATGTTTATACACATTGTAAAGCACCGACATGTAACTTCGTTCAATTGTTTACATAACCTCAAGATGGCAGCTGTGCGAAATATTTAACTGGCATTCTATATCTCTGAAACTATTACCGGTATCACCGTGAAATTTTGTTCGGAGATAAAGGGCAATACTGGAAGTTCATCTATGAGACTTTCAAAAACCGGTTAACTACAAAACGAATATGGCGGCCAAGCGATGTTGGAAGTTTTAAATATACTTTTCTCGCGATTTAATGATCCAAACGCAATGAAACTTGGTACAGTAAATGTTGATACACATTGTAATGCACAGATATCTAATTTAGTTCAATTGTTACATAACCTCAAGATGACGGCTGTGCGAATTTTAAAATTAAGTTTTTATATCTTGTGTCGTAAACATGCCATCGAAGTGAAAGTTTGAATAATGAACGTACGCAATAATTTTCCTTTAATGGTACATGCCTCTATGGCCTATACATTTAACAATCCAACATGGCGACCATCCGAAATATTTAGACGGTTCTCAATACCTACGAATCTATTCCAGCAATCAAACTGAATTTTTTTATGTTCATAGGGACTATGCATATAAGTTCATCTATGGGACTTTTAATAATCTGGTGATCACAATCCAACATGGAGGCGACGTGAATTATAAATATTCACAGGGACGTTTCTCGCAATTTAACCATCCGAGTGCAGTGACACTTAGTTAACCCATAGATACACGCTAAGCGGCACTCAGTGCCGCTTTTTTGCAAAATTTTGTTTGACGTGGTAAACACTTACGAGTTCTGTGAGATCGCCCACTATATCCTTTGTTCGTCATGTGCTGCAGGGGAGGGGGTAGGTTCGAAGCCTGTCTGGTTCCCAGTCAGTCTGAGACAGGTTGTCAAAGTGCAAGGTGCGCGAATGCGGCATTCCGTACCGCTAGCGTGTAACAACTAGCTGGGATCGGCGTTGTGAAATAATGTAAGTATTTAACTTATTTTACCTTTGTTGATTCTTTCTATGCTTCTATCATTATTATCGATGTCAGCACATAGTCTGCACGCTTGCCTTCTGTTTATAGGTCTCGAAATGGCTGTCAAGAACAGGATATTGAGAGGTTGCTCCAAGTAATTGATACGCAAGCAGGGCCACTGGATGAAGAGGATCTATTCGATTTTTAAGTCCTATTGCCGAGTTATTTTTGTGTATTTAGGCACTGTATATTATTTCGTACTATAAATTAGCAGAAAGTGTCCTTTTCCAAGCCAAGAATCTAAGTGTATAGGCCTACATGATTCTGACAAACAGTTTCTCTTTTACTCTAGTGTATCAGGTACAATGTCTTGTAATATGAGCCTGAGAAAAGGGCAATCTCAATCCAATAATACTCAATATCTCTTTTGTGTGTGAAAATTATTATTTTTCTTCGTTGCCCAATAAATGTTTATAAGAATTATTAATTACATTAAGTATGAAAAGTAAATATGTCCTTATCCCATCCCTCCCAATTATATATTTTATTAATAAGAATTTCATACATACTGATAAGATTTTTTCAATATATTATCTTAGGTTCTGTATAATTCTCTATACAAATCAATTTTAGCCGTGTAGCAAGTCACTAAATTACAAAAAGAATGAAACAATATATTGCGGCATAGAGTGCCGCTAGCGTGTAAGAATGTTAGTGAAAGAGGTGCGTGTAGCTAAGGGTTAAGTAAATTCTTATACAAATGTTAATCCACTGGCATCTAATTTTTTCGATTGTTACCATAACCACAAAATGGCAGCTGTGCGAAATTTTAAAATCTCGTGTTTCCTTTTTCGTCCTAATCATGCGATTGAAGTTTGAATACTACACGTACACAATAATCTTCTTCATGTAACAGTACATAAATCTAAGACCTACATAGATAAAAATCCAACATGGCGACCATCGGAAATATTTACTCGGTTCTCAATATCTACAAATCTATTACAGCAATCAAACAGAAATTTTGTATGTTGATCGAGGCAATTAACATAAGTAGGATATATGAAAATAGGCTTTAGTTCTTCGCGGAACTACTTGTTTTTATTATCAAATAGCATCTACATTCGGGATGTGGATATAGAAATGGTATTTTTTACCTGATCTTAACTAAAGATCAAAGGAGCTGGATTACCATATGCTATGAAAACTCTCCCGCCATCAAAAGTGGTGCTAGGGAGGTGGGTAGGGAGGGGTGGGGGACGCGAGGGATGAGATTACGAAGAACTTGCTGTAGACTTAATCCCCAGGCGATATTGAACATGTTCGAGGAAAGCTTGACAAACACAACCGTAGTTAACAACAAGCTAAGCTTTCTAACAACAAAACAAAATGACAGGAACCTTGCGCACGACATGGAAATCAGCTAGATAGTCCCCCCCACACACCTCGCTCGTTGACCGCTACATTGCCCCAATTCCTGTGTTGTTCCTTTCCCTCTGCTTCACCCACTTCCAACATGCTTAACCTTTCTACTCTGGATGAGTCAATACGACTGAAGTTCCACTTTAATTTGCTTGTAATTCTATAAGTAGTAGGATCAGATTGAAAATATCTCATGCATTTTTTCACCATAAACAATCATTTAAGAGTCTTTACTTAGGTTGGTTGGTTGTTCCTCAGTTTAGGGGCTGCGACAACGCAGTCATGTAGCCCCGTGTACTTAAGGTGTGTGTAGGAAGGCATACGGAGGGATTTTTAACGCTCTTAAAAATCCGCCGACTTCGGCTTGGTTTGAACCCGCGATCTTTGGCATAGAAGCTCAGCATGCTACCAACTACGCCACCGAATTCACCCTTCTTTAATTTATGCATTCGGATGCCTAACACCGGAATTAATCAATGAATAAGGTATATTATAATGAATAGGTCCTGAAGCCTCCGTGGCTTCGGCGGCAGCACGCCGGCCTTTCACCGCTGGGTCCGTGGTTCAAATCCTGGTCACTCCATGTGAGATCTGTGCTGGACAAAACGGAGGCAGACAGGTTTTTACCGGGATCTCCGGTTCCCCTGTCAACATTCCATTCCAGCAACACTCTCCACTATCATTTCATTTCATTTGTCATTCATTTAGTCATTGCCCCAGAGGAGTGCGACAGGCTTCGGCAGCTGGCACAGTTCATATCCTCGCCGCAAGATGGGGGCTTCATTCATTCCATTCCTGACCCGGTCGGTCGACTGGAAGCAGGCTGTGGATTTTCAGGTTTCATAATGAATAGGTGCTATCGACTAGGGCGCTCAGTAGAGGTGATAAGCTCTGTTTGGTAAATCGATTAATCGAATAATTTCAAATTGATCAAAATGATTAATCGATTATCCGAAGATTCGATTGTTTAGTGGACACGAGTTAAGAAAAGAAATTTAAATGGGGGATCATCGCTTAAGTTGAGTTACGCGTACTTTCGGAATGATGTAAAAAACTATGAAGGTTACCTTTTGTCTAAATATACAAAGTGTCCTTCCTTGTTTATGTTAACAATAACCAAATAGGAGCCTGTGACTGTGGAAGGACAAAAATAAATCAAATTGGGTAGGCTTTCAAAAAAAGAAGAAGAAGAGTTTTCAGCAAAGATTATGAATTCTTGTCCAATGTTTACAATTTAGGACAGGAACATTTTGGTTTTTCTTTGTTTGAACATAGTTTTCACAAAGAAGGTACATTAGGCCTATTTAAAATTACATCATACAATACAGTTTATTAATGTTATTTAAATGTACGTTTTGCTTCTGTGAGAGCGTAACCTAGTGAAGGGAGCGAAAAACATGGATTTAATCGTCAAAACAAAATTAATCTATTAGGCTATTCGATCTACAAATTGATCCATTAATTGATTAAACGTTCAATAGATTATACGTTAATTGTAGCATTTAATAGATTTTTCCGATTCGATTTATCGATTATTCCATAATTGAATTATATCGATTAAAATTACCAGCCCAAGTGCTCAGATGAATACTGAGTCGTTTAGGGAATCTATACCTTCTACTGCTGACAGGCCACCTCATGACGAGTGCCAGATTCGATTCTAACCTCAGCCATCGTGAAAGTGGTTTGCTGTTGTTATCCACTTCTACGCCAGGCAAATTATTAGCCACTTCCCTGCGACGCCGGCGCGGGTGACTACTATTCAGATAATTTCTGTATAGAATGACCCCAGTCACCATAATAACAGATGCTATCAGAAAAATCGTTTCACTCACAAGTATAAACGGCTGATGACCAAGATGTCCCTGACCACTAAATAAAGCAACGAGGGAACACACTCGTGTAATGACGCGAGAAGGTAATAATACTAATAATAATCTTATTGTTTTTACGTCCCTTTTAACTACTGCGGCTTTTAGAGACGCCGGGGTACAGGAATTTTGTCCCGAAGCGGATCTTTAACGTGGCATAAAATCTACTGAAACGGCTACCTCGCATTTGCGCACCCTCAAATGCCAACTGGCTGAGATCCTGAAACCTTGGGCCCAGCAGGCGAGAACGTTATCGCTAAGTGAAGCAGCCAGTCAAGAAACGAGAAAGGGACGGGTTGCTACTAATTGCTGTACATAATTACTCTATAGAAACACCACAGACACCATAATAACAGACGCTATCAGAGAAATATTTTCACCCATACTGTAAGTATTAAGACGATTGGGAGATGACAGATGTTTCTGGTGACTGCTAATGAAGAGAAGATATAGGTTGGTAGGACATACACTAAGACCCCAGGAATATCAAAGTTATAGTCTTTCCGTTTGGTCATCATACCCAGAAGATTAAGGGACTTCTCGGAACTCAACTGACGTCACTCACTCACCCTCCCGACCCGCTCGCCGGACCGACCGGTGGCGTTCAATGCCTCGCCTACTGGCGCTATCCCACTGGACTAACACTTTTTATTTCAAGTTTAAATTTACAATGTTCATGTTTTTGGAATTCTACATAAAATTGTAAAGAGAATGAATCCAAACGCGACTGAAATGCTTCATATCCATGTCTGATAGTCGGTCAAAACTTATTTATTTTCTCTAATTGTTTGACATTTTTAAACTAGTAGTTGCAATACAGGAGAGCCTCCTTGGCTTAGGCGGCAGCACATGGGCCTCTCACCGTTAGGTCCATGGTTCAAATCCCGGTCACTCCATGTGAGATTTGTGCTGGACCAAGCGGAGGCTGACAGATTTTTCTCCGGGTACTCCGGTTTTCCCTGTTACAAATTTCATTCCAGCAACACTCTCCACTGTCATTTCATTTCATCTGACATTCATTTAATCATTGCCCAAGGGGATTGTGACAGGCTTCGGCAGCCGGCATAGTTCATATCCTCGCCCCTGGATGGGGGCTTCATTCATTCCATTCCCTGACCCGGTCCGTCGACTGGAAGCAGGCTGTGGATTTTCAGTTGCAATACAACAATAAATGACATGTAATAAACTACAGTTTAAGAAGTAAGAAATCCGAGCTTGGACTCATTTTATTTAGAATTCTATGTAGAATTCAAGGAAGCCTCCGTGGCTTAGGCGGCAGCGCGCCGGCCTCTCACCGCTGGGTCCGTGGTTCAAATCCCGGTCACTCCATGTGAGATCTGTGCTGGACAAAGCGGAGGCAGACAGGTTTTTCTCCGGGTACTCCGGTTTTCCCTGTCACAATTTCATTCCAGCAACACTCTCCACTATCATTTCATTTCATCTGACATTCATTTAATCATTGCCCCAGGGGAGTGCGACAGGCTTCGGCAGCCGGCACATTTCATATCCTCGCCGCTAGATAGGGGCTTCATTCATTCCATTCCTGACCCGGTCGGAGACTGGAAGCAGGCTGTGGATTTTCATTTTTTTTTTCATGTAGAATTCAAGGAACCTAAAAATAGTAAATTTAGACTTGAAATAAGAGAAGTTTTAGTGCTGTGGGACAGCGCAAGTAGGTGAGTCATTGTTCGCCACCGGCTGGTCCTGGAGGGTGAGTGAGTGACGTAACTTGAGTTCCGAGAAGTCCCTTAATCCTGGGTATCATGGACAAACGGAAAGACTATAGTCTAGTTATAGAAGGAAGGGTCGAGGATTAGAACTGTACGGGGAGACCAAGGTCAGAATATGTTAAACAGATTGCCTCGGATGTAGGGTGTTGTAGCTATGTAGAGAAGAAACGATTAGCTCAGGAGAGCGAAGCATGGAAGCGTCATCAAACCAGTCGAAATATTTAAGACTCAAACACACAAGTAAAAATGACTGATGACCAAGATGTCCTTCACTTTTAAATAAATCAACGAGGGAGCGCAATCGTATGGTGAAACAAGTAAGGAATAATAATTACTCAACTTCAAGTTCGTAGCCTACTTGACCCTGTTTGTTCTCACTTTAATCCTCCACTTCTGACTCGTCCAGTTGTAACTTCCTGTATTACTAACCACTAGTTACACCCCCTCTCCTCGCCGACATCACAGCAGGTGGTGCTGCTACCTGGCAGGAATATACGTCAAGTACAAGAGAGAAGATCTATCATTTCCATTGACAGCTCAAGCCCGATGAATGTAACGCCCAAACACGGGCGATATTTGTTGTTTGAAACCACAAAAGGGCAGTGTTGAAAGAGTTCATTGATCGATTTATTAAAGTTTGATGTTTAAATCTTACCATCTAACTCAGTGTTGCCAACTTTTATTACCTCAAAGTCACTATTTCCTGAAAAGAAAAATCACCATGAAGTTAGTAATTTTATTTAGAAATTTAAATAGTTACCGAGAACTGACATAACCCTTGAAACGCATGTGTGTGGCGGCATAGGCGATGAGTAAAGCCCTGCTCGGAAGCGGATATTCTGTCTGCGGATATCCGCCAGATGTTTCACCCTGCGGATATAGTTTGCATGATTGTGCGGATAGTGGATAAGCAGTGGATAATATTTGGAGTAAATTTTCGGATAGTTTTTAGAATACAACCAGAACTTGTTGAATATCATTGCTAGGATCCGGATGTTTAAGACATATCTTATTTTTCCGTTGTGTTTCTCTCATAAAAAAATCCCATTCAATTTGTTGGTAAGCACAATTAACACAATTAGCACAATTAACACTCCGAGCAAAAAGGGTTGCAGTGCTGGCTGTATAACATAGCACAGGACACTCTCAGCCTAGGGAAACGACTTTCTCTTCAAATGTCTAAATTTAATACTTTATGTTTTATCTAATGTAAATAAGCGGCTTCGGTGGCGTAGTTGGTAGCATGTTGAGCTTCTATGCCCAAGATAGCGGGTTCAAACCCGGCCGAAGCCGTCGGATTTTTATAGAGCGTTAAAAATCCCTCAGTATGCCTTCCGCGTTAAAAATCCCTCAGTATGCCTTCCTTCGGAGGGGAAGTAAAGCCAGGGGTCCCATGTCATAGATGTATGGCATGTTAATGAACCTTACACTAATTACACCTGTGTGAGGCTAAATAAGTTATAGGTTAAACAACGCTCAGGTTCCTGCGTTCGTCGCCAAGAGCTGACTATGGTGGCGTGTAGTAGCCGAGTTCTGAACTAGTAGTTGTTGATGGTGGCGTTTGGCGGCAAAAGTAGGAACTACTTGAAATTCAATGTCTGCAGCCCTTACTTGAATTGAAAACAGATAACACACACTAATACAGCCATCACAATTAACACCGGTTATCAGACAGATTCTACACACACCCAAAGTACACGGGGCTACATGACCGCGTTGTCGCAGCCCCTAAATTGAGGAACCAACAAACCAACCAATTTAAAAAAAAAAACGTTATAAGACTTACATTAGTCACATAGATGTGTAACATCTGACATAGAAGAAACCTCACGTGAAATTGTTGATAAACCGGTATTTTATAAGGTTATTGGCACAAATATTAATCTATTGTAAAAGGGAGTGTTTTACAGATATTGTAGTTTATATTACGGAACTCATTTTATTAGATGATTTGTACCTTCCACCTGCACGAGCCTAAATAAAGAATACGATATGGATCAACTAGATTAATAGACGGAACACCGCTCATAACCTTAAAATCCTTATAAATAGGCCAACTTGCGAATAAATGCAATGAGCACAGCAGTAGATCATGAAAGGCTTGCCCAGTTCCCGGACCACTTAATTCACAGACCAACACGTAATTTCATATAGATTCTGTTAAAATAAGTCATATTGATATGATTAGCAACAGAGTATCAAGAAGGCAGTGCGAGAGTAGAAATATTAAGTAGGCAGTGAAGAAAAAAAGAGTCTTCGAATTGTTATGTATTAATAGTGTGTAAATAAAAAAGATTATTGTGTGTTGATGAATGTCCAGGAGGGATACCATCCAGCTGTTTTACACACTTCCGTCCGATCCACTTCCGTCCCATTTTCAAAATCACTCCCACAAAAATATCCAGCAACCTTGTGGAAAGATGTTACTCATAAATATTATTGAAATGCCAGTAGATTCAGATAACAAACGTGCGACTACGGATAAAAGTCATGCGGTTACGGGGCGGATGCAGATAACATTTTGGTTATCCGCGCAGAGCTCTAGCGATGAGTTAGGGTGACAAGACCGTCCATATAAATGAAAATCCACAGCCTGCTTCCAGTCGACCGGGTCAGAGAATGGAATGAAGGAAGCCCCTCATCTAGCGGCGAGGATATGAACTGTGCTGGCTGCCGAAGCCTCCTCCTGGGGTGATGATTAAATGAATGACAGATGAAATGAAATGATAGTGGAGAGTGTTGCTGGAATGAAATTGTGACAGGGAAAATCGGAGTACCTGAAGAAAAACCTGTCTGCCTTCACTTCGTCTAGCACAAATCTCACGTGGAGTGACCGGGATTTGAACCACGGACTCAGCGGTGATAGGCCGGCGTGCTGCCACTTAAGCCACGGAGGATCTACCATCCATATAAATAAAGTTTTTTTTTCGTGTGGCCTACTGAGAGGCCGAGTGCAGGTCTTTCTATTCGACGCCCGTGGGCGACCTGCGCGTCTGGATGAGAGATGGAATGGATGAAGTTGAATGAAACTGGGCAAGGATGTGGAAGGAAGCGGCCGGGGCCTGTCAGAAGGTACTGTCCCAGCATTTGCCTGGTGTTGAAAATGGGAAACCACGGAAAATCATTTCAAGGACAGCCGACGGTGGGGCTCGAACCCACGCGTCTACGAGTCAGCAGAGAGCTTGGCCCCATGGCCTAACGCAGCGCTTTAGCCAGCGTAGCCACTACTGTCGGTATAAATAAAGGTAATAAATAATGAAACTTGTCCAATGAGAATAATACAAAAGAGACTTAAGTTTTGTCTTTTTACTACTCTTCCCATCACCTATCTCTTTCAGAAATTATCCTTGAGCTTCGGGTTCGAATCCCGGCTTTGCCAAGGCATTTAATTCTTTTCTGAGTGTTGGAACAGGGTTCACTTAGCCTCGAGAGGCAAAACTAAGAATAGATTGTTTCTACTCTCACCTGAGCCATCCTAGAAAGGGCTTTCCGTTGTTTCCCTTCCCACTCCAGGCTAATAGACCACGGCCACCTCATTCCAAATCCTAGCCTTAACCTTTTATAGGGCAAAACATTTTTTATGTGTTTTTACATTTTAATTTATTATAATTATTATAATTATTATTAATGTATTTTTTTTGTTTCTATAATTAATGTTTATATATTTATTTTTAATTTATGCTCTTACAGATTTAATTTTGATATTTTTACTGAATTCATTAGTTAACTAATTTCGAATTGATTTTTACAATTATTTTCCTATTATTTTATAGTTATGTTCATTATTTTATTTTTATATTATTTTTATTATTGTACTTTAATTTTTACGATTGTTATTTCTATATTTATATTTTATTTTTACACTTTAATTCTTAATGTTTTTAGTTTTAACTCTTTTTAAATTTTATCCAACATATTACGTCACGTAGAAGCGTAGGTATATTTGATTTTTAGAAATACTAGCACTTCGCCATGAAAATTCTCCGAAATTTGGCTTAAAGATTCAACTATCAGCATCTTTGAAAGCAAAAACTGTCTTTATGACAGGTGGTTAATAAAGAGGCCTCTATCCCATAAAGGGTATAACACATACACTCAAGCTACTACAGGCAGACAACTTTTATACATAAACAGGAGTGTAGTATATGGAGCTGAATAATATTGAAGGCGATGTCCAAGTGCATAAACAACTGATCATTTCCCCACAATAATATCTGCCGCAACACATATATGTTTGTAGGGTTTCCAGTCGTAATAAGGTCTACCGACAATGCGCTGTCGGCAGACGGTAGTGGGCAGACGGCAGACGGCAGATGAAGTCAGAAGTCGGTAGTTCACAACATAGCCACCCACAATGCGCAGTCGTTAAAATGCTAGGAGTAATTAATAACTTGACTTTCATTTATTCCTTGAGAAGGTTGTCAATTGTCGACAGCCTAACCTAAAATTTGCAAGGATGGATGACTTGAGGCGGTACGGTTTATTTTTATTGCTGCTAACTGGCACAGCATTCTTAAAATTGAGGAAAAATACTCGTACATCCAGTATCCCCTCTTGTAAATAATTAATAACAAATCCAACTCTGAATTAGGCCTACTGATTTTTGAACAGAATTGTTTTTGTGTAGCTGGTCATTTTTGAACGAACGCCCGAAGGCTCCCAACACGTTTAATCTATTACTACATGAATGAAAATCCACAGCCTGCTTCCAGTCTCCGACCGGGTCAGGAATGGAATGAATTAAGCCCCCATCTAGCGGCAAGGATATGAACTGTGCCGGCTGCCGAGGCCTGACGCACTCCTCTGGGGCAATGATTAAATGAATGACAGATGAAATGAAATGATAGTGGAGAGTGTTGCTGGAATGAAATTGTGACAGGGAAAACCGGAGTACCCGGAGAAAAAACTGTCTGCCTCCGTTTTGTCCAGCACAGATCTCACATGGAGTGACCGGGATTTGAACCACGGATCCAGCGGTGAGAGGCCGGCGTGCTGCCGCCTAAGCCACGGAGGCTTCTCAATCTATTACTACATCATTTCCTAATTTATTTTTTGTCATTAGAAAATGTATTTTGGCTAATTTCAGTACCGGTAGGCCCTACTTTAGAAAATGTTTTCGTACGATGAGCTCTCATTCAGCGTTACCTTCCGCTGCATTACATTTGCTACAAAGGAAAACATTATAATCAATGAACAGTTTCCTTTTAAATACTTGGGCTCACTCATGTCATACATCCAACGGCGTTCCCTCACAAGATCAATGACTATATCTTCTATCCCAAGGTTAGTACATTCAGTCATCTTTTTATATACTGTAATTATGCGAAGAATATACCGCGAATACAACTAGTCAACTACACAGCTGATTACGACAAAGTGACGCCATCTTGTGATATTTTCTCATTGGCTCTTAAATATTCAGTTGGCAGTCAAAGATAAAATAGGCGACAGCAGACTACACCCTGTCGATTGTCAACAATCTACTACCGACATGCAGCTTCACATTGTGAATGACGCCATAAGAGAGCACGGGTCAGCCATCAACTACAGTCTGCCGTCTGCCCGCTACCGTCTGCCGACAGCGCATTGTGGGTAGAGCTTAACGGTGCTCGGGCGTAGCATTTATCAGTGGATTATTTTCTGTGCCACGACGTGTACATCCGGACATAATAGAGCGAATATTCGCGGTGAATGTCATGTCTGCTTGACAATGCAGACAACTGTCAATCAATTTCAGTTGTGCTTCTTTCTGCGAATGTCTGTGGAGCCCACTGGGGATTGAATGTCCAATTATAAAATTGAAGTAATAGACAGCACTCAAGGAAAAAGTGGTTGGTTGGTTCCTCAGTTTAGGGGCTGCGACAACGTGGTCATGTAGCCCCGTGTACTTTGGGTGTGTGTAGAATTTGTCTGATAACCGATGTTAATTGTGATAGCTGTATTAGTCTGTGTTATCTGTTTTTAATTCAAGTAAGGACTGCAGACGTTCAATTTTCAAGTAGTTCCTACTTTTGTTACCAAACGCCACCGTCAACGACAACTAGTTCTGAACTTGGTTACTAAATGCAACCGCAGTTGGCTCCTAGCGACGAATGTTATAACCTAAGAGCGTTAGTCAAATCTAACCTATAACTTAGCTTCACACAAGTGTAATTAGTGAAATTATGTAGGCTACGTTTATTCTTAGTGTACTAATTCGATAACATTTCTGTTACTCGTGAAAAACGTTTAGTGTTACCTAGAGTTAACACTCGCTTAAGCAACACTGTTCATTTTCAAGCTTTTGCACATTGATGGGTGCAAATAAAACGTATTAAATGCCATCAAGATCGAAAACTAAAACGTGCTGATTTCTTTCATTGATTATGTTTCATTTTGCTCGAGCCCCCCACGCCCACACAAAGTAAAAAGGAAAAAATTAAAAACATCATAATCGAAAGCAAAAAACAAACACAAAGCAATAATCAAAAACAAAATCTAAGCAGAAAACTACAAACAGAAATTCAGAAACAAAGATACCAGCCTTACAGTAGTCGCATATGATGTGTAACATCTGACATGTTATCCTACTCGTATACTACACAGCATGGACATTCTTAAAATGTTAATTTACTCTCCGTTTTCATACTGTTACTATGATGAATGTATAGATTGAATTGGAGATATGCTACTGTCACACTTGTTTGAACAAACATCACATATTATACTGTAAATTAAGAGGAGGAATGAAACCATAGTCTCTAGCCTACCTATATACCACTAGAAATACTGTTCAATACAATCAAATTTCCCAACTCCTGCTTGGTGCAATCTATTGTAATTCAAATGAGATAAATCGTAATTTCATATAGATTCTGTTAAAATGACGCATAATGTTATGATAGATATCGTTTAAATCGATAATCCGGTGGCAAAATAATTGCCGGGACTGGGGCCTGAGACCTCATGATTCGCAGACCAAGGTGCTATCCACGCAGCCAATACAACCACAGACACTTAGAGTACAAGACAGGAACTCATTTTCACGTGCCGGTAATAATATGGAAGTATTTTTTATGCTCCATTAATATTTTGCTTTTTATCGATAATGTTCCTGCGTGGAATTGAGATTTAAATTAGTTATGAATACGCCTACTTGGCAGTAAAGGGAATTCCTATGGTGGTCTATGAAAGGCTAGACCAGTTTCGGTATAAATATATCGATATATATTACATTGATCACTGCATTACTGCAATGTGGGTTAATATCTAAATAGCCATTGTGCAGAACCATAATACCGGCTTTGCCTACTAGTTATAATGTTTCATAAGGAGCATCATCATTTAAATACTCATACGAAAACTTTTAACATGAGGTTTGTGTTTCAATCTGTTGACACCAGAGTTCGCATGAGCGTTTACCGTTCAGTATGAAAGTGTTGAACAAAGTTACTCGGGAAGTGGATGCCCATCACTTTTATCCAGAGATTGAAAAACAGGCTCTTAATAAATCATAATTGTTTTCAGCAAATATCATATAATGAATACTTTTACACCAAAGAACGACAACTTGATGATGATTTATTGTAGAAATATCTGTAATGGCGCCTCCAAACCTTGAAGTAATCCCTATGTTATATACATTTCAAATGGTACCAATGCCAGCTGGATCTCATCCCTCCTGGCTGCTAAATCCTGGCTGCTAAAGCAGCCTGGAGGGATGCGGTCCAGCTAGCAGTGCACCTTACACACTTCCGGCCGATCCACTTCCGTCCCATTTTTCAAAATCACTCCCACAAACATATTCAGCAACCGAGTGGAAAGATGTTACACATCAAAAAGACACTGAATTCTCATAATTTGCACAGTTGCCACATATTTGCCATATTTTCTGAGAGTGAAGTAGGCCTACAGTAGTATAAATAATAATAATAATAATAATTAATAATATAATTGCTGGTAAAACCGAAATTTGTTGAACTAGTCTAAGCCAGCAGTATAGTTTATGTTCCTAAGAAAAAACAATCCTCAATCGAGGCCTCTAATTTGAGAATCGTTTCCACTTGGCCTGGACTCAAGCTAGCCAAGTCTGAAGGGTGGCAGAACAGCTGAGTAGCTGTAGGCACGCACCAGGGGTTTGCTGGTGTCATTCCTTGGTGCTTTTGGATTCTCTGGCACTTCAAATGCGAACCGCCACACCAAATGAAGATTAATTACATTCTCTCTCTAACATTCTCATCATTTGCATATTAGAACCAGCCCCGACAAACTTCTCTTGCCAAGCAAACTCGAGGAAACAAGAACAGTTGGCGCAATTCTCGACGAAAGGAAAGAAGATTGTGCACTCGTCATTTTGTAAAGAGAAGGAAATACAGCAGCAATCAAACTATTAAGTACCCCATCCATTACTGGAATCTCCTTTCTAGTGGTCCCAAAGTAGAACTGAGTATAAATTGTTGAAATAACATTATAAATCCTACCCAATAGGTTGATTGGTTGGTTCCTCAGTTTACGGGCTGGGACACGCGGTCATGTAGCCCCGTGCACTTTGGGTGTGTGTAGAATCTGTCTGATAACCGACGGGTGTTAATTGTGATGGTTGTATTAGTGTGTGTTATCTGTTTTTTATTCAAGTAAGGACTGAAAACATTCGATTTTCAAGTACTGTAGTACCAACGTTTGCTACCAAACGCCACCTTCAACGACAAACTAGTTTTGAACTTTGTTACTAGATGCCACCACAGTCGGCTCTTGGCGATGAACGTTGGAATCTAAGAGCGTTAGTCAAATATAACCTATAATTTAGCTTCACACAAGTGTAATTAGTGAAATGTTCTTTGTCATGCCATAAATCTATGACATGGGCCCTCCAGCTTTACTCCCCCCACCCGAAGGAAGACATACTGAGGGATCTTAAACGATCTTAAAAAAAATCGACGACTAAGTCGGGTTAGAAACCATAACCTTGGGCATAGATGCTGAGCATGCTACCAACAGTGAATAATATTCTATCCTATGTCGTTCCAAGACCATCGGGTCAATACTTCAGAATACTTATTCTTATAAAAAAAACTATTTTTGACTTAATGCTTTTCAGCGATTCAATTGATTCAGTAGTTTGTGGTGATAAATGGAATTCTTTCGTTCAGCTATTCAGTTACCTCCACTTTAAAACTAACTAGAATACTTATTATTACGGAATTAGAGGAGTTTATCCGATTTAAGTAATAAGTAAACCTTTTTTCTAAATTTAAATAATCAAAGAGAAATACATTATGGCGTGGATTGTGCTGGCGCTAAGCACACATGTGCCACCCTGACAGGGTACAAATAAACTGGGCAGCCAATGTTTGTCTACCTCTTGGACAAATGGAGTGGCAATTACTCTGCGCAACAATCGCAGCCAGGGCCTGCTAGACCACAGAACGTGTTGACATGGTGAGACATTTAATGATTCATATAGCTTTGTGTGTATAAAACTTGTCAAAATCACATTTGTCTACCGGTCAACGTAAATGAAAATTCTGCTTTCATGTCAATGTATTGATCAACGATTCATTTGGCGTGGGAAATGGCAGGCGTAATTTTAAATAACGACAAAGTATTTGAAGTCATATTAGAGCTACATTTCACCAACAGTTACCAAATACATATCCTTTAAAGTTACATAGAGTTTTGGGTTGGAATTAACAATGAAAACCGAATAAACCTACACAGGGTGTCACTGAAATAAATTGATTGCACTGAACAAGTAACACATTACCCCCGGGGCTCCCAAATATTTACACTGTACGACACAAAAAAATCCAAGTCGCTCGACGCCAGTCCTCTTTCAACAGACTCCAATAATCATTAGCAGCTGCATGACGTCACTTACCGTCTCCGTGTCCGTGTCCGTAACGCATAACGATGGACCCCAACCATAACGACGAAGTCGACAGGATCATTTGAAATGATAAAAATCTCTCTCGGCACGCCGGAAGGCTTTCGTAGAAGGATCAGACCTCATTTTATACACCGCAATGCGAAAAGTATTAATAAACTTTGCTTTTCGTCTTTTTATGCATATTTTTAACATTTTATTGTCTTATGGGGACGGTAACCTTCTCGTCATTTAGGGACCATTTTTATACTTGTGGTCACACTGTCCTTGTGCAAGGTTTCGACACTGTTTATGTAACAATCTAACGGTCTGTTACTTCTTCAAGCAAAATTTTATCTCCCGCAGAGATATTGGTTGGTTCCTCAGTTTCTTCTCAACAGCGTTAATACTTCTCAGAAGAAATGTCCTTTGCCAACGAATTACCACTTATTCAATTACGTATTTTCAACCTAATAATTCATTGTTTCTATAAAATATTGTTCATTATTTTCTGAAGAAAGCCATAATGTGGGCTAAAATGGTACAATAAGATATAATGAAATGAAAATCCACAGCCTGCTTCCAGTCTCCGACCGGGTCAGGAATGGAATGAATGAAGCCCCCAACTAGCGGCGAGGATATGAACTGTGCCGGCTGCCGAGGCCTGACGCACTCATCTGGGGCAATGATTAAATGAATGACAGATGAAATGAAATGATAGTGGAGAGTGTTGCTGGAATTAAATTTTGACAGGGAAAACCGGAGTACACGGAGAAAAACCTGTCTGCCTCCGTTTTGTCCAGCACAGATCTCACATGGAGTGCCCGGGATTTGAACCACGGACCCAGCGGTGAGAGGCCGGCGTGCTGCCGCCTAAGCCACGGAGGCCTACAATAAGATATAATAATTATATTAATTGGCCTTGATTTAAGGTTTTATTCTCTTTACTTTCATCTTGAACTTTGTTAATGAGACTCATTTGTAGGCAGGGTAAATGTCACGTCTCTATGAATGAAATGAAAATCCACAGCCTGCTTCCTGTCTCCGACCGGGTCAGGAATGGAATGAATGAAGCCCCCATCTAGCGTCGAGGATATGAAATGTCCCGGCTGCCGAGGCCTCACGCACTCCTCTGGGGCCTCTCACCGCTGGGTCCGTGGTTCAAATCCCGGTCACTCCAAGTGAGATCTGTGCTGGATAAAACGGAGGCAGACAGGTATTTTCCGGGCACTCCGGTTTTCCCTGTCAAAATTTCATTCCAGTAACACTCTCCACTATCATTTCATTTCATTTCACGTCTCTATGAATAAATGTATTCATAGACGCTCATTCTCATCTTTCAAGAATAATTGTAAGTTGATAGGGATTGTTATTTTCTAATCAATATGGTAAAGTTTTGATTATTGTAATATCCATGGTCTAAAATAGGACATAGACCAAAATACTTTGACCCAGCTGTCCATGACTGATATATTAATGATCCATGTATGTGTTTACGAACATGTCGATTTTGAAATAAACACTAAACTATCAATTAAAACACATAAAAAACAGTTTCGCATATACCTAACACATCTACTGGCGGTGGTACAATACTTCCTTCAGGAGTCCGCCATTGCACGAATGGAATGGCCTGTGATGTCACCAGACATTAACTGTATCGAATATGTCTGGGATATGTTGATGCCTGCTATTACTCAGCGTCCATGCCCTCCCATAACCCTCCAAGAAATAATGGAGGCCGCCCTTGAAGAGTGGGATCGCCTGCCTCAAGAGGACCTGGACAACTTGATCTGTGGTATGCCACGGCGAGTTTGAGTCCTGCTGGACGCCAGAGGTGGCCATGTTCCTTGTTGAAACGTCACAGGATGGCGAGATTACAACACATATCAGTCCCTGTTTAACAGGCCAAATGTCTTCCTGTTGGTAATTTTCTTTTCACACATGAATAAAGTCTGCAGGATTTGTCAGAATTACGTCTCTTTTGTAATAACCTCGCCCGCAATCCCACATATGATCTGCGTCATGGAAATCAAGTGTTATGCAAAACGTTTTTTGATGTGTATATTTTAAAACAGAGAGAGAAAGATTCACAATACTAGTAAGAAAATGTGATGCTAGGAAATTCCAACTTGACCGGGAAACATATCATTAACATTCCAATTAAAACAGCGACCTCGTTATCCTGTATTCATACCCGTGCACCTCATTCGTTGTGGCTTAGCTGTTATAGTGTACCGCTGTTCTAGTTCCCGTCTATGTTTAAGTACCAACTTTATCATTGATTATATCCCTAATATTGAGGCACAATCTACACAAACACAATGTATGCATAACGAGTCTATATATACACGTATAAAATCCATATAATTATATCCGGACCGAAACTAATGATATGCAAACGTTTAATGCAAACAGGAGTTCATGTATTGTAGTAAGCCATCAGCTTTAACGAAACCACCCTAGAGAGCTCACTACATCTACACTTTAGGAGCCCAGTTGATATGTTATATTTCATTCTCTACGTTTCGTTGGCGAGTATGTTGTAAAACGCTGGCCATGGACTACACAAAACGTTGTGAATTGGCTTAAAACACAGGTAACATTGACTAGGGGAAATTTGATCTGCAGCAAAGGACAGCGTTCTATACCGTGCTTGTTACCATGGTTTCAGATGGAGAAACAGTTGAGAGGAGAAAATGTTTTGTTTTAGTAGCTACAGAGTATTTGAGGAGAGTACAGTGGAATGTAATTGACGCAGGTGAGTAGTAAGAATAGTATATAACCCCTGGCACTACAGCCCATGAAAGGCCTAGGCCTACCTAGTGACCGCTGCCCAGCCATTTGGCCAGCAGATATTGGGGTGGCACGTGGTCAGCGCATCGGTTCCTCTCGGCCGTTAATCTTGGTTTTTGTGACCGCGGCGCTGCCTCCCTGTCAGACCACTACTAAATTAATTGTCCTCACGAGGCTGAGTGCACCTCGTTCCAATCCTCATGTCAGTTTCAAAAGTCCCTGACGGAGCCGGGAATCGAACCCAGGGCCTGGGTGAGAGGCAAGCGCGCTACCTCATCACCACTGGGCCGGCAGTAAGAATAGTATGAAAGATGGCTAAATAATCATGCAACTATCACGTTTATAACCAATTCAAGAGAATTCCTGACTGAAGTGGTAAAACGAGCTAAGAAATGATATAAGAATAGACTAGCTGAATGGCTCAGCGGTAACGTTCTCGCTTGCTGGGCCAAGGTCAGCTGGCATTTGAGGGTGCGTAAATGTGAGGGAGCAGTGTCAGTAAATATACTGGCACGTTAAAGGTCCTCTTCGGGGCAAAATTCGGCAACCCGGCGTCTCTAAAAGCCGTAGTAGTTCAAAGGGGCATAAAACCAATGACATAATTATTATTTATGTTCGACGATGTCGAAATGTAAAGGTTATGTGTCAGAAAACTGTATCATAATGAGGATCATTATAACACTATTTTAGGTAGATTTCATTAGAAAGCTAACTATTGCAATGGGTACCATGTTTCGACTTCCGGAAAATTTCGATATATCTTCGCGTTTCACATCCCCCAGACCCCAAAACCACCGTCAGTTCAAAAGTTTATATATAATTTATGTATATATGTATGTATCTATCTATCTATCTATCTATCTATCTATATATATATATATATATATATATACTAGCAGAAGTACCCGTTCTTCGAACGGTGTTCGTAGTTAACACCAGACATTATCAATTGAGCTACTGTGCAATGGTTAGCGGTTTGTCATTCCATCAAGTTTATCTGAACGAAGTTAGTTTATTGGGAATATCACACTGTTAATTTAAGGCCCTTAAAATGTAGTTTTCGGAGACCCTTTATAGATTCCCGAATTATCTGTCTCACATTGAGAAGCGCAACATATGCTTTGGTCGTCCTTGTAGGATAATTTTTATATTTCGCATATTTTAGCATATATTGAGAAGTTTTTCTCTATATCCACCCTTCTACTGTATGAAAAGTACGGTGAAGAGTTTTATAAATGATTGGTGTATTGACTCTCATGGTTACCATACCTAATTTTAAGATGCACCAAGCATCCGTACACGAGGTATAGGCGTACATAAAGATACACAGAAAGACAGACAGACAATTCTATCACCCAGATATCCAAATATGGGTATATCTACCACACAGTATCAAATAAAATCATCCTTATGATGAACCCGTATGTCGACAAAAAAAAAAGTTAAAATGTGCTCTCAGTCTAAATTCACCTAACGTGTACTTCCTGACGTGAAATACAATTGCAAGTCTTGTAGACGGAACGCAATACACGTCACATAAAAACTGACCCTCTACGTTGTGCTAGGTGCCCATACACAGGAAGACCCCTTTCATAAATTATAAAGGCTTGTGGTGCATGAAAATTCAGGTTCTCTAGACTCAAATTGCCCAAATTCCTAAAAGCCGCAAAAAATGCTAGTTCAATTCAGGAATTTTTGAAAATAATGTTGCTGTTTGGAGATATAATAGACCTTCTGTACTATATGTCGAACGTGAAAATTGCATGACAAAATTCTAGGTTACCCCTTCACCCACTTAATTGCATTGATGAATTATACGGTCTACGTTAGTTCCGTGATAACCTTATAGCCATTTGCAAACTTTCACAGAAATGTAATAAATGGAGTGTCATTGCTTCTTACAGAAATAGATGGAAAGTTGTATGCCACCCCATGATATAATGTTCTCATGGTTACCGATTTGCATTCCTTCACTAGTTTGTTAAATTATATTAAATTAGTTTTCTGGGAATATTTCACAAATTGTTGGATTTAGAGCCTTAAAATGTCGTTTTCGAGGATCCTTTAGGGCCCCCGAGTTTTGTTGCTGGCACTGAGGGGCTTTGTCTCGTCGTTGTACGCCATAATATAATACTAATAATAATATAATATAGGGAGAAATTATAACACCTATTTTTTATTATTTTTTATTCAGCCAATGGCCATGTACTTTTCTTTTCAGGACGGATCAGGGAAGGGATATTATCAGAGAAAGAAGCATTCACATCGCGCTTGAGCAAAATGGAAATGGCCTACCATTTAACTAAGGACATCTATATGAAAAGGTCAATATCCTTCAACGCAAAACTAAAACATTACTGCAGTGTCATCCGTCCGGAAGTCTTGCATGCTTCTGAATGCCTCACGATGAACAAAAAAGGCTTGGTCGAGAAACTGGAGGCCAAAGAAAGAAAAATTTTGAGAAAGATATTGGGTTCCATCAAAGATAATGGGGAATACAGAAAACGGCATAACCATGACCTATAGGCCTATACTCATGTGGAGAAGATAAGCAACGTCATCAGGAAGAGAAGGTTACCATTTGTTGGGCATGTGAAACGAATGAGCCCAGCGAGACTGACCAACCGCAACATAACTTACTTTCAGGAGAGGAAAACAAAATGGGCCTGGTTCATTGAACTGGATAAAGATCTGAAAGAAGTGGGGATTACACCAACAGACATTCAGGAGTGCGTCCCACTCAAAGGGAAACTTCAAGCTTGTAAAGGTTTCCAAGAAAAACCGAAGCTGAAAACGGGAAAGATTTGGACCCAGGAACGGAAGGAAGTCCACCGAGAATGAATGCGGGCGTACAGGGCAAACATCACAGCCAGTAGTAGACGGTTGGAATGACGCGGTCCATAGATGACCTATACGAAATGAATGAATGAATGAATAATATGGGGATAGGAATATAATAGACCTGCCGTACCACACCCGCAGGTGTAAATCGCGTGAAAAAATTCTAGAGTAGGCTACCCCTTGATCCCCTTAAGCGCGTTAAACGTATTGATGAATTTTACGGCTTTGGTTCAGTGATAACCTTCTAGCCGTTTGCAAACTTTCACACTAATGTAATTAATGGAATTGCATTGCGTCTTACAGCAATAGATGGGACTTCTGAGAATCCGTTGGCATGGTTACTGGCTTGCATTCGTTCATTAGTTTATTAAATTAAATTAGTTTTCTGGGAATATCTAAAAAACGGTTGGTCTTCGGTCTTTAAAATGTGGTTTTCGGGGACCCGAGTTTTGTCTCTCACATTGAGGGGCTGAAAATGAGTTTTGTCTCGTCCTTCTACGCCTATTTCAGCATGTATTTTAAGGGGGTAGGCCCCCTTTTATGAGGGGTACGGAGAAGAGTTACATCAATGATTGGTGTCGTGCCTCTGATGGATATCTGTACCAAATTTTACGTTGATACACCCAGCCGTTCTCGAGTTATAAGGGAACAAATTTGTCCACAGACAAACAAACAGACAGACAGACAAACAAAAAAAATATTTTCGCGCGCATCCATCATAAAACAGTCTGAAACGTGTAAACATCTCAAATTTCCGTAGAAAATCAGAGATAAACACACAAATTTTCATTTTTATATATAGAGAGATATACTGCACCGCTCGGTGTTGACCGTGTTTTATTGCACATATTCTGGTTTTACTCGCTAACCGTTGGAGATATACGAAAAGTGATAAGGACCTTTCGGATAGAAAATTAAATGTTAAAGCTCATGTATACCATCAAAAGTTTTCTATTTCTTAGCGTTCTCTTTTTATTTGAAAAGGAAATATGAAATTTTGAAACCAAAGGGTGTAGTGACGTCACAAATGTCGGTTTTACTCGCTAACTGTTGGAGATACACGAAAAGTGATAAGGACCTTTCGGATAGGAAATTAAATTTCAAAGCTCGTTTGTGCCATCAAAAGTTTGCTATTTCCTACCGTTCTCTATTTATTTGATATGGAAATATGAAATTTTGAAACCAAAGGGTCTAATGACGTCACTAAAATAGTCGCCTTTCTTAATAGTGCAAAATTTCGAAATCAAAAGTATCCTATATGTAAACCTGGTAAATCAGCTACATCCATGCAAAATTTAATTTAAAACGGACCAGTGGTTCTTGAGTTATTGAGTAACAGACAGACAGACAGAAAGACAGACACACACCATCTCATTTTAGGTAGATTTCATTAGAAAGCTAACTATTGCAATGGGTCCCATGTTTCGAATTCCGGAAAATTTCGACATATCTTCGCGTTTCACATCCCCCAGACCCCAAAACCACCGTCAGTTCAAAAGTTTATACATAATTTAATTATATATATATATATATATATATATATATATACAGGGTGTATTTGATATGATGGAAGTCCTTTACACTGTTGATAGAAGATGGTATTCTAAGCAAATATCTTCATGAAATTCAGTCGGATTTTAATTAGTGTAGGTGGAATTAAATCACAAAAATCGTCGGTTAATGTCTTGGAAACGGGCTTACACTTCGTTCCCCTCAGCAGTACAGCTGACTTCTCCCCGTCGCCCTCCCCTCCAACGCTAAGGAATGTTGACAAGGGTCTGAAGTTGAGTGACCTCCTCGTCTTGTCTGCCAATGGCATTGAAATACACAAACCGAGCCCATGAACAGCTGTTTCACACCTTCATGGGGAGTGGCTACATGACTAGTGATGGTGGATCTGTTTAGGATTTTGCCATCCTCATGGCCTACGCATAGAAAATGGAAGTGCTAAAGATTTGGTAAATTAATTTAAGAAACTGTTTGTCTATCTTTGTGTGAAGACAGTGCAACAACCGTAACAAAAATATGAATAATACTATTATTATTATACCAGGCTACTACTGCTGTACTAATAATAGTAATAATAGAATTTAGACACACTAACTTCTACGGGGCTACCTGACCACGTTGTCGCAGCCCCTAAACTATCGAACCAACCTAAGTTCCTTTATGTTTTTTATTTGGTATGTCGAGTTGCCAGACTTTTATTTTTAGCAATCTAACACCAGAGCTACACATGCTGACTCTTCTTATTATTATTATTAGACTATTATTATTATCATCATCATCATGTTCATGGGGTGCTAGTATTGAGGCAGCTTACCATCAACGGCCGATATGCAAGTCGGAGCGTGATGGCGCCGCGGTCCAGCTGTTGGCGTCTCACCATGGCGGACCGGGTTTGATTCCCGGTCAATGATGTGAGATTTTCGAAGTGAAATGCCATGTCCTGTGGATCGGATTCCACATAAAAAGGAGGTCCAGTAGCTCACGATCACGAAATTTACGGTCATTTAAAAACACAAGCTTCCTTACTTTCCACCATCTGCAGCCACATGATGATTTCCCGTGGCATCCCACGAGCCCAAAGTTGGAATGCCGACCCCCGCGGTGTAGGCATGCGCATTTAATCGTACACCACGATCGCAGCAAGTCCGGTAATTGAAGGTCCAAACTCAGCACCGACAGTGGCTATCCTGAGTTTGGATTTACCTGGATTCTTCCACGCGCTTTCCAAGCACATGCCGGGATAGTATGGTACTTGGAGTCCCGGAGCACCAACCTCATTCACGACCATAATAACTACAGCTACACATATTACTACAGTCACCACAGAAACACAGTTTATCAGACAAATCCAACACTCACCCAACTACACGGTGCTGATAAACAAATGTCCCAAGCCCCTAAAATGAATTAACAACAACCATCACAACAAGCTTTCATGTCTCTTCCATCATCATTGTTACCAAAAATATTTATTTACTGAACGTCCTAAACAATTGGAACCCTACTTAAAAATAAATAACATTCAGTAAAGATATAGTCTCTTATAAAGTGTATACTAATACTAATACTACTAATACTAATAATAATAATAATAACAATAATAATAATAATAATAGTAATATGTTTTTGGACACACTACTTTTATTTTTGGCGGGGATGTCGAGATTCCGGAATGTTGTGTTCACAGAATTTCATGTACGTGCCATTACATCCATCGGCATAAGTCTGTCGTATTTCTTCACCTTCATGTATTACATGACTCAGACTAGATCGAACCCTCGAGAAGGATAGCACTCTAATACCTGAGCTCACAGCCTCACAATCATTTAATTATTATTATTGTTTTATACAGTACATATAACACATTGCTGGTTCATCACAACATAACTATACGGGCTTCAGGGAACCAAACTATTGCTACTGAAACAGCCACTTCTAAGCTGGAAAGTCGAAATCGCTACCCATGAATTTCCAGACGATTCGGGTTGTTGAGAGAACTACTGCCTTCTGCATTAGTTTGTCAATTTGAGTATCCAGAACCAGTTCTTTAAGGTCTTGGAGGAAGGAATTTCGGATCACGCCCATATTTGAGACAATGATAGGTATGGTCTTTACCCGTTCTAAATGCCATTGCCTTTTGATAGGGCCAACCAACTCGCTATATTTGCTTTAATGTTAATATTATTGTTATTATTATTAAAAGTAATAAATAACCCCTGGCACTACAGCCCGTGAAGGGCCTAGGCCTACCAAGCGACCGCTACCCAGCCATTTGGCCTGCAGATATTGGGGCGACGCATGATTAGCGCATCGGGTCCCTTCGGCCGTTAATCTTGGTTTTCGTGATCGGGGCGCTGCCTCACTGTCAGACAGCTACTCAATTGTCCTCACTAGACTGAGTGCTCCCCGTTCCAGCCCTCACGTCAGTTTCTAAAATCCCTGACGGAGCCGGGAATCATACCCGGGGCCTCTGGGTGTGAGGCAGGCGCGCTACCCCAACACCACAAGGCTGGCTATTATTATTATTATTATTACTATGTATATGTGGTGCCATACTAGTATTAAATCTTGAAAGTAGTTTTCCATGGTTTCCCACTTCTACCCCAGACAAATGCTGGGATGGTTCCTAACTTATGTCCACGGCCGCCTCCTTCCCAATCCTCACCTGAATTACAAACACCCATATAACTAAAGAAACCACAAAAACACAGGTTATCAGACAAATTCTTCCCACACCCAACCACATGGGGCTAAATGACCAAAATCGCCAAGCCTCTCAAACAAAACATCAAGTGTATTCCTTTCGTCTTAAATGCTAGTTCTGAACAGAATACGGGATGTCGGAATTTTGTCACACCGTATTTCATTAAAGTGCCAGACGGCAATGACACTTACAAAGTAGGCTACACAATACTGCCGGTCATAACGTCCCAAGACATTGCGTGCAATTTCAGCAACAACAACAACAGCAAAAACAACAATACAAATTTTCTTACGAGATGGGAATCGCTCGCTTTCCTCGTAACAGCTGATACCTCCCCTCTGATCACTTTCGTGATGTTTTTAATGTGTGTTTATTTCTTATGCCGCATTTGTCGGTCAAATGCTTTGGGACCACCGAACTATTAATGTATTTAATCACATTTATGTTTATAATATATTAAGCCTCCGTGGCTTAGGCGGCAGCACGCCGGCCTCTCACCACTGGGTCCGTGGTTAAAGTCCCGGTCACTCCATGTGAGATCTGTGCTGGACAAAACGGAGGCAGACAGGTTTTTCTCCGGGTACTCCGGTTTTCCCTGTCAAAATTTCATTCCAGCAACACTCTCCACTATCATTTCATTTCATCTGTCATTCATTTAATCATTGCCCCAGAGGAGTGCGTCAGGCCTCGGCAGCCGGCACAGTTCATATCCTCGCCGCTAGATGGGGGCTTCATTCATTCCATTCCTGACCCGGTCGGAGACTGGAAGCAGGCTGTGGATTTTTCATGTTTATAATATATAATGTAATTTTCGAGTGATTACTCGTAACAAACAAAATTTCTAAGACACATACCTCAGCCTGTTCATAGATGTTGACTCTCCGAGCCACAAGTTCACTACTGCCAGGTGTGCTTCTCGCCTAGCCGCTACGTGAAGGACTGTCGTCACATCTCCGCTTTAGCCAATCAGTCGCCGCCAGCCAGTGCTGATTTCTCGATTGTTCTACGCCCTATTTAAGAAGCGGTTCTCCTCTTCAAGAGTCAGATCCAGCACGCCAGATCCAGCACGACAGTACCGCATCACTTCATGGAGTCTTCCAAAGCTTCGTTCCATGGGGCAAATACCTAACGGCATGCTTCAACATAAGACGGTGTACTCAGCACGTCACACCGCTACGCTGGAGATTACTAAGCATCAAAGCCACAACTAGATGAGCTGTTGCCAGGCTCAGATCACAGTTCTCACCGCTACGCAAGATGAAAGCTTGCTTGTTACTTTCGCTCTTCAGTGAACTTTGGTTCTAAAGAAGAACCTTTCTTCAAGCCGATACTTTATTTCGAGATGCTGGACATCGAAATCACAAAGTATAGTGTTCGTAAACTATAAACTACAACAGCAAACCAGCAAGCTCTGGCCACGGCCGACCTGCAGCAATGAACCTCTCTAGTCAACATGAATAGCAAAAGTTACGTTCTTTTATTCTCTATTTTTATCAATAATCTTATATGTTTTAATGGTTTTAATATTGCTTGCAAGTGCAATTGTTTTCAAAATAGTGTGTCTTTAAAATGAACTCTTGTAAATAGCACCAAGTTGTGCCAACCTACTAATTTTTAAACCCAAAGGGTTTCCAGTAATGTATAGAATTTATCACTTGTGTCAAACAACAAATAAAGTTTATATTATATTAATGCTTAAATGTTCAGTGTTAAATTTAAACTTAAAGTTGAGTATAAGGAACCAGGCCGCACTCCCCTAGCCCAAAATATTCAGTCTAATAGCTTCTTTCACAGTAGTTATTTTGTCCAGGCATTGCCTGATGCTTTCTCCCGTTTATGAGAACGAACTTGGGCTGTTCTTCACATAACCATATGGAGCCGATAACCGGGAGTGCGTTTTGTAAACATTTGTTGAAGCAAGTTTGTAGATTGAACCTTTCTCAGAAATTAATATTTGAACTAATTAACAAAATTTTTCTCTCGTAATGAACATTAAGTGCATAAATTGTTCAAAAATTGTGATTTCTAATTCTTTTGGAAAGTTTCAGCTCGGAGTTCATGTTTGGCACTGGAAGAGGAAACACAAAAACAAGTTCCACATTTAACCGTTGGAAAGGCTGCTTTCTCTCTCTTCTGGCAGGCTGTTGTACGAGTTCACAGGGAAGTCGTGAGTACTTTCACAACAAACTTTCACAATGCCAATGGACGAAAAACTCATTAATGCGAGGGCTTCGGTCAAGGGCAAACTCACGCGTTTTCGCACTTTTCTATATGAGCTCACGGAAAAAGAACGTAATAGTGACATAATTTCTCAAAGACTGAAAGGTTATGAACAGGCCTTTGAAAAGTATGACGAGATCCAAAGTAATATTGAGACACAATAGGCTATCCCGACCAGCAAAGTGACCGCTCTGAGGTTGAAAATTTATATTATAAGGGGTTTGCAGACGCAAAGCAGCTTTTAAGAAGTTTAACATTGCGGGAAAAGCAGGAGAAAACTCCTTCAGAATCTTCTTCTTTTCCTTCCCGTGTTATATTACCGAAAATAGAATTACCTAAATTTACCGGAGATGAAGCTACATGGGAACCATTTTTTGAATTATTCAATTCATTGATTCACGAAAACGATTCTCTTCCTTCAATACAGAAGTTTCATTATTTGCGTTTGTCCTTGCAAGGCAACGCACTCAAACTCATCCAAGAGCTTACGTTGACAAATGAAAATTATGAAGTAGCTTTGGCACTTCTCAGAGATCGGTTTGGGAACACTCGTTTAAAAACTCAACGTCATATACAGGGTTTATTCAATTTACCTATGGTTCAAGCTGATAATCTTGCCTCGCTTCGTAATTTGATCGATGCTGCAGAACTTCATATTCGTGCGCTTGCAAATTTGGACCAACCAGTTGACCATTGGGATCTATTTTTGATTCATCTTATTTCTGTTAAATTAGACACTAAAACTTTAAAAGATTGGGAAGCAGATCTGTCGCAACATTCATTGTGTACCTATGAAGCTATTATTAAATTCTTAAAGGCGAAATGCCAAATTCTCTCTGCTGTAGCCAGCCAAAAGAGTAGCTCTACCTTCAAACCTCCCTCTAATAGTAAGGACATCAGCCCCACTCATAGAGTGCTAAGGTCACATGCCTTTTCTACCAATATTAGGTCTCCCAATCAAGCACAAGCTTGTGTTTTGTGTCAACAACCGCATAACTTGTACCAGTGCGCTCAATTTAAATCTTTATCTGTGGATGAAAGACGCAAATTAATTACCACCCACAAGCACTGCTTCAATTGCCTATCAGGGACACATATGATAAGCAATTGTCATTCTGAACGGTTATGTTTTCACTGTAAAGCAAAGCATCATACTCTCCTGCATAGACATGAAAGATCGCGGTCATCAGCAACCAATAGTTCATCCACTAAATCTAATTCTGAGACTTCGCCGAATAACGCTCAGTCTTTTACTCAAAGCTCTATTTCGTTCAGTAAAACTCAAGTTTTATTGTCCACTGTCCAAATTCTAGTGATGAATGTTCACGGAAAATGGGTTTCTGTAAGGGGATTGTTAGATAATGCTGCAACTAACAATTTTATCAGTGAATCGCTAGTTCGCAAGTTAGGTCTACAAATATGCCCTACTTCTATAGAAGTTACAGGAATTAATGGTTCCAAATCGCAATCTCTGAGTTATGCTAAAGTGGATGTAAAAGATTCCAATAATCTCGGCATTCATTTAAATTTAGATTTTTTAATTATCAATTCCAGCCTCCGTGGCTCAGGCGGCAGCACGCCGGCCTCTCACCACTGGGTCCGTGGTTCAAATCCCGGTCACTCCATGTGAGATCTGTGCTGGACATAACGGAGGCAGACAGGTTTTTCTCCGGGTACTCCGGTTTTCCCTGTCACAATTTCATTCCAGCAACACTCTCCGCTATCATTTCATTTCATCTGTCATTCATTTAATCATTGCCCCAGAGGAGTGCGACAGGCTTCGGCAGCCGGCACACTTCATATCCTCGCCGCTAGATGGGGGCTTCATTCATTCCATTCCTGACCCGGTCGGAGACTGGAAGCAGGCTGTGGATTTTCATTTTCAATTATCAATTCCATAGGTAATGACACCCCCATTACTTCTTTTCAAGTCCAGGGTTGGAATATTCCACATCATTTGCAACTTGCAGATCCGAATTTCAACAGAGCTTCATCTGTAGAAATTCTTTTAAGTGCCAGCATTTTTTGGCAATGTTTACATCCAGAAAAGGTTAAAGTTGCCCGTGATGTTTTCTTTCGTAGAACTGATTTTGGTTGGATTGCCACTGGGCAAATATACCGCAACCCAGTTCAACAAAAATCTCATTGTTATTTTGTTGGTGCTGATTTAAATCAAGAATTAATTAAGTTCTGGGACATTGAGGATATTCAAGTTACCTCACCTCATTCTCGCAATAATGAGATCTGTGAAACACACTACGTAGAGACCACTGTTCGCACTACTGAAGGCAGATTCGTGGTTACTCTTCCTCGCATTTTTAACCCCCCTGTTATTACAGAATCACATTCCAGAGCTCTTAAAGCTTTATTCGCAATTGAAAATCGCTTTAAAAAGGATGCTCTCTTAAAAACTCAGTATACTTCCTTCATGGAAGAATACGAATCAGCGAATCACATGGAAGTAGTTCCAAAATCTGAAGAAATTAGTAATCCTCCTAAAGAAATAGTATATCTTAATCATCATCCGGTTTGGAAAAATTCTTCCACCCGAGAACAAATAAGAGTAGTTTTTAATGGGTCATCTCCAGATGCTAATGGTGTTTCTCTCAATGACACTCTGCATTCTGGACCCGCTATTCAGACAGATCTTACTTCAGTTTTACTTAACTTTCGTCTATTCCCCATTGCTGTTCTTGCTGACATCAAGCAAATGTATAGGCAAATTCTAGTAAATTCAGAACAACGTGATTTGCAAAGAATTTTGTGGCGAGATGACAATGCAAAACCTATAAAAATATTTCGTTTAAGAACAGTGACATACGGTCTTAAGCCGTCTGCGTTTCTCGCAATACGATCTCTTCACATGTTGGCCGAACAAGATGGTCATCTTTTTCATCCTCTAGCTTCTGAAGTTTTGAAAACTGCATTTTATGTAGATGATTTTCTGTATTCCTTTTCTAGTATTTCTGAAGCACTTCGTGTTTGTGAAGATTTAAACTCTCTTCTTTCCGGTGGTGGGTTTACCCTTCATAAGTGGAACTCGAACTCAACCGAATTTTTATCTAACTTTTCACAAGTAACTCCTGTTGATAAATGTGTTGCGCTTCCTACTGAGGAATCAGCTATTAAAACCTTGGGTGTTTTTTGGTCTCCTTCTTCAGATACCTTTTCCTATCAGGTACACTTATCTGAGTTTCACCCTCGAACGAAAAGGCAATTATTATCAGAAATAGCAAAAGTTTTTGATCCATTGCAGTACATTGCTCCGGTGGTTATTACTGCAAAAATTTTCTTGCAAAAACTTTGGTTATTGAAAATTGGTTGGGATGAACAGGTACCCTCCCCCCTTTTGGATGAGTGGTTGAAATACCGCAAGAGTTTGTTAGATCTTTCTCAAATTTCTATTCCCCGCACTTTAATTTCGGACCTTTCATGTCAGTATTTCGATTTGCACATATTTTCAGATAGTTCTGAAAAGGCATATGGTTGCTGCGCCTACTTAGTAGGCCGCCCTTCCAATACTTTACCCGGATTTTCCAATTTAATTTGTGCAAAATCAAAGGTAGCCCCACTCAAATCCATATCTTTGCCTAGATTGGAATTATGTTCTGCTGTAATGGCTGTGGAATTAGCCAGTAAATTAAAAATCAGTTTAAATTTGAAATTTTCGAGCACATGGTTTTGGAGTGATTCTTCCATCGTGTTAGCTTGGCTTTCAAAACCTTCTTCACATTGGACCACTTTTGTGGCTAATCGCGTTTCTAAAATACAAGAGTTGTCTCATTTTGACCAATGGAATCATGTTCCGGGGAAGGAAAACCACGCTGATATAATTTCACGTGGCTGCTTGCCCAAGAAATTAATTTCTTTTAAATTAAACTGGAATGGTCCGGCGTGGCTCAGTCAGGATTTCTCTTGTTGGCCTCGTTCATCTAATCCGCTCGCAGAAGATGTTCCTGATGCTCGCATTGCTACCGCTTCCCTTTTTCTAACTTCTATTGCTACTAGTCTTTTTCAGCGTTACTCTTCATTTAATAAATTAATTCGTGTGGTAGCATATTTATTTCGATGGAAATTTCTTGTTCTTGATGAGCCTGTGAAGCCGCAACCCTTTCTCACTAAAATGGAATTGGAATTTGCTACTCGTAGAATCTTGTTTCTTATGCAACAAGAAGTATTCTTTTTTGAGTATCAGACACTTTTAAGCAAAAAAGCTTTACCGAAGTCTAGTAGGCTGTTACCTCTCACCCCTTTTTTGGACCAAGATGGATTAATAAGAGTGGGGGGCAGGCTAGAATATTCTAGTTACTCAGATGAGAAAAAACATCCCATTATTCTCCCTTCTAGACATCCTATTACTACTCTCATCGTAAAGAAATTTCATTATCAGAATTTGCACGCTGGCACCCGCACTTTGCTTTGTTTAATTCGCGAGCAATATTGGCTCATTAACGGTGTTCATGAAGTTTCTTCTGTTATTCGGAAATGTATACCTTGTTTCAAATCTAAGCCCACGCCAATCACGCAAATTATGGGAAACTTGCCATATTTTCGTTCCGAACCTAGTAAGCCTTTCGCCCTTACTGGTATCGATTATGCTGGGCCTTATGTCTATCAAGTTAATTCCCCTTTATCTAAGCGAAAGTTGTTAGGTAAACTTTATATTTCTTTATTTGTGTGCATGGTGACAGGAGCCATTCACCTTGAGTTGGTTACAAGTGCTTCTACTCCTTATTTTATAGCAGCCTTTTCTAGATTTGCCGCTAGAAGGGGTGTTCCCTCCGAGGTTTTCTCAGATAACGCAAAAATTTTTGTTAGTACTTTTGGTCTTTGGAAAACTGCGCTTACCTCCCCTTCTGCTAAGGAACAGTTTTCTAATTTTTCTCATGCTAAGGGATTCAAATGGCATTTCACTCCCCCTTACGCCCCCCATCATGGTGGTCGTTGGGAATCTTGCATAAAGCTCACGAAGAGACAGCTGAAGAAAACCCTTGGTTCAGCCATCCTTTCCTATGAGGAATTCAATTCTTTAATTATTCAGGTTGAGGGTATCGTAAATTCTAGGCCGCTCACGCCTTTGTCTAACGATCCTAAGGATCTTCTTCCCTTAACACCTGGTCATTTTTAATAGGCTGTTCTTTAGCTTCTACGCCTCCTTTGCTGAGTCGACGCTGTGATCTCGGGTTGCCTATTTTCTGGAGAAGGTTAGAATCTTTGCGAAACTCCTTTTGGCGCCGTTGGAAGCTGGAGTATCTCGGCTCACTTAACAGGAGAGAGAGGTGGCGGCTTTCCCGGCCTGATGTGCGAGTGGGAGATATGGTTCTTTTGCGAGATCCAAGTCCCCCCCTCGTATGGAATATTGGTAGGGTAACTCACTGCCATTTGGGTCGTGATAATCATGTGAGAGTTGTAGATGTTCTCACTAGTAAGGGAGTCCATACTAGACCAATTTCTATGGTTGCTATTTTGCCTGTTGAGGCTTAGTGTCATCCTCTTTCATTGTTGTTCATGTTTTTTCCAGATGATTCATTGATTGTTTTCTTTCGGGGGTCTCGGAGCATGATCACTTTCGTGATGTTTTTAATGTGTGTTTATTTCTTATGCCGCATTTGTCGGTCAAATGCTTTGGGACCACCGAACTATTAATGTATTTAATCACATTTATGTTTATAATATACTAGCTGAAGTACCCGTGCTTCGCTACGGGTCGTAAATGAATCAAAATGTGAAGGTGACAGTTAAAACAGGGGATAGGCGAGGTGCTGCGCAGAGGGAGATTAAGGATGGAACATTTTGTCCAACTACACCGCTCTGCCTTGACCGTGTTTTATAGCACACATTTAGGTTTTACTCGCTAACGGTTGGAGATACATTTCGGATAGAAAATGCAATTTTTAACCTCGTACATGCCATCAAAAGTTTGCTATTTCTTAGCGTTCTCTTTTTATTTGAAATGGAAATATGAAAGTTTAAAACAGAGGGTAGAGTGACGTCACTAAAATGGTCGCCATCTTTAAAAGTGCAAAGTATTGAAATCAAAAGTAACCTGTATGTTAACCAGGTAAATCTGCTACTTCCATGTAAAATTCATGTAAATCGGACCAGTGGTACTTGCGTGATTGAGTAATACACAGACACACACACACCATCTCATTTTTAGTCTCGCTTCGCTCGCGTCATAGTCGTGTCATATTGTTATTCAATGAAATGCAGGTTTAACCCCATTAACACCCCTTTAGAACCTGAATATCCAAAAATCCCTCCTTAGTAGATCTTTTCGACACACGACAAACATATCCTCAAAATATCACTCTTCTAACATTAATAGTTTTGGTTGGTCGATGAGAGCGAACATCCAAAAATCCTTCGTTAGTGGACGTTTTTCTTCCAGAATTTCACCCCTCCCCATAGGCCCCTTAAATTGGATTTTTGAAAAGACGGTCGAACACCTATTTATTTTATTTATTTATTTATTTATTTATTTATTTATTTATTTATTTATTTTTAAGCTGATTGATTTCCTCCGAGTTTCAAACTCCTCGCCTATGTCGTTTAAGAGATACACGCTCCATTAAGAATCTTTCAACCCCCACTTTTCATCCCTTTCACCTCATAATATACACTATATCGAAAATCCATTAGACATGTGTCAGCTTATTTTTAATGATTAGTATATATGCCAAGTATCAATCCCCAAATGAAACCACTCGTGAGATATTGTTATTCAATGAAATGCACGTTTACCCCCTTAACACCTATTTAGAACCTGAATATTCAAAACTCTTACCTTAGTGGATGTTTTCGACATAAAACGAACATATCCCCAAAATTTCATGTTTCCAACTTCAATAATTTTGGCTGGGCGATGATGAGTGAGTGAGTCAGTCAGGACATTTTATTTCATTTATATATGATAATTTCACCCCTCCACATGAACCCCTTAAATTGGATTTATGAAACAAATGGTCGAACACCTATTTACTTATTTAAAGCTGATTTCCCCCTGAGTTTGATGAGTGAGTAAGTGAGTCAATCAGTTAGGACACTTTATTTCCTGTTTTATCACCCCAGAATTTCACCCCTCTCCAAGGGCCCCTTAAATTGGATTTATGAAAAAACGGTCGAACACATATTTACTTGTATTTTAAGCTGTTTTATCCCGCCGAATTTCAAACTTCTCGCCTATGTCGTTTAAGAGATACACGCTCCGTTAAGAATCCCTCAATCCCCAATTTTCACCCCTTTCACCTCATAATATACACGACATCGATAAACCTTGTACGCAACTTAAGATGAAGTAATAGAAATAAACATATACTTACGTACGCAGCAGACGTCAGTGGAAACGTAGCTGAAGCTCTTCCCCTATCCCCGAAGAAATATAAAATAAAAATAAAATAGAAGAAAGAAAAACGGGGAGATCGCAGTCTTGTTTGGCTTTCGCTGGGCCCAAATTTTAAAAGGCAAACCAGAAAGCAATCCCAAAAGAAAGGGGGAAAGCTAATTAAAATTAAACTACAGTAAAATCCAAAGATGAACAAATTTAAATCAGAGGCCGTGTAGGTCGTATTAACGTCACAAGTACGCTAATAAGACCGACAAACCGAAATATAGCAAAAACCAGACAAAACTCGAAGAAGGTTACTAAAATTAAAATAAGACGTGACGCAAAAGCAGAGATACTTAAGCAAAGATAAAATGTATTTAAATAAGAACCACAAAGTACAACGATCCCAGAGATATTAAAAGCAAGAAGAGAAATGACCAACAAATTAAACACAAAAATAATTTACCGCAAGAAAAAAAATACAAATTAGGAAGAAAATCGAAAATATACTAAATTAAATTATATTAAAATGAAATAAAATAAGATAAGTTAAGGTAACGTGTTCAAGGCAAGATGAAACGATGACTAAATGTAAGTATGTCGCAATTAAATAAAAGACAAAACTCAGAAACGACTACACTCAACGAAGTCAAGATACGTTCTACCAATTTAGACAAAGCGTGTCAAAAGGGATGAACAAAATAGGAGGGGGGTGCAATGGTTCAGAACGGGGTGGAGAGGGGTGAGAGGGAGGGGGGGAATGAGGAAGAAAGACGCGGAGGCACATGCAAGATCTAGTGAGTTACGAGAAAAATAGGAATTCAGACAAAAGGAAAAATTACATTAAGTTATCGGCAAAGCCAAAAATATACTTTAAAAATTGAAAGTATGCGTAGGAGATAAGGGCACACAAAGACGACGAAAATATGTGATGCGCAAAATATGGGCATTCACAGACACAAGAATATCACAGGTTAGGTCACCAGCAAAATAGCAAAGGCGAGACCTCCTTTTGTGAACTCTTTAAGATAAAGAACAAAGCATTACGGGAAGCAAGAAAAATAATCTCCAATCCCGTTATGTTGTTCTACGATAAGATACACTCTGGATGACAGACCCAAAGATGCCCCCTACAAGGTAGGCAAACCCACCGTCAAGCACACCAGAGTAAAGCGAAGACAAGCCCACATACATGACTTTCAACCCTTAAAGTACAAAAACTACGTTATCAAAATAAATGAAAATAACACTATCATACAAAACAAAACTCACCAGCAATTACACGCACACAAAGGGCGGAGGGAAAATATCGGGAGGGGACAAGTACACGCGACCAAAAGAAAAATAACACAGAAAAAGAGTTTTAAATTACCGAAATCTGAAACAGAACTACAGTAAAGCAATTACTGATTACGACATACAGACACCTCGCCATGGTTTCACCTTGAACGCGGGCACTTTCCCTAGAATATCGGAATACGTCTAGCCTACTTGGCTGCAAGGAAGAAATGCCTCGAAACAAAGCAAATGACGACGCATCACAAAGGTAACTGCGTGCTAAAATTTGATTGGTCACGACCCCTTCCAAAATATAAATCACTGGCCAATAAGGGGACAAGATGCAGATATGTCCATATATGGTATTAAGACATCAGAGGGCTATTAATAGCTTCACAGCCAAGGTTTCACAAAGGCGTGCATTGATCACGTCAGATAAAAATGGCACAAAGGAGTAACTTATATATCTCATAAAAATGGCTCAACCTTTAGATATATGTCTGATTATTTTTAATGATTAGTTTATATACCGAATATCACATCCCCAAAGAAACAACTCATGAGATATCGTTATTCAATGAAATGCACGTTTACCCCCTTAACATCTCTTTAAAACCCGAATAAATAAAAATCATTCTTTAGTTGACGTTTTGACATACAGCGAACTAATTCCCAAAATTTCATTTTTCCAACATTAATAGTTTTCGCTGGGCGCGATGAGTGAGTGAGTCAGACAGGACATTTTCTTTCAATTATTTTTACCAGAATTACACCCCTCCCCATGGGCCCCTTAAATTTGATTGATGAAAAAACGCTTGAACACCTATTAAGTTATTTTTTTAGCTGTCTGTTTCCCCTGAGTTTGATGAGTGAGTTAGTCAGTCAGTCAGGACACTTTCTCTCCTTTTCCCCCCCAGAATTTCACCCCACCCCATTGGACCTTTAAATTAATTTATGAAAAAACGGTCGAACACCGATTTACTTAATTTTTTAGCTGATTTTTTTTCGCTGAGTTTCAAATTTCTCGCCTATGTCGTTTAAGAGATAGGCCTACACGCTCCGTTAGGAATCCTTCAACCCCCAATTTTCACCCCTTTCACCTCATAATAATACACCACATCGAAAAACCCTTAGACACATGTCTGCTTATTTTTAATGATTAGTTTATATGCCGAGTATCACATCCACAGATGAAACCACTCGTGAGATATTGTTATTCAATGAAATGCAGGTTTAACCCCCTTAAGACCCCTTTAGAGCCTGAATATCCAAAAATCCTCCCTTAGTGTACGGTTTTGAGATACAACGAACATATCCCCAGAATGCCATGGTTCCAACTTCAATATTTTTGACTGGGCGATCATGAGTGAATGAGTCAGGACATTTTCTTTCATTTTTTCCTTCAGAATTTCATCCCTCCCGATGAACCCCTTCAATATGATTGATCAAAAAAACTGTCGAACAGCTATTAACTTACTTTAAAGCAGTTCCCCCTCCCCCCTGAGTTTGATGAGTGAGTCAGTCAGTCAATCAGTTAGGACACTTTATTTCCTGTTTCCCCCCCTCCCCCCAGAATTTCACCCCTCCCCATGGGCCCCTTAAATTGGATTTATGAAAAAACGGTCAAACACATATTTACTTTTTTTTTTTGCTGATTTTTTCCGCTGAGTTTCAAACTCCTCGCCTATGTCGTTTAAGAGATACACGCTCCGTTAGGAATCTTTCAATTCTTACTTTTCACCCCTTTCACCTTATAATATACACCACATCGAAAACCCCTCAGAGACGTGTCTTCTTCGTTTTTAATGATGAGTTTATATGTCGTGTATCATATCCCCCAATGAAACCAATCGGGAGATATTGTTATTCAATGGAATGCAGGTTTAACCCCCTTAAGACCCCTTCAGAACCTGAATATCCGAAAATCCTCCCTTAGTAGACGGTTTTGACATACAATGAACATATCCCCAAACTGTCATGTTTCTAACTTCAATAATTTTGGCTGGGCGATGATGAGTGTGTGAGTGAGTGAGTGAGTGAGTCAGGCAGGACATTATCTTACAATTTTCTTTTTTCAGAATTTCACCCCTCCCCATGAACCCCTTAAATTTGATTTAATAAAAAAAACTGTCGAACAGCTATTTACTTACTTTAAAGCAGTTTTTCCCCCCTGAGTTTGATGAGTGAGTGAGTCAGTCAATCAGTTAGGACACTTTCTTCCTGTCCCCCCCCCCCAGAATTTCACCCCTCCCCATGGGCCCCTTAAATTGGATTTATGAATAAACGGTCAAACACATATTTACGTATTTTGTATGCTGATTGTTTTCCGCTGAGTTTCAAACTCCTCACCTATGTCGTTTAAGAGATACACGCTCCGTTAGGAATCTTTCCATCCCCACTTTTCACCCCTTTCACCTCATAATATACACCACATCGAAAAACCCTCAGACTCTTGTCTTCTTATTTTTAATGATGAGTTTACGTGCCGAGTATCACATCCCCCAATGAAACCAATCGGGAGATATTGAAATTCAATGAAATGCAGGTCAACCCCCTTAACACCCCTTTAGAACCTGAATATCCAAAAATCCTATCTTAGGGGGCATTTGCGGCCCTTTGGGAAGCTACATACCAAATTTCATTCCAATCCGTCGGTGGTTTCTGAGATTTCGTGATGAATGAATGAGTGAGTGGTATTTCACAAATATATATAGTAGATGATAGTGTCAAGTCTTTGTTATGCTAAACTCGGTTGACAGTGCTGTGTGAGTAGGTGAGTAACTAACGGGATTTCAAGTAAAGATCCTCTTTTTCTATACCGGTAGTGCAGAGCAGAACTGGCATCCAGTCGGCCGTGTCTCGACTTGAGCTATGTTGCCATGGAAACTATCTGGCTTGCCATTCCTTCATGAGTATATTTTATGATTTGATTAGCCTGTGCTTGAGTGCAAAAGGGCCGAAATCAGAAGAATGAGAAAGACTATCGAAAATTCATGTAGCCAGCGGTTCCTTCTGGATCCTAAACTATATGTATGCAAAATTTGGTTGAGATTGGTGGTACGGTGTAGATTTGTATACGGAACAGACCCACATACATACATACATACCCACATACAGACTTTCACTTTTATATATAAGATAATGTAATTTTCGAGTGATTACTCGTAACAAACAAAATTTCTAAGACACATACCTCAGCCTGTTCATAGATGTTGACTCTCCGAGCCACAAGTTCACTACTGCCAGGTGTGCTTCTCGTCTAGCCGCTACGTGAAGGACTGTCGTCACATCTCCGCTTTAGCCAATCAGTCGCCGCCAGCCAGTGCTGATTTCTCGATTGTTCTACGCCCTATTTAAGAAGCGGTTCTCCTCTTCAAGAGTCAGATCCAGCACGCCAGATCCAGCACGACAGTACCGCATCACTTCATGGAGTCTTCCAAAGCTTCGTTCCATGGGGCAAATACCTAACGGCATGCTTCAACATAAGACGGTGTACTCAGCACGTCACACCGCTACGCTGGAGATTACTAAGCATCAAAGCCACAACTAGATGAGCTGTTGCCAGGCTCAGATCACAGTTCTCACCGCTACGCAAGATGAAAGCTTGCTTGTTACTTTCGCTCTTCAGTGAACTTTGGTTCTAAAGAAGAACCTTTCTTCAAGCCGATACTTTATTTCGAGATGCTGGACATCGAAATCACAAAGTATAGTGTTCGTAAACTATAAACTACAACAGCAAACCAGCAAGCTCTGGCCACGGCCGACCTGCAGCAATGAACCTCTCTAGTCAACATGAATAGCAAAAGTTACGTTCTTTTATTCTCTATTTTTATCAATAATCTTATATGTTTTAATGGTTTTAATATTGCTTGCAAGTGCAATTGTTTTCAAAATAGTGTGTCTTTAAAATGAACTCTTGTAAATAGCACCAAGTTGTGCCAACCTACTAATTTTTAAACCCAAAGGGTTTCCAGTAATGTATAGAATTTATCACTTGTGTCAAACAACAAATAAAGTTTATATTATATTAATGCTTAAATGTTCAGTGTTAAATTTAAACTTAAAGTTGAGTATAAGGAACCAGGCCGCACTCCCCTAGCCCAAAATATTCAGTCTAATAGCTTCTTTCACAGTAGTTATTTTGTCCAGGCATTGCCTGATGCTTTCTCCCGTTTATGAGAACGAACTTGGGCTGTTCTTCACATAACCACCCTCAACTAGTAAGGTCAACGCTCTGATTACGTAACAACTTCTCCTCCGTGCATCGCCCCACCTCGCCCCGCCCCGTTTACCCCAGCCTGCTGCCTCACCTTCTGTTTGAAGAATTTCGGAAAAGCCTAAAAACATTGACTTTTTAATGATAAATTTTCAATTTAAAGATAGGTGACAAATTTTTTACCTAGGAAGCTTACAATAGTCTCTTCTATCACCAGTGTAACGGACTTCCATTATATCAATTACACCCTGTATATATATATATATCAGTTTCTTGTGGAAACGATAACTGTCGTAATTTTGCACCAATCACTTTGAATTTTTTACATAATATGTATACCCTTAAAATCTCGGTTGAGTTCGTTAATGGGCAAAATCGGTCGAAGGGGGTGAAAATGGGAGGCATTTTTCGAAAAAGTGAAATTTCGCTATAACTCTCTTAATACGTGAAATATCAAATCCATTCAAAGTTCATAATATGTGTCGGATAAGTGCCAAAAATGTATGTCAAATAAGTTTTTTGATAGCACCAACCATTGACAAAAGGGTGGGAAAAAGTGGGTTTTTCGGAAAACATCAATCATATCTCTGTTAATAGGCACAATATCAAAACCGTACAAAATGGACAATATTCCTCCAATAATTACCTAAAACTTTTGTCTGAAAGAATTTTTGATATGACGCACCATTACGCCACGGGGTGAGCATAATGATTTAAATTATAAGAAAATGCCAAGTGCCAAGAGAGGTTGCCATGACAACTTTACTTTTAATTGATAAGGGATGAGCCATCAGCAGTTACTATGACAACGACACTGCACGAGATAACATTCAGTTTTCCATCTGTCTGTGGGAAGCGACTTCGGTATCGGAACTGGTAGCATGCTGAACTTCTATGCCCAAGATCTCGGGTTCAAACCCGGCTGAAGTCGTCGGATTTATTAAGAGCGCTAAAAAAAACCTGAGTTTGCTTTCCTTCGGAGGAGAAGTTCCAAAGTTCGTTGCGAGTTGATGGTTCCGGTGGCATCTAGTAGCCAAGTTCACAGATAGGTGTCGTTGATGGTAGTATTTTGGGTAGATTTCGTTAGAAAGCTAACTATTGCAATGGGTACCATGTTTCGATTTCCGGAAAATTTCGACATATCTTCGCGTTTCACATCCCCCAGACCCCAAAACCACCGTTAGTTCCAAAGTTTATATATGTAATTTATGTATGTTTATGTATGTTTATATATATATACAGGGTGTATTTGATATGATGGAAGTCCTTTACACTGGTGATAGAAGATGGTATTCTAAGCAAATATCTTCATGAAATTAAGTCGGATCTTAATTAGTGCAGGTGGAATTAAATCACAAAAATCGTCGGTCAATGTCTTGGAAACGGGCTTTCACTTCGTTCCCCTCAGCAGCACAGCTGACTTCTCCCCGTCACCCTCCCCTACAACGCTGAGGAATGTTCACAAGTGTCTGAAGTTGAGTGACCTCCTCGTCTTGTCTGCCAATGACATTGAAATACACAAACCAAGCCTATGAACAGCTGTTTCACACCTTCATGGGGAGTGGCTGCATGACTAGTGATGGTGGATCTGTCTAGGATTTTGCCAGCTTCATGGACTATGCATAGAAAATAGAAATCCTAAAGATTTGGTAAATTAATTTAAGGAACTGTTGGTCTATCTTTGTGTGAAGATAGTGCAACAACTGTAATAAAAATATTAATAATACTAATAATAGTAATAATAGGCTTTTAGACACACTAACTTCTTTTATGTTTCTGTTTGGTATGTTGAGTTGCCAGACTTTAATGTACGTAGGATCTCTTGTATGTGCCATGAAATCCATGGACATGATCGTATTAGATCCCATTGATTTACTACAGGACTGAACGTAGATCGCACCCTTGGGATGATTAGCACTCTACCACCAGAACTACACATGCTGACTCTTATTATTATTATTATTAATATTATTATTATTATTATTATAACACTGTATTATAACAATGTATTTGTATATTATTTTCATTTTCGCGCATTTTCATATGTATGTACATTGTTGATTGACCAATAAATCAACCCCCACCCCCTCTCCAGTTTATGGCCACCCCAGGGCCGGAGATGGGATGGGACAATTCACAATATGCATAAGTGGTACCGTACTAGTATTAAATCTTGGAAGTAGTTTTCCATGAGTTCCCACTTCTACCCCAGGCAAATGCCGGGATTGTTCCTAACTTAAGGCCACGGCCGCCTTCTTCTCAATAACCATAACCGCTGGCAGTGCAGCCCATGAAGGGCCTAGGCCTACCATGCGACCGCTGTCGAGCCATTTGGCCTGCAGATATTAGGGTGACGCGTGGTCAGTGCATCGGGTCCCCTCGGCCATTAATCTTGATTTTCCTGACTGGGGCACTGCCTCACTGTCAGACAGCTACTCAATTGGCCTCACGAGGCTTAGTGCACCCCGTTTCAGCCCTCACGTCAGTTTCTAGTATATCTGAAGGAGCCGGGAATCGAACCCAGGGCCTCCGGGTGAGAGGGAGTTGCACTGCCCCAACACCACAGGGCCGGCGCCTTCTTCCGAATCCTCACCTGAATTACAAATACCCACATTACTTCAGAAACCACAAAAACACAGGTTATCACACAAATTCAACCTACACCCAGCTACATGGGGCTAAATGACCAAAATCGCCAAGCCTCCCAAACAAAACATCAAGTATTTTACTTCCGTCTTAAATGCCTAGTTCCGAACAGACTACTTGGATGTCGGAATTTTGTCGCACTGTATTTCATTAAGTGAAACTAGTCAACAGAAGGTCCGACACGGACGCCAATGATACACCAGGGCTGAGTATCGAAATTATTTTATATATGAACATCAGTCAATAAATTCCACACTTACAAAGTAGGCTACACAATACTACCGGTCCTAACGTCCCAAGCCATTGCGTGCGTTGTCAACAACAACAACAACAAGAACAAGAGCAATGCACATTTTCTTACGAGACGGTACCGCTTAGCCTCAGAACAGCTGATAGCCTACAACCCCTCAAGTCAACCGGTAAGGTCAATGCTCCGATTACGTAACAACTTCCCCTTCGCGCGTCGTCTCACCTGGCTCCGCCTCGTTTCCACCAGCCTGCCGCACCACTTTCTGCCTGATTAGTTTCTGAAATAACTAAAAACATTGACTTTTTAATGATTAATTATCAATTTCAAGATAGGTGACAAATTTTTTACCTAGGAAGCTTAGAATAGTCTCTTCTATCACCAGTGTAACGGACTTCCATCATATCAAATACACCCTGTATATATATCCCTTTCTTGTGGACACGATGTGCACCAATCACTTTGAAATTTTTATCGAATATGTATACCCATAAAATCTCGGTCGAGTTCGTTACTGGGCTAAATCGGTCGAAGGTGATGAAAATGGGGCACTTTTTTCGAAAAAAGGAAATATTGCTATAACTCTCGTAATATGTAAAATATCGAATCCGTTCAAAGTTCATACTATGTGCCGGACAAAGCTCAAAAATTTATGTTTGAAGAGTTTTTTTATAGCACCAACCATTGACCAAAGGGGTGGGAAAAAGAGGGTTTTTCGGGAAGCATTCATCATATCTCTCTTAATAGGCACAATATCAAAACCGTACAAAATGGACAATATTCCCCTAATAATTACCTAAAACTTTTGTCTGAAAGAATTTTTGATATGATCCACCATTACGCCAAGGGATGAGAAAAATGATTTCGGAATTATAAGAAAATGCCAAGAGCTATCAGTGGTTGCCATGGCAACACTACTAAATTGATGAGGGATGAGCCATCAGACGTTGCCATGACAACGCACTTGCGCGAGATCAGATTCAGATTTCCATCTGACTAAGTGTGAAGCGGCTTCGGTGACGTAACTGGTAGCATGCCCAAGGTCGCGGGTTCAAAGCCGGCCAAAGTCGTCGGATTTTCTAAGAGCGCTAAAAATCCCTCAGTATGCTTTCCTTTGGAGGGAAGGATCCAACGTTCGTTGCGAGTTGCTGATTGCAGTGGCATTTAGTAGCCAAGTTCACAGCTAGGTGTCGTTAACGGTAGTATCTTGTAGCAACATTAGGAACTGCTGCTTGAAATTGAGCGTCTGCATTCCTTACCTGAATTACAGACTAATACAGCCATCACAGTTCACACCGTTTATCAGACAGATTCTACACTCACCCAAAGTACACGGGGTTACATGACCATGTTGTCGCAGCCCCTAAACTGAGGAACCAACCAACATCTCTGCGGGAGATATAATTTTGCGTGAAGAAGTAACAGACCGTTACATAGTTATACATCAGTGTCGAAACCTTGCATAAGGACAGTGTGACCACAAGTATAACAAGTAGTTCCGTGAAGAACTATACAACCTATTTTCATATATCCTGCTCATGTTAATTGCCTCTATCAACATACAGAATTTCAGTGTAATTGCTGTAACAGATTCGTAGATATTGAGAACCGTCTAAATATTTCTGATGGTCGCCATTGGATTTTTATTTTTTTACTATTACATTAAGATTATTGTGTACGTGTTGTATTCAAACTGCAATCGCATGATTAGAACACAAGAAGTAAAAACGAGATTCAAAAATTACGCACAGCAGCCATCTTGTGATTATGCAAACAATTGTAATAAATTAGATGCCAGTGGATCAACATTTGTATAAGCATTTTACGTGCAACGTTTCATGGCACTCGGATAGTTAATTCGCGAGAAACGTCCATTTAAATATTTATACTTCGCGTCGCCGCCATGTTGGATTTGTGCTACCGGGTTACTGAAAGTCCTATAGGTGAACATATGTTCATAGTCTCTATGAACATAAAAAAATCAGTTTGGTTGCTGTAAAAGATTCATAGATATTGAGAACCGTCTAAATATTTCTGAAGCTCGCCATTTAGGATTGTTATATGTATAGGCCATAGAGTTATGTACCATTCAAGGACAATTATTGCCTAGGTTCATTATTCAAACTTTCACTTCGATCGCATGATTACGACAAAAGAAATAAAAACTTAATTTTAAAATTTCGCACAGCCGCCATCTTGAGGTTATGTAAACAATTGAATTAAATTAGATGGCAGTGCATTACAATCTGCAAAATCATTTACTGTACCACATTTCACAGCGCTCAGAGAGTTAAATCACGAGAAAAGTCTATTAAAATATTTCAAATTCGCTTGGTCGCCATGTTCGTTTTGTACTTTACAGGTTTATGAAATATACATAGGTAAACTTGTATCAGTACCCTTTATCACCGTACAAAATTGCAGTGTGATATCTGTAATAGTTTCGGAGATATAGAACGTTAGTGAAATAATTCGCACAGCCGCCATTTTGAGGTTATGTAAACAATTGAACTAAATTAGACTTCAGTGCATTACAATGAGTATAAACATTTGCTGTACCAAGTTTCATTACGTTTGGATAGTTAAATCGCGAGAAAAGTCTATATAAAAGTCTCAACTTCGCTTGGCCGCCATTTTGGTTTTGTAGTCACCAGGTTTTTGAAAGTCTCATAGGTGAACTTCTAGTAGTACCCATTATCACCGTACACAATTTTAGGGCGACATCGGTAATAGTTTCGGAGATATTGAATGCTAGTGAAATATTTCGCACAGCCGCCATGTTGGATTGGTGAGACGTAACAAAATTTGAAGGGCACGGTTGCGGTCGCCGGGAATAGTGCTATGAACTTACTGATTGAAATCGCTCCAGCCGTTTAGATTTTTTTAGGACACACACACACACACACACACACACACACACACGGACAAAAGGTGATCTCATAAGCCTATTTTTTCAAAATTGAAAATAGGCTAAAAATGGACTCCAAATGACAAGAAGGTTACCGTCATCATAAGACAGTAAATGTTTAAAATATGCATAAAATGACGAAAAACAAAGTTAATTAATCTTCAATTATAAAATACTTTCACGCAATAAATGAGGTCTGATCCTTCTACGAAAACCTGCATATTCTGCCTATTTTCGCCTATCCCCCAGTTTGTCCGGTGAAATCTACCTCCGCCTTCCGGCGTGCCGAGAGGACTTTTAGGTAGATTTCATTAGAAAGCTAACTATTGCAATGGGTCCCATGTTTCGACTTCCGGAAAATTTCGACATATCTTCGCGTTTCACATCCCCCAGACCCCAAAACCACCGTCAGTTCAAAAGTTTATATATAATTTATGTATGTATATATATAAATATATATATATATATATATATATGTATATCAGTTTCTTGTGGACTCGATAACTGCCGTAATTTTGCACCAATCACTTTGAATTTTTTACATAATATGTATCCCTATAAAATCTCGGTCGATTTCGTTAATGGGCAAAATCGGTCGAAGGGGGTGAAAATGGGGGGCTTTTTTCCAAAAATTGAAATTTCGCTATAACTCTCTTAATACGTGAAATATCGAATCCATTCAAAGTTCATAATATGTGTCGGATAAGTGCCAACAATTTATGTCAAATAAGTTCTTTGATAGCACCAACCATTGACCAAAGGGGTGGAAAAAAGTGGGTTTTTCGGGAAACATTAATCACATCTCTCTTAATAGGCACAATATCAAAACCGTAAAGAATGGACAATATTCCCCTAATAATTACCTAAAACTTTTGTCTGAAAGAATTTTTGATATGACCCACCATTACGCCAAGGGATGAGAAAAATTATTTCGGAATTATAAGAAAATGCCAAGAGCTATCAGAGGTTGCCATGGCAACACTACTAAATTGATGAGGGATGAGCCGTTGCCATGACAACGCACTTGCACGAGATCAGATTCAGTATTTCCATCTGACTAAGCCGGCCCCGTGGTGTTGGGGTAGCGCGCCTGCCTCTCACCCGGAGTCCCCGGGTTCGATCCCCGGCTCCGTCAGGGATTTTAAAACTGACGTGAGGGTTGGAACGTGGTGCACTCAGCCTCGTGAGGACAATTGAGTAGCTGTCTGACAGTGAGACAGCACCCCGATCACGAATACCAATATTAACGGCCGAGGGGACCCGACGCGCTGATCACGCGTCACCCCAATATCTGCAGGCCAAATGGCTGGGCAGCGGTCGCTTGGTCGGCCTTAGCCCCTCATGGGCTGGATGGTGCCAGGGGTTGACTTTGACATCTTACTAAGTGGGAAGCGGCTTCGGTGACGTAACTGGTAGCATGCAGAATGTCTATGCCCAAGGACGCGGTTTCAAAGCCGACGGAAGTCGTCGGATTTTCTAAGAGAGCTAAAATCCCTCAGTATGCTTTCCTTTGGAGGGGAAGTTCCAACGTTCGTTGCGAGTTGCTGGTTAGGGTGGCATCTAGTAGCCAAGTTCACAGCTAGGTGTCGTTGACGGTAGTACCTGGTAGCAACATTAGGAACTACTGCTTGAAATTGACCGTCTGCAGTCCTTACCTGAATTAAGACTACTACAGCCATTACAAATCACACCGTTTATCAGACAGATTCTACACTCACCCAAAGTACACGGTGTTAGATGACCGCGTTGTCGCAGCCCCTAAACTGAGGAACCAACCAGAGGTAGATTTCATTAGAAAGCTAACTATTGCAATGGGTACCATGTTTCGACTACCGGAAAATTTCGACATATCTTCGCGTTTCACATCCCCCAGACCCCAAAACCACCGTCAGTTCAAAAGTTTATATATAATTTATGTATGTATATGTATATATATATATATATATATACTAGCAGGTACCCGCGGCTTCGCTCGCGATAAAGACAATTGGGACGATGCATTATTGCTGAAAATTGGTCTATTCTATCACATCAATCGCGGCTACAGGTGGGTCCATTCTAATTCTGAAAATTCTAATACATACAGTGTATTGATATGAGCAGCAAAGTGGGACTTTCATATAGTTGAGAAAGTCCACAGGGTATGATGTTACCTTATGTGAACACATTTGAAAATTACTTTTTGGTTTTGCCATCTTCTGCTGAGACATAACAATTATGTTGTCCGGATACTCGTGAGCAGGCCACATACAGTTGTTCATGGGAAAAAATGGTTTTGTCTAAATGTACACCTGCTGCTGTTAAGTGTGTCATTGCGTTTTGTTAATGGAAATTGCTAATATTGTTAAAAAGGGAACTGCACTCTTGCACACTGGAATGGCAAATCTATCGGAATATGGGGATTTAAAAGTATTTTTCCTTAAGCTATTCACAATGTAATTTTGCCATAATTATTGATGGTTTGAACGGCAACATGTCGCTATTAATAGACCCATAGTGAAATATCTCTCACCTTGGCCGCTGGAGCACATTATGCAGTCTCTTCCAGTGTTACATCCCTGGGATTGAAATTCTCCAGATGCCTCCGTGGGTAATTAAAATTCCTGATTGTTGTTGTTGTTTGTTTGAGTCTTCAGTCTTTTGACTGGTTTGATACAGACCTCCATGCCTCCCTCTCCTGAGCTAATCGTTTCATCTCTACATAGCTACTTCATCCTACATCCGAGGCAATCGGTTTAACCTTGGTCTACCCCTACAGTCCTTGGGCTCGACCCTCCAATCCATAACTAAGCTTGCTATTCCTGGGTGTCTTAATATGTGTCGTACCAACCTATCTCTTCTCTGCATAAGCAATCGCCAGAAACATCTCTCCTCTCCCACTCGTCTTAATACCGCTTCATTTGTTACCCTATCTACCCATCTATCTTCATCATTCTTCTGTAACACCGCGTTTCAATCGCTTCAATTCTATGTCAAACGATTCCTTTTCTGTAGAAATGCTGTCCTTGCCTGAGCCAACCTACTTTTGATATCCTCTTTGCTTCGTCCTTCACTGGTTATTTTGCTTCCAAAGTAACAGACGTCTCCTACTGCCCGTAGCGTTTCACCTGCCAATTTGATGTCCATAGAGGTTTTTGATCTTTTTCGGCTGCATTCCAATTTTTTTGTTTTACAATTATTGATTTTCATCATGAATTCTTTCCTCAAGACGGATTTCATACCATTCAAAAACTCATTCAAATTCTCTGGCGTATTGGCCAAGATGACGATGTCATCAGCAAATCACAGAGTCGAAGTGATTTCTCCTTGAATCTTCTCTCCCACTATACATTTTCTCCAATTTCCTGATTACTGTGTTTTTAGAGATCTTTGAAATGCGTTGCCCTCGCACATGGTGTAGATGCATTGTCAAAGGAAAACATTCTATGTTACGAACATGGGATGCATAACCTGTACCGAAAGCTTCTGCAGATTTAACACAATGCCTATTCTGAACAGCAGTTCCTTAAACTCAGATTTGCCAACATTTTATTGTATCTTTCCATGTGGTATATATCTGTACCTCAACATACAGAAGAGTGCTTTCAAAATCACGTCTTGTGTAAATTTTGCAAAAGGTAGTTCACAATTTTATAAGTGCACATTGACTATTTATTTATCGTATGGTTTTTAGTGCCGGGAGTGTCCGAAGACATGTTCGGCTCGCCTGAGTCTGTAGCTGCTTCCAGCGGACACCCTAAAGGGTGAGCTACAAGTTCCGTTCAATTTCAAGTAGTTCCAACTTTCGCCACAAGATATCAATGATACGTAGTGGTGAACGTTGGAACTTTGATAGAGCGTTCTGACGAAATCTAACCTAACAATTTTGCTTTACACAAGTTTAGTCTGTGAAAGGATCTTTTACATGCCATAAATCTATGACATGGGACCGCCGGCTTTACTTCCCCTCCGAAGGAAGGCATACTGAAGGATTTTCAACGCTCTTAAAAAAATCCGACGACTTCGGCCGGGTTTGAACCCGCTATCTTGGGCACAGCAGTTCAGCATGCTACCGACTACGCCACCGACTATGAGACGGCGGGATGCCTTTAGTGTTACGGAAACGGCAATAGCCGCCACAGAGCTTCGTTGCTACTGACATAACGACCAGACTGATATTTGTACTGAAATATACGGGATTTGTGAGCCCAGTGTTTATGAAATTGAACGTAGCTTGATCGCTACCTTTAATTATTAGCCGCTACTGTAGTGTTTAAAACTTAAAGGCGGTATTAGAAGGCGCTTCCTCTAATTTTTTTACTCCTGGCACTACAGCCCATGAAGGGCTTAGGCCTATAATGCGACCGCTTCCCAGTCATTTGGCCTTCAGATATTGTGGTGACGCGTGGTCAGTGCATCGTATCCCTCGGCCGTTAATGTTGTTCTTCGTGACCGGGGCGCTGCCTCACTATCAGACAGCTACTCAATTGTCCTCACGAATCTGAATGCACACCGTTGCAAACCTCACGTCAGTGTCAAAAATCTCTGACGGAGCCGGGAATCGAACCCAGGGCCCCCAGTTGAGAGGCCGGCGCGCTACCCTGTTCTTATTGTGTTTATATATATCTTGAAAAAGATAACAAATGGATTGGCATTGCCTCCTACAGGGATTTATATAAAATCGGATGTCATACCTTGAGGTAGTGTTGCCATGGAAACGGACTTTCCATTAGTTCAGTTTATCAGAGCGAAGATAGTTTTCTGCGAATATCTTTGAAAATATTGGTTTTAGGGCCTTAAAAAGTGGTTTACGGTGTCCCGTAGGGACCTACCGAGTATTGTTTCTTGCATCGAGGGGCGTAAAATGAGCTGTGTCCGCTCTTTATGCGACAACTTCGATATTTTGTCCCAGTTGAGTATTTTTAGTGACTTTTCTGTTATGTTGCTCGTTCCACGGGAACAATGATTTATTTCTGGGTGAAAGGCATCCTATATGTTATCCCAGGGTATAAGCTGTCTCCATTTCAAATTTCATCCAAATCCGTCCAGCCGTTTTAGTGTCAAGAGGTAACAAACTAACACACACACACACAGACTTTCACAATTATAATATATATAGGGATATAGGGATATAGGGATATATATATGCATATCAGTTTCTTGAGGACACGATAACTGCCGTAATTTTGCACCAATCACTTTGAATATTTTACCGAATATGTATACCTATAAAATCTCGCTCGAGTTCGTTACTGGGCTAAATCGGTCCAAGGGGGTGAAAATGGGGGGCTTTTGTCGAAAAAGTGAAATATTGCTATAACTCTCTTAATATGTGAAATATCGAATCCGTTCAACGTTCATACTATGTGTCTGATAAAGCCCAAAAATTTATGTTTGAAGAGTTTTTTTTATAGCACCAACCATTGACCAAAGGGGTGGGAAAAAGTGGGTTTTTCGGGAAACATTAATCATATCTCTCTTAGTAGGCACAATCTCAAAACCGTACAAAATGGACAATATTCCCCTAATAATTACCTAAAATTTTGTCTTAAAGAATTTTTGATATGACCCACCATTATGCCAAGGGATGAGAAAAATGATTTCGGAATTATAAGAAAATGCCAAGAGCTATCAGTGCTTGCCATGGCAACTCTACTAAATTGATGAGGGATGAGCCATCAGACGTTGCCAAGATAACGCACTTGCACGAGATCATATTCAGAATTCCATCTGACTAAGTGTGAAGCGGCTTCGGTGACATAACTGGTAGCAAGCATGCTGAATGTCTACGCCCAAGGTCGCGAGTTCAAAGCCGGCCGAAGTCGTCGGATTTTCTAAGAGCGCTAAAAATCCCACAGTATGGTTTCCTTTGGAGGGGAAATTTTAACGTTCGTTGCGAGTTGCTGGCTGCGGTGGCATCTAGTAGCCAAGTTAACAGGTAGGTGTCGTTGACGGTAGTACCTGGTAGCAACATTAGGAACTACTGCTTGAAATTGACCGTCTGCAGTCCTTACCTGAATTACAGACTAATACAGCCATCCCTAAGTACACGGGGTTACATGACCGCGTTGTCGCAGCCCCTAAACTGAGGAACCAACCAAAATCTCTGCGGGAGATATAATTTTGCGTGAAGAAATAACAGACCGTTACATAGTTACACATCAGTGTCGAAACCTTGCATAAGGACAGTGTGACCACAAGTATAAAAATGGGCCCCAAATGACAAAAAGGTTATCGTTCCCATAAAACAATAAAATGTTTAAAATAAGCATAAAATGACGAAAAACAAAGTTAATTAAGCTCCAATTATAAAATACCTTCTCGCAATAAATGAGGTCTGATCCTTCTACGAAAACCTGCATATTCTGCCTATTTTCGCCTATCCCCAAGTTTGTCCGGTGAAATCTACCTCCGCCTTCCGGCGTGCCGAGAGGACTTTTTTATATATTAGTATGATATACATATATATATATATATATATATATATATATCAGTTTCTTGTCGACACGATAACTGCCGTAATTTTGCACCAATCACTTTGAATTTTTTACACAATATGTATCCCTATAAAATCTCGGTCGAGTTCGGTACTGGGCAAAATCGGTCGAAGGGGGTGAAAATGGGGGGCTTTTTTCGAAAAAGTGAAATTTCGCTATAACCCTCTTAATACGTGAAATATCGAATCCATTCAAAGTTATGTGTCGGATAAGTGCCAATAATTTATGTCAAATAAGTTTTTTTGATAGCACCACCCATTGACCAAAGGGGTGGAAAAAAGTGTTTTTTTCGGGAAACATTAATCATATCTCTCTTAATAGGCACAATATCAAAACCGTACAAAATGGAAAATATTCCCCTAATAATTACCTAAAACTTTTGTCTGAAAGAATTTTTGATATGACCCACCATTACGCCAAGGGATGAGAAAAATGATTTCGGAATTTTAAAAAATGCCAAGTGCCATCAGATGTTACCATAACAACGCTTTTAAATTGATAAGGGATGATCTATCAGAGGTTGCCAAGACAACGCCATTGACGAGATCACATTCATTTTTAGCCTACTTTTCACACTTTTCAAAAATGAGGAAAAAGTAGACTTATAAGATATATCTGGGAAAATGTGTCTGTCCTTCTGTCTGTCTGTCTGTCTGTCTGTCTGTCTGTCTGTCTGTCCTTCTGTCTGGCTGGCTGTATGTGTGTGTGTGTCCCCCCTATCAACTCCTAAACGGCTGCAGCAATCGAAACCAAATTTAGTTTGAGTAAAGATGTATACCGGAATATCTCAGGCCCATATTTGAAAAAGATGCCAGTGCTACCAACTGCTAAAGAAACGCACTAGAAATTTGAGCTCCATGTTGGATATCTTGGAAGGTATACATGGGAGCTATTCTAAAATTGGCACACATGTAGGTAATACTATTTCAGTTTAATTTCCAGGTGGCCATACATGACAGCGTTGCCAAAATAATTTTAAGCCTTCTGATAAGTCCAATTTTTAAATGCATATAACTTCTACACTATCAATTGGATTTCAACCAAATTTTGTATTTAATATGTGTACATAATCATATATGACTGAGTGTATTCTTAAGAGTCACCAGGGCTGCCAACTGTTAATAATTGCTCTCTATTTTGTATCCAAATATATCAGAAAGTATTTTAAACTATGCACACGTATAGTATCTGACATTCTATATTAATTTGGAGTAACTTATATACGTCAGTTCTACCAACATGATTCTAAGCCTGCTGATAGGACCAATTTTTAAATACATGTAACTTCTATACCAAAATTGGCACAAAGATAAATAATATTTCTGATTATTTCTGACCAGCACTCGCATGACATTGTTGCCAACATGCTTTTACGTGTACTAATAGATCCAATGTCTAAATCCATGTAACGTCCTTTGGACTTCAACCACATTTTGTATTCTGTACCTTAGGAGATGGAAGTAAGAATATATTCAGTCACCAGAGCTGCCAACTGTATTGCTCTATCAGGCTACATTATGCCTAGTATACCTTATTTCGAACTAATTAAGACATTTCGATATTACCCACTTAATTTCGTCATTATTCTAGATGGGTTCATATACTGTAGATTAATCTATGGCATGAATCTTAATTTTAAGAAAAGTAGGCTCTTTAGTTCGTCACGGAACTCTTGTTCCATCTGACTATGAGGGAAGCGGCTAACTGGTAGCATGCTGAAATTCTATGCCCAAGGTGCTGGTTCAAAGCCGGACATAGTCGCCGGATTTTCTAAGAGCGCTAAAAATCCGTTAGCATGCTTTCCTTCGGAGGGGAAGTTACAGCGTTCGTTGCAAGTTGCTGGTTGCGGTGGCATCTAGCAGCCAAGTTCACAGCTAGGTGTCGTTGACGTTAGTATTTGGTACAAAATTAGGTACTACTACTTAAAATTGACCGTCTGCAGACCTTACCTGAATTACAGACTAATACAGTCATCACAAATAACACCGTTTATCAGACAGATTCTACACACACCCAATGTACACGGGGTTAAATGACCACCTTGTCGCAGCCCCTAAACTGAGGAACCAACCAACATCTCTGCGGGTGATAAAATTTTGCGTGAAGAGGTAACAGACTGTTAGATAGTTACACATTAGTTCCAAACCTTGCATAAGGACAGTGTGATCACAAGTATAAAAATTAACCCCAAATGACAAGAAGGTTACCATCCCCATAAGATAGTAAAATGTTAAAAGTATTCATAGAAAGACGAAAAAATGTTAACTAACCTCCAATTGTAAAATACTTTCTCGCAATAAATGAGGTCTGATCCTCCTACGAAAACCTGCATATTTTGCCTATTATAGCCTATCCCCTAGTTTGCCCGGTGAAATCTACCTCCGCCTTCCGGCGTGCCGAGAGGAATTTTTTCATTATGAAACAGTTTCTCCCACCAATCAGAGCTCAACAAAAGTTTGTTTGACCAATTAAGTAAGGTTACCTTGGCGCGTGCGCTCAAAATCCAACATGTCTATATAAATTACCGAAAGTGCACCGTGCATATTTTAGCGTAAATAAACTGGCGAATATGAGACTAGAAATAGCACTGTATATACCTTAATATCCCCAACTCCCATTTCAACACAGCGCATTGTTTTCAAACGACTTCAGTGACTGTTTGACTGAATGCAGATGCACATCGCCAGGCTGTAAACATTGCCAAGCACACAGAGCTCATGCTTCGGTCAGTCAGAGCACTTGGAAAACAGAGATATCCTACCCAGCCCTTGCACTCTGATCACAAAATTCTAGTTACTGAATCTCAACAGATATTTATGAATATTTATGTTAAAACATATAATAAAGTTATAATTATCGTCGAACATAAACAGTTGTATGCAACTCGCCTATAATGGTAATTAAGACACTCGTATGGAAATTATAAAACGAGCGTAAGCTTGTCTTAATTATTGCCATTATAGGCTCGTTGCATAATGTACTATTATTAATTATAGAAAAAAACACAAATTTGTTAATTAATTAAATAAATAAAGTTAACTGAATACAAAATTGAATAGTTTAAATGCATATATAAATCCTTTATAAACAATATTGAATGAGTAAATAAACTCGGGTAAACAGATAATAAACATAATAATAATCATAAAGTTATTGATCAAGATAATAATACATCATTATCATCATTGGTTTGCAGTCCTAAGACTGATTAGTTGCCATAAAACATGTCCATATCGTCCTGTCATTTGCCGATTCCTTCATTGAATTATAATTCTGTGCTTGGATGTCGTTTAGGATTTGTTTAAGGAAGGTATTTCTAAGTCTTCCCCGTGGTTGTTTTCCCTCAATGAACCCTTCTGCCACAGTTCTCATTAAATTGGAGTGTCGCATTGTGTGACCCCACCATGCGCGACGACGTTTACGGATTTTGCGAAGGATTGATCTCCGTTGGTTCACGGTGTCGAGAACCCTGGTGTTCGATATCTTGTCTCTCCACGTCACATTTATTATCTTACGATAGCACCACATCTCAAAGGCTTCAAGACGGTTCCTTTCTATTTTATTCAGTGTCCACGTATCACAAGCATACAACGCAATAATAATAATAATAATAAAACCTTATTTCAACCATCAAGCAATAAAATACCTGTGTTCTGTATTGTAGTAAGCCATCAGCTTGAGCGAAACCACCCACGGTACCTCCACTTGAGAAGCTCAGTTGAAATGTTATATTTCATTCTCTACTTCTAGTCGCTAGTACGTGGTAACTCGAAGCCCAGTGACCGCAAAAAACAGCTTAAAACACAGGTACCAATGCTCAATGCATAAAGGAAAACGTTCTGCGAAGTGCTGGTTACTCGCTTCAGATGGACTTGGCTATACAAGGCACTTGAAAGAGAGGTGGAGATAAAGGCACAGTAGCGGCAAAGCCAGAGTGAAACGGAAGAACGATTCGTAAGACGGCTGATAAATCTCACAATTGCCACGTTTTTGTCCGTTTGTTGAAAAGTATTAACTAGACCGTGCATTGCGTAAATTACTGTAAACTTTAACATCGACATTTTTAGCCTATTTTCAATTTTGAAAAAATAGGCTTATGAGATCACCTTTTGTCCGTGTGTGTGTGCGTGTGTGTGTGTGTGTGATTCGTGTGTGTGTCCCCCCCTAATAAAATCTAAACGGCAGGAGCGATTTCAATGAAACTCGGAAAGTTCATAGCACTATTCCCGGCGACCTCGACCGTGCCCTTCAAATTTTGTTACGACTCGCCAATCCAAAATGGTGGCTATGCGAAATATTTCACCAGCATTCAATATCTCCGAAACTATTACCGATATTACACTGACATTTTCTATGGTGATAGAGGGAACTACTATAAGTTCACTTATGTGACCTTTGAAAACCTGATAACTACAAAACCAACATGGCGGCCAAGCGAATTTGCGACTTTTAAATGGACGTTTCTCGCGATTTGGCCAACCAAACGCAATGAAACCTGGTACAGTAAATGTTTATATACATTTTAATGCACAGACATCTAAATTCGTTCAATTGTTTACATAATAACAAGATGGTGGATGTGCGAAATATTTCACCGGCATTCTCTATCTCTGAAACTATTAGCGGTATCTCCCTAAAATTTTGTACGGAGATAAAAGGCACTACTGGAAGTCCATCTATAAGACTTTTAAAAACCGGTTAACTACAAAACGAAGATGGCGGCCAAGCGAATTTGAAAATTTTAAATAGACCTTTCTCGCGATTTAATGTTCCAAGCGCACTGAAACCTGGTACAGGAAATATTTATACATATTGTAATCCACTGGTATCTAATTTAGTTCAATTGTTTACATAAACTCAAGATGGCGGCAGTGCGAATTTTAAAATTAAGTTTTTATTTCTTGTGATGTAGTCATGCGATCGAAGTGGAAGTTTGAATAATGAACCTACGCAATAATTTTCCTTTAATGGTACATGACTCTATGGCCTATACATTTAACAATCCAACATGGCGACCATCCGAAATATTAAGACGATACTGAATAGGCCTATCTACGAATCTATTTTAGCAATCAAATTGCATTTTTAATGTCCATAGGGGCTATGAATTTAAGTTCACCTATAGGACTTTAAATAACCTGGTGATCACAAATCCAACATGGCGGCGACGCGAATTGTAAATATTCACATGGACGTTTCTCGCAATTTAACCATCCGCGTGCAGTGAAACTTGGTACAGTAAATCCTTATACGAATGTTAATCCACTGGCATCTAATTTATTTCAATTGTTTCCATAACCTCAAGATGGCAGCTGTGAAACATTTTAAAATCTCCTTGTTACTTCTTGTGTCCTAAATATGCGATTGAAGTTTGAATACTACACGTTCACAATAATCTGCATGTAACAGTACATAACTCTAGGACCTACATATATAAAATTCAACATGGCGACCATCCGAAATATTTAGTCGGTTCTCAATATCTACGAATCTATTACAGCAATCAAACTGAAATTGTGTATGTTGATAGTGGCAATTAACATAAGTAGGTTATATGAAAATAGGCTGTATAGTTCTTCACGGAACTACTTGTTAAGTACTGTAGAAGGGAGGAATGTGTAGTGTGTGCTTGCCACGGTAGGTGAGTGGTTAGCGTGTCGGTCTACAAACCCCAAGCTTGCAGGTTCGCTCCTGGCCGCGGTAAGTGACTTTTGAAAAGCGGCAAAAATACGACACGCATGTCAAAGAACCCATTTGAAGGAAAGGAAGATTGAAGTTTTACGGGACCGTGAATCTTGTGATTATGAGCCACGGGACCTCCTTTTTACGTGGAATCCGAAGCACAGGACATGGCATTTCACTTCGAAAATCTCACATGCATTGACCGGGAATCGAACCCGGGCCGCCTTGGTGAGAGGCATACAGCTAGACCGCTGAGCCACCACGCCCCCGATCCCATTTGAATTCAGTAGAGTAGACCGTGTTTATAATGGTAAAATTAATCTCGGGATTTTCCGCCAACACAAAGTTCCTCATTTCTCTACTAGAAAGCGCTATAGTGTTCAAGGAGCTTAGATATCTAATCTCCTTGACTTTCATAGTGCTTCAAGGAACAACGAAATTCGACATGCAAGCTACCCTCTGGGTGTCAAATAACAAAGCTTGCACCCGGCATCCGAGGCCATACGATAATAATAATAATAATAATAATAATAATAATATTTACATGTGTTTCTATTCAGCGTCCAGTGTCGTCTGCAAATCTCTGTGTGTGAACGGGTAACCCCCGCGATCCCCAATTAGCAGTTAGCACTACGGCCTCCTCTGTTTCCACACTTCTCAATTCTCACAGGGTTAAAAACTGAATCTAATCGTACCTCCAAGCCTTTAACTTTGCTTCTTTTACTCTCTCTAAGAGAGTTCATTAATTTCTTAAGTTATCTGCTTCAAGTAAAAGCCTCCGTGGCTTAGGCGGCAGCACGCCGGCCTCTCACCGCTGGGTCCGTGGTTCAAATCCCGGTCACTCCATGTGAGATCTGTGCTGGACAAAACGGAGGCAGACAGGTTTTTCTCCGGGTACTCCGGTTTTCCCTGTCAAAATTTCATTCCAGCAACACTCTCCACTATCATTTCATTTCATCTGTCATTCCTTTAATCATTGCCCCAGAGGAGTGCGTCAGGCCTCGGCAGCCGGCACAGTTCATAACCTCGCCGCTAGGAGGGGGCTTCATTCATTCCATTCCTGACCCGGTCGGAGACTGGAAGCAGGCTGTGGATTTTCATTATCTGCTTCAAGTAATGTATATGTCGCGATACATTCGTGTCTAGGGGAAATGTTAGTGTAGTCGATGACGTCCCTTATGACGTGCGGACGTTGATGTTACTTTGTTTGATGCTTTGGCTCAAATTGCCGCCATTTTGTTAGCTGTATATGGTTTCAAACAGTGCTCCGTTATATGCCGATGTAGTAACATGTGTTCAAGCCCGATGTGTGGTGGTGAGTTACGAATGTTCATATATTTCATTTAGTTGTTCAATTTAATTGAAAAGTTGCACTGTATTAAAATTCAGCATTTTTTCTAAGTTTATGCCGAGGCTTGTGTGGAGTTTCGCCTACTGTCGACCAATGTATTATGTGTACTCGAGTTTGAAGGTTGTTTGTTAAGTAACCAATAGACCTACATAAAATCCAATACCATCAACATTTTCGTCGTTCTATTCTACGTTAGTTCATGTAGGTTTGGATTTTTTAATTTATATTTTAATATTTTTTATCGTAGTTGGAACACAAAAAGTGCACGTTTTTAAGCGTGTTTCAACCATGCGTCACATTTATGAATTATTATCTCAAAAGCCCGTCATCAGATCGAATCCAAATTTTAACACAATATACATTGGAATGTTGTATAACTGGTTTATTAATTTCACAATTGTGTGTGTCCAAGAAACAAAGTTGTTATCATTGTTGTAAGGTAACTTTTTCTCGGCTCGGGGTGGTTGGAAAATGTAGTTCTTGGTTGCATTGTAATCGGCATGCATCAAAAAGTTATGCTGTATGACTGTGAAATACGTTAATTAATTCACTTATTTTATATCGGTTTGTATTTCTACGGGGAAATAACACATGTTTCACCTGCTAGCCGCTCCGGCAAACGCTGTACAGCGTTGCTGAGATGGAGCCCATCACTTCCGAGCGAGACGCGCCATGATGCGTGTGGGCACCATTACGGCAACGCTGTACAGATTTTGCCGGAGCGGCTAGCAGGTGAAACATGTGTTATTTCCCCGTAGAAATACAAACCGATATAAAATAAGTGAATAAATTTACGTATTTCACAGTCATACAGCATAACTTTTTGATGTATGCCGATTACAATGCAACCAAGTACTACATTTTCCAACCACCTCGAGCCGAGAAAAAGTTACCTTACAAAAATGATAACTTTGTTTCTTGGACACACAACATTTTGAAATTAATAAACCAGTTATACAACATTCCAATGTATATTGTGTTAAAATTTGGATTCGATCTGATGACGGGTTTTTGAGATAATAATTCGTAAATGTGACGCATGGTTGAAACACGCTTAAAAACGTGCACTTTTTGTGTTCCAACTGCGATAAAAAATATTAAAATATAAATAAAAAATTCCAAACCTACATGACCTAACGTAAAATAGAACGACGAAAATGATGATGTTATTGGATTTCATGTACGTCTATTGGTTACTTCACAAACGACCTTCAAACTCGAGTGCACATAATACTTTGGTCGACAGTAGGACACCAAGCTTGATCATCAGCGGGCTCTTGGGGTCCACGCCCGGACCCCCACAGGAGTAGCGAACTGCACGCTATCTCCCTTCTTATGAAGCGCACGTGCGCTTCTCTACTGCCCACCCCCCCACCCCCAGGGGCTCACATCTTGTGGGACGTGGGTGTGCGACCACGGGGCCCCAGCTGAGTCCGGCATTGCTTCCACTTTCTTGTGACGGGCTCCTCTCCGTCTTCTTTCCTGTTGACCTCACTTCGTCAACTATTGTTCTCTTCCGACCCCGACGGTATTCGGGTATCCGAGGCCTAGGGAGTCTCTTCCTTTCCCGCCTTAATTGGCCCTTGCTTCATCTTTTCTGATACCCTCCTTCTACGAAGGCTCAGCCTTCTTTTTCTTTTATTGTTGCCTTCTGCTCAAGGCCCTCAAGGAGGCAGGGTGTATGTAGCCCCACCACTTCTGGTGCACCCTAGATATTGCTACACCCTCAGGGGCTCACGGCTGGTGAGTTCGGGAGTTGGCGACCCCGAGGTATTCCAGAGCTGGGTCCGGTTTTCCCCCCCCCCTTTTATCCATTACCTCTGGGGCGGACCCTCTCCTCTTTCACTTTCCCATCTGCCTTTCATGGCTCTCCTTCCTTCCAAGTCCGTCAATCCGCATTCTTCGAGAGTTGAGGGCATTTCTTTTCCTCCTGTCCTTTATTTGCCTTATTCTCCTTTTCTTTTCCATTTCTTCTTCCTGTATATAAGTTAGTAGTTAATTTTAGTTATAGTTATAATCTTCATGATCACCCAAACCATTAGGGGCCGATAACCTAGATGTTAGGCCCCTTAAAACAACAATTACCATCATCAGCTTCTTTACTGCGAGAGCTTAAAGCTCACCTCCCTATAAAGGCTTCCAAAAACTTGTAGACATAGCCTAAGTGTAAAGGATCTAATGATAATAACTGGTCATCTAAGTGTATTTATTAATCTCATGCCAAAAAACAGAAATAGGGGACATCCCATTACAATTGGGTACAATCCTATTCCACCGTATACGATTCCCGGTCACTGCATGTGAGATTTTCGATGTGAAATGCCTTGTCCTGTGGTTCGGACTCCACGTAAAACGGAGGTCCCGTGGCTTATGATCGCGAGATTAACGGTCACGTTAAACTACAAGCTTCCTTTTTTATTCCATCGTATATATTTCTTTTCTGTAGAAAGGCTTTCCGTGCCTGAACCAACCTACTTATTACATTCTCTTTGCTTCGTCCATCTCTGGTTATTTAGCTTATCTAAATACATGACAATTTTATTTATCCCGAATTGCCAAAAGGCATGGCATAGATCATGTAATTTCTCATTTTGTTTGCCTCATATGATAAGGTGCTAATGTCGATCCTCTCCTGTCAGCCTCGGCGTCGACCGACCTCTCCACACTACACTTGACCGATAGCTCTCGGAAGAGATTTCTGCCAACTGGTGCGAAATAGAGGCTGGCCAGTTGTACTTGAGTGAAGGAGTGGATCTGCTCTCAAGCACAGAGAGAGAGAACGCTAACTTCAAAACTGCAAGCGCACGAAATTATCTACACCTCGCTCCAGAATGTCTGGCACAGGAAGTAAACAAAACAAGCAGGAGTTGCTGGTGTAGAACCAAATTACAACACAAGGGAGCGGATTCTCTGCCTTAGTAATCGAAATTTTATGTTTTTCAGTCGGCTAACACGATTTGTACCCAATTTAAATGTCTGTCTATCTGACTACTGTGGGCTATTTATTTATTTATATATTGATATATTTATTTATCTATTTATTTATTTATATATTTTTAGATATTTATTATTTATTTATTTATCTATTTATTTATTTATTATTTATTTATACATTTTATTTATTTATCTATTTACTTATTTACGTATTTATTATTTTTATTTATTTACTTATTTATCTATTTATTTATTTATTTATTTAGTTAACTATTTATCTACAGTATTTAATTATTTATTTATTTAACAATTTATCTATTTATTTCTTATCTATTTACTTATCTATTTAATTATTATTCATTTATTTATTATTTATTTTTTATTTATTTATTTATTATTTATTTATTTACCTATTTATTTATTGTTGATCTATTTATTTATTTATTTATCTATTTATTTATTCATTTATTTTTCATTTACTTATTTTTCTTTAGGAAAAGGAGAATAGAAGAACTAGATACACGTTCTTATCAACCACAGCCTTCTTAATGTCTCTGTACGGTGCTGTCCTCTTGTGGGTTATGTGGGTAATATTGTTCCAAACATACCGCTGTGTAAATACCTGGCCTCCTGAAGTATGGCAATTTTGTAATACTGGTAGTTCAACTATTAGCCACGATCGCGCTCCGATTACCTTTAAACACTACCAGCTGGATCGCCTCCCTCCTGGCTACTTTAAACTGCCTGCTCGTTGAACACCCAGAGGCGTACAAGATAAATATTAATTCACTGCTAGGTCGCAGCACCAACCTACTGTGATCGGCGCGGATTTTTAAAGGGGAAGGTACCCAAAACGAAAGATTCTTAAGTTTGCAGGCTGGCTTAATATAGAGATTAACGGACGTGAATGCATTACAATAAGTTAGTAGTTTTGATATTCAATCATCATAAAGTATATAATATTGATTTTGACACTTACTGGCTAATTATCAATATAAACTCTTCTCTTGGTATCTCCTGCCTTCTGTTCAAGGTTCTAAAGAAGGCAGGGTGTGTGTAGTGCTACCCCTCAAGGGCTTACGGCTGCTGAGTTGACGACCGCGAATGATTCCTGCGCTGAGTCCGTTTACCCAGTGTCGGGTTAAGGTAAAATGAGGCCCAAGTCCCTCAGATTTTTGGGGCCCCTTTACTTTTTTTCAAATAATTTTTATTTTTTGGCACCTGTGCATTTAATAAGGTACAGTATATACCGGTACAAGAGTTATTTTCTCAAGATGAATAATACACTTTTTATTAAATCATACATAGCCTACATATGTACAAACATTTCAGTTGAAACGATCATCGTCTTTAGAAAACATTTCAGATGATTTGATGAACAATTTAACAAATCATACTATTTTTTACTTCTGTAAAATGTAATCAAAAATATTTTTTTCTGTTTTTTTTTTCTTCGGACAATGAAATCGAGTTTATTATTCTTGGATTGTAGGGAGCAATGAATCGACTATCGATTTCAATGTCAATGCCTCGAATTGTTTTTACAATAATCCGTCCATTATTTCTTCTCCTATACGAAGGATAACCATTGGCATTATCTTTGCTCTCTTCCTGTAAGTATTTTCTATCTAAATTGCATTTTGTAAATATTGTCAATTCAAATAACAGTACAGTAAGTATGTAGTTAGTTGTAAGTAGGTAGTTAGTTTGTCTATTAGGTATGTCATTGTTCTATTAGACTGTGGTGTGTGAGTGTGTCTGGTAACAGTTGCATTGTTTATTAGTTATAGTTCATTGTTTCAGTAGACTGTGATGTGTGATTGCATGTGAGTGTGTCTGGTGACAGACTGTTTTAGTGGTAGTATTTGTTGTTGGTGGAACTTTAGTATTTTTTCGTTAGTAGAATTTTGGTATTTAATTGTTAGTACAGTATAAGGTTAGTATTTTTGTTAGTAGAATTGCTCTTTGCGTATTCTGAAATGGAGTAGCAGCCTTTCAGAATAAATCAATTCTTTACTAGTCTTATAGACGGTTAAGATATTGATAATATAAGCCAAATAATGGCTACACTGCGTCGTGCTGCACGGCTGAAAGCAAGGGGAAACTACAGCCGTTTGCTATTCCTGAGGATATGCACCTCTCTATGCATAAATACATGTGATGATGGCCTCCTCCCTTGTAAAATTTCAATCCGGAGGTAAACTAGTCCCCCGTTCGGATCTCCGGGTGGGGACTACTCGAGAGGGGGTTAACATCACAGAAGTGACAAAGAGGAACTCTGACATTCTACGGATCGGAGCGTGGAATGTTAGAAGTCTGCTAGGAAATGGAAGGTTAGAAAACTTAGAAAGGGAAATGGATAGGTTGAGGTTGGATTTGGTTGGGATTAGTGAAATGCGCTGGCAGGAAGAACAGGACTTTTGGTCAGGAGACTATAGGGTCATTAGCACTAAATCAAACAATGGCCAAGCAGGGGTTGGCCTCATATTGAGTAGGAAACTTGGACAGCGGGTGGAATATTATGAGCAATATAGTGAACGGATTATTGTAGCAAAAATCAATACTAAACCTACCTGCACCACAGTGGTACAAGTCTATATGCCTACCAGTCAAGCTGATGATGAGGATGTTGAAAAGGTCTACGAAGAAATAGACGAAATTCTGAGGTATATCAAGGGTGATGAAAATGTTATAGTAATGGGAGATTGGAATGCTGTGGTAGGAAAAGGGAGAGAAGGGAAGATAGTAGGAGATTTCGGATTAGGTGAAAGGAATGATCGAGGAAGCAGACTGGTAGAATTTTGCACCGAGCATGAGTTGGTCATAGCTAACACCTTATTCAATAACCACAATAGAAGAATATACACATGGATGAGACCAGGAGATACAGGGCGTTACCAAATCGACTTCATTATGGTCAAGCAGAGGTTTCGAAACCAGATTTTGGATTGTAAAACATATCCTGGTGCTGACATAAACTCTGACCACAATCTGGTTGTAATGAAATGCAGATTAAAGTTGAAGAAACTGAAGAAAAGTCAAAAGCCAAAAAGGTGGGCAATAGACAGACTGAAAGAGAAGGATGTAAGCGAAAGATTCAAGAAGAGTATAAAGGAAGGACTAATGAAAAACCCTAAACAAACTTCAATTGCAGACGAATGGGCACTTTTGAGGAATGAAATAACAAAATCCGCAGAAGAAAACATTGGTAGGAAAGAGAGAATAGGTAGAAAACCGTGGATCTCTCAGGATATACTCGAATTGATGGATGAAAGGCGGAAGCACAAGAATGTAAGAGATGAAAAGGGGAAAGCAGAATACAGACGTCTGAGAAATGAGGTTAACAAGAAGTGCAAGGAAGCGAAAGAAGAATGGTTGAAAGAGAAATGTGCTGGTATAGAAAATTGTCTGAAATTAGGAAAAGTAGACACAGCTTATCGAAGGATTAAGAATACTTTTGGGGAAAAGAAGACTAAGTGCTGTAATATTAAGGACACAAATGGAAAGCCTCTAACAGATAGGGAAGAAAAGATTGAGAGATGGAAAGCTTACATAGAGAGTTTGTATAAGGGAAAGGAGATTGAGAATCATGTAATGGAAAGGGAGGAGGAAATTGATGAGGATGCGAAAGGAGATTTAATATTGAGATCAGAATTTGATAGAGCTTTGGAAGACTTAAGCAGGAACAAAGCACCAGGCATAGATGATATACCGATTGAGTTGCTACGCCGCATAGGAGAGGAAGGTCTGATCAGGTTATTTCACTTGGTGTGTAGGATTTATGAGACAGGTGAGGTACCCCCTGATTTCAAGAAGAATGTAATCATCCCTATACCAAAGAAAGTGGGAGCTGACAGATGTGAAGATTACCGTACAATCAGCTTGATTACTCATGCTTCAAAGATCCTGTCTAGAATAATTTACAAGAGGATTGAGAGCCAGATAGAAACGGAGTTGGGTGAAGACCAGTTTGGTTTCAGGAGAAATGTAGGAACAAGGGAAGCTGTACTAAGTCTTAGGCTGATTTTGGAAGGTAGAATAAGGAAAGATAAGAGAACGTTCATGGCTTTTGTAGACTTAGACAAGGCTTTTGATAACGTTGATTGGACTAAATTGTTTGACATTTTGAAATCGATTGGAGTAAAGTACAGGGATAGGAGGGTGATATACAATCTATACAGAAACCAGACAGCAGTCATTCGAGTTGAAGGACATGAGAGAGAAGCCGGTATTCAGAAAGGTGTAAGACAAGGCTGCAACTTATCACCCATACTTTTCAATCTTTACATTGAACAAGCAATGAAGGAAATTAGAGAAAAATTTAAAGTGGGAGTGAAGATTCAAGGAGAAATAATTTCAACTCTGAGATTTGCTGATGACATCGTCATCTTGGCCAACAAGCCTGAGGATTTGAATGAGTTTTTGAATGGTATGGACTCCGTCTTACGGAAAGAATTCATGATGAAAATTAATAAATGTAAAACAAAAATACTGGAATGCAGCCGAAATAAATCAGAAACCTCTATGGAGATCAAATTGGCAGGTGAAAAGCTGAAGGAAGTAGGAGATTTCTGTTACTTAGGAAGCAGAATAACCAGTGATGGACGAAGCAAAGAGGATATAAAAAGTAGGTTGGCTCAGGCAAGAAAAGCATTTCTACAAAAAAGGAATCTGCTGACATCGAAAATAGATTTAGGTATTAGGAAGTCATTTTTGAAAGCCTTTGTCTGGAGCGTGGCGCTCTATGGAAGTGAAACTTGGACTATTGGTGCAGCAGAAAAGAGGAGAATTGAAGCATTTGAAATGTGGTGTTACAGGAGAATGATGAAGATCAGATGGGTAGATAGGGTTACAAACAAAGAGGTATTAAGACGAGTGTGAGAGGAGAGATGTTTCTGGCGACTGCTAATGAAGAGAAGAGATAGGTTGGTAGGACACATACTAAGACACCCAGGAATAGCAAGCTTAGTTATGGAAGGAAGGGTCGAGGACAAGAACTGTAGGGGTAGACCAAGGTTAGAATATGTTAAACAGATTGCCTCGGATGTAGGGTGTGGTAGCTATGTAGAGATGAAACGATTAGCTCAGGACAGGGAGGCATGGACAGCTGCATCAAACCAGTCAAAAGACTGAAGACTCAAACAACAACAACAACAAATTTAATATTTATCTATTTATCTATTTATTTATATATTTATGTATTTATTATTTATTTATTATTTATCTATTTATTTATTTATTTACTATCTATTTATCTATTTATTTATGTATTATCTATCTATTTATTTATTTATTTATTTATTTATTTATTTATTTATTTATTTATTTATTTATTTATTTATTTATTTATTTATTTCATCATCATAATCAATTTTGGCCAACTAAGGACCACGTAAATAACTCTTCATGATTTCAGTTTTCTTTGGCGCCAGTATTCCTTCATTCTCTTGCGCACAGATTCTTTCTTTACAGCTGCCCAATGTTATAGTGTTTGAAGCCATTTTTCAGTGTTGCGTTAGTAAACAAAAGTTGGATGCTTTTCAGTCGGTCGACACGATTTTTCCCAAAGGCGATGGGTTATTCCCTAATCCTGAAATAATTACATGAGATTCATAAATACACTTGGATGACCAGTTTCGATCGTCAAGCAATCATCATCAGATCCACTATAAAATCTATGTCTGAAAATATGGGTGAAAATATTTACAAATATGTACACTTATTTAATTGCAGTATTAGTTGAGATAATGCAACTCGTCAGTAATAGTTTGTTGTATTCCATGTGGTGTTTTGTTGATCTTAGTCCGTAGTTTTCCTGTACCACTCTTGGGCCGTAAATCCTACTCAGTATTCTCCTTTCAATCTTCAGGAGCTTTTCCAGGTTCGTCAGGTTTACAGTTTCTCACACCATATAGGATCACCGGTGTGATGCTCATTTTGTCATTAATGGATAATTGTTATTTTTGTTGTATACAGTATGTCTTATATTTATTATTACTCATTTTTCCGATGAGGCCTGCTATGGCCCTGCGCCAGTTTCAATTCTTCACTCATTGTTGTTTTCTTTTCCATTCATCCCAATATTTCTTCATTCTTAGATTCTGCTGCTTCTTTCTAACCTCAGACCACTTAGCCCCAGGTTTCCTTTCCACTCTTCCTTGGAATCCTTCCTTACAAACACCTTCCTTCGACAAATCTGTCTGTCCACTTAGTCTACTTTAAATTATTTATTATTTATTCGTTAATTCCCCATAAGGCGAGCGTTACAACACAATCAATTTTCATGTTTTATTCTGGCCCTTTCAGCTTCCCCCCCCCAAAAAAAAACCTCTCATATACACACTGTGCTTCCTCTTTCTCTCCTCCTTCCAATTCCTTCCCGGTTGTCTCTCTTTGGGAGTTTGCTCAAACATATGTTGTCTAAGTTTTTCTCTGTATGTGCTCCTGTCTGCCATGTCTTCTGTAGAGATGTTTAGTTTTGAGGTCTTCCACGGTTTCCCTTACCCAATTGGTTTTTAGTGCACTATTCGTAACTATATTAAAAAAATTCATGGTCAGTCTGTCTTCGGTCATCCTATGTAGCCTATATGTCCATTAAATGTTGCCCTTCTTTTCCTTATGTTGTTTCCAATCGTCTCTGTCTGTTTGTACACTTCTATTGTCGGTCTCTTTACCCATAATCCCTCTTTCTGATCTGGCCCGTAGATCTTTCTCAGAATTTTTCTCTCTTGTTTTTCTAATTCCTTGATTTTTGTTCGCCCCCTTTGATTTCTGTCGTTTCTGAAGCGCATAGGGCCTCTGATAAGACTACTGTACGATAGTGTCGTAATTTGGCATTGATGGAAATACTTTTAATTACTATATTATTATTATTATTATTCATTCACTATTAGTTCCTGTTGTTCTTGTAAATATTCCACTATGTCTTTCTTCCAGCCAACATTCAAGAAGTATAATAAACATGTCTTCGTAATCCTCACTCTCAGTTCGGAAATACTAGTGCCTCAGTCATATAAATAACCAGTGTTGGACGAAGCAAAGAGGACATAAATAGTACGTTGGCTCAGGCAAGGAAAGCATTTCTACAGAAAAGAAATCTGTAACAACAAATATAGCCTTTGTCTAGGGCGTGGCGCTCTATGGAAGTGAAACTTGGACTGTTGTTGCAGCTGAAAAAAGGAGGATAGAGGCGTTTGAAATGTGGTGTTTCAGCAGAGTGATGAAGATCAGGTGGGTACGTAGGTTACTAATGAAAAGTTTTAAGGACTAGGGGGAGAGGAGAGATGTTTCTGGCGACTGCTAATGAAGGGAAGAGATAGGTTCGTAGGACATTTATACTGTACTAAGACACCCAGGAATAGCAAATTTCGTTATGGAAGGAAGGGTCGAGGATATGAACTGTAGGGATAGACCAAGGTTAGAATATGTTAAACTGTCTCAGATTTAGGATGTGGTATTTATGTAGAGATGAATCTATTAGCTCAGGACAGGGAAGCGTGGAATGTTACATCAAACCCGTCAAAAGACTGAAGACTCAAACAACAACAACAACAACAACAACAACAATAACAAGAACAACAGTCATATAATCCAACCACTGTTACTGCCTGCCTTTATTCACAATCTCACATGATGGTGGTCCAAATCGAAGGAGTGAAATATTAATTTTAATTTCCTTCCGTAGAAAATAATGAGCCAAGAAATAAGCTTGATTGTTCTTAGTCAGAGCAGTGTACACTCCAAAGAGGGACGCACTGTACTAGTGCTAAAGATACATGCACGCAGCTCACTCGCAGTCCTGTGGGATCAGACCACCGGCTTGTGTAGGCTACCTGCGGTCATCAAATAAACGAGCACGCCGAGTTCTCCGTTGGATCAGCAGCTTGACAGTGGATTACGCGACTGAAGCGCTCGAATTTCAGACCTGATGGACAGGATTATAATAGTGCATTATACAACGGGACTATAATGGCAATAATTAAGACACGAGTATGTGTATAAGACGAGCGAAGCGAGTTTTATAATTTCCATACGAGTGTCTTAATTGCCATTATAGGCGAGTTGCATACGACTGTTTATGTTCGACGATAATTATAACTTTACTAGCAGAAGTACCCGTTCTTCGAACGGTGTTCGTAGTTTACAACAGACATTATCAATTGAGCTACTGTGCAATGGTTAGCGGTTTGTCATTCCATCAAGTTTATCAGAACGAAGTTAGTTTATTGGGAATATCACACACACTGTTAATTTAAGGCCCTTAAAATGTAGTTTTCGGAGACCCTTTATAGATTCCCGAATTATCTGTCTCACATTGAGAAGCGCAACATATCCTTTGGTCGTCCTTGTAGGATAATTTTTATATTTCGCATATTTTAGCATATATTGAGAAGTTTTTCTCTATATCCACCCTTCTACTGTATGAAAAGTACGGTGAAGAGTTTTATAAATGATTGGTGTATTGACTCTCATGGTTACCATACCTAATTTTAAGATGCACCAAGCATCCGAACACGAGGTATAGGCGTAAATAAAGATACACAGAAAGACAGACAGACAATTCTATTGTCTACAACATATTACCCAGATATCCAAATATGGGTATATCTACCACACAGTATCAAATAAAATCATCCTTATGATGAACCCGTATGTCGACAAAAAAAAATAGTTAAAATGTGCTCTCAGACTAAATTCACCTAACGTGTACTTCCTGACGTGAAATACAATTGCAAGTCTTGTAGACGGAACGCAATACACGTCACATAAAAACTGACCCTCTACGTTGTGCTAGGTGCCCATACACAGGAAGACCCCTTTCATAAATTATAAAGGCTTGTGGTGCATGAATATTCAGGTTCTCTAGACTCAAATTGCCCAAATTCCTAAAAGCCGCAAAAAATGCTAGTTCAATTCAGGAATTTTTGAAAATAATGTTGCTGTTTGGAGATATAATAGACCTTCTGTACTATATGTTGAACGTGAAAATTGCATGAAAAAATTCTAGGTTACCCCTTCACCCACTTAATTGCATTGATGAATTATACGGTCTACGTTAGTTCCGTGATAACCTTATAGCCATTTGCAAACTTTCACAGAAATGTAATAAATGGAGTGTCATTGCTTCTTACAGAAATAGATGGAAAGTTGTATGCCACCCCATGAGATAATGTTCTCATGGTTACCGATTTGCATCCCTTCATTAGTTTGTTAAATTAAATTAAATTAGTTTTCTGGTAATATTTCACAAACTGATGGTTTTAGAGCCTTATAATGTAGTTTTCGAGGACCCTTTAGGGCCCCCGAGTTTTGTTGCTGGCACCGAGGGGCTTTGTCTCGTCGTTGTACGCCATAATATAATACTAATAATAATATAATATAGGGAGAAATTATAACACCTATTTTTTATTATTTTTTATTCAGCCAATGGCCATGTACTTTTCTTTTCAGGACGGGTCAGGGAAGGGATATTATCATAGAAAGAAGCATTTACATCGCGCTTGAGCAAAATGGAAATGGCCTACCATTTAACTAAGGACATCTATATGAAAAGGTCAATATCCTTCAACGCAAAACTAAAACATTACTGCAGTGTCATCCGTCCGGAAGTCTTGCATGCTTCTGAATGCCTCACGATGAACAAAAAGGCTTGGTCGAGACACTGGAGGACAAAGAAAGAAAAATACTGAGAAAGATATTGGGTTCTATCAAAGATAATGGGGAATACAGAAAACGGCATAACCATGACCTATATACTCATGTGGAGAAGATAAGCAACGTCATCCGGAAGAGAAGGTTACCATTGGTTGGGCATGTGAAACGAATGAGCCCAGCGAGACTGACCAACCGCAACATAACTTACTTTCAGGAGAGGAAAACAAACTGGGCCTGGTTCATTGAACTGGATAAAGATCTGAAAGAAGTGGGGATTACACCAACAGACATTCAGGAGTGCGTCCCACTCAAAGGGAAACTTCAAGCTTGTAAAGGTTTCCAAGAAAAAGCGAAGCTGAAAACGGGAAAGATTTGGACCCAGGAACGAAAAAAAAGGAAGTCCACCGAGAACGAAAGCGGGCGTACAGGGCAAACATCAAAGCCAGTAGGAGACGGTTGGAATGACGCAGTCCATAGATGGCCTATACGAAATGAATGAATGAATGAATGAATGAATGAATGAATAATATGGGGATAGGAATATAATAGACCTGCCGTACCACACCCACAGGTGTAAATCGCGTGAAAAAATTCTAGAGTACCCCTTGATCCCCTTAAGCGCGTTAAACGTATTGATGAATTTTACGGCTTTTGTTCCGTGATAACCTTCTAGCCGTTTGCAAACATTCACACTAATGTAATTAATGGAATTGCATTGCGTCTTACAGCAATAGATGGGCCCTCTGAGAATCCGTTGGCATGGTTACTGGCTTGCATTCGTTCATTAGTTTATTAAGTTAAATTAGTTTTCTGGGAATATCTAAAAAACGGTTGGTCTTCGGTCTTTAAAATGTGGTTTTCGGGGACCCGAGTTTTGTCTCTCACATTGAGGGGCTGAAAATGAGTTTTGTCTCGTCCTTCTACGCCTATTTCAACATGTATTTTAAGGGGGTAGGCCCCCTTTTATGAGAGGTACGGAGAAGAGTTACATCAATGATTGGTGTCGTGCCTCTGATGGATATCTGTACCAAATTTTACGTTGATACACCCAGCCGTTCTCGAGTTATATGGGAACAAATTTGTCCACAGACAAACAAACAAACAAACAGACAGACAAACAAAAAAATTATTTTCGCGCGCATCCATCATAAAACAGTCTGAAACGTGTAAACATCTCAAATTTCCGTAGAAATTCAGAGATAAACACACAAATTTTCATTTTTATATATAGAGAGATATACTGCACCGCTTGGTGTTGACCGTGTTTTATTGCACAGATTCTGGTTTTACTCGCTAACCGTTGGAGATATACGAAAAGTGATAAGCACCTTTCGGATAGAAAATTAAATGTTAAAGTTCATGTATACCATCAAAAATTTGCTATTTCTTAGCGTTCTCTTTTTATTTGAAAAGGAAGTATGAAATTTTGAAACCAAAGGGTGTAGTGACGTCACGAATGTCGGTTTTACTCGCTAACTGTTGGAGATACACGAAACGTGATAAGGACCTTTCGGATAGGAAATTAAATTTCAAATCTCGTATGTGCCATCGAAAGTTTGCTATTTCCTACCGTTCTCTTTTTATTTGATTTGGAAATATGAAATTTTGAAACCAAAGGGTCTAATGACGTCACTAAAATAGTCGCCATTTTTTAATAGTGCAAAATTTCGAAATCAAAAGTATCCTATATGTAAACCTGGTAAATCAGCTACATCCATGCAAAATTTCATTTAAATCGGACCAGTGGTTCTTGTGTTATTGAGTAACAGACAGACAGACAGACAGACAGAAAGACAGACACACACCATCTCATTTTTATATATTAGTATGATTATATGTTCTAACATAAATATTCATAAACATCTGTCGAGATTCTGTCTGTTGAATTCTTCTTCTTGGGAATTGTGTGGGCTCAACATTTGACCTCTACCCAATAACGAACCCCAAAACTTTGAAACATTGTTTATCCTGAAGTAGCACCAACAGATAGCGCACAGGTACTATATTGGATCATTTTGTTATTTTGGTCAAATAACACAAAATAGGCTGTTACAAACGCTATTAAATTAAATTGTAACGTATTTTCAACTAGTTGTTCTTCAAATTCGATGCGTATAGAATGTCAACGGGAGGCAAATCAATTGAGTCCCAAATACATCAGTTATGCCATCTGGTGGAAAAGTTTTGCATAAGAAATTCATTTACTGAACAGAGAGTTGGATTATAATTTCCGTGGAACTAATGTCATACGCCTGCTTCCTCCATGACGTTCTGGTGTGCTTATGTCAACAACAGCATTCACTACAATTGTCGGCGAAATCATACAAATGTGTAGAAATTGGAGTTGCGGATCTGTAATATCTCCCAGTTTGTTTATGCATTGTAACTACCATGGATGATCCAATATAGGCTACATTGTCTACTGTCAAATCGTGCAAATCATGTCCGACATTTTGTATTTTGAGTGCATGTCAGAAGCTATCCTTGCCTAATAGGTCAATTAATACAAATATTGAGCTTTGATTGGTTGGAAAGACTGTGTTATAATGAAAAGTAGCACTTTAATAACCCCCAATTTGATACAGTTTTCTGACATATAATATTTACATATAGACATTGTCGAACATAAAAACATGTTTAGTAGACTTCGTGGACGATGACTGAACGCCATAGTGAAATATTTACAAGAATACTACGTCCACCACATTGTGTAATTGTTTCATTCTGCTCATTCGGTGTGCTCGTTTATTTGATGACCGAAGGTACACAAGCCAGTGGTCTGATACCAGCGGACTGTGAGCAAGCTGCGTGCATGTATCTTTATCACTAGTACTGTGCGTCCCTGGAGGGCTCGGATCGATTCCCGGCTCTGCCAAGAGATTTAATTCTGGTCTGCGGGCTGGAGCGGGTTACACACAGCCTCGTGAGGTAAAACTGAGAAGAGGTAGGCTGATTTCTACCTCAGTCAACCTAGAAGTGGTTTTCAGTGGTTTACCATTTTTACTCCGGGCAAATGTTGGGGTGGTACCTACGTAAGGCCACGGCCGCTTCCAATTCGAATCCTACCTTAATTACGAATACACACACCAGTACAGACATCAGAGTGACACAGATTGCCAGACAACTTCTACACACACCCAAGTACACGGGGCTACATTAGCATGATGTCGCAGAAGATATTGTAAGGAAGGAATACGAGAACTCCAATTTCCTTTTCTAATAACAATCTGCAGCCCCAACTACAAACCGATGTACCACTAAAACTTGAGGAAAAGCGATCAAAACAGAAGAAATATGCTGATCGCGGAGCCAGGGAATCACGACAGTACCAAAATGACGAAAAGAACTTTATCAGAGATCTAAACAACAAGTGGTACACGGTTACTGATCGCTCATATGTGATTCAGAAAGTTGATGGAACGATTTTGCGAAGAAATACTAGTTTCATCAGACCACCGAATATTAATAATAATAATAATAATAATAATATCGTATGGCATCGGGTGCCGGGTGCAAGCTTTGTAATTTGACACCCAAAGGGTAGCTTGCATGTCGAATTCGTTGTTCGTTGAAGCACTATGAAAGTCAAGTAGTTTAGATATCTAAGCTCCTTGAACACTATAGCGTTTTCTAGTAGAGAAATGAGGAACTTTGTGTTGGCGGAGACTCCCGAGATTAATTTTGCCATTATGAACACGGCCTACTGAATTCAAATGGGGTCTTTGACATGCCAACAACCTATGACATTAGAGTCGTGATTTTTGTCGCCTTTCAAAAAATCACTTACCATGGCCAGGAGCAGACCTGCAATCTTGGGGGTTGGTAGTCCGACACTATAACCACTCACCCACCGTGGCAAGGTCATCGAATATTGAAGGCACAATAACAAATGAAACACCAATTCAGTCCGATTTAAATTTTGAATCAAATCAAGGTACAGACGAGAGAATGAAATCGACAATTCAAGATCCACTAACAGACATCTATGGAAGATCAAGTCTACCCTTAAATCCAGATGATCCCAACAAAGGAACATCTCCAGTCGAACCGAACGTAGAGAAGAAAGAAGCATCAAAAGCACCCTCATTAGAATCATTCAAATACACTACAAGACATGGCAGAACTGTAAAACCAGTAGTTAAGTTAAATCTGTAAATCTAATCAGCGCAGAGAAATACTACATTTCATTTTTAGAAGAGAGATGTAACGATAACCATAGGATTCGAGATTGGATAATCGAAACACACACATCCTGTAATACATTGCGCAACGATGTCAGTCTTTGTTACTTCAACATAATACAATAATAAATGTTGGCACTACTACGTTGTTAGCTATTATTTGATTACCATATAAACCTGCATGTAAATGTTACAGCTCCTAAGGAATCAACAACAACAGGAATACTAGGAAGAGCCTGTTAATGAATAGGCTATTATTAGAGCTACAAAGGAATCAACAACAACAGGAATACTAAGAAGAGCCTGTTAAATATTATTATTATTAGTAGTAGTAGTATTAGTAGTAGTAGTAGTAGTAGTAGTAGTAGTAGTAGTAGTAGTAGTAGTAGTAGTAGTAGTAGTAGTATTTCATCCCATTCAATTGTTGCTGCGTTCGAGATCAAGGGGCTCTGAATTTTGACCAAGAGAGCATCTATAAAACGTCAGTAATTCTTTTTGGTTTAAGGTTGTAGAATTTAATTCCCCAAAATGCCATCGAGCGGAACCAGGTTTGAACCCGCAATTTTGGGGTTTGAAGGTCGATAATGAACCAACTGCGCCCCTCAACCCAGTACTAAGACGGGTTATTCAAGAGGAACATTTCTCACTGGGTAACTTCCGAAGAGCTCTATAGAAACACAATCCGGTTTTCTTGCCTATTTTGATTATATAAAATATAAGCTTACAGTATTAGATCACTTTTATCTTTGTGTGATCTGTGTGTGTCCTTTTAATAAAATCTAAACCAAAAGGAAAAGGAAGCTTGTAGTTTAACGTGACCGTTAATCTTGCGATCATAAGCCACGGGACCTCCGTTTTACGTGGAATCCGAACCACAGGACATGGCATTTCACATCGAAAATCTCACATGCAGTGACCGGGAATCGAACCCGGTCCGCCTTGGTGAGAGGCATGCAGCTTGACCGCTGCGCCACCACGCCCCCAAAATCTAAACCACTGAAGCGATTTCGATGAAACTCGGTAAGAATATACAACTATCCTGCTCAATTTTCACCGTGTATTTCAAATTTTAAAACGTTTCACCAATCAAACATGGCAGCCGCGCTCAATATTTCACCATTATTCTACGTTTTCCAAAACTCTTACTAAAAATTTGTATAGTCTTATAGGCTACAATACTCAGATACGTTCATTTATGTAACTTTAAAAAAATTGTTGAGTACAAAACCAGTATGACGGCCGAGCAAAGTTGAAATATTTTCCCGCATTCAATCATCCAAGCACGGTAAACGTTTATACAAAATTTAACCTATTGGCATTTAATTTTATTAAATTGTTTTCATAAACTCAAGATGGCGGTAGCGCGAAATTTTAAAATTATGTTTTTATTTTATTGTATCCTAATCAAGCGATCAAAATGCAAATATCTTAAGTAGGCTTCAATTGACAAATACTGTTTGTGGGAGGGAAATAAGACGGATTTTCGATGTGAGCTCATTGCAAGTAGCCTAGTTCACTTGTAAGTCTTACTGACACATGAATAAAATAATTGTATCAGTTATTTTGTTTATTCTGATAAGGTTCCTGTAGAACACATTCTTTGGATAGGGCTCTGAATAGCATTCCAGATATTACAGTTTGGAAACTCCGGTTACAAATGGTTAAGACATATAGAGATGAGCGAGTATATAATATTTTGAACATGAACCCATGTCCGGAAACGTACGGTTTCCGTTCTACATCCATTTCAATTCAGGTGTTTAACTCATCCACTTTTGCTAATGGAACGAGAAATTGTTAATTGTTAATTTTCGTATCTACAGTATTCATCCCATGTAAGAACATCAATTCAGTCTGACTGGATGCGAATATATTCTCCAATGAAACGTTGAAAGTTGCTACGAAATGCCCAACACAGCTAGATGTTATATTCGCTCGTACAAATCAGTTTCCTTTTGTGAGGGCTATGATTGCAGATACAGACACAACCAAGGTTTACGGTGTTATGGCACATTTGCCAAACCTAATTTTCCGAAGAGAGGGAAGTGGAAGCTCCTTTTGTTTTGAGTGAGCTTCCTTATTTTTCATTTTATTCAGCACAATATCAGAAGTTTCATGATTCGAGAATTAACAGTTAAACATGGCATACAAATTAACTTGGAACACTTACAACAAGAAGACCTCGATCAACACAAAACTGGGACACAACCAGACAGTGATTCGTCCGGAAGCCATATATGCAGCTGAATGTTTGTGTCTGACAAAGAAAGGAATGATCAAAAGGTTAGAGCTAACAGAGAGAATTATTCTTAGGAAGATACTTGGACCTATTAGAACAGAAGAAAGGTCGTATAGCAAGAAAGGCAACCAAGAATTACACCTCAGATTGGATAAAATCTCACGACCCCATCCGGAAAAGAAGGGCCATGTTTTTGGACATATACAGAATGGACTCAGGTTGATTAACCAACCGGATAATGAAATACTTTGCGACCAGGAAAACCACTGCTCGCTGGTATCAGGAAGTGAAGAAGGACCTAGAAGAAATGGCAACATCTGAAGCTGAAGTCAGCAACAGGGAAGCATACAAAGCCAAAATTAAGAATTTCACGGGTTTTAAGAGTCACCCTACATCATGGATACAGGCGCCATGGACTGAAGAAAGGAGGAGAATGCAGAGCGATAGAATGAAGGAGTATTGGGCAAAAACAAAGATCCAGAAGCTGAAATCAAATTAACGTGGTCCACAGTCGGCCTAAACGACAGAAGCATAAGAAGAAGAAGCTTTATCATGGGAACTAAACCAGTTTGTTTGGTGTTAACCCGAGATGGCCCACTCATGCAACTATCAAACAGCTGATACAATGTATCGCATGATGGAACTACAACAATGACAAAAATTCTCCTAGTTCTAGAAGACTGTCTTACAATAATTAATGATGACACAAATAGGCTAAATGAAGGCAAATTAAGTGAATTCAGTATACCGTGTTCATAATGGCAAAATTAATCTTGGGAGTTTCCGCCAACACAAAGTTCCCCATTTCTCTACTAGTAAGCGCTGTAGTGTTCAAGGAGCTTAGATATCTAACCTCCTTGACTTTCATAGTGCTTCACGGAGCAACGAAATTCGACATGCAAGCTACCCTTTGGGTGTCAAATAACAAAGCTTGCACCCGGCATCCGAAGCCAGACGATATTATTAATATTATTAATGCTGAAAATGTTTTGCACATAGGCACATTTGAGGACGAAAGGGCTTTCTATATTCATATAGCAATAACTGTAACGACCTCTCGCTAAAAGTAATCCCTAGATACACGAGTAGTTAAGCCATTTCTAAGTGAGACATGCAACATACTGATCTGTCATTTACAAGGCGCTTACCAGAGGGAGCGCTTGGAAGATGTACATCTCAAGGAACTGGTTTATCTCACCTGTAACGGAAGAGACAAAATAAATAATGATGACAATGAATAACTAAAAATTAAGCGTATATTGACCCTTACAGCATACAAATAGCGGCTCATCTCCATAAAAATAAGCAAACACAAAACAGTCACTATCAAACAGTCACTATCAAACAAGATCAGATGACAAAATAATTGTTAATTTTGAAAGGATGTATAAAAAGAGGCTTACAACAATTAATCTAGCTTCTTGTGAAGGAGCCTTTACTAACAATTTTAAATCGCATAACATCAAAATTAATCTCGTCTTGAAGCCGGTAATGAATGTTATATTGTTTTATTGTTTTTTATTATTGTTATTGTTATTATTATTATTTCATTATTTACAGCGTATTTTGACGATATTGGAAAGCGTTAAGCACTTTGACTCAATTCTTGACGTTCTTTTTATTATGCCAGTATTGTGTCATTATGTTGGAGAATGCCAATTTTCTTTCGTCAGATCATTGAAGTCTGTAAGGTGTAGGTTTTGGTTGCTCTGGTTGGACTTCCCAGTTGTTCACTTTGTTACGGAAGGAGTCTCTGTCTGATCTGTCGATTATGTAAGCGGTTCGCATGTCTTTTTGTACTTCATTCAACCACGGTGTTGTACTTTTGAGTGATGATATGTAATCTGGTATTCTCTTGGTTAGTCGGGTACTCGGCAGTCTACTTAACTTATGTGCCCGAAGAATTTCAATCGTCTTTTTCTGATGTCGACTTCAATGTTTGAGCATTTTTCAACTGTCTTGACTTGCCGGTTTGATAAGATTGTTGTAATGTCGAAGTTTGGTTTGTCTTGACATGCATTTTTTTTTGTTATAGAGGTTATTATTATTATTATTTAAGTGCAAACTTCCTGCGCCACGTGGAAAAGTATTGATCATCGATATGTTTACGAGTTTCTGACCTCAGAGCTTCCTTGAAACGCTTTGTACTTTTGTAAGTGCCCCTGCAACTTGTGTATGGCGATTGCGCACGCTTCAACGAGTAGGACCTAAATATGCTAGCACTCGTTGCCATGGCAACTAGGTTTCTCAAATTTGTCGACACCAACCTGTCCGTGCTAATCCCAGATAGACCCCAGCCCGTAAACATGACCATAACAATAATAATAATAATAATAATAATAATAATAATAATAAAATAATAATAATAATAATAATAAAATAATAATAATAACAATAATAACTTGTAAGGTAGGGATGGTACATTTAAACGATTAACTTAAGTTACCGAATAATCAAACTTCGCTCCTTTCACTACTCACAGAAGCAAAACAGACAGTTATTTAATTAAAATAATATTGCTTCATATATTTTTAAATAATGTACATTCTTTGTGAAAACTAGGCTAAAACAAAGTAAAATAAAAATGCCCCTGTCCTAAATTGTAAACATGTAACAAGAATTCAAGATCAATGCTGAAAACTCTGAGTTTTCTTTTTTCGAAACCATTCCCAATGTGATTCATGTTTGTCATTCCACTGTCACTGCTTATTTGGTTATTGTTAACATAAACACATTTAGGCAAAAACTAACTTTTTTAAATTCCATACGTCATACCGAAAATAAGCATGACTCAACATAACCGATGATCTCTCATTTAGACTCATTTTCTTATTTCGTGTCTACTAATTAATTAATGGATTCTTCGGTTAGCTGATTATTTTACTATTCGATTAATCGATCAATCGAATGGTCCGTTGATTAATCGTTTTCAATTAATTTCAAATTATCCGAACCGAACATCCCTTATCATCAGCTTTATTGTACGGCATAGAATGGAGAAAGCAACGGGAAACTACCCCATTAATGATCTATTAAGATTTCCCAAGAATCGGCAGTATGATAATAGACAATTGGAAAAGAAGAAGAAAGGAGGTTAAATTCTTTTGAACAATGGTGTTATAGAAGAATGCTAAAAATTAGCTGGACAGAAAAAATAACGAATGCTGAAGTTCTTAAAAAGGTGGAGGAAAATTATACCTTATGGAGAAGCATAAAGAGGAGGGGGACTAGACTGGTAGGATATATTTTGAGACACGATAGCCTGCTGAAAGCGGTATTGGAGGGAATGGTTGAAGGAAAAAGATGTCGAGGAAGACCAAGCCTACAATATGTACAGCGAATCATGTCTGATGTAGGATGCAGAAACTATGAAGAGATGAAGAGAAAAAGCTATAAATAGAGCCACCTGGAGAACTGCCGCAGACCAATCCATGGATTGAATACATAATAAGAAGTCCTTAAAAACTAAAATATACATGGATATCGTACGTCACATACATATATCCAATCATAGGAACAATATTCTGTCGTGTATCAAAACCGTTCCTCATACCGGGTGAGTTAGCCGAGGTCGTTGCGTCATGACTGTTGGCAGTCGCTCACATCCGGGAGGCGAGGAGGTTCGAATCCCCCCGCCGGCAACCTTGAAGATGGTCTTCTGAGGTTTCCCATCTTCCTTCCAGGCAAATGCCGGGGTTGGTCCCTAACTATAGGGCACAGCCGCTACCTTCCAACTCCTCGACCCTCCCATCCAACATTCCTCCCCAACGGTACTTGTAGCTCACCCATTGGGTGTCCGTCTCGAAGCAGCTACAAAACTGGCGAGCCGAACATGTCCTCGGACACTCCCGGCACTAAAAGCCATACGCTAAAAAAAAACGTTCCTCATTGTATATACTGCTGCAAATGGATCCCCTCCGGCCCTAAAGACTAAACCTGAAACTTGCTTAGAGAAGGAATTGCGTTATGGAACACAGTTCATTTACTCCGCCTAAGAGAAGAGAATAATCCAAAGAAGAATCCGTGAAGCGGGGAAGATGATTAAAATTTTTAATATTCAAAGGATGTATGAAAGAAATCGGCTGACAACAATGTAATCTAGCTTCTTGTGAAGGAGCCCTTACTAACCATTTTAAATCGTCTAGCATCAAAATTAACCTTGCCTTGAAGCCGGTAATGAATTTTGTAATTGAGTTACACAGTAAGATTTGATTAGGCCTGTGTCTTGCCCCCGGGTAACGCTGAAAAGGCAAAACGAGGACAGAAGGGAAGAAGCGCCTAATATGCTGGGTGAGGTCATCTCGGCGCTCGGCTACAGTCTTTATTAAAATCATTTCCATATAAAACAGTTGCGCTTACCACGGGCTGACGTCTTCATTGACTTGCAACTTTCTTCTCCGCTAAGAGCTTCAATAAAGAATGGACTGGAGAGAAGAACATTATATTCGTATGCAAAAAATATTTCCATGCGGCCACAATCGCTACATTTCTTGTGACCACACACTGGTCCTCCATAATCCATTTATGGGCTTCTTACATTACCATTCTTCTTCTATTCTCTCCTTTGTTACAATCCCAGACCCGCGTGCAAAATTCTATATCGCTCAGTTTAAATTTATTAATTAATTTATTTATTTATTCATTAATTCATTTATTTTACTTTTTATTTTTTTATTTTTTTAATTCATTCATTCATTAATTCATTTATTGGTTGGTTAGTTTCCTAGTTTAGGGGCTGCCACAACGTGGTCATTTAGCCCCGTGTACTTTGGGTGTGTGTAGAATGTGTCTGATAACTGGTATTAATTGTGATGGCTGTATTAGTGTATGTTGTTGTTGTTGTTTGAGTCTTCAGTCTTTTGCCTGGTTTGATGCAGATCTCCGTGCTTCCCTGTCCTGAGCTAATCATTTGATCTCTACATAGCTACCACACCCTACATCCGAGGCAATCTGTTTACCATATTCTAACCTTGGTCTACCTCTACTGTTCTCATCCTCGACCCTTCCTTCCATAACTAAGCTTGCTATTCCTGGGTGTCTTAGTATGTGTCCTACCAACCCATCTCTTGTCTACACTAGCAGTTGCCAGAGACATCTCTCCTCTCCCACTCGACTTAATACCTCTTCATTCGTAATCCTATCTACCCATATGATCTTCATCATACTCCAGTAACACCACATTTCAAACGCTTCAATTCTCTTCTTCCACTTCACTTCCATAGAGCAACACGCTCCAGACAAAGGCTTTCAAAATGACTTTCTAATACCTAAATCTATATTCGATGTCAACAGATTCCTTTTCTGTAGAAATGCTTCCCTTGCCTGTGCTAACCTAATTTTTATATCCTCTTAGCTTCGTCCATCACGGGTTATTTTGCTTCCCAAGTAACAGAAGTCACCTACTTCCTTTAGCTGTTCACCTGCCAATTGGACATCCATAGGGGTTTCCGGTTTCTGATTGCTGTGTTATCAGTTTGTAAATCAAGTAAGAATTGCAGACGATAATTTCAAGTTGTTCCTACTTTCGCTACCAAATGCTACCGTTCACGACACCTATCTGTGAGCTTTGCTACTACTGGATGCCATCGAAACCAGCGCCTGGTTACGAACGTTGGAACTTAAGACCGTTAGTCAAATCCAACCTACTAATTTAGCTTCACACAAGTTTAATTAATGGAAGGTTCATTCACATGGCATAAATCCCTCCGAAGAAAGGCATACTGAGGGATCTTTAGCGCTCTTAAAAACCTGACGACTTCGGCCGGGTTTGAACCCACGACCTTGGGCATAGAAGCTCAGCATGCTACCAACTACGCCACCGAAGCCGCCTGACATCTAATAACCTCTACGACATTCAAAATTACCAAAAAACATTGGCAACTTTCTTCTGAATTTCTTGATGACTGCAACATAACATTTTTTACATTTCAGAACATCATTTTATGACCTAATCAATTATACTAATAAATATTGTCAAATACATTTTCGGCGGCTTCGGTGACGTAGTTGGTAGCATGCTGAGTTTCTATGCCCAAGGTCACGGGTTCAAACCCGGGCGAAGTCACCGGATTTTTTTTAAGTTTTAAAAATCCCTCAGTTTGTCTTCCTTTCGAGGGGAAGTAAAGCCGGCGGGCTCATGTCATAGATTTATGGCAGGTAAAAGATCCTTCCTCTAACTAAACTCGTGTGAAGCAAAATTTGTAGGTTAGGTTTGATTAATGCTCTTAAGTTAAACGGTCGTCACCAGGCGCGGGTTGCGATGGCATCTAGTAGTAGCCAAGTTCACAGCTAGGTGTCGTGGACGGTAGCATTTGGTTGCGAAAATAGGAACTACTTAAAATTATCGTCTTCAGTCCTTACTTGAAATAAAATCTGATAAGACACACTAATGCAGTCATCACAATTAACACCGGTTATCAGACAGACTCTACAAACACCCAAAGTACACGGGGCTACATGACCGCGTTGTCGCAGCCTCTGAACTAAGGAACCAACCAACCATATATATTTCCATTCAATCTTTGTGAGGATATCCAATTCTTTTAATTCTTTTATTATGTCTGAGGTTTAGTTAGAGCAAATTCTTGTTGTTTGTAATCAGTAAAATTTATGAATTTAACACAGCGATATCTTAACTAATTGAACTTTCCGCTGAAGAAGGCTTCATTTTCAAGCCGAAACATGTTTAACAATTGAATATTTGTTTCTTAATTTGTATTGATTGGCGCAGTATTTTTAAGAATTATATATTAATCAATACGGTAAATACATGGTAAATGTAACGCCCTTGAACAACGAATGTTACCTGATATCCATTGCAGCTCATCCCAATTGACATTTAGATATATCAGCGTCGCATCAGTATATTTACTGCCATGATTTAGATTCCTAAAGGAGTAATTCGAACACTTCGGCGTCCTTAAAGCCACAAAGAGGCTTTGAAACCCACAACATTGGAATTTAATGTTTCTATTTTGTTGCCTTTCAGATACTGTTAATATGACCAAAAATTTATTATTTAAATATAATTGTTTTTATTGTTATTAATGACTAAGTTACAACCGTACTTAACTTCGCTCTGGCGTTTTTTAATTTATGTTTGCTAATAAAACCGTAAAGCAACACAATTTGCATTTTAATTCAATATTGCATTTTAATTAACACAAATGTAAAATACACCCGATAGTACGTTTCCCTTGACAGTGAATATAAACAAGCATCAACAGTGACAGCCTTTGAACGAATGAAAACAACCGAAACTGTGTGCTAGTGTTGGCAATGACAATGGAGTTACTTGTTGTTGTTGTTGAATCGTTTTGGAGGTTTGCGACATATTTGGGCATCATCACCGTGTACTTTGGTAAGTGTTCAATTTGTCTAATAACTTGTGTTTCTGTGGTGACTGTTGTATTGTGTTAGGGTCAGGGATGAATTAGAGTATTTTGACAATTGTTGACAATTGACAATCGCCCCGTTTCATTCATCTTCATCCATTCCATCTCTCATACCGACGCGCAGGTCGCCCTCGGGCGTCGAATAGAAATACCTCTCAGGAGGCCACACGACAAAGAAAACAAAAAGAAAATTGGAGAAATGGTTATTAGAATATTTTGAAAAAAGTTGGAAAGTAGTTATCATTAGAATATATTGAAAATTATGTTGGTTGATATCATTTTTAAGTGGTGCCTTAGTAAACAAAAGTTTAGTGCTTTTCAGTCGGTCAACACTATTGTACCCAAAAGAGATGGGTTATTCCCTAATCCGCATCGAACTCGTTACCACAATGGCATTCAAAATGGTATCTCTTAAAAGAAGCCGCTTTTTCACCATAGAGCCGCCAATTTTGTTTCATTGCCCAATACCCTCCATCAAACTGCCACAACTAGGCTACAATAATTGAAACTTGTGAGATGACACTCAGATTAACGAACACATCTAATACTGGTTTCTTTTTATATTTCTCTGTGACATTGAACTGAAAGAGCAATCTCAAATCGCAATATTAAGTTTAGAGCAGTGTACGGACCACTCAACCTGAAATTGAATCATGTACCCCTCTCCCCCCCCCTCTCCCCCAATACACCTTAACTGTTGTAACCCTTCCTCAAAGCACTTATTTTAAGATATTTCAATTCAAAACCTGATAGTCATCGCCGCGAATAGATTCGGACGATTCTCCTTCAACACACATCGTTTTCGAAATCCCCATGTATTGGCCACTTCTTTTATACGTGCTGGTGCACCATTTTCTCCCACGGACCACTCTCGAGGTACTCGATAACCAGCACTTTATAGCCTAGTGATGCCGAATTGTCAGGGCAATGAAACAAAATTTGCGGTTTTATGGTAAAAAAAAAAACAGCTTATATTAAGTGATACGAATCTGAATGTCATTGTGGTAACGTATTCGATACGGATTAGGGAATAACCCATCTCTTTTGGGTACAAAGCATCAAAAGCCCTTAAAGTTCTAGACCTCCTGCCGGTACTCGATTCTATTAGCGATGTCTTAGCGTTTCATACCCATTTTCTCCTGATCCTTCCTGACTTCCCTAAACCACTTATTAGTTGATTCAGGTTTGCCATCAGGTATGGTGAAAATTCTGCTAGTCAACTCCGAGCTTCCCCGCAACCTGTCTTGTCCAGTCAGCATCTTCGGGTCCATGATCTTCCTAAGGACCTTTCTCCCAAACTTTCCAGTAATTCGGAGACATTCACTTCCATAGAGACACTCAGATTTAATCACCGTATTGTAATGACAGATTAGCTTGCAAAGACTATTTTGAGAATTGGACAATATAGTTATCATTGGAATATTTTGAAGAATGGATAAATAGATAGCATTAGAATGATTTCCAAATTGGATATAATACGTAGTTATCATTAGAATATACTGAAAAATGGATAAAATAGTTATCATTAGAATATTTTGAAAATCTGATAGAATAGTTATCATTAGAATATTTTAAGAATTGGATAAAATTGTTATCATTAGAATAATTTGAAAATCGAATAGAATAGTTATCAATACAATATTTGTAAAACGGAGAGAATAGTTATCATTAGAATATTTTGAGAATTGGATAAAATAGTTATCATCATGGTATTTTAAAAATTGGATAAATTAGTTATGATAAGAATATTTTGAAAATCGGATAGAATAGTTATCAGTAGAACATTTTGAAAATTAAATATAATAGTCATCATTAAAGTGTTTTCAAAGTTGGATAAAGTAGTTATAATTAGAATATATAGAAAATTGGATAGAATAGTTATCATTAGAATATTTTAAGCATTGCTGGCTCAAATTACTCAATCGTGAAAATAATGAAAAATATAGGACAAATTCTATACAGTGTGTGTTATCCCTATAGGCCTATACATAAAATTTTACTTTTGTCCTCCTGTCTGTCTGTTCCTCCATCAATTGAAAACTACTCATCAGATTTCGTTCAAAATTTTCAAATAGTTATAAGAACATCCCGGGATCACTTTAGGATGTAAAATTCAACAATACATGCAATGCGCTTATGAGGACCAATGGGTGCCATATTATATTTACCGTCGATTTACTCGTGTGATATGTCTTACGAAGCTCTATACATCAAGATTATTCTCATTACTTCCTGTAACGAAAAAGTATTTTTAAATTAATTATAAACGTTGTAAATAGGTGCCTACTATCGGATTTTTCTAATATGGATACTCGAGTTAGGCTTTAATTACAAACCAACCAATAGACCTATTGAAAATTTTGAAAATCGGATAGAATAGTTATCATTAGAATATTGGAAACTACGACCACTGCAAACGTACAGTGTGATGATGAATTTATGAAGGGTAATATTAATGGGAGGTTTTGTGCGTGATGGCTCGTGCGATTAAAAGCGGGCGGGCTTGTGAAATCCGGTGCAGCGTTACCAGGTTAAGTTGCAGGAGTTGCGGCTCGCAACGAACGAACACAGCTTTAAGTTTACTTTCAAACTTTGATTTTCTTTACTCGTACAAATTTCATTTTCCATCACCTTTTCACATAACGGCTTTCGGCCTTCAATGGCAGGTTTAAAAATGGTTCCTATTTTGGAAATGTCGTAGGATAGTACACAATTTTTACATGGGCTATTTACATTATTTACATACCTTTACAATATTTAATTCAGTCAGTATTCTTCGTCTGAAGATTCGGTCTGTTCCGATGAACCAGAACTGCTGTCATTCATGTTAATTATGACTGGCTCGAAATGAGGGACATTATTTTCATATTTCTCCCAGTAGTGGTCTTCAATTCTTTTGCCGTGTTTAATACATTGTCTCCAGAGTTCAGGGGTATCGGTACGTAAGGCTTCTCGGCATAAAACATTCATTGCTTTTATTCTTCTACCATTTTGTAATTTGTTAGCCATATTTGCTTTTGCTATTTTTCCTTTAACGTAAGCCCAAATAAGTTCGATTGGATTGAGCTCACAATGAGCCACTGGTAACGAAACAAGCTTTACATCCGGTCGAAGTCGTTTGGTTAGTTGTTCCAGCTTCTTCACTGGAGTTTGAAACCTCTTGTCCCCTAATTCTTCCCCCTCACTTCGAAAGAAACGAAGGCACTGACATCGAGCACAAGATCGCCCTCCGACAATGGAGGCAACTGGAAGTGATGTGATGTGGCTAATACGCAGTTAACAGGTAGACTGTAAATAGTCAGGTCACTCGCATTCCATTACACAACTGCCCGGGACGACGGCACCCGGCAACGCTGCACTCGAATTCACCAGCTCACCCGCTTTTAATCGCACAAAACATCCCATTAATATTACTCTTCAGAAATTCTTCATCCACTGTACGTTTACAGTGGTCATAGTTTTCGATAATCCCGAATGAGAGCTTCAAAATGAGGCCAATTTTCCTGCTGTACGTTTATCCTGGGACATAATAACGTTACTTCAGAAAAAGTATAAGAACTTTTTATTGCGTAGTTGAAAGAAATTCAAACTTGAGATTCACATTACCAATACTTGTGCCCATAGAATACTAGCAGTATTGCCCGGCTTCGCCCGGTAGATTTATTTGTTTTATGGCTGAAAATGACTACTACCACAGAACTGGCACATTATATTATACTAATAGAAAAATAATATTTGAAAAATATAACTCTTTCTGTTGGTGGCGGTAGTGTGGGTGATAAGTAGTACAGTATAATGGACGTGACATTCAGGTAATTTTACCGCAATGACAATGATAATAATGAATAGGGAAACAGCTATTTACTAACTACTGTACTGACACATGTAATTTACAAACGTATTGAAAAATATGATTGGAAAGAGGAGTATGTGAAACAAAAGACACTGACCAGGGCCTATATCTAATTGGCTATTAGAAAAGTAGAGTGCCGTAGGAAAAGTAATCGGAGCACTTTGGAAAACTTAGGTTGTCCTGAGCTCCTGAGATAGCAATAGTGTCATTTATCGCCACCTAGCGCTGAAGGACAAGGATCGGAATAAATGAAAGTGGAATGGGAATGCAGGGAGTTGTCCAAAATATCAGGTGAACAGTTTAACCCGCAGGGTTCCAAAGGGTAAGTACATTAAATGTCGTTCAGATCGGTGAAACGATGTAGAATTGATCCAAAGGGCTTAAATGCAGGGAAGGGAGTGGTCTGTCATACATTTCACGTGGACTGTGCTACTCGTCGGGTTCCAAAGAGTAAGTATGTAAAATTTGGTTCAGATCGGTGAAACGATATAGATTTGTGGCAAAGGGCCTAAATGCAGGAAATGGAGTGGTCTGTCCGAAATTTCATGTAGAAGTGTTACTCGCAAGGTTCCAAAGGGTAAGTATATAAATGTTGATTCAGATCCGTGAAAAGTTGTACATTTGTGCCAAAGGGCCTAAATGCAGGGAATGGAGTGGTGTGTCTGAAATTTCATGTAGACATTGTTACTCACAGCGTTCCAAAGTGTAAGTATACAAATTTTGGTTCAGATCGGTGAAAAGGTGTAGATGTATGCCAAAGGGCGTAAATGTAGGAAATCGATGGGTCTGTCCTAAATTTCATGTAAACAGTGTTACTCGCAGGGTTCCAAAGGGTAAGTATACAAATTTTGGTTCAGATCGGTGAAACGGTGTAGATTTTTGCCTAAGGGCCTAAATGCAGGGAATGGAGTGGTCTGTCCAAAATTTCATGTAGACAGTGTTACTCGCAAGGTTCCAAAGGGTAAGTATACAACTTTTGGTTCAGATCGGTGAAACGATGTAGATTTTTGCAAAAGGGGCTAAATGCAGGGGAAGGAAGGTCTGTCCTAAATTCCATTTAGACAATGTTACTCGCAGGGTTGTAAAGGGTAAGTATACAAATTTTGGATCAGATCGGTGAAACGGTGTAGATTTTTGCCAAAGGCCTAAATGCAGGAAATGGAACGGTCTGTCCGAAATTGCATGTAGACAGTGTTACTCGCAGGGTTCCAAAGGGTAAGTATACAAATTTTGGTTCAGATCGGTGAAACGGTGTATATTTGTGCCAAAGGGGATACGTGCAGGGGATGGAGTCGTCTGTCCGAAATTCCATGTAGACAATTTTACTCGCAGGGTTCTAAAGGGTAAGTATACAAATGTTGGTTCAGATCCGTGAAAAGGTGTACATTTGTGCCAACGGGCCTAAATGCTTGTAATGGAGTGGTGGGTCTGAAATTTCATGTAGACAGTGTTCCTCACTGGGTTCCAAAGGGTAAGTATACACATTTTGGTTCAGATCGGTGAAACGGTGTAGATTTTTGCCAAAAGCCTAACTGCAGGAAATGGAGTGGTCTGTCCGAAATTGCATGTAGACAGTGTTACTCGCAGGGTTCCAAAGGGTAAGTATACAAATTTTGGTTCAGATCGGTGAAACGGTGTAGATTTGTGCCAAAGGGGATAAGTGCAGGGGATGGAGTCGTCTGTCCGAAATTCCATGTAGACAGTTTTACTCGCAGGGTTCCAAAGGGTAAGTATACAAATTTTGGTTCAGAATGGTGAAACGGTGTAGATTTGTATAAATAACAGACAGACAGACTTTGAGCTTTATGTATAGGTACGAGGGTAATTCCAAAAGTAAGGTCCGATTCACCGCAAATATTTGAAAGCGGCGCCAAGGGCAAAACACGCATGCGTGCCGACTCCTGACATGCCTTGCGCGGCAAAAGCCGCCAGTAGCGTTGTTACTGTTGCTGTGTGCTGTTGATAGTGTCAGTTCACAATGTTTAAGACAATTAATCAGCCCGCCGATTGTGAAGTAAGGCAGTGATACAGTTTCTGTCTGCAAGAAACATTTCTGCGGCAGAAATTCATCGGTAGATTACTGAAGTGTACGGTCCTAACATAATGACTGACAGTAAAGTGCGCAAGTGGGTGCGAGCCTTTACTGAAGGACGGGAAAATGTGCACGACGAACCCCGCTCTGGCAGACCATCAGTGATTTCAGACGAGTTGGTTCATGCGGTTGACGACAAAATTCCTGAAGAGCGACGATTCACTATTTCAGGGACAACGATCAATAAAGCCGCCTACTGCGCTACCCTGACTAAACTTCGAGTGCAATCCAGAATAAGCGACGTGGTCTTTTGTCGTCTGGAGTGTTGTTGTTGCATGACAATGCCAGACCCCATACTGCGAATGACACGCAAACTCAAATCAAGGAATTTCGATGGGAACAGATGGACTACCCACCGTACAGTCCGGAGTTGACGCCAAGTGATTGCCACCTGTTCCGCTACCTAAAGGAGTATCTTGGCGGCAAGCGCTTCGACACAGATGATGAAGTGAAAGAAGCTGTTAAAGACTGGTTAGCTTCGCAAGCGGCCGAGTTCTACGACTTAGGCATTCAAAAGCTTGTCGAACGATGTGACAAATGTGAAAATAAGTATGGAAATTCTGTAGAAAAATAGAGAAAGGTGTAAGGAAACAATTTTGGATGGTTTTTTTTTTAGGACCTTAGTTATGGAATAGCCCTCGTATATAGATAACAAGAAGTTCCGTGACGAACTAAAGAGCCTACTTTTCATGCCAATGGTCAATCTACAGTATATGAACCTATCTAGAATAATGACGAAATTACTTGGTAATATCGAAATGTCTAATTAGTTCGAAATATTCCAGGTATAATGTAGCCTAATAGAGCACTACAGTTGGCAGCCCTGGTGACTGAATATATTCATAGTTCCATCTATTTAGGTACAGAATACAAAATTTGGTTGAAGTCCAGTGGACGTTACATGCAGTTAGACATTGGATCTATCAGCACGCGTAAAAGCATGTTGGCAACAATGTCATGCGTGAGCTGGTTAGAGATAATCGGAAATATTATGATATCTTGTTGTGCCAATTTTGGATGAAGTCCATTTGTTGGTATAGAATTTACATGTATTTTAAAATTGGACCCATCAGCAAACATAGAATCATGTTGGCAGCACTGACTTATATTAATTACTCCAAATAAATCTAGAATGGCAGGTGCTATACGTGTGCAAAGTATAGAGCTGTTGGCTTGCATACTTTCTGATATATTGGTATTAGGGTAAAAAAAACAGCATTTATTAACAGTTGGCAGCCCTGATTGCTCTTAAGAATACTTATAGTCATTTATTTTATGTTACACATAGAACATACGAAGTTTGGATGAAATCCAATTGATAGTATAGAAGTTACATGTATTTAAAAATTGGTCTTATCAGCAGTCTTAGAATCATGTAGGTAGAATGAAGTATATAAGTTACTCCAAATTAATCTAAAATGTCAGGTACTATGCGTGTGCATAGTTTAAAGCTGTCGGCTTGCATACTTTCCGATATATTGGTATTTGGATAAAGAGAATAGAGAGAGCAATTATTATTAGTTGGCAGCCCTGGTGGCTCTTAAAAATACACTCAGTCATATCTGTTTATGTACACATATTACATACAAAATTTGGTTGAAATCCAATTGATAGTGTAGAAGTTATATGCATTTAAAAATTGGACCTATCGGAAGGCTTAAAATTATTTTGGCAACACTGTCATGTATGGCCTCCTGGAAATTAAACTGAAATAGTATTATCTACATGTGTGCCAATTTTGGAATAGCTCCCATGCATACCTTCGATGATATCCAACATGGAGCTCAAATTTCTAGTGCGTTTTTTCAGCAGTTGGTAGCACCTACATCATTTTCAAATATGGGCTTGAGATATTCCGGTATACATCTTTACTCATACTAAATTTGGTTTCGATTGCTGCAGCCGTTTAGGAGTTGATAGGGGGGGGGGGGAAGCACACACAGCCAGAAGGAACGACAGACAGACACACATTTTCCCGGATGGATCAAATAAGTCTACTTTTTCCTCATTTTTGCTAACTTTGAAAAGTAAGCTAAAAATTTCAATACCCTCACCCAAGTAGTTTTCCATGTATATAGTTTTAACGAGCGTTTCCTAGAAAAGACTTCAATAACTCGGACATTTTTTTCATACAACCACAGACAAACTGTAAATTATTATAGTCTACTTTAACATGAATGGTTTACGCAGAATCCGAAGAAGGAGAAGAAAAATGAAGTACCGCAGGTAATGAAATTGTACTTATTTTCAAATCAAATCAAAATTGGGTCATTTTGTCCTCCGAAGGAGGGCAAAATGCCCAACTTCGGAGGACTGGCCGCCATCGCAACTAAGGCGATCTTCAGCCCTGGAGGTATTGAATTTATGGTTGTGAGGTTACCCCACCAACAAGACGGCCCCAAGTCGAGGCCCCGCTCCCTCCAGGGAAGACCCCGGAAGACCCTTATTTATTGAGATCAATAATTATATAAAAATACAGAGAATGACATACCATTAATTAATTTCTTGAGGCTTAAAAAGAGTAATATAAAATATATAGATTAGTAGCAAAAATTGTATGGAATAAACTGAATTCTTGAAGTCTTGAACATGCGGTGTCTTGAAGTCTTGATGTCTTGATATCTTGTCGTACGATCGTTGCCAAAAAGGAAGGGAGAATTTAGGGTAGGATTGAATTGAAAGAAATTTACACAGAGTAAGTTGGTAGAGAGTAATTAGCTATACTTAAAATAAGTGTCTGCCAATCTGTGTCTCAATGGCTAAAAATGATTGCATTAATAAATTTAGGGGGGATATGTGTCAGGAGGAATGAGATGGAAGTTGTCGGGCCGAATATCATGGTTAAGGATCTGTAGTGCCAGGGTTTGAGGAAGAGGCTTAGAGTGCCTGGTAGGCCCTCGGGCGCTGGAAGTCATAAGAATGTCGTAAGTCAGAGGCTGTCGATTGTAAACTAATGTCTGGAGGGCTCGTAGTCTGATTTTAAAAAGATGGTGTAAAAATGATGGAAGTGTCTTGGGGTATACTAGCAGATTACTGTCGCGGTTCAACGGAAGGCCATATGCAATTTTGATAGCAAAATGTTCTACTGATTTTAAAATGCTATATTGAGGGAAGGTCGCTCCAATCCAGGCCAATGAACTATAGTCCAGAATGGGACGAATGAAGACTTTGTATGTGTTGAGAATTTGGATTGGGGAAAGGTCCCACGTTACCCCACGAAGACGTTTGAGGAGTGCTATCCGTAAGCGTGCTCTCCGTGCCATTTCTTTAATGTGGGGGCGCCAAGAGAGATTTATATCTAATGTAACCCCCAGATACACAGCCTGACGGGATGGGAGAATGGCTTCTTGGAAGATTGAAATACGGAAAGGACGAAAATGGTTGTCTCGGGCTTTAAATAGTAGGAGTTTGGTTTTGTCCGTATTCACTGAGAGATGCCATTTAGAAAACCAGGCGAGAAGTGTATCGAGATAGGATTGCATTCTATTGGCAAGAGTGGTGGTGTTGTTGGCAAAGGATAAAATGGCTGTATCATCTGCGAACTGGAAGAGGTGTGAATATTTGTTCGGTTGTGGCATATCATAAGCGTAGATGATGTAGAGAAGTGGGGAGATAGGAGAACCTTGCGGAACACCTGAATAGAGGGAGAAGATGTGTGAGGAGGCAGAGCGGAGATGGATGAATGCTCGCCTGTTCAGTAAGAAATTACTGAGCAAGCGGACAATCGAGGAGGGAAGGTTAAGTTTCTGTAATTTATATATAAGTCCTCGTTGCCACACAAGATCGAAGGCCTTTTCCAGATCAAGAAGTAGTAGGGCTGCAGGATAGCCCTTGTTAAAGTGGGGGGTGAGGAGACTAGTCATACGGAAAAGCTGGGATTGTGTAGAAAATTTTGGTCTAAAACCTGCTTGAGTTGGGGGAAATATGTTTTGTGAGTTAAGGAAATTGTAGAGGCGAGAGGCGATAATAGCTTCAAATAATTTAGAGAAAACAGAGAGGAGGCTTATCGGTCGATAGGAGGAAAGGAGGGAAGGAGGTTTGCCTACCTTGGGGAAGAGAATTATTTTAGCTGTTTTCCAATGAGAGGGGAAGCTACCAGTATAAAGAATAAAAGTGTAGGCGATGGCTAGGAAATGGATGAAGATGGGTGGCGCTTGTTTGATATGAGCGTAGGACACCTTATCTGTCCCAGGGGCCGTATTGCGTCTTTTAGCTAGCTGGAATCGTATGTCTTCAGAAGTAATGGGTTGGTTCAGTGGTGATTCGGGATCTAAAGTCGGGAGATGGTCAAAGCTGGGGGTCAGATAAGGAAGTTTTGGATTAGTTTGTTTGCTCACGGTTCTGTAGTCTGAGTAATTGTGTCGAGTATTAGGTTGGTCACTGTAGACGTTAGTGAAGTAGTCGGCAAAAGTCTCAGCTTTGTCTTGGTCAGTGAATGGGAAACCGTTTGGCCCTCTGATGGGAAAAAGGCATTCCTTGGTATTTTGCCCAGTAAGAATTTTAAATGTTTTCCAGAAAGGCCGAGCTGTAGATTCCTTAGCTAGATTGGAGCAAGCGTCAATCCACTTCTTTTTCTTAATAGCTTTAAGATAGGACCGAACATGTCGTTGGTATTGTCTATGTCTCGTGAGTAAGTCTGGGTCATTAGTCTGGCAGTAGGCCCTATAATAGCTCCTTGATAGATTAAGAAGTTGGAGTGCCTTGGCTGGAATAGGCGGCTTGCTTGGAGTGACTTTAGTTATGGGAATGTGGCGTCGAGCTGAGACAGATATAGATGCCTCCAGCAAAGATATCAAATCAGACAGCTGCTCATTGTTCTGTGGGATTGTGGCAGTAGCAAGGAGTTCAGTAATACTGCAGCGGTAGGCTTCCCAGTCTGCCTTATTGAAATTACTTCTCATGAAGGAAGGAGGAGGTGAGGGTTGATGGAAATTAAGTGAGGGAATTGTAATGAGGAAGGGCTGATGGTCACTACCGTAGAGGCCGAGTAGTTTAATTGACGTGTTACGGGATAAGGAAGAGGATACTAAGGCTATTTCGGGAGTGCTCTGCGTTCTCACGATGGTGTGAGGGGGTATAGCCACACGTTCACCATTCATAGTGTCTAAGTAATCCTGTAGGAGGTCCCTGTCATGGGCATATAGAGAGTTAATATTAATATCTCCAGCAAAGATGAAGTGTTTAAATGTTGAGTCTATGAAGTTAATATAATCTATGGGAGGTTGAGAACGGGGAGGACTATAAGCAGTGGAGAGAATGACAGGGTTCGAAGGGAGATGCACCATGACAGTGAGAAATTCAGGAACATGTAGAAAGTGTTGAGGTTGAAGTAGACGTGAAGGGAATAATTTATGAACGCCAATGGCTACTCCCCCTCTGGATTCATGAGGGCGATCGGCACGATATAATGTGTAATTTGGAAAAACAGGATGGAGTCGAGGATTGAGGAAAGTTTCATTTAAGAGGAAGATAGCGGGAGTGTAGAGCTGAAGTAAAATGTCTAAGAAGTGGCGGTTGGATTTCAGGGAACAAATGTTGAAGTAGAGCATGCGTACGGAACACATTCCATTTCCTAATGTATTAGCCATAATTAAATTTCCATTGGCCTGAAATGGAAGTGGACCTTTTGGCCCGAGGTGGTGGCTTGCATATTAAGGCCAAAAGTTGTACGGGCAGCAAAATGTAGTATTTCCAGCACCCGGGGGCGGTCGAAGGGTAATAGGTTTTGAAGACAGATTGCTGTGAAGCGAATCATGTCTTCAATAGAAGGTGGAGCAGGGGAGACGGATGATTGGGGGGGTGTGATGGGATCTATGGTGCGGACAGGGGCGGTAAATTGAGGTTTTGATACGTCAACTGTTGGGCGGTTTGGACAATGGGGAGAGTAGGCTGGGTGGGAACCCTGGCACTGAGTGCATTTGGGTGGGAGTGAGAGGTTGGGGCAGCTACGAGTGGGATGAGCTTGACTACAATGGGCACAGATTGGCTGACGCATGGGGCAGTGGTCTGTTGAATGAGAATTATAAGTTTGGCAACGATCACATCGGAGAGGAGCAGGAGTGGAGGTTCTGGATGGTTCCACACGGTGGTGTTGCCAGTATAGGAAGGCGCCTTCAGCTAGTAGCTTGTCTATGGAAGCACGGTCTGCTGAGAGGACACGCACCAGGGTAGTAGGGCCACGATCGCTATTAATTCGGAATATTTTATGGATGTTTAGGAGATGGTAGGTGAGTTCCTGGTGGATTTCCTGATTTGTGTAGGAGCTATCAACTCCACGAATCACGACAGATAGAAGGGGTTCGCGACGAAGGGATGGAAGTTTTGGGGAACGTGTAGGAAGAGGTTCCATGGCCACTTGTTCGCCTAAGCGAGCTAAGCCCATCTTGTGAATTAACACCTCCCTGGCATCACCTTTGGTTTTCAAAATGATGGCATGAGGTTGGGGGATGATTTGGGTAATGGAGCTGGCCGGTAGGAAGGTGCGGAGAATGGCCGAGATGCGGCGCGGTTCAGGCCGGGGCTCCGTGAAGTTAAAAAGACGGTATGTGAAGATGGATTCATTAGTAGGGGTAGGAGAAGAAGAAGAGGAAGTAGTTGAAAGGATGGGACGGTTGATGGCAGGAGAGGGTTGAATTGATGATCGAGATGAGAAGTTAATTGTAGGCTGAGGATAAGTTTGAGGATGGGGCTGAGGAGATGGTTGAGGATAAGGTTGAGGATGGGATTGAGGAGAATATTGAGGATTGGACGAAGGAAGATGGTAGGTATGTCCAAGATAGTTGTACGCTACCGTTTGAGGAGTGGCCATGGAATTTGAAGAGGAAAAGGGTTGAGTTGATGGATAATGGAATTGCGATGAAGGAGTACTGAGTGGGGATACATATAAATTCGGAACAGATTGTGAGGGTTCAGGAGTGATGGGTGGAGAGACATGGTAAATTGAAGGTTGATTAGAAAGAGTAGGTTGAGGAGATGGATTTGTGTTGGCCGCTACAGTGGAGTAGGGAACGGTATTTATAGGAGGGGAGGGGTTAGAAGATACTGTAACCGTACAGGTTGTGAGTGGTGGATAAGATGTGGAGGAAGGTAGAACAAAAGGTGGAAAATCTTCGGCTACTACCTCACGCTGCATGCTGCTGGATGGTTGGCAGGATTGGGGTTGGTCACTGCTGGCATCTGAAGTCTGCATTCGTCTGGCTCTGGCAGAGTGCCTTGATGGAGGTTGCTCTTCGGAGTCGCTGGACTCCCTTGATTTTTTATAGTCTATGGATGTCGGAGTTGACAGGGAGTCGGATTTCGAACCCCGTGAACGTCGTTTTTTTTGTCGTTTCTTAGGTGCAGGAAAGGTCTCTGATAGTACGGAATATTGGTTACTCAACGGGATCGGCCCGTCGCCCTCCATGGTGCTTGTCTAGATTCGAACTGCTCTTGTAGTCACTGTTTCTTTGTAAATCAGTAGAAGTAGAAATATATATTTAAGTAATTGTCCGTCGTCACTGTAAGTTTAGATTGTCACAAATTTGAAGTCTAAAGCTGGTTTTCAGTCACTTGGTTTGTTTTTATGAAGGTTGGTAGCACTGGTTTTCTTCAAATAATAATTAAACTTCACTAAACACTTCAATTTTGGTCGAGAGTAAGAAGAAGAAAAAAATAGTTTTTAATTTTTGCCACTAATATTGTTGGCAACAATACTCCTCACAACACTACGATACTTCGGTATTCGCACTCGCGACCGTTTCACGAAAATCCGTCAGGACTTATTTTCCTTTAGGGTCTTTTATTAGACTACATGTGTTGCTTTTCTTGTATGAGTGTTTCAGTATTTTTTTCACCTCAGGAAGGAGAATTTTGGTAAATATAAATTCAGATATTGTTTGTTACTAATTATAGGTTTTTTTGTCGTCAAAGTGTCTCATTGCATAGAACCTGGGTTCTTTTGGTGTATGGTTTTCACAACCAGATTTGGTCATCCGGGTGAAATGGTGTTTCGAATAGATTTAGTTTGTCTCGCGGCCACAAGGTTTCTCTGCACTCGTATGAGTAGTTCCTATTCAACCCCGGAGATGTAACGCGGTGTCAGTTTGACCCCTCCCAATTTTTTCTCAGTAATAACGACAATTATTTCGTGTATGCTAGTGATATGGCATGAAACCATTCACTGAACTAATGAGTTAGTATATTTATCTAAACTGATAGTCATGCACATATTATAAACGGCTATTTACACTATGATAGAAATGGTGCGTATCTGACAGGTTATCATCTATTTTTATGAAATATCTAATAATTCTTACTTCAGTTTGGTTGGTTGGTTCCTTAGTTTAGGGGCTGCGACAACGCGGTCATGTAGCCCCGTGTACTTTGGGTGTGTGTAGAATCTGTCTGATAACCGGTGTTAATTGTGATGACTGTATTAGTGTGTGTATCTTTTTTTTTCAAGAAAGGACTGCAACTTTGAATTTTTCAAACAGTTCCTACTTCGGCCGCCAAACGCCACCGTCAACGACTACTAGGCCCAGTTCAGAACTTAGCTACTAGACGCCACCGCAGTTGGCTCTTGGCAACGAACGTAGCAACCAAAGAGCGTTGTTTACATTCTTAACCTATACAATTTAGTTTCACGCAGGTGTAATTAGTGGAAAGTTCTTTATCATGCCATAAATCTATGACATGGGACCGCCGGCTTTACTTCTCCTCCGAAGGAAGGCATACGGAGTGATTTTTAAAGTTCTTAAAAATCCGACGGCTTTGGCCGGGTTTAAACCCGCTATCTTGGGAATAGAAGCTCAGCATGCTACCGACTACGCCACCGAAGCCGCTTACTTCAGTTTGCCTATTGACAATATCGAAATCAATGATTAGACAAGTTTTAAATAATGTAGGATTCTTGTTTTTAACCAATGACACATTTTAGGGAAGCCTCTTGTTGTATTGTGGTTGTATTGTGGTCCATTTTGTAACTGTCTTTTCCTGTAAGGGTACACATCTGCTTAGAATGAGGTATATCATCGTCACTTTCTTCATTTCCTTCTTCGTCTGCACTCTGCTCAGTATCACTTAAAGATTCTGCTATTTCTACGTCATTCAACACAATTTTTGATCAGACGGAAATCACGCTCGAGGACTTTGAGTGTCAATATTATTGCCCATTATAACAACGACCTTCCTCCGGGTTGCACACAATGCGAAAATGCGAGCAAAGGTACGATCTCTTAATATCCAATGGTGATCCCGAGCAATGCCGGGCATAACAGCTAATAGCACTATAATATTTCCCGGTGATATGTTCACTAGCTTGCAGGTTATTTTAAATTAATTGAATAGCTGTAATTTTACATACACCTCCCCTTAAGATTGTTTCTAGTATCAAAGATGCCTCAGTGTTTTTGTATTTTTTGGAAATGTGTGCAATAGTTGCAAAATTGTTGACTGGCTCTTTATGCTGTATCTCCCCCCTAGAACTCAAACACTTGATTAGAGAACTATTGACGTGACAACGTCTAATAAAGGGGCAGATGACCTCGTAGTTCCGCCCCTTAAAACAACAATAACTATAACGTCAAAAAATTTGTTGGAATACAGTGACGTTCGTGAAAAAGTGTTACAGTGAAAAGTGATGATATCGTTTTATCTCACTTCTGCTGCAACGCTCTCTCTCTTCTGATGCTGCGCTCCAGGGTCGCTACTGTCGGTTTTGAATGTCACGGGTGAACTTCTTGGTGGATTTTGATGCGATTTTCACCATTCTGTAAAGGATATATTGTAAAGATTTATGTAGAAAATAATTTATTTATGATCAAAGGAAGCCGAATAGTAACGATTTCAGTGAAAAAGTTGAAGAAACACATGGCGTCCGTGCGCTTTTTAAGCTAACGCTGGACAAGACGTCAAAAATATCTATATAGTACGAGTGTAAAAATTGTTCAGCAAGAAAAGTTCTACAAAAATGTCCTTAAGAGCACATCTCTATCTTCAATACATCGCCCACTATAAGTGTTTTTACGTTTTCATTTCATCCAACAATCTCCATTCAAATATTGAGGTGACAATTTACGAGCTGTTACCCCAGTTACAGCCTAGCTAGCGGGCGAACTTATTACCCCAGATACAGCCAGCAGCAAACTGGCGAGTCGTGTTGGGTTAAAACTTCAGGGAAGAATGGTTGTGTTTGGAGTTTCCCTGGAAGTGCAACTCGGCTTTTCTTCATTTCGCCTGTGAACTTTCCGTTCCACAAAATGCATAATTAAAATATAATGTACGAAGCTGAAATTTCGCAAGAGCGTCAGTTTCAAGAAATCAGTCAGAGAAGACATTTTCACGCTCAAATATCGTCGCACATCGTAGTTGCACACACCCAATACCTCTTTTGAAACTTAGAATGATGTGAGTCGTCAAGTTACAAAACCCGTTTATAGTGTAGTGGGGTGAGTTAGCTTAAAATTATGCCAAATTATTTCACATCTGGCACCCATGCGCCCCTTTGGATTCAGATAGTACATGGATAGACAAGTCCAAACAGCCCGGGACGCAAATTTTTCTGGCCCTCTGGCGGTGTTGGTGACGTAATCAATATGGCCGCCAACATTTTGAGACACGCTTCTACATTCCTCGTTATAACTCAGTTTTCCTTTTCGATATTAACATATGTAGTTATTGATTATGAATCAGGAGAAAACGCGCTTTCCAACGGTGTATTTGATTTCATTGCTTAGGTTCACAATATATATAACAAAATATTTGAAAATTTTAAATTTATTTTTATTTTGATTTTGTCAATGCATTTTGCTAAATAACTTGAAATCCGTTACATGTAGCTGAAAACGTGTCCTATACTTTTTTGTTCATTACGGAATTACCTTTCCAACAGTATATATTACCTCAGTTTTATCGTAAACAGTTGCTAAAAACCTGCCAAAACAATGTAGCGTTGTCGTTATCATAACTACGCAATTTGTATAGACCCCGAAAAGTAATAGATCGTCTAAATAACTATTTAACTAGTAGAAAATGTAATTACTGTATTTTTAATGTATATGTAAAATAATAATAATAATAATAATAATAATAATAATAATAAAATAATACCTTCTAAAAACGGGAAAAATGTAATAATACTTAAGATTTCATTCTGTAAAACTAAATGTGTATTTCTTTTTCAGGCAGACGTTGTGTGAGGAACTCAACATGTAAAGAAGTTATTGATATCGTGTATGTAATAGAAATTCCTCAATCATGTCAAGGAAGACGAAACATGAATTGGTTGATGCTACAACTGACCCAGTGGTGGCTCCGTTTGTATGGGACCTGGGTTTGTTATGCTAGAATAATTCAAAAGAACACTTAATCATCCCAAAATATGAATGGTATATATCAATGGCGAAGAATCCTAAAATATTTGCTGAACATGGTCAGAAGTTTGGACCAGTTGAACGATGGACGTGGTCTTTCACAGACATTAGTAGCCCATGGAGCAAAATATCATAAATCTTTCAAAAATAAATACGATAGTCAAAAAGCGGAAAGCCTATCTGCTGAGGAAAAACAGAAAGGACGTCCTCAATGCTCAGATCAAACTCCATCTACATCAAAGTTAACAAGTTCAGATGTAACAAAAGTGTGTCTGTTTTTTGATGAAGGAGAAGGTAGAGAGAAAATTGTGACTGCATCCACGCTGGGTATTGGGCCTACAATTCATCGTCATTCTCTCCAGAGAATGACGTATACTCTGAACATTTCCTTTTCTGTTATGCTTACTGTTGTATCGAATAAGTTGGGCAATTGACAATCCAGCATTATGTCCAGGTATTTCTGTTGAGACATCCGAGTCGATATTGGGACCCTCAAATAACATACGTACAAAATGCAAAAGAACATCAGATACAGATGTGGAAGCAGTGAATGCATTCTTAAAAGATCCATCAAATTGAGGAAAATCTTGAAAGAGTTGTCTTCGTAATATACCCACTGCCGTCCTAGACACATACCATCACTAAAGTCGTTAAATGCACTGGCGTCACGTGTAGCATTGGCAACATCCCCTTCGAAACTGAACATAATTTCACGTCCTGATTTATCTGCTCTCGGACCAGGTACAGATGCTAATACATAATTGTTCCTTGGGACGTGTTCGATTGATTTTTTTTCGTCAGTTTGTATTCCCATCTGAATCATGCGCTGAGACATTAATTTTGTAAGATATGAAAGTTTGAACACAGGTGAATTACTGCTAGATGAGTTTAGAGTACAAATCCTTCATGTATTGATCCAATTCCGTTATAACTGTACCATAAACTACTGCTTCAGGATTATGGTAATCTTCTCTTCGAGAACGTTCAGCAGCTCTTGAGCGCGTTAGAAAGCGAGTATGGCATAGTTTGTGGTATTTGATTTCTAATGCTACCAAATCTGTTGACGATAACTTCTTTAAGCGTTTTTCGTCTTGTAATTGTAGAGCATGACTATGAATTTATTGTGGGCCCAATACCCAGCGTTGATGCAGTCACACGTTTATCTGCACTTTCTCCTTCATCACAAAACAGACAAACTTTTTGTACTTTCATCTGAACAAAATAAAGATGATCTTGTTGTTAACTCTGATGTAGATGGAGTTTGATCTGAGCAATGAGGACGTCCTTTCTGTTATCTTTTTCAGCAGATAGGCTTTCCGCTTTTTGACTATCGTATTTATTTTTGTAAGATTTATGATATTTTGCTCCATGGGCTACTAATGTCTGTGAAAGACCACGTCCATCGTTCAACTGGTCCAAACTTCCGACCATGTTCAGCAAAATTTCAAGATTATTCGCCAATGATATATGCCCTTCATATTTTGGGTTGATTAAGTTCTATTGAATTCTTCTGGCATAACAAACACAGGTCCCATACAAACGCAGCCACCAATGGGTCAGTTGTAGCATCAGTCAATTCATGTTTCCTCTTCCATGACATTATTGAGTAATTTCTATTACATACATGAAACCAATAACTTCATTACATGTTGAACTTCCTCACACAACGTCTGCCTGAAAAAGAAATACACATTTAGTATTACTGAATGAAATCTTATGTATTACTAGCAGAAGTACCCGTTCTTCGAACGGTGTTCGTTGTTAACACAAGACATTATCAATTGAGCTACTGTTGCAATGGTTAGCGGTTTGTCATTCCTTCAAGTTTATCAGAACGAAGTTAGTTTACTGGGAATAGCACACACACTGTTAATTTAAGGCCCTTAAAATGTAGTTTTCGGAGACCCTTTATAGATTCCCGAATTTTGTGTCGCACATTGAGAAGCGCAACATATGCTTTGGTTGTCCTTCTAGGATAATTTTTATATTTCGCCTATTTTAGCATATATTGAGGAGTTTTTCTGTATACCCACCCTTCTACTGTATGAAAAGTACGGTGAAGAGTTTTATAAATGATTGGTGTATTGACTCTCATGGTTACCATACCTAATTTTAAGATGCACCAAGCATCCGAACACGAGGTATAGGCGTACATAAAGATACACAGAAAGACAGACAGACAATTCTATTGCCTACAACATATTACCCAGATATCCAAATATGGGTATATCTACCACACAGTATCAAATAAAATCATCCTTACGCTGAACCCGTATGTCGACAAAAAAAGTTAAAATGTGCTTCAAGACTAAATTCACCTAACGTGTACTTCCTGACGTGAAATACAATTGAAAGCTTTGTAGACGAAACGCAATACACGTCACATAAAAACTGACCCTCTACGTTGCGCTAGGTGCCCATACACAGGAAGACCCCTCTCATAAATTATAAAGGCTTGTGGTGCATGAAAATTCAGGTTCTTTAGCCTCAAATTGCCCAAATTCCTAAAAGGCGCAAAAAATGCTGGTTCAATTCAGGAATTTTTGAAAATAATGTTGCTGTTTGGAGATATAATAGACCTTCTGTACTATATGTCGAACGTGATAATTGCATGAAAAAATTCTAGGTTACCCCTTCACCCCCTTAATTGCATTGATGAATTATACGGTCTACGTTAGTTCCGGGATAACCTTATAGCCATTTGTAAACTTTCACAGAAATGTAATAAATGGAGTGACATTGCTTCTTACAGAAATAGATGGAAAGTTGTATGCCACCCCTTGAGATAATGTTCTCATGGTTACCGATTTGCATTCCTTCATTGGTTTGTTAAATTAAATTAAATTGGTTTTCTGGGAATATTTCAGAAACTGTTGGATTTAGAGCCTTACAATGTAGTTTTCGAGGACCCTTTAGGGCCCCCGAGTTTTGTTGCTGTCACCGAGGGGATTTGTCTCGTCGTTGTACGGCATAATATAATACTAATAATAATATAATATAGGGAGAAATTATAACACCTATTTTTTAAAATTATTTTAATTCAGCCAATGGCCATGTACTTTTTTTTCAGGACGGGTCAGGGAAGGGATATTATCAGAGAAAGAAGCATTCACATCACGCATGAGCAAAATGGAAATGGCCTACCATTTAACTAAGGACATCTATAAGAAAAGGTCAATATCCTTCAACGCAAAACTAAAACATTACTGCAGTGTCATCCGTCCGGAGGTCTTGCATGCCTCTGAATGCCTCACGATGAACAAAAAAGGCTTGGTCGAGAAACTGGAGGCCAAAGAAAGGAACATTTTGAGAAAGATATTGGGTTCCATCAAAGACAATGGGGAATACAGAAGACGGCATAACCATGACCTATATACTCATGTGGAGAAGATAAGCAACGTCATCCGGAAGAGAAGGTTACCATTTTTTGGGCATGTGAAACGAATGAGCCCAGCGAGACTGACCAACCGCAACATCACTTACTTTCACGAGAAGAAAACAAACTGGGCCTGGTTCATTGAACTGGATAAAGATCTGAAAGAAGTGGGGATTACACCAACAGACATTCAGGAGCGCGCCCCACTCAAAGGGAAACTTCGAGCTTGTAAAGGTTTCCAAGAAAAACCGAAGCTGAAAACGGGAAAGATTTGGACCCAGGAACGGAAGGAAGTCCACCGAGAATGAATGAATGAATGAATTATAAGGGGATAGGAATATAATAGACCTGCCGTACCACACCCGCAGGTGTAAATCGCGTGAAAAAAAACCTAGAGTACCCCTTGATCACCTTAAGCGCATTATACGTATGGATGAATTTTACGGCTTAATTTCGTTCCGTGATAACCTTCTAGCTGTTTGCAAACTTTTACACTAATGTAATTAATGGAATTGCATTGCGTCTTACAGCAATAGATGGACATCTGAGAATCCGTTGGCATGGTTACTGGCTTGCATTCGTTCATTAGTTTATTAAATTAAATTAGTTTTCTGGGAATATCTCAAAAACGGTTGGTCTTCGGTCCTTAAAATGAGGTTTTCGGGGACCCGAATTTTGTTTCTCACATTGAGGGGCTGAAAATGAGTTTTTTCTCGTCCTTCTACTCCTATTTCATCATGTATTTTTAGGGGGTAGGCCTCCTTTTATGCGAGGTACGGGGAAGAGTTATATCAATGATTAGTGTCGTGCCTCTGAGGGAAATATGTACCAAATTTTACGTTGATACACCCAGCCGTTCTCGAGTTATAAGTAAACAAATTTGTCCACAGACAAACAAACAAACTGACAGACATACAAAAAATATATTTTCGCGCACATCCATCATAAAACAGTCTGAAACGTGTAAACAACTCAAATTTCCGTAGAAATCCAGAGAAAAACACACAAATCTTCATTTTAAGCCTATTTTCAATTTTGAAAAAATAGGCTTATGAGATCACCTTTTGTCCGTGTGTGTGTGCGTGTGTGTGCGTGTGTGTGGGTGTGAGGTGTGTGTGTGTCCCCCCTAATAAAATCTAAACGGCTGGAGCGATTTCAATGAAACTCAGTAAGTTCATAGCACTGTTCCCGGCGACCTTGACCGTGCCCTTCAAATTTTGTTACGTCTCCCCAATCCAACATGGCTTCTGTGCGAAATATTTCACTAGCATTCAATATCTCCGAAACTATTACCGATATCACCCTGAAATTGTGTACGGTGATAAAGGGCACTACTAGAAGTTCACCTATGAGACTTTCAAAAACCTGGTGACTACAATACCAACATGGCGGTCAAGCGAAATTGAGACTTTTAAATAGACATTTCTCGCGATTTAACTATCCAAACGTAATGAAACTTGGTACTGCAAATGTTTATACACATTGTAATGCACTGGAGTCTAATTTAGTTCAATTGTTTACACAACCTCAAAATGGCGGCTGTGCGAAATATTTCACTGACATTCTATATCTCCGAAACTATTACAGATATCATCATGCAATTTTGTACGGTGATAAAGGGTACTGATACAAGTTTACCTATGTATATTTCATAAACCTGTAAAGTACAAAACGAACATGGCGACCAAACGAATTTGAAATATTTTAATAGAATATTCTCGTGATTTAACTCTCTGGGCGCAGTGAAATGTTGTACAGTAAATGATTTTGCAGATTGTAATGCACTGCCATCTAATTTAATTCAATTGTTTACATAACCTCAAGATGGCGGCTGTGTGAAATTTTAAAATTAAGTTTTTATTCTTGTGTCGTAATCATGCGATCGAAGTGAAAGTTTGAATAATGAAGCTAGGCAATAATTTTCCTTGAATAGTACATAACTCTATGGCCTATACATATAACAATCCTAAATGGCGAGCTTCCGAAATATTTAGACGGTTCTCAATATCTATGAATCTTTTACAGCAACCAAACTGATTTTTTTAATGCTCATAGAGACTATGAACATATGTTCACCTATAGGACTCTCAGTAACCTGGTGAGCACAAATCCAACATGGCGGCGACGCGAAGTATAAATATTTAAATGGACGTTTCTCACGAATTAACTATCCGAGTGCCGTGAAACGTTGCACGTTAAATGCTTATACAAATGTTGATCCACTGGCATGTAATTTATTTCAATTGTTTGTATAATCACAAGATGGCTGGTGTGCGTACTTTTAAAATCTCGTTTATGCTTCTTGTGTTCTAATCATGCGATTGAAGTTTGAATACGACACGTACACAATAATCTTAATGTAATAGTACAAAAATAAAAATCCATCCTGGCGACCATATGAAATATTTAGACGGTTCTCAATATCTACGAATCTGTTACAGCAATTAAACTGAAATTTTGTATGTTGATAGAGACAATTAACATGAGCAGGATATATGAAAATAGGCTGTATAGTTCTTCACGGAACTACTTGTTATATATAGAGAGATATACTGCACCGCTCGGTGTTGACCGTGTTTTATTGCACAGATTTTGGTTTTACTCGCTAATCGTTGGAGATATACGAAAATTGATAAGGACCTTTCGGATAGAAAATTAAATGTTAAAGCTCATGTATACCATCAAAGGTTTGCTATTTCTTAGCGTTCTCTTTTTATATGAAAAGGAAATATGAAATTTTGAAACCAAAGGGTGTAGTGACGTCACCAATGTCGGCTTTACTCGCTAACTGTTGGAGATACACGAAAAGTGATAAGGACCTCTCGGATAGGAAATTAAATTTCAAAGCTCGAATGTGCCATCAAAAGTTTGCTATTTCCTACCGTTCTCTTTTTATTTGATATGGAAATATGAAATTTTGAAACAAATGGGTCTAATGACGTCACTAAAATGCTCGCCATTTTTTAATAGTACAAAATTTCGAAATCAAAAGTATCCTCTATGTAAACCTGGTAAATCAGCTACATCCATGCAAAATTTCATTTAAATCGGACCAGTGGTTCTTGAGTTATTGAGTAACAGACAGTCAGAATCACACCATCTCATTTTTATATATTATTAGTATGATTACATTTCTCACGTTTTTAGAAGGAATTATTTTATCATTATTGTTATTTTTATTATTAATATTATTTTACATATACATTATAAATACAATAATTACATTTGCTACTAGTTAAATAGTTATTTAGACGCTCCATTACTTTTAGGGGCCTATATAAATTGCATAGTTACGATAACGACTCGTGCAACGCTACATTATTTTGCAGATTTATAGCAATTCCTTACGATAAAACAGTGGTAATAGTATACCGTTGGAAAGGTAATTCCATGATAAACAAAAACGTATAGGAGACGTTTTCAGCTACATGTATCGGATTTTATGTTATTTAGCAGAGTGCGATGAAAAAATCAAAATCAAAATAAATTATAAAATTTAAATTTTCTTTTTTTGATATTGTAAACGTAAACAATGAAATAAAATATACCGTTGGAAAGCGCGTTTTCTCCTGCTTCATAATCACTAACTATTAAGTTAATATCGAAAAGAAAAACTGAGTTATAACGAGGAATGTAGAAGCATGTCTCAAACTTTTGGCGGCCATATGATTACGTCACCAACATCGCTAGAGGGCCAGAAAAATCTGTGTCCCGGGCTTTTCAGACTCGTCTACCCATGTACTATCTGAATCCAAAAGGGCGCATAGGTTGCCAAATGTGAAACTTTTTTCAGCTAACTCACCCCACTATTGTGAATAAGAATCATTTTCATGAGAAACGTTTCTCTGGACTTTGCCTCACGTATCTTTTGTTTTTGTTGTTTTCTACTTTTAGGTAGATTTCATTAGAAAGCTAACTATTGCAATGGGTACCATGTTTCGATTTCCGGAAAATTTCGACATATCTTCGCGTTCCACATCCCCCAGACCCCAAAACTACCGTCAGTTCAAATGTTTATATCTAATTTATGTATATACATATATTGAACCCATGGGACAGGTTCAGTATCGAACCCATTTCCTTGTATTTCGAAGAAAAGAGAGAATTGATGCAGGCTTTAGAAGGGAATTATAAAGAGTTGAGAAGCAAATACTGCATAAGATTGCGTGAGGCAGAGCCAAGTTGTGCAACCAGAGGTTACTAGGCTGCAGCTGCCCGGTGATGTCATTGGAACAGTCACCACAGAGCGGGTAACGCACGCGATAAAATTAGATCAATGGAAACTTCCATGTACGAGTGAGAATGAAGTTTCGGAAATAGCCCCGAGTCAGCAATAAAATGGCAGCACCGCATGAGAGGAGGGGCCTGGAAATAAGATAAATAATTGAAATTAAGCCATTTGCAGGCATTAGAGTAAAGAAAGGACTCCACCAGTAATGATTATCCTGGGAATGAGATATTTTTGAGTGGATAAAGTTCATAGAAGTTATGCAGGAAAGAAATGCAAACTCATCATTACGTAGTTGGTGAATTCCCGAACCAGAAGCTGATGGTGGGAGACAACAAGAATAAACTACCCACACATCTGAAGAGAACATTTAAATTAATATTAAAGATTTGTACGATTGATTCCTGGAAACTCAGATGCCATTGAGACGTTTAAAACCTCAGATTTCCAGAGATATTTTTTTAACATCGTACGACGATTATTTTGGAAATTGGTGGTGAGGAAGAAGAGGAAATTATTTATTTTTGCCAGAATCAGATATAAGGGCCTCTAGCCCAAGCAAGAGCATGCAGTTATCGTCAGCCCACGGGCGTGACACTGTGTCACTATCATCGAATGCAGTTTTAGTCAGTCCAGAGGGCGTGACGCTGCATCACAGCACATGCAGTTTCCGTGAGCGCAGAGGCGCTGCACGATGGATTAACAATAATTCAGCATACTACGAACTTCATGTGAAGTTATACTGTTCGACAAGTACCAACAGTAAATGCAGTAAATCAACAGACCTCGTATAGGTCGTGCTGCTTGTCAGCACAGGAGGACTCGAACCTGTATCACGACGCGGAAGTACTCTAAGTCGAAGTACTGTCCAGCTTTATTCAGTGTCGCCGCGCTCTAAATCGTTGAAGTTCTTTTCAAAGGAAAAGTAAAATTTAGAACATCGAAAAAGTATAATAGTCTACGGTAATAGGCCAAGCTATGAACAGTGTGTGAACATATACGGTAGCCGGCGAGGGTTCTTGAAGCCCTGACACTAGTATTCGAAGTGAGAACATAGTATCTCAAAAGTATACGAGACATCAGCAAAGAGTAGATACTCTAAAGACGTTTTCCCAGTGCGTTAAGTATACCACGGTCGGGTAAAACATTTAGCTAATACCTAATTTTCCTGATTGAGGAGATTAGGGTAACACAGTGGCGATAGTATTAGGAATCCACAAAGAGATATCCGAAACCACGTCGAGCTTCATAGAAATACTCCACAGAGATAAGACAATAGCCGTCCGAGTTGAGTTTCGACGCATAATATCATATAAACAATTGTAGAAGTGCAGAATCGCGAATTTAGGGGTAAGCGTAAAATATACCGTTTTCCCAGATAGACAATTGCGAACCAGAAAAGACTACTTTATCGTGCAGTATAGGAAATGCCGATAAATTAAACACCAGAATTAGGAGGGAACTTTTTAACCAAGGAGGTTTCATTTTCGTACGAGACTGTCAACTTCAGTGTAGAAGGTAGAAGGCAACGTCGAAATTTACACCTCTGGGATTTTGTGAAGAAAGAATTCACGTGTGTTTGTTACCCAAAAAGTGAAATTCTGTGTGTGTAAATATAATATTAAGTGAAGTTATAATCTTGTTTTAGTGTAGTGAAAATGTTTGAAAACCCTCATATAAATTTAAAAATGTGTAATTCAGAGGGCAAATTAATAAGTGTAAGTGTGTGTATCAATATGATGAAGTAAGAAATTTGATGTGGGCCGGATGTCGTTCCACTGGAATTCGGACAATGGGGCCGGATAAAACATGTAACACCCAAATTTATTATGTGTTTTGGATTCGGAAATCTCATGTAGAAATGATGACCACGGAGAAGTATTCTCCAGTATTGTAAATTCAGGGATATAAAACTGTGTGAAAATAATAAGTGCGGAATCTAATATGAAAATTGCTAAAATATTTTGTTAATCAAATGAAATCATATTCAGGGGAATACTTGTGAATATAAATGGAATAATGTTATTTAAAAGGCAAACAGGATAAATATAAAAAGGAAAAATGTAACATAAATATTATGGAAATAATTCAAATGTATATATATATATATATCAGTTTCTTGGGGACACGATAAATAACTGCCGTAATTTTGCACCAATCATTTTGAATTTTTTACCGAATATGTATACCTATAAAATCTCGGTCGAGTTCGTTACTGGGCTAAATCGTTCGAAGGGGGTGAAAACGGGGGGCTTTTTTCGAAAAAGTGAAATATTGCTATAACTCTCTTAATATGTGAAATATCGAATCCGTTGAAAGTTCATACTATGTGTCGGATAAAGCCCAAAAATATATGTTTGAAGAGTTTTTTTATAGCACCAACCATTGACCAAAGCGGTGGGAAAGAGTGGGTTTTTCGGGAAACATTAATCTCTCTTAATAGGCACAATATCAAAACCGTACAAAATGGAAAATATTCCCCTAATAATTACCTAAAACTTTTGTCTGAAAGAATTTTTGATATGACCCACCATTACGCCAAGGGATGATAAAAATGATTTCGGAATTATAAGAAAATGCCAAGAGCTATCAGAGGTTGCCATGGCAACACTACTAAATTGATGAGGGATGAGCCATCAGACGTTGCCATGACAACGCACTTGCACGAGATCAGATTCAGATTTCCATCTGACTAAGTGTGAAGCGGCTTCGGTGACGTAACTGGTAGCATGCTGAATTTCTATGCCCAAGGTCGCTGGTTCAAAGCCGGCCGAAGTCGTCGGATTATCTAAGAGCGCTAAGAATCCCTCAGTATGCTTTCCTTTGGAGGGGAAGTTCCAACGTTCGTTGCGAGTTGCTGGTTGCGGTGGCATCTAGTAGCCAAGTTCACAGCTAGGTGTCGTTGACGGTAGTATCTGGTAGCAACATTAGTAACTACTGCTTGAAATTGACCGTCTGCACTCCTTACCTGAATTACAGACTAATACAGCCATCACAATTCACACCGTTTATCAGACAGATTCTACACTTGGATTTTATATATGTAGGTCCTAGAGTTAAGTACTGTTAAATGCAGATTATTGTGTAAGTGTAGTATTCAAACTTCAATCGCATAATTAGGACACAAGAAGTAACAAGGAGATTTTAAAATTTCGCACAGCTGCCATCTTGAGGTTATGGAAACAATTGAAAGAGCGCTAAGAATCCCTCAGTATGCTTTCCTTTGGAGGGGAAGTTCCAACGTTCGTTGCGAGTTGCTGGTTGCGGTGACATCTAGTAGCCAAGTTCACAGCTAGGTGTCGTTGACGGTAGTATCTGGTAGCAACATTAGTAACTACTGCTTGAAATTGACCGTCTGCACTCCTTACCTGAATTACAGACTAATACAGCCATCACAATTCACACCGTTTATCAGACAGATTCTACACTTGGATTTTATATATGTAGGTCCTAGAGTTATGTACTGTTAAATGCAGATTATTGTGTAAGTGTAGTATTCAAACTTCAATCGCATAATTAGGACACAAGAAGTAACAAGGAGATTTTAAAATTCCGCACAGCTGCCATCTTGAGGTTATGGAAACAATTGAAATAAATTAGATGCCAGTGGATTACCATTCGTATAAGGATTTACTGTACCAAGTTTCACTGCACTCGGATAGTTAATTTGCGAGAAACGTCCATGTGAATATTTATACTTCGCGTCGCCGCCATGATGGATTTGTGATCACCAGGTTATTTAAAGTCCTATAGGTGAACTTAAGTTCATAGCCCCTATAAACATAAAAAATCGGTTTGATTACTATAATAGATTCGTAGATATTCAGAGCCGTCTAAATATTTCGGATGGTCGCCATGTTGGATTGTTAAATGTATAGGTCATAGAGTCATGTACCATTAAAGGAATATTATTACGTAGGTTCATTATTTAAACTTTCACTTCGATCGCATGACTACATCACAAGAAATAAAAACTTCATTTTAAAATTCGCACAGCCGCCATCTTGAAGTTATATAAACAATTGAACAAAATTTGATACCAGTGCATTACAATGTGTATAAATATTTCCTGTAACAGATTTCAGTGCGTTTGGAACATTAAATCGCGAGAAATGTCTATTTAAAATTTTCAAATTCGCTTGACCGCCATGTTCGTTTTGTAACTAACCGGTTTTTGAATGTCTTATAAATGGACGTCCAGTAGTGCCCTTTATCTCCGTACAAAATTTCAGGGAGATACCGCTAATAGTTTCAGAGATATAGAATGCCGGTGAAATATTTCGCACATCCGCCATCTTGTGGTTATGTAAACAATTGAACGAAGTTCGATGTCGGTGCATTACAATGCATATAAACATATACTGTACCAAGTTTCATTGCGTTTGGTTGGTTAAATCGCGAGAAACGTCTAATTAAATGTCGCAAATTCGCTTGGCCGCCATGTTGGTTTTATAGTTACCAAGTTTTCAAAGGTCACATTAGTGAACTTATAGTAGTTTCCTTTATCACCATACAAAATATCAGGGTAATATCTGTAATAGTTTCGGAGATATTGAATGCTGGAGAAATATTTCGCAAAGCCGCCATGTTGGATTGGTGAGTCATAACAAGATTTGAAGGGCACGGTCGGGGTCGCCCGGTGTAGTGCTATGAACTTTCCGAGTTTCATTGAAATCGCTCCAGCCGTTTAGATTTTATTAGGGACACACACACACACGAATCACACACACACGAATCACACACACGGACAAAAGGTGATCTCATAAGCCTATGTTTTCGAAATTGAAAATAGCCTTAAAAATGGACCCTAAATGACGAGAAAGTTACCGTCCCCATAAGACAATAAAATGTTTAAAATAAACATAAAATGACGAAAAACAAAGTTAATTAAGCTCCAAATATAAAATACCTTCTCGCAATAAATGAGGTCTGATCTTTCTACGAAAACCTGCATATTCTGCCTATTTTCGCCTATCCCCAAGTTTGCCCGATGAAATCTACCTCCGCCTTCCGGCGTGCCGAGAGGACTTTTTTTTGTATTGGTTTTTGTGTTTGTTTTCTGCTTTTGCTGTTTCTGAATTTTGCATTTTGCTTTTTATGTTTTTATATTTTCTCCTTTTGCCCTTTTGTTTGAATTTTGCTTTTTGCTTCGTGGTTTTTGTTTTGGTTTTGTGTTTGTTTTCTGCTTTTGCTGTTTTTGAATTTTGTATTTTGCTTGGTGTTTCTTTTTTTGTTTAGTTTTCAGCTTTTGCTTTTGTGTTTGAATTTTGCTTTTTTGCTTCGTGTTTTGTTTTTGGTTTTGTGTTTGTTTTCTGGAAAATCAAAATGAAACAAAATAAACAAAACAAACTCAAAATAAAACAAAACCAAATAAAATATAGAAAATAAACAAAACACAATAAAAACAAAATAAAACAAAAATAAAATAATAAAAAGAAATAAAGTAAAACAAAACAAAATTAAATCAAACAAAACAAAGTAATTAAATACATAATTTTACGGCAGGATCCTTATTCACGAGTGGATTAAACGAGATTTGCAACTGGACGACTCTTATACAACTCAGATGAGAATCATCCCGCGCGTGATGCCTGTACTTGCAACTTGTTCACTGCGGGAAATGTTCAGCAGGGGTCGTTGATCAAAGAGGGAGCCATGACAGCTAAGTGAGTAAGTCAATATGATAACATTAACGAGCGAACTTAATCGCATTACTCGCGCCTGGATCGCTTCATTTTTAACATTCTCACCGTGTTTTGTTTCAGCAGCCAATTAACTTAGCCGCTGCACACCCAGCGAGTGGTACTGCTATTAAAATGCCCAAGAAGCTATTAAATGCTACTAAAAGTGTGCTGCTGCTTTCTTATTAAAACCATATGTGAAAATTTGTTTAGTTCAAATAAATTAACGGTCATATTATTATTTGTGAAGTTACGTAACTCTTGATACTTCAGAAACATACCACAAAAGCGGATTAACTTGACACTGTATGAAGTGAGTAGTGAAACATATATCACGGTATTGTAATTTCGCCTTTCCTTTCCCTTTTCTCCTTGCTTTGCCCTTTTCCTTTCCCCTTTCCTTTACCAATTTCTTTCCCTTTGCCTTGCCTTTCCTTTTTCCTTTCCTTGCCATTGTTTTCCCTTTTTCCCCTTCTTTACTTTTCCCATTTTCTTTCCCTTATCTATTTCCTTTCCTTTTCCTTTCCTTTTCCTTTCCCCATTCCCTTTTCCCCATTCCCTTTTCCCCTTTCCTTTCCTCTCCTTTTCTTTCCTCTTCTCTCCTTTCTTTTCACTTTCCTTTTCCCTTTTTCTTCTTCTCTACTTTTCCACTTTCCTTTTCTCTCGTTTCCTTTTCTCTCCTTTATTTTCACTTTCCTTTTCCCTTTTTCTTCTTCTCTACTTTTCCCCTTTCCTCTCCTTTTCTATCCTCCCCTTTCCTGTCCTCTCCTTTCTTTTCACTTTCCTTTTCCCTTTTATCCTTCCTGTCCTTTCCTTTTCTATTCCTTTCCTCTTTCCTTCACTTTCTTTTCCCCTATTCCTTTATCCTTTCCTTTACATATCCCTTCCCTTTTTTCTTTCATTTCCCCCTTCCTTTCATTTCCCTTTTCCCCCCTTTCCTTGCTCTTTTCCCTTACCCTTTTTCATTTTCCCCTTTCCTTTTTCCTTTCCTCCCCCTCCCCACTTTCATTTCTTCCGCTTTCCGTTTTCATTTCCTTTACCTTTCCATTTTTCCTTTCCCTTCATTTTGATTTTCCTCTCCCAATTTCTGTTTTCCTTTGCTTTCCCATTTCCTTTATTTTCCCCTTTCCATTCCCTTTATATTCCCCTTCCTTTTTACTGTTTCCTTTCATTTCCCCTTTACCTTCCTCTGGCCGTCGCCACTCCCTCTTCCTTTCCCCCTATTTTCTTCCCTTTCCTTTCCTCCCCGTCCTTCATCTTCCCTTGCGTTCCCTTCCCAGAGAGCACCGGGATTTGATCCAACAACCCTGGGATGGGCAGATACAATTCTCACCAATCACGCCACGCAGCCAGCCATCACATATTTATTGGCTGACATGACATAAGTAATATCAACTTATTCAGTGTTTCTCTGCTTTATCCACAATCTAGGTGCATCATATCTTCTTCTGGTTGTGCCGTACGAGTAGTTTAAAACTTAAACTAACTCCATCCCCAAAATATATGTGTCTTCACACTCTGCTCCCGAGTTGAATTTCCAACTCTTTTCTTTTCTTCCGAGACTTCCTTTACACTTAGCAACCACGACAGTGTCGTACGTTTATGGAGCATGAAAAATATTGAACCTAAAACTTTGGAAGTGCCGCGTGAGATTTAGTTATGAGTGAGACAACAGACAAAACTTCTACTCAAACTGTCAATATAACTTAGCGTCAGAGCCCGTCTTTATGAACCTTGTAAGATTGGCTTGAGCGTTATACTTTGCTCAGGATATGTCTTTTGCCAACTTAAGTACCGAAGAGACCTGTAGTTTTACGTGAGGCCCCGGCAATATAAAAAGAATGAATCTCAACATACCTTAACTGACATGTTCGCTTTTTAATATGTTTGTTAGTTAACAAAAGGCGCCAACCCCCTAGCATTCTTGGCTGTCGCCCCGGAGGTTTGAATTCGATCCCCGACTCTGATGATGTTGATAATTGTTGCTTTAAGGGGCCTAACATCTAGGTTATCGGTCCCTAATGGTCCGGGTGATAGCGAAAATGACAATGAAATGGAATCCATAACGAAACTCAAGTGAGACTGAAAATACAAAATGGTACTCAGATTGAAACGCGACTCACAAAAAGTAGAGAGGAAGTACAAAAGGTAATTTAGAAGGAAAATACGCACAAAAGGAATAGATTGAAAAATACGCACAAAATGTAGTTGAGGTTCAAAATACGTACAAAATGCAAATGAGATTGAAAATAGGAACAAAATGTAAGGTAGATTCAAAACACTCATTTGGATTGATAATACTTACAAAATGAAATTTACATTGAAAATACTTACAAAATTTATTTTAGATTCAAAATACTCACAAAATGCAATTGAGAATCAAAATTCTTACAAAATGTCCACCACACAAAATGCAATTTAGATTGAAAATACTTGCAAAATTTGGTTTAGGTTGAAAATACTTACACAACACAACTGAAATTCAAAATACTCACAACATGCAAGTGAAAGTCAAAATGCCTTTAAAATGCAATTTAGAATGAAAGTTCGAGCAAAATGCAATTTAGATTGAAGAAAAGGAACACAAAACGGAATTGAGATTAAAAAGACGTACAAAATGTAATTGGAAGCGAAGAGAAGTGCCATATGTAAAAGAAAAAGAAGGCGGAACACTCGAAGAATGACGGATCCGGAAAGATGAGAGAGGGGCCAATTAAGGCGGGAAAGAAAGATTCCCTAGGCCTCGGATATCCTGATACCGTCGGGGTCGGAAGAGAACAAGAGTTGACCAAGGGAGGCCGATAGGAAAGATAACAGAGAGGAGCTTGGCACAAATAAGTGGAAGCATTGTTGGACTCAGCTGGGGTCCCGTAGTCGCCAATCCATGTCTCACTAGATGTGAGCCCCTGGGGGGATCCCTGACTCTGCCATTAAAAGTAATATTTTGGACAAGGTCTGGGACGGGGAACACCCAGCTTCATGAGGCAAAACTGAGATAGGTGGATTTGTTTACTGCCTCAACCATATTGGAAGTGGTTTGTCTTTGTTTTCGAGTTCTTCGCCAGGCAAATACCAGAATGGTTCCTAAAAGAAGGCCACAGCCACTTCCCTTCAAACCCTCACCTAAATTAAGAATACGCATACTATTACAGCCATAACAATTACGTAGGTTATCAGACAACTTCTACACACATCCAAACACACGGGACTATTTGACTACGTTGTCCAAGTCCACCAAATGAAGTAACTATACAAGTTATTAAATAAGTGCTTTTGCCACTATGACAATCTTTATATGTTATGTTTATCATGTACTGTAAAATAAGTGGATAGCATTTACTTTTTTTATAAAGTCTGTAGTTCGATTCTTTATCATTATCTTATATGCTAATTTGTAAAAATTAATCAAATATTAATTAATTGCTTCCATCTGTTGATATTTGGATTAATTTCTATCACTGAATTCTGAACTTTTTTATGATTTCTCATTGCTGTGAACAAATATTCCAGGGTTCTATTTTTATGTTTACAGGCATTCGTAGTTTAAATCATTAAATAATAATTCTCAATGATTATAAAAGCAGCATCACCATACGATCTGATGTATTCTTCATATCAAGTTATTTATTTATTTATTTATTTATTTATATATTTATTTATTTGGCGTATGGCTTTTAGTGCCGGGAGTGTCCGAGGATATGTTCGGATCCCCAGAAGCTGTAGCTGCTTCAATGCGGTCACGCATGGAGTGAGCCGCAAGTTTCGTTCAATTTCATGTAGTTCCAACTTTCGCTACCAGAGGTCCCTGACATCTACTGTAGTGGTGAACGTCGGAACTTTGATACAGCGTTTCAACAAAATCTGCCCTGCAAATTTAGCTTCACACAAGTTTAATTAATGGGACGCTCTATTACAAGCCATAAATATATGACATGGGACCACTGGCTTTATTTCCCCTCCGAAGGCAGGCATACTCAAGTATTTTAACGCACTTAAAAAATCCAACAACTTCGGCCAGGTAAAAACCCGCGATGTTGGACATGGCAGCTCAGCATGCTACCGACTACGCCACCGAAGCCACTCATCAAGTAATTGACATAGATATATTTTATATGTGAAACGGGACATGGTCCCTGGTGGCATAATTACTGTTTAAAATATAGTTAGATAATAAATAAATATATAAATAAAAATATAAATAAAAAGTAAATAAATAATTAAAAAATAATTAAATTTTAAGTTGATTAAATACTAACACAACCCCTACCTTCAATCACACATAAACATATTGCCTCATAATCTAATCACAACTTCTTGTTTAGTTGACATTGCCCGACTAGCTTCTTAAACCTCCAAACATTAGGCTTAAAATGTCCTATTGTAAACGGTCTCATACTATTTCCTTTTTTCAGTAGCGTGTTGATCACTGGGCCATACAACCCGCTGAAATATTTTAATCAATGCATTATAATTTATATCTCCTTGAGATAATCAGGTTTGTAGACATATAAAGTATGCCTTTAAAGAATGCGGGAACCTGGTGCTCTTAATGTGCTCCTTATGTCGCTTAATTAAGTGAATTTTTAATTTTGATTTCTTTTGTAGTGCATTTTTGATTTGATGTATGTTTCCACCTTACTGATATATGTCAGCAGCGGGTGCAAAGTGTGATTGTGTTGCTTGATTTTAATTTTAGTGATGCAATATGATCATCCCTCTTGCGTTCTTCGTCATGGCTTTGCCCCTCAGTTCCTGGACATGCGAGTCAAGGTAGACGTCCATTCGCTGAGGGACAAGGTGTTTATTAATTGTTGTTGTTGCAGCAGCAGTAGCTTCAGCAATTTAATAGTTTGATGATAATAATAATAAAAGAGGTCGAAATTTTTGAAGTTAATTAGTTATTTGAAGTAAGAAAGACCTCATAGTAGGTTGGTTTTGGTAGTATGAAAAGTTAAAGACCTGTAGTAGGTTGTGTGTTGGAAAATAAAAATAATAATAATAAGCCTCAGATGTGTAATTTGGGTTTTAAGTAGGTGTATGTAATGTGTTAGTATATTGTATATTTGAAGTGTGGGTTGTGTTTGGTCGAACCCACGACCCACGGGGCACCATCCCGAATAAGTCGGCCGTGGCCATCCCCGCCGGCAGGCACCCAGCGCGGTCGTGGGTCGAGTAATGTATGTGTTAGTGGACTGTGTAATTGAAATTTAATGAAGTTTTGTAGCGGGAGTTTGAATTTGAAGGCGCTCAGCTCTGATTGGCCCCTCGAGTCTTGGAGCAGCCAATCAGAGCCTGGATAGTCTGTATGTGTTTTAAATGGGCTTTAAATGTACTTGAGAGTTGTGTATGGGTTCGAGTTAGCTATGGTTTACATGGATATGGCTGAGAGTTGCTGAAGCAAGCTTAGCAACCGTGTCAGAGCAGTGGCGTGCGGTGTAGGAGGGGTGGGTTTAGCGGTAGAGACATGAGGCCTGGGATGGAAGTGTTAGAGCGTTGTCTGGGCTGTAACTGCCATTGCCTTATGGCTGTTTTAATGTACCTGCAACCATTATAAGAGGCTGCATGGGCTTCCGCACAATTGACGCACTTAGGCTTGTCACACAGGTACCTTACAAGTAGAGTGATGATGTGAATCACCACATCTATTGCAGTGGGTATCATGAGGGCAGCTTGCAGCATTATGATGCAGTCATTGACAGTTATAGCATTGTATTGTTAGAGTAGCGTGTGGTTTGGGAGGGGGCGACTAGTCACCCGTGTACTTGGCTGTGGTGGTGAAGCCACCGTGTCTGTGGGAGGAGGAGGAGGGTGAGTTTCTAAGTTGCTAGTGCCAGTACTAGTTTCTTCTGTTGATTTGGGCTGTGAATTTAGAGTTTTAGTGCCTTTATGCGTTTTGTTTTTGTTTTAGTTGTGAGCTCATAACGTTTTTCTGTAGTGTGTTTTCTGTCAGGGACCAGTGAGATTTGTGCTATTGGAGTGACTGTTAGCGAATGGACTGCTTGGGTATCCTTAGTGGTCGAATAAGTATGGTTTGAGTGTCATGTTCTGAGTTCGTTGACTGGCTGGGATCTGTTTGAGAGTGCATGTCATGTAAGTCTGGAGCGTGTGGACTGAAGTAGACTAGCGGTGGTATGGCTGAGTGTTCCGTGAGCGCTGAGTCCAGGGTGTTTAGATGTCTATCATGCGTTGGGACGACTGTAACGTAATGTTGAGCCATCCCCTCTATGCATGCTATGAGTCTGGAATGAGGTGCAAGTGAGTGGCATATGGCCTGTCTGAGGGTGGTGGGATGCAGATTGCGAGGAGGGTGGATCATGATAATAGTGTTCCAATGTGGAACTGATCTTTTGGGAGCGGTAGCGTAGAGATGTACTGAGGTGTCAATGGTTTGGATCCAGTTTGGGCATGTAGATGAACGTGTTGTGTCTCTGAAGGTATCCCAGCACAGGTCGGCTCTTCAGGATTTGTGTTTGTATGAGGAGTTCATGTCTTTTAATGAGTGTGGCTAAGTGTGTATTGTGACCGCTGGCCGAAGGTTTCGGGGAGCCATCGGTTTCAAATGACCCTTCCGAGACCCTCTTCCAGTTAACATATAAGTATTGGGGACGACTCATTCATAGGCTGGTTTCGCACAAAAGTCTGACTCAGGGGTATCGGGAATTGGTGAGGTTCGATTCTTAACCAGCTCAGAGGAATGCATCGATATCAAAGCTAAGCAAGAAAGACAGGTCAGTCTTATGTTAAAATCATGGATACATTTTATTCAGAATAGATCCCTAACCTATCATGAGAGTTGCAAACGACTAGTCCGATACTATTCTGCCCTGAAAGAAAATATAAAAAAGTCCTATCCAAAATCTAAGTTACTCCCATCGTCCTAATACAAAATTTAAGGGACACTGGGACTGAAATTTTCAAATTCTATATAAACTGAGGTACAGCTATGAAATTGTATATGGTTATGAATAGTCATATTGTAAACCACTGTGGGGAACGTGAGCATTGTAAGTTGATTAGTTCTCCAGATATTAATTATTTTGTACATTTATTGTGCTAATTATTCAAGTTTTATAAAGGTCAGCCGTGTTAAAAAAAACAAGATAGTGTAACTTTTAGGTAATATTCTATTGCACTATAACAATTGAAAGAAACCTACGGATCCGATTTTGAATTGCATTAATGAGTGTCAAGAAATTTTTTTTTTTCATATCCAAGTTTTTTTCTACAAAAAATCGTATTTTTTCCAGTTTGAATTTTTTTTGCAGCCATACCAAAAGTGCAATCTAAAAAACGATCCGCAGGTTTATAGTGATTGCAATGAAGATAATAAATTTCCATTTTGAAAGCAATATCATAAGATTTATGACGCGAGTAACATTTTGAATGCCTGAAAAAGTGAATCCGAGAAAACAGCAATTTTCTAAAATGATGCACAATTTACAAGGTTTCAGCTTACCAATGACATTTGGATTGTCCTACAGCATAGGTGACACCCTCCTTCTTCTGTTTTGCAGCTTCCTCCTTCATTTCTGTCAGTTTCACCTTCCGTCGACATGCCTTTGCTTCTCCAATTATGACCGCGGACTTACATACTTCCTGCGACTGTCACATCTTTCAAGTGTTTGTGCTGTGACATGAGATACTGAAGTTAGTCTTATTCCTGATTTCAACTCTGTTGTTGCACTACACCCCATGTTGAATTCTGCTACAAATAAGCTAAGAGTATGGCACGTAAGATCAGCCCTAAGCAATTACATCGAAAATGACTACGGGAGGATCAAACATCAAAAGAATTTACTGCCAAGCAAGACATTTAATTGTTTACAAATACTGGGAATATGTACATTTAATAACAAGGAAAACTTGTTCTAAGCTCGGATGGTGCCATCTCCAACATTTATCTTTAAATCTACGTGTTTATCTAGTACTAAGTAACATTAATTAATAAACGAGACGCGTTTATTACAAGGAAAAGATTCTAAATACGTGCACAACGTTGCTGAATAAAAAAAAGAATTAAACTAATACAACACAAATATGTACAATAAGCCAGCACTCCTATTGTTGTGCAATTGGCACTGCCTGCCTACTCGATTTGCCACTCTTTGCGACAAATGGTCATAGTATCCAGATGTGTAAAGGAAAAATTAGAAAAATAGAAAAGCCTGCAGATGCGATGGTAATTAAACAATTACATCGACTCACATTGCTGCCAATCTGATGTGTGTGCTTCAGTTTTCACATCATCAATTGGTTGTTGACTAATGGTGTCAAAATGTATCGATATGTGTCCAAAATAAGTCAACAATAACTAAATATCGTATTTTGGTACTGCAAATATTTTATTTTCAGCATTTATTTATATTTAGGCTCAAGGGGGATTTATAAATTTTGTTTAGTTTCACAAAAATCCTATCTTTGATTATTAAAGTTATTACACAATTATTTATGCTTCACAATGTATTTGTTCAGTTTTATGGACCTTTAATTGCGTTTAGTGTAGTCAGGTATGATGTGTAAATCCAACTAATGTTCAATAACTTCATAACATTCCACTCAGGAATAACTTCAATAATTGACACCTTGGGTCTCCACAAACTTTTATTATTAGACATCCTGTGTCTCTCTTAAACCATGGATTCGTCAATCCTTACTTCATCGATCTGGTACGACTTCAATAGCTCATTACCGCCGGCATAAATTACCATAAACATGTACTCTAATAGTACCATAATAACATTGGTTAACAATTAGTGTGGATCCCTGAATTATACACATTTTAAACATCAATTACAAAGACTAGGTGTGTAGAAAACACATTTTAAGAATGCTCTCCAATAGCACAAAGGATTCTGACACAAAAATAGCGTGTGAGTTTGTGTATTTATCATGTAGCCTCTTCCCTGAATAATATCGACCTACGACCTCTGGTTTCAAAATACAGTTCATATCCAATGTCCTTCTAGCTCCTCGTAACAAAATAAAGCTTGATTCCAGATGCACAATTGTCAAACACGTGGATAACGGATCCCGCATTCAGATTATATAATGTTAGGAATTTCACAGCCTTTGGAATTATTTAATGCACTGCCTGAGATTCATTGAGCCGTGCTATGAGTAGCCCTCTCACACACAGGTGAATTTGGCCTTCATTTGCCACCTGTTAAGGACTTGTTTCTTATGTCATCAGCCTGACAAATAAAATTAAGCAAATGAAGCCTATAGGAAAGGTGGCCACCATATCTGGTCACACTGCCCATATCTGAGGCCCATAAATTAATAGCAATCAGGCTACATTAAGAAAATGAAGCCTATAGGAAGGGTGGTCACCATATCTGGCCGCACAGTCAATATCTGATGCCCATAAGATAATAGCAGTCAGGCTACATTAAGCAAATGAAGCCTAAAGGAAGGGTGGCCACCATATCTGGTCGCACTGCCCATATCTGATGCCAGTAAGATAATGGCAGTCAGGCTACATTAAGCAAATTTAGCCTATAGGAAAGGTGGTCACCATATCTGGTCGCACAGCCCATATCTGATGCCCATAAGTTAATAGCAGTCAGGCTACATTAAGCAAATGAAGCCTATATGAAGGGTGGTCACCATATCTGGCCGCACAGTCAATATCTGATGCCCATAAGATAATAGCAGTCAGGCTACATTAAGCAAATGAAGCCTAAAGGAAGGGTGGCCACCATATCTGGTCGCACTGCCCATATCTGATGCCCATAAGATAATAGCAGTCAGGCTACATTAAGCAAATGAAGCCTATACGAAGGGTGGTCATCATATCTATGTCGCACTGCCCATGTCCAATGCCCATAAGATAATAGTAGTCAGGCTACATTAAGCAAATGAAGCCTATAGGAAGGGTGGTCACCATATCTGGTCACACTGCCCATGTCTGATGCCCATAAGATAATAGCAGTCTGGCTACATTAAGCAAATGAAGCCTATAGGAAGGGTGGTCACCATATCTGGTCACACAGCCCATATCTGATGCCCATAAGATAATAGCAGTCAGGCTACATCAAGCAAATGAAGCCTAAAGGAAGGGTGGCCACCATATCTGGCCGCAATGCCCATATCTGATGCCCATAAGATAATAGCAGTCAGGCTACATTAAGCAAATGAAGTCTATAGGAAAGGTGGTCATCATATCTGGCCGCACTGCCCATATCTGATGCCCATAAGATAATAGCAGTCAGGCAACTTTAAGCAAATGAAGCCTATAGGAAGGGTGGTCACCATATCTGGTCACACTGTCCATATCTGATGCCCATAAGATGATAGCAGTCAGGCTACATTAAGCAAATGAAGCCTATAGGAAGGGTGGTCACCATATCTGGTCGCTCTGCCCATATCTGTTGCCCATAAACTAATATCAGTCAGGCAACATTAAGCAAATGAAGCCTATTGGAAGGGTGGTCACCATATCTGGTCGCACTGCCCATATGTTATGCCCATAAGATAATAGCAGTCAGGCTACATGAAGCAAATGAAGCCTGTAGGAAAGGTGGTCACCATATCTCGCCGCACTGCCCATATCTGATGCCCATAAGATAATAGTAGTCAGGCTACATTAAGCAAATGAAGCCTATAGGAAGGGTGGTCACCATATCTGGCTGCACTGCCCATATATGATGCCCATAAGATAATAACAGTCAGGCTACATTAAGCAATTGAAGCCTATAGGAAGGGTGGTCACCATATCTCGCCGCACTGCCCATATCTGATGCCCATAAGATAATAGTAGTCAGGTTACATTAAGCAAATGAAGCCTATAGGAAGGGTGGTCGCTATATCTGGCTGCACTGCCCATATCTGATGCCCATAAGATAATAGCAGTCAGGCTACATTAAGCAAATGAAGCCTATAGGAAGGGTGGTCACCATATCTGGCCACACTACCCATATCTGATGCCCATAAGATAATAGCAGTCAGGTTATATTAAGCAAATGAAGCCTATAGGAAGGGTGGTCACCATATCTGGTCACACTGCCCATATCTGATGCCCATAAGATAATAGCAGTCAGGCTACATTAAGCAAATGAAGCCTATAGGAAGGGTGGTCACCATATCTGGTCACACAGCCCATATCTGATGCCCACAGGATAATAGCAGTCAGACTACATTAAGCAAATGAAGCCTATTGGAAGTGTGGTCACCATATCTGGTCGCACTGCCCATATCTGATGCCCATAAGATAATAGCAGTCAGGCTTCATTAAGAAAATGAAGCCTATATGAAGGGTGGTCACCATATCTGGCCGCATTGCCCATATCTGGTGGCCACAAATTAATAGCAGTCAGGCTACATTAAGCAAATTATGACTATAGGAAGGGTGGTCACACTGTCCATATCTGATGCCCATAAGATAATATCAGTCAGGCTACATTAAGCAAATGAAGCCTATAGGAAGGGTGGTCACCATATCTGGTCACACTGCCCATATCTGATGCCCACAAGGTAATAGCAGTCAGGCTAAGCGAATGAAGCCTATAGGAAGGGTGGTCGCCATATCTGGTCGCACTGCCCATCATAGCCTATCGGCCATCTGAGGCCCGCGATCTAATGATTTATTCAGCTCACAGTGGACGTTACCCGCTGCTGACTGACACAGTCTCGGTGACATGAACAAGTCAGGGCACTAATCTGGACAATCAACCTCTTATGCGAAGTCGTGAATTATGTATAAATCTGTTCTTCAGTCAGATCATACGCAGTAGGGATGATTAACATTAATACACAAATACCTGACTGAGTGGTAACGATCTCGCCTGCTGTCCCTACGGCTGTAGGATGCACGATCAAATCCTGGTGCAGTCAGTTGGCATGTAATTGAAGTAGGATTTGGGAAGGGAGTGACCGTGGCCTTAAGTTAGGCAACATCCTGGCATTTGGCTGCAGTAGAAGTGAGAAACCACGGTAAACCCCTTCCAGGATGGCTGAGGTAGGAATCAAACTCGTCTCTACTCAGTTTTGCCTCACAAGGCTGAGTATACCCCATTCCAGCCCTCAGGTCTTTTACATTTCTTGGCAGAGCCGGGAATCGAACCGGGACCTCCGTGGCAACAGTCAAGTATACTAGCCACTATTCCACAGTAAGAATGGTTAGTAATAGTGGTTGTAGAAATAGTTTACATTTAAACCAATATATTAAGGGGACCTTGTAACCTTTGTTTACTGTTTACCCTGATTACGCACATATTTCTGAATTAATCTACGTTTACTTCATGAAATTAGACAGTGTTTTTTTCTTCCATTGTTCGCGTGTGAGTTCACCTCTAACTGTGGACGTAACAGAGAAAAATTATCATTTGGTAACTTTTAAATTGGAGCTACCAGCCAGGAGGGATGCGATCCAGCTGGCAGTGGTATGAGGAAACAATGAGCGCGCGGTGGCGGAGATTAGTACCAGGACGCACTGTCAGCCATGTGGAATGTATATAGTATACGGGTTACTTCAAGTTTTGGAGGCGCCGGCCCCGTGGTGTTGGGGTAGCGGGCCTGCCTCACACCCGGAGGCCAGGGGTTCGATTCTCGGCTCTGTCAGGGATTTAAAAAAACTGACGTTAGGGATGGAACGGGGTGCACTCAGCCTCGTGAGGACAATTGAGTAGCTGTCTGACAGTGAGGCAGCGCCCCGATCACGAAAACCAAGATTAATGGCCGAGGGGACCCGATGCGCTGATCACGCGTCACTCAATATCTGCAGGCCAAATGGCCGGGCAGTGGTCGCTTGGTCGGCCTAGGCTCTTAATGGGCTGTATAGTGCCAGGGGTTGTTGTTGTTGTTTATAAGAGATATTCATACAATAAATCATCTTAGAGTTGTTGTTCTTTGGTGTGAAAATATTCATTATTTCATATTTGCTGAAAACAATTATGATTTATTAAGAGTCTGTTTTTCAATCTCTGGATAAAACTGATGGGCATCCACTTCCCGAGTAACTTTGCTCAACACGTTTATTCTTAACAGTAAACGCTCATGTGAACTCTGGTGTCAACTGATTGAAACGCAAACCACATTGAAGTCTTTGTATCAGTATTTAAATGATGGTATACTTTAATATGAAACATTGTTACCAGTCGGAAATGCCGGTGTTATGTTTCTGCACAATGGCTATTCAGATATTAACCCACATTGCGGTAATGCAGTTATCAATATAAAATATATATATATATATATATGTTTATACGATAACTGAGCTAGCCTTTTTATCCATTATACGCATTCCCTTCACTGTCAAGTAGGCGTATTCATAACTAATTTAAAACTCAATGCCACGCAGGAAAATTATCGAAAAAAAGCAAAATATTAATGGAGCATAAAAAATTACTTCCATATTATTACCGGCACGATTTTCTCAGTTTTCGGTACATAGCCTACTCGTATATTTCTTCAAAAGTAAGAGAGCTAAAAGAATGAAAATTACACAACTTTCTCTTCATACACAAATTATGAAAATGGTGCACAGTTATGGAAATTTGCCCTGTAGGAGTGAAAATTCTTGAATGACAAGCACTGAAAATTTGGCATTTAACCTAAAAAAATAATCACATATTATTTAATTTATTTCTCAGACCTCTTTACTGCTAATCTATTAAATATACATGCTATTCTTTAATATATAATATCCAACATCCATGAATTTTTAGTTTTGAAAATATAGCCTACTTTCCAAACTGAACTTTCTTCGAAAAAAATAACGCACTCGCTACTGTCTCACTACTGTTCTTCTTGTCCTAGGGACATGTAACTTGTCTTGGGGGCTAGAGTGGGGTAAATACCATTGTTTTAAGTCAAACACTCTACTTTCTAAAGTTCCTAGTTTCCGAAATATCGCCTACTTTCCAAATTCAACTCTTTTGGAAAACATTAAAAAATTATGGTGTTTTGTTCTAACGATAAAGGGTATAGAGACCTTTCGTTTAAGCCTATATATGACTTTTTAGGATATTTCGTTTTGGAAATATAGCCTACTTTCCAAATTGAACTTTTTAGAAAAAAATTGAAAATACCATGTTTTGTTCTAACGATAATGGACATAAAGACCTTTCGTTTAACCCTATATAGGCTATGACTTTTTAGAATTTTTGAAATATATTCCAGTGATTCTTTTGACTATAAAATGTACCTCAATATGTTACGTTTTACCATTGGATAAATAGGACATTCGTAACCTACAAGGCCCCCTTAAGGGCCGATAACTTAGCTGTTGAGCTCCGTAAACCAACAATTATCATCATCTACATCATCATCAGCACCACCACATAAGCCCAAGCGCTCGGTGCTACTTGACCAGCGCAGCAAAGCCCCTAAATGAATCAACAACAACAAGAGCTACCCACTTTTCCGTTGAATGTAAGCTTCTTTGTCTGCCTTCTTTGCTCGTGTGATCGCCAAACTGTTTGGATCTGTGGCTGACAAGGGTTTGAAAGCCGCTTGTAGATTCTCAGCTTTGTTATGATTCGAGCGTTATCTGCCGTCTTGACATCATCCTCCGCCCTACAACATCTCAAAGGCAATCCTTGGCTTTGAGTCTCCAAGCTTCAAAAGCCACATAGGCCTACAGAAAACACCAAGGTATTGATGGGAACATACCCTTGTGCCATCTGTTCTAGTTCTGGTTGGTTCCTCCGTTTAGGGGCTGCGACAACGCGGTCATGTAGTCCCTTGTAGGCCTACATTGGGTGTGTGTTGAATCTGTCTGATAACCGGTGTTAATTGTGATGGCTGTATTAGTGTGTGTTATCTGATTTTAATTCAAGTAAGGACTGCTGATATTCGATTTTTAAGTAGTTTCAAATTTTGCTACCAAACGCAACCGTCAACGACCAACTAGTTCGGAACTTGGTTACTGGATGCCATCGTAGTCTGCTCATGGCGACGAACGTTGGGACCTAAGAGCGTCAGTCATATCTAACCTATACTTTAGCTTCACACAAGTGTAATTAGTCGAAGGATCTTTATCATGCCATAAATCTATGACATGGGACCGCCGGCTTTACTTCCCCTCCGAAGGAAGGCATACTGAGGGATGTTTAACGCTCTTAAAACATCCGACGACTTCGGCCGGGTTTGAACCCGCAACCTTGGGCATAGAAGCTCAGCATACTACCAACTACGCCACCGAAACCACCACGTGCTAGTTCTCTTCACCGTATTCCTTTGAGCTGATACATTATAGGTGTTGGAATTCTTCACTTAAAAGTGGGGACAGACAACCAGTCAGCCTAACGTGCCTACATTCACACATGTTGGCTACCCTATAAAAAAATCTGCTATGTTTTTGTTGTTGTTTGAGTCTTCAGTTCTTCAACTGGTTTGAAGCAGATCTCCATGTCTCCCTGTCCTGAGCTAATCGTTCCATCTCTACATACCTACCACACCTTACACCCGAGGTAATCTGTTTATCATATTCGAACCTCGGTCTACCCTGCAGTTCTTGTCCTCTACCATAACGAACGCGACTTCGGTGGCGTAGTTGGTAGCATGCTGAGCTACTATGCCCAAGGTCGCGGGTTCAAACACGGCCGAAGTCGTCGGACGTTTTAAGAGCGTTAAAATCCCTCAGTATGCCTTCCTTCGGGTTGGAAGTAAAGGTGGCGGTCCTATGTCAGAGATTAATGGCATGAAAAAGAACCTTCAACTAACTACACTTGTGTGAAGCCAAAATGTGTAGGTTAGAATTGATATCGCTCTATTAGTTCCAACGTTCGCCGCCAGGTGCTGACTGCGGTGCCATCTGGTAATCAAGTCCGCAAGCTAGGTGTCGTGGACGGTAGAATTTGGCAGCAAACGTAGGAACTACTTGAAATTACTGTCTGCAGTCCTTACCTGAATTGCAGATAACACACACTAATACAGCCATCAAAATTAACACCGGTCATCAGACAGATTCTACACACAACCAAAGTACATGGGGCTACATGACCGCGTTGTCGCAGCCCCTAAACTAAGGAACCAACCAACCAACCTTCCATAACGAAGTTTCCTATTCCTGGGTGTCTTAGCATGTGTCCTACCAACCTATCTATTCTCTTCATCAGCAATCGCCAGAAAGATTTCTTCTCTGCCACTCATCTTGACCTCTTTATGTGTTGCTCTACCTACTCTATTTACGTAAATGATCTTAATCATTCTCCTGTAAAACCACAATTCCAAAGGTTCTATTCTCCTCTATTCTGCTGTGCCAACAGTCCACTTCCATAGAGTGCCACGCTGCAGACAAGGGCCTTCAAAATTACTTCCTAATACTGTACCTAAATCTACTTATATATTCGATGTAAAAACATTCCTCTTCTGTAGAAATGCTGTTCTTGCCTGGGCCAACCTACTTTTTATATCCACTTAGCTCCGTCCATCACAGGCTATTTTGGTTCCTAAGTATCCTACTTCTTTTAGCTTTTCACACTTACGAAGAAAATTTGGTTTGTTGATGACACTCAAACATATATTAACCGATGACGTGGTGGCTGCTGATCCCTTTATAAGTGAGAGTTGGTTAGGGCCAGCAATCTAAATTTCCCAGTGTACATTGACTCAAAGACTTGTTCTTTTTGGAATTCTGAATTTTTGTTTTCCATAATTTTTGTTTATTATATTAATTATTAGTTTCATATAATTCCTACGTGGCTTAGGCGACAGCACGCCGGCCTCTCACCGCGGTTCAAATCCCGGTCACTCCATGTGAGATTTGTGCTGGACAAAGCGGAGGCAGACAGGTTTTACTCCGGGTACTCCGGCTTTCCCTGTCACAATTTCATTCCAGCAACACTCTCCACTATCATTTCAGTTCATCTGTCATTAATTTAATAATTGCCCCAGGGGAGTGCGAAAGGCTTCGGCACCCGGCACAGTTCATACCCTCGCCGCTAGATGGGGGCTTCCTTCATTCCATTCTCTGACCCGATCGGTCGACTGGAAGCAGGCTGTGGATTTTCATTTTCTTGTTTTATTAATTTTCGATTTTTTCATATTTAAGGGCCCACGTCAGAATTCTGAACATCAAAGGAGGAAGATGTGTTGGAAGACCTAAAAGGAAATGGCTAGACCAGAATAAGGGTGACTTGGCAAACAAAGGGCTGGATTGGGAGAACACTCATGAAGACCAACTATTCATGGATAGAAATAAAAGGAGAGGACTCGTTCACAGCACCCGGGTGACTGGAGCTGTTTAAGATGATGATGATGATGATTATGATGATTCTAAATTTGTATACTTTTGTTAAGAGGGGCAGATGACCTCGTAGTTCCGCCCTTTAAAACTGCGATAATTAACTAACTAGCTTTTCCCCTACCAATTTGACGTCTATATAGGGGTATATAATTTATTTCGGCTGCATTCCAGTATTTTTGTTTTGCATTTGTTCATTATAGTCATACAGTGGCCTTACGGGCTAGAACTTACTTGGGAACACCTAACAGTTTCCGACTTCCGAGCCATTGAAAGCGTAAAAGCTAGATAGAACATTTGAGATTTCCAAGATGTCACCCTCAAGATTGACGTACATACTAGCGTCTGAGACATTCCTAATGGAAGATCTACGAACCAGAATGCGGCTTCCATCTAGGAAATAAGAACAACAGCTTCTACAAATTAGACAGAAGAAAAGAGAGGACATCGACCTGGAGTTTTACTCGACTGATGCCATGCTCAATCGCAGCTGATCTGGACGAAAGAATGACATGCGGTGCGCTCTAACTAGGTTGGCAATACATGGTTTTCACCACAAGCTATGTACTCGACGGGCTATCATGAACCGTGTGAGCAGTGCTCTTGTAAGCTGTGTGAAGTTCATTGCGAGCGATATAATTTTAACAAATGCACCAAACGAGGACAATCCCGTATGGACTACTGTAACACGTAATCTATTGTTAACAGTGTGTAGCTTACCACATCTCAATGTACAGTATCTTACATATGGCCATTTGGCAGCAATAAAGTGAACCCTTATCATTGTGTCCAATAATAATGTTTCATATTAATAAAAACGATGGAAATACTAAATACATGATATGCTGGATATTGGAGTAATATTGATGTAGCAAGAAATCTGGACTTGGTAAGACATGCTACGTGCTGGCTGAAAATGACCAATAGTTTCACAACCAATGTTATTCTTGGATTTCTGAGAAAATCAGATATGACGCTGTGGCGTACGTGACCATAAAAGGCAAAATGCTGCGTACAAGGCAAGGAGTGAGAGAGAGGAGAATAGTCGTGACGTCAATATAAGGGCGGGATTTGTAAGGTCAGAACTCCGAAGCCAACTTATCTGACCAATAAGAAAACATGACGCCAGAACATAGCGTCAGTGTGTTTTGCGCGGCAATCGGATATAAAAAGATCTAGCGATCGGTTTGCTTGTTCGACGGCAGATTCGCGACCTGTGAGAAAATACAAGATTTTTGAGAGGTCACACATAATTATAGGCCCATTACTTAAAATATTGAGGAGCTGTTTTACTCCCACCATTGAAACTTTAGGCTTTCTGTATATATACAAATGTCTGAGATGAATCGGGACACTCCTAATTATTCTTCGACAGTCATTTTAAGACGTCCTTAAGACGATATGGTTTTAAAATTATAGTTGTGTGTCGGCAACGAAGTTGGAAATTTTCATAAATTGTGAGATGGCAATTAGCCATAGAATAGGGAAAGTCGACGATTCTGCATAGGACGATCTGAGGAAATAAAATACTTAGAACGCAGATAGAACAGTTTAAAAACTTTGATTTAATTGTGTTTTAACAGCAGCAAAATGTCGACCATGGAGAGAAGACAGCAAGCTTCATCCTCCATTACCATCAGTGTTATGGGCTAACGGCCTAATGATGGGAATTGACGAGGCGGGAGGCCTCTGGAAAGCAGTTTAAGTGATGAGTATTAAAAAATTGATTTATTGATTTTGGACGAGGGGAATCGCGAGAGATGTGTGGAACTTTGTATAGATTTTATTTGTGTGGTTTAATTTAAATTTCAGGGTTTGATTTCTTAACTGACATGCGTGTAGTAAATTTTGGCATTGCGTGACAATTATGTTGTACAGTAAATTTTGTAATTTAAATGTGGTCCTTATGTTACGTAATTCTTATAGCGAAACGGCCGCATCGATTTATGTATCTATAAAAAGTGTAGCCATGAATGAGAACCTAGGAACGACAATGATAAATGGACTGATTTAATGATATGTTAAACTAATTACTACGTGGGGGGAATAGTTGCATTTTGTTGCTTTGATAACTCGGGCTAGGACTGATCCTGTTATTTATTCTTTATTGTCATTTGGACATGTTGTGTGTCATTATCTGAGGGGTGTGCTGATTAATGCTACGACGAGATCTTCGAGAAAATGTGCCACGTGTTTTTGGGTGTAAGTGATGATGATGAGGAGAGGTAAAGCCTGTCCATGACTGCGATATCATTCCGGCAAACTAGTTATCCGTGGGGATAAGTTTGACCTGGAAATGTATTCTTAAAAATCCCTGAGAGGATGTTTTGAGATAATGTGTTATATATTTGTACGCGTTTAACAGGTGGCGAGTAGCAAAGGTGCTGTACGCTGGCTATGGGCCAGAATCTATATTTAGCATGGCACTAATTACTACTTGGGGGAAGAAATCAGCCACTCTCTCGGTGATGCGATAACAGGCCCGGTTGTCTCCAGCTTGTTATGACACGTTATGTTTGCTTTAAAGCCTAATGAGTTAAGGTTATTTTATTTGGTTTAATTTGGGAAGTTGCCATGTTGTCGATCCAAGTTTCTTTTATCATTACTACGACTTATTTGTTCATTTTTAAAACGCCAAACTTTCCGGCGTGAAAATTAAAAGTTGTATTTTGTTGTTGTTGGCTCTTATTTTCAAGGCCATTGTATTCATATAAATATAATTTGGCAACCGGCCAAACTTGTTCATGTCATGTTATGCTATCCTAGTGTTTAAGGTATAAGACGGTAATTCCGCAGCCCTTATTTTAAATAATACACACGTGTATTTGGTTGTGGTAATCTAAGGTTAGAGCATGTCAGTAGTGTATATAAATATGTAATTGTTGTTCCCACATTTCCGTAATTCGTCCTTCGCAGTACGGAGTCCGTTCCCGAACCAACTGTTTTGGTCGGAAACGAGCGCCCGTCAAAATGCTCATTACTTGAACTAGTCTTAAAACCCGTGTCGCTCATAAATATTAAATTTTTGTACTATTTTATTTGTTTGTTATATTTGGATCTTGTGATCCGTTTTCTTTTGTTACTTTGACTTAAGTGACATTGCAGTCACAATGCTTGTTGACAGCTGTCATGCCATGTCGTCATGGTACGTCAGGCTGGTCAGTGTTGGATCTGTTCACGCGAGTGAACAATAAAAGGGTGGTTATAGTTTTCTTTTTTATGTTTGATTCAGTTAATAAATTTCATTTGTTAGTAGATCCTGTTGTTTTTCTTGGCTTTATAATAATAATAAGTTAACCTTATGAATCCTGGAAGTTATGTTGATAGCAAAACCTCTAAATCACATTCACAAGAATCCATTACGACCCCGAAATTTTGAATCTTGTCTACATGCTATTTTCCAAAGGGTTTATAAGAGTTACTTTGGCTTCCGAACGTGTGGCATTTGTGTTTTAGAGTAAAAAAATAGATCACCGGCATGTGATAAGTTTATTAACGTAAGTTAGGCGAAGATAATACCGCCAAATGTTTGAAAATATAAAGTCATGGAGTTTGCAATAAAGTAAATGTGGAACAAGTTAAGTGTTTGAACTTTGATTAAAATTAGAACAAACTGTTCCAGGCGCCCAATAAAATTAAATTAGCTTTGTGTAGAAAAGCCAAACTCAAAGAATTGTTTGACAGGAAGGTTAGACCTTAAAAACTAATTAATACTCTATTAATTGGTTAAAATTTGTAAGTGAAGTAAGGTCAGGAAGATTATAACTGAATCAAAGGGTTAAAATTAAATGGAATAATAAGTAAATTATACTCAGTGATGCTATAGTTTGTGGGAGTAATTTAAAGTAAATGAACTGAGTATGTAAAGGGTTAATGTGTGTATATTTAATATATGTGAGCGCGCGTATCCAGGGCTCCGCCCTTATGTCATTTCCCTATGTCTCAAATATATTATTGTTGTGATGGCAACTCTGGGAGAAATCCGCGAAGTGATTGAATTAGCATCCGCTCGTACGCGAGAACAACTTAGTGAGATGAGAAAGGACATAACCAATGAAATACAGACACAGTTAGCGGCAAATAGTGAAGAAACGCAGACACAGTTAGCGGCAAATAGTGTAGAAATGCAGACACAGTTAGCGGCGAATAGTGAAGAAACGCAGACACAGTTAGCGGCTATAAATAAACAATCGGCAGAAACGCAGACACAGTTAGCGGCAAATAATGTAGAAATGCAGAAACAGTTAGCGGCAAATAGTGTAGAAATGCAGACACAGTTAGCGGCAAATAATGTAGAAATACAGACACAGTTAAACACAAAACTATCTGAAGTTAACGAGAATATAAATCAGAAAATCGCTACACAAAACATTCTGGTTAGTGAACAATTACATAGGCAGTCTGAGAAAAACAATGAAATGTTAAACGCACAAGACGAAAGGAACACTCAAAATCTAGCTGCGCTAACGGTAGAAATCAAAGAGCACACAAAAGAACAGCTAATCCAATTAGCAAAGGACGTTAGCACTAACAATACCAAACAATTAGGAATAATAAAAGGTATCGAAGATTCGTTTAAAAAGGAAATAAAAGGAATGGATGAGACTGTTATGGCAAAACTAGCACAAATCGAGCAAGCGTGTTTGACCAGCTCATCTGAAATCAAAGAAGCACACACAAACTTAGAAAAAAGGTTTGAGAATATCGAACGAGGGACACAGGGTATGCAAGATCAGATAATTACAGTAGATAACAATATCACGGGCTTAGTGACGGAACTCAACAAATTAGAAATACAATCAATTAAGAAATGGAAAAAGTTAGAAATTGACCAGGAAGAAATTAAATAAACATTAGAACAGAACAACATTTCTCTGGGAGAAAGGATAGATAAACTTGAAGATAATCAGGAGGCTAATCAACAGGAAGTCGAAAAACGCTTTGTTAAATTGAAGGATACTATTAGGAAAGATTGGACCAAGATGAGCGCTGATTCGAAAGATGAACGGCTCGCAGTAAGCAAGAAGCTAGGGGAAAATAACGCGAAAATACAGGCGTTAGAAGAAAATATGAAGTTAAGGTTTCAAATTCAAGAGGACCGCATGATAAAATCGGAGTTGCAGTCACTTGGACATAATACGATGTTTGCGACACTAATGGAAAAGGGGAAAGGGGAGAATGCGGAAAGAGAGCACACAATAGACAGCCACGAGCTTGGGCAAAGTCCAAGAACGGTAGACACGCAAGCATTCCAGAATTATGAGGGTCGTAGCTCGACACCTCAAAACACACAACTTCCCACGCAAGTTATACAAGTCATCCGTGGAAACGAATTTAAACCGAATAAGTTTTTACCAGAGAGCGGAGGGACACCTAAAGCTTTCTTAAGGGAACTGACAGAATATTTTTCGGACCAAAATGTTAGCTCAACGCGACAATTAAGAATGGTTGAAAAATTTTTGGCGGGCTCAGCACTTACCTGGTATCTTGGATTTAAGAACACATTTAAATCAATGGAAGGTTTCCACAAGGCCTTCCTAAGCAAATACTGGAGTGGGTCGTATCAACAAAGCTTGCGAATGGATTTATACTCGCGCAAATACCATTCCACGCATCAGACGAAATATGCAGATTTTTTCGCCATGCAACTTGTCAAATTGCAGGATCTTGATAATCCCCCGAGCGAAATGGAGCTAATAACTACGATAGGAAAGCAGATGCCTATTAGCGTTCAGCAATTCTTGGTGGCGGCAAATATTACGACCGTGGTCCAGGCAGAAGAGGTATTAAGGAGGATAGATGAAACCACTAATTACATCAACCCGAGAGAGAAGAGACAGATAGAGTTAGTTAATGCAGTCGAAGTAGTCAAGACACCGAACAAAAACACGAGGTCGCAAGCTACAAACACTGGGGATAACCAAAGACGGCAGAGCACCGAAGAATATGAGCCGAGATCTCAACCGAGATACGAAAATAGGGACAGAAACCATAACAATCAGGAAGGAACTAACCGCTACCGGAACACAAACAATCAGCAGTGGCGAGATAATAGGAGATACCAAACGTCATACAATAGGAATAATAATAACGCACCTTACAATCGAGGATGGCGTGGAGGACACTATAATCAACAATATAGGCCCAGAGACAATAGGCGTTACAATCAACAATATAACGCATAAAATAACCAGTGGTTTAACGAGCAATCGGATCCAAGGGATGATCAGAGAAATTGGAACGAGAGACACGCTGACCCGCAACAGTACCTGGAGGAGCCACGTAACATGGAAGGAAATAATGATAAATGGGAAAGAGCGATAGATCGGCGGAAGAATCCCGACAACCACGAGGAGGAAAACGGAACACATCAAATGTTGGAGGCCATGCATGTAGAAACCCAGAGATATTTGGAGGAGCTGCATGGAGAAGAAGAAAATAGAGCAGCCGACAATAGGAAACAGAAGAATAGCAGGAGAGATTCGCAGACCGTGTCAGGCAAGGGTCTCGAAATATGGTAAAAAAAAGTTATTGTACGGGAATAGGAGAAGAAGAAGGGAGAAGGAAGAAGATGGCAACGCGGGGGAGAAGAAGGAGATGACATCACGGTAAAATGGAGAAGAGACAGGAGCGGCTTAAGGAAGTTCAACTAGGGGTTACGAACTTAGGTAACAACGCCTACAGAGTCCGAGAGGTGAGCACAGGAAACATGGCAGTGTATAATATCTCAAATTTAAAATTGTATCATCAGAGAGAGCCATACGAACCGAGAAATAATGTTACTGCAGCAAATTAAATATTCGCGTGATAACATACAACAAAAGATACGGGGGTACACTAGTGGTGAAAGCGCTCAAGACAGCTCTGACGTGTTTACAAGTTCAGGCGGAAGTCGTTAATGAATATGTTGATGTTTTGAAAGAGTGAGAGGGGAGACGAGTAGCAAGGAAAGAGGCCGGAGGGCATATGTATACAGGAATTTCCTAATGAGTTTGGAACGAGACGGCTACTGAAACAGACAGAGGCGGACAGTCATTATATTTTGAGGGTGACCAGCAACTTCAAATTTGAGCCAGAAAAGTAGGGGATGTGAAATTCGACTTCATTTGAGTTCGAATTTCATCAACTAGGGGTCAGATGAACCCTTATCATTGTGTCCAATAATAATGTTTCATATTAATAAAAACGATGGAAATACTAAATACATGATATGCTGGATATTGGAGTAATATTGATGTAGCAAGAAATCTGGACTTGGTAAGACATGCTACGTGCTGGCTGAAAATGACCAATAGTTTCACAACCAATGTTATTCTTGGATTTCTGAGAAAATCAGATATGACGCTGTGGCGTACGTGACCATAAAAGGCAAAATGCTGCGTACAAGGCAAGGAGTGAGAGAGAGGAGAATAGTCGTGACGTCAATATAAGGGCGGGATTTGTAAGGTCAGAACTCCGAAGCCAACTTATCTGACCAATAAGAAAACATGACGCCAGAACATAGCGTCAGTGTGTTTTGCGCGGCAATCGGATATAAAAAGATCTAGCGATCGGTTTGCTTGTTCGACGGCAGATTCGCGACCTGTGAGAAAATACAAGATTTTTGAGAGGTCACACATAATTATAGGCCCATTACTTAAAATATTGAGGAGCTGTTTTACTCCCACCATTGAAACTTTAGGCTTTCTGTATATATACAAATGTCTGAGATGAATCGGGACACTCCTAATTATTCTTCGACAGTCATTTTAAGACGTCCTTAAGACGATATGGTTTTAAAATTATAGTTGTGTGTCGGCAACGAAGTTGGAAATTTTCATAAATTGTGAGATGGCAATTAGCCATAGAATAGGGAAAGTCGACGATTCTGCATAGGACGATCTGAGGAAATAAAATACTTAGAACGCAGATAGAACAGTTTAAAAACTTTGATTTAATTGTGTTTTAACAGCAGCAAAATGTCGACCATGGAGAGAAGACAGCAAGCTTCATCCTCCATTACCATCAGTGTTATGGGCTAACGGCCTAATGATGGGAATTGACGAGGCGGGAGGCCTCTGGAAAGCAGTTTAAGTGATGAGTATTAAAAAATTGATTTATTGATTTTGGACGAGGGGAATCGCGAGAGATGTGTGGAACTTTGTATAGATTTTATTTGTGTGGTTTAATTTAAATTTCAGGGTTTGATTTCTTAACTGACATGCGTGTAGTAAATTTTGGCATTGCGTGACAATTATGTTGTACAGTAAATTTTGTAATTTAAATGTGGTCCTTATGTTACGTAATTCTTATAGCGAAACGGCCGCATCGATTTATGTATCTATAAAAAGTGTAGCCATGAATGAGAACCTAGGAACGACAATGATAAATGGACTGATTTAATGATATGTTAAACTAATTACTACGTGGGGGGAATAGTTGCATTTTGTTGCTTTGATAACTCGGGCTAGGACTGATCCTGTTATTTATTCTTTATTGTCATTTGGACATGTTGTGTGTCATTATCTGAGGGGTGTGCTGATTAATGCTACGACGAGATCTTCGAGAAAATGTGCCACGTGTTTTTGGGTGTAAGTGATGATGATGAGGAGAGGTAAAGCCTGTCCATGACTGCGATATCATTCCGGCAAACTAGTTATCCGTGGGGATAAGTTTGACCTGGAAATGTATTCTTAAAAATCCCTGAGAGGATGTTTTGAGATAATGTGTTATATATTTGTACGCGTTTAACAGGTGGCGAGTAGCAAAGGTGCTGTACGCTGGCTATGGGCCAGAATCTATATTTAGCATGGCACTAATTACTACTTGGGGGAAGAAATCAGCCACTCTCTCGGTGATGCGATAACAGGCCCGGTTGTCTCCAGCTTGTTATGACACGTTATGTTTGCTTTAAAGCCTAATGAGTTAAGGTTATTTTATTTGGTTTAATTTGGGAAGTTGCCATGTTGTCGATCCAAGTTTCTTTTATCATTACTACGACTTATTTGTTCATTTTTAAAACGCCAAACTTTCCGGCGTGAAAATTAAAAGTTGTATTTTGTTGTTGTTGGCTCTTATTTTCAAGGCCATTGTATTCATATAAATATAATTTGGCAACCGGCCAAACTTGTTCATGTCATGTTATGCTATCCTAGTGTTTAAGGTATAAGACGGTAATTCCGCAGCCCTTATTTTAAATAATACACACGTGTATTTGGTTGTGGTAATCTAAGGTTAGAGCATGTCAGTAGTGTATATAAATATGTAATTGTTGTTCCCACATTTCCGTAATTCGTCCTTCGCAGTACGGAGTCCGTTCCCGAACCAACTGTTTTGGTCGGAAACGAGCGCCCGTCAAAATGCTCATTACTTGAACTAGTCTTAAAACCCGTGTCGCTCATAAATATTAAATTTTTGTACTATTTTATTTGTTTGTTATATTTGGATCTTGTGATCCGTTTTCTTTTGTTACTTTGACTTAAGTGACATTGCAGTCACAATGCTTGTTGACAGCTGTCATGCCATGTCGTCATGGTACGTCAGGCTGGTCAGTGTTAGATCTGTTCACGCGAGTGAACAATAAAAGGGTGGTTATAGTTTTCTTTTTTATGTTTGATTCAGTTAATAAATTTCATTTGTTAGTAGATCCTGTTGTTTTTCTTGGCTTTATAATAATAATAAGTTAACCTTATGAATCCTGGAAGTTATGTAGATAGCAAAACCTCTAAATCACATTCACAAGAATCCATTACGACCCCGAAATTTTGAATCTTGTCTACATGCTATTTTCCAAAGGGTTTAAAAGTTATTATTAATCCCATGACGTAAAGTTACAGTCAGTATATCAGAATACATGGGTTGGTATGCCCATGATATTTTGCCTTAAAATTCCCAATGCATTAACTGAGAATCGAACATTTATGGGAGGCAAACCTCTACGTCACTATACCCTGGTTGGTTGGTTCCTAAGTTCAGGGGCTGCGACAACGCGGTCATGTAGCCCCGTGAACTTTGGGTGTGTGTAGAATCTGTCTGATAACCGGTGTCACTATACCCTACTGCCGCACTTGCAGATTTTTTGACATGCAGTAGCCTATATCAGATTGCATGTGTTGGGCGTGTCTTGCATGTCTATCAATTACCATTGAAAGTATTGGTTATCGCCCTGTATCACAGTCATCATTAAATTAAACGGAATCAGTGACATACATGTAACGCTAATTTAATTTAATGTTACTAATTTCACACATATATTGCAGTAACGCAAGCCTCCGTGGCTTAGGCGGCAGCATGCCGGCCTCTCACCGCTGGGTCTGTGGTTCAAATCCCGGTCACTCCATGTGAGATCTGTGCTGGACAAAACGGAGGCAGACAGGTTTTTCTCCGGGTACTCCGGTTTTCCCTGTCAAAATTTCATTCCAGCAACACTCTCCACTATCATTTCATTTCATCTGTCATTCATTTAATCATTGCCCCAGAGGAGGTGCGTCAGGCCTCGGCAGCCGGCACAGTTCGTATCCTCGCCGCTAGATAGGGGCTTCATTCATTCCATTCCTGACCCGGTCGGAGACTGGAAGCAGGCTGTGGATTTTCATTTTTCATTGCAGTAACAAGTTGAAAATTCTTTTGGAGTGCTTTGCGGTGGAGAGCGCACATATGCAGTGAAGTGCTCCCTACTCATCTACCTGGTCGCCACAAAAAAAGGCGACACCATACGGCATGTAACATGTGGTCATAATTGTTTATCTGTGCCCGGAGTTAAAGGGAATAGAGGCGATAAATACAGGACCATCTCGCTTTAAACCTTTGGCTTCTCTGCTTGTTCGCTTGCTGTCCGTTTGCCAGGATACTGTACAGTAACTAACATGCTTACGGGAAACAAACTTTTTTATTTCATTTTTTATTATTTTATTTTTTAACTTCCCCTTGTCTCTGTAACGAAAGCTTGCATGTTAACTCGGCCATTTCATTCCGGCTTTCACCTGGAGACACACTCACACGTACAAGGAGAAGAGAAATATTTTTTTTAAAATACACTGTCAACAGGTTTAATTAATGGTGACAACTGGGTTTTAAGGATTGTGAGGGAATCCCATTTAATATGTTCTGCTCTGGTTTGTAGTAAAACATGCCTTACATTTCAGTAGTTCTAAAAATAGTAATAATAATATTAATACTCCTAGTAAAAACAAAAACGACAATGCCATGGTACGTTAACGTCCAAAAAGATCTTAAAGAAATGGGGATACGAGCATAAGATGCACAAGACCGAGATATTTATAGAGCAGCCATCAAGACGTTTGGGACTTTCCGGGACGAAAAACGGACAACTGGTGCGAAATGGACAGAAGAACGTCGTGCTAAACACAGTGAGGTCATGAAGACAATGTGGATCAAGCGAAAAGTGAACAAATGCCAGAATGTAAAATGAGGCTTATCATGGTCCCTAGTTGGCCTATTAGCGAAATTGAGCGAATGAATACTCGTAGTAATGACTAGGCCACAACACAGTCATCCGACCGGAAGCCCAGTAGGCAACGGAGTATCTGCCATTGAATAAAATAGGCTTAGTGGTAAAGTTGGAGGTCATAGAGAGAAGAATTTTCAGAAAGATCTTAGGACGGGTACTAGAAAATGGGGAATACTGGCGACAACACAACCCAGAGCTCTCCGTACAACCCGGAGGCATTATGATTGTGCTAGGAAAAGAAAGGTTTCTTTTAATGGTCATGTGGTAAGATTGCCTCCGAGAAGACTAACCAACTGCCTGTTAACCTTCTGGCGAAACAACTAACTTGGCTGACTGAAGCTGGGAAAGACATAAAATAACTGGGACTAACAGACCTACAACATAAACAAACTGTGAGACATATTTTTAAGGAAGTCCTTGGTTTTCAGGACGAACCTCTAAAGGAAGGCGCCTCGTGGTCGGGGGAATGAAAAGAATTACAGCAGGAAAAGATGCGTGAGTACTGGGCAAAACTCAAAACCCAACAGTTGAACAAGCGTGGTCCACAGTAGGCTCATCCGAAAGAATAAGAATAAGTAATGACTGGGCTACAGATATGCATGCTCGAGTTTTATAATCTCCATACGAGTGTCTTAATTACCATTATGGGCGAGTTGCGTACGATTGTTCATGTTCGACGATAATTATAACTCTATCATATGTTCTAACACAATATATTCATTAATATCTGTCGAGATTCTGTCGGTTGACTTCATCCTCTTGGGAATTGTGTGGGCTCAGCATTTGATCTCTACCCAATAACGAATTCCTAAGCTTTGAGACATTGTTTATCCTGAAGTAGCACCAACAGATAGCGCACACGTACTTTGTACGATCATTTTGTTATTTTGGTCAAATAACACAAAATAGTAGCTTACAAACGCTTTAAAATTAAAGTGTATCGTATTATTAACTAGTATTCTTCAAATTCGATGCGTATAGAATATCATCGGAAGGCAAATCTATGGAGTCCCAAATAGAACAATCATCACATCTGGCGGAAAAGTTTCGTATAAAAAATCCCTTTAGTGAATAGAGAGTTGGATTATAATTTCCGTTGATCTAATATCATACTCATACGTTCTGGTGTGTTTATGTGAACAACAGCATTCACTAAAATTGTCAGCGAAATCATACGCAATGCCCTGTAAAGACATTGGAGTTACGGATATTATGGTACAGTGCTGTTTCATTTGCAATATATCCCAGTTTGTTTAGTCAAACATTAGGGACGGTGCACACTTTCCATGTCGGTAATGGCTTGAAGGATGGTGTCGCAAACTTCTGGACGTAGATTCCTAAATTTCTTGCATATTTCATAGCATTTTCCTGTTACCGTAAAGGTTCATGCTGATTTTGTCTATGGAGTTTGGCATTGTAACTACAACGGTTGGTTGGTTATCCTTTACGTAGTCAATTTTCAAATCATGTAATTCATGTCCGACATGTTGCATTTTGAGCGCATGTGCAAAGCTATCCGTACCTAATTGGTCAATGAATGAGATCTGATTGGTTCGAGAAACTGTATCATAATGAAAAGTGGTACTTTAATGATACAGTTTTCTGACATATAATATTTATTTTTCGACATCGTCGAACATAAACTTTATAATATGCAAGCAAATATGCTCGAAAAGTATCACCACATGATGATAACCCCGGCACTAAGTTACGACAAGAAGTGAGACACTTGGAGCGGTGACATGATTGCATGATCTCATAAACATATTATAGCATCATTGGGTGGCGCGTTGATGATGCCCACTACACTCGTATTGCGCGGCAAGTGGTGTTAGTGCTCCCCGGGATATGTTATAAATGTTGTTATCACCCGATTAAAATGATCATAAAACAGAGTCCTATTATGCTACTCTAATTCTAGGTAGCCTAAGTGATAATCTTGACCGAGAATTACGGACGTGTCTGAGTATGAATTAACTTTATTAACTTGTTTTACTGGCGATGGGTCAATTTTAGAGTCTTGATTCAATTACGTAGACCACTTCACGGCGTAATGGCTAGTGTTACTGTACGTCATACACTTGGTCCTGGGTTTGATTCTCGGCTCTACTGAGAATCTACAACTCGATGATGTTTTAAGGGGTGGAACAGCGAGGTCATCTGCCCCATAATGAACAAGTCATGTAATGTAAAGTTTTGAAGCCATTCTTTCAGTGTTGCCAATACACACTGTTATCTGTAACTCATCAGTCGGTCAACATGAATTTGCACAATGACTGGGCGGGTACTACAGTGTAAGGGTACAGTGGGAAAACGATGAATGTGACATGAATCTCAAGCTGAGATAAATGAATGTTAGTTTTTCAAACGCTATAACTCTTATAATATTGCTTACAGTTATCTGAAATGTATGTAATACGGAAAGGATTATATAGGTTTGTAAACTATGTAACAATTCATTCAACAATGTATACCTAAATGTTAATTATTTAATATTATTTTCTTTAACTGTACAATATAACGTGCATAAACGATGAATGTCCATTTTCTGCCAAAAAATAAATAAAGTGCAAAAGCGAAGAATGCACAGCAGTATTATTTGAGTCAAAACTATTGTTAACCACAAATACTTCACAACTTACACTACTCAGTAAACGGTACAAAATAATTTCTTAAGTATTAAGCTGCTGTTTTATAGTGATTTAATGGACTATCATAGTTTTTCCCCGGCACACATTATTTTCAAAGCCTCATTAAATCGTGACTCTCAGTGTTTTTAACCAGTTTTAGGCTCTTGAATGTTACTAGGGAACAGTACAATCATTAACAATAAGAAATCTCAATTTGTGTAATTTTGTGACATTCACCGTTTTTTCCCCTGTACATAAAACTTATTTATTTAGCGTATGGCTTTTAGTGCCGGGAGTGTCCGAGGACATGTTCGGCACGCCAGAGACTGTAGCTGCTTCAAACGGACACCCTTAAGGTGAGCTACAAGTTCCGTTCAATTTCAAGTAGTTCCAACTTCCGCTACCAGATGTCACTGACATCTAGTGGTGAACGTTGGAACTTTGATAGAGCGTTTCAACAAAATCTAACCTATAAATTTAGCTTCACACAAGTTTAGTTTGTGGAAGGATCTTTTACATGCCATAAATCTATGACATGTGACCGCCGGCTTTAATTCCCACCGCCCCCCGAAGGAAGGCATACTGAAGGATTTTAACGCTCTTAAAAAATCCGATGATTTCGGGCGGGGTGACAGTTTAGCAAACCGCTTCCTGATGTTCTCAATTGAAGCATGTCTAATTTAGTGACATCCGCTTTCCGCCTTAACATTGCGATAGATTTTAGACTGCAAGATAGTGATCTTTCATCCTATGGTCGCAAATGACACTAGCTGATCGCTACTTCATCCAGGCAAGGCGTCCATCGTTCGTGGTAGATCTTCCCCATCTATTCCTGCTTTTTGTGTATATGACGGCATAAACCCGTTCTAAATATATCAACCTCAATAAATATAAATTTTGAAATAGGTGAGAGGAATTTTATTTCCTTTTACTGTACTAATCTATTGTAATATCACGCTGTTGCAGAAGTAAAATAAAATTTTATTCCCGCAATAAATTTGCTGTTCAAGAATATAGTATACATTTGTACTTGGCTCTAGGAAATATAAATCGACATTTTGGCCAATAAACGTGTAAGTGTGGACACGCTGCAGTGGCCAGGCTGGACCCTAAGAGGATTAAGTCCACACCCGAATCGTTACGACTGGTTGCATTGCGACTTTCAATCTCCAATTTATGATCATACAACCTGCGTACCGGGGAGAAATCTAAACATGAACTTTTAAAATTTCCACAATATCCAAGTAATTCCAGAAATTCCTGTAATCAGATATGACTTAATCTGAATAGTGATAATCTATAGAAACCATGAGCATGTATTAAAACAAGAAATAGCTATAAGTTTGGTTACAAATAACCTTCTGTTACATAAAGTTGGTTTATGTTCGTCCATGGTGAAATGTAAATATTATATGTCAGAAAACTGTACTATAATGAGGCTCATTATAGTACAAGTTTTCATTATGATACAGTTTCTCCCACCAATCAGAGCTCATGAAACAGTTGTGTGACCAATTAGGTAAGAATAGCATCACCTGCGCTGACTTCTACGCCCTCCTATTTTAAATTTCACTGCGTTGCAGGTGTCATTGTGGGATATTCGAGGAGGCGATGGTCGAATACAAGGTATTCTCTGTGTCCCATGCGCTCGACAGATATTTAGGAATATTTATGTTCGATCATAAAATAGTTATAATTATCGTCGAACATGAACAGTCGTATGCAAGACACTCGTTTTAAAATAGTACATTATGCAACGAGCCTATAATGGCAATAATTAAGACACGAGTTTTATAATTTCCTTACAAGTGTCTTAATTACAATTATAGGCGAGTTGCATACGACTGTTTATGTTCAACGACAATTATAACTCTATTATATGTTTTAACATAAATATTCATAAATATCTGTGGGAATCAGTTACTTCAGTTAGTGAGCAGGACGCTGTGCTGACTGAAAAGAGCGCATTCGTGAGTCAACGAACTTCGAAAGCAGAGACAATTTACTTTGCTTGGCAATGCTATTGTTTACAGCCTATATTATGACAAGTGCCATAGAGCTCTAGCACTCAGTAATATTGTCACCGAATTCGTTTGAAAGCAATGCGCTGTGTAGAAATTGGAGTTGGGCTATTAAGTTACAGTGCTATTTCCTGTCTCATATTCGCCAGTTTATTTACGCGAACATATGGACGGTGCACTTACCATGTCAGTAATTTATATCGAAGAATGCTGTGTTGCTAACTTTTGGACGTAGATTCATAAATTTCTTGCATATGTCATAGTATTTTCTTGTTACAGTAAAGGTTCATGCTGATTTTGTCTTTATGTTTGGGATTGTAACTACAATGGTTGATCCGATATCCAATTTGAACTTTCGAATCCTGTAATTCATATCCGACATGTTGGATATTGAGCGCATGCGCGAAGGTATCCTTACCTAATTGGTCAATGAATGAGTTCTGATTGTCTGGAGAAACTGTTTTATAATAAAAAAACAGTACTATATTGACCATCATCATGATACAGTTTTCGGACGTATAATATTTACATTTCGACATCGTCGAAAATAAACATACTCTTGTCTTAATTATTGCCATTATAGGCTTGTTGTTTTATTTTAAATTTCGCTTATGGCCATTAGAGACCACGATAACCAACTCTTACACATTCATAGAAACCTCCTTTGCAGACCAGTAGACTACCATTGCATTCCTTCCTTGGCAGTCTGTCTCCCCAGCTCGCCTTCTTCATGACAGCCCTTCGAGTTATACACTGAGATTCTTTTGCTGGAACGGAGCCGGCGCGCGCGTCTTCCGCCAGCCAACTGAGTTCGGGCCGCAGGGTTGCGCGAGGAGACGCGAGCTAACCAGGGTCATTAAAGTCATTAAGTCACTAATATTTTATCAACAAGGGTGTGTAGTGTCAGCTTACAGATAAGATGGTAACGTAAACAACAGCTGCAAGATTTAGTTAAAGAACCACAGATGTTTTTTTATTTAATTCTTGGGAATCTGGATGCCCTCACGTCACCAGTTAAAGGTTAGAATTTATCTTTTCACAGAAGATACTAAAATTGCTCTCCTTCAGCTGACAGACAGTAACTTTGGAAGTAACATCGTTACATTATGTAGCTACTCCTGTTCCCCACTGCGTGTATACTGCCAGTAATCGAATCACGGACCTAAGCCCGTTTTATGTTCAATTGTGGGTTAATTTAAAATACATAGTGTACAGATCAATTACCCGTACTCTATTGGAGCTGGAGAAAAATATACGGCAGCAGATATCTCTCATAACAGAAGGGAATTACAGCGTGTAAACGCTAATTTATTTACACGGTACAACTCACCTGTCTGTCAGATGAAGGAGAACACTCTCAGCTTCTCCTGTGGATAGGTAAGTTCTTTAATCATGATTTGCTGGTGAATTTACCATAAATTAATATACTTTGTTACGGTTTCCACCAGCACGCAATCCACGATAAGAGCTCGGTTGGCTGGCTGAAGGCGCGCGCGCCCGGTAGCCAGCCGCGGGCCCCGCTCCAGCGAGAGAATCACCCTGTAGATCTGCCGCCGGTACTTGTTTCTATTAGCGATGTCTTCCCACTTCATATCCATTTCTTCCAGATCCTTCTTGACCTCCCTGAACCACTTATCAGATGTTTTAGGTCTGTCATCAAGTATGTTGAAAATACTGTTAGTCAGTGTTACGTAAATTATTACTCTTAATTTACATACATAAAACATTGCTAGTACGTCACAACATAATTATACGGGCTCAGGGAACCAAAGTATAGTTACTGAAACAGCCACTTCTTAGCTGGAAAGTCGAAATCGCTACCCATGAACTTCGGACGATTCGGATTGTTGAGAGAACTACTGCCTTCTGCGTTATTTATGTATTTATTTATTTATCGTATGGCGTTTAGTACCGAGAGTGTCCAAGGACATGTTCGGCTCGCCAGAGGCTGTAGCTGCTTCAAGCGGACACCCATGGGGTGAGCTACAAGTTTCGTTCAATTTCAAGTAGTTCCAACTTTCGCTACCAGATATCACTGACACCTAGTGGTGAACGTTGGAATTTTGATAGAGCGTTACAACGAAATCTTACCAAGAAATTTAGCTCCACACAAGTTTAGTCTGTGGAAGGATTTTTACATGCCATAAATCTATGACATGGGACCGCCGGCTTTACTTCCCCTCCGAAGAAAGGCATACTGATGGATGTTAACGCTCTTAAAACATCCGACCACTTCGGCCGGGTTTGAACCCGCTATCTTGGGCACAGCAGTTCAGCATGCTACCAACTACGCCTCAGAAGTTTGTGCATTTGTTTAACCAGATCCAGTTCTTTAAGGCCTTGGAGCAAGGTACTTGGGATCACGCTCGTACTCGAGACTGATACAGTAGGTATAGTCTTTACCCGTTCTACTCGTCATTGCCTTTTGATAGGGCCGACCAACTCACTACATTTGCTTATTTTTTCTCGCACACCTTCTACTGCAGAAGATGGATTGATAAAAGGGATTACTTCAAAAGCAGATTGGACGACAGATCTCCCCAGACAACATCGCGGAAATGATGCATGAAGATGAGTCGCAATGAAGGTATTCTTCAAAGGAAGAAACCATTAGATCCGTGAAGAACTTAAGCCCTATTTCTTACATCCTATCTATGTTAATTGCCACTGTAAACATACAAAATTTCAGTTTGATTGCTGAGAAGTAAAAAGAGATCTTAACATTTTGCACAGTTGCCATCCTATTATTATAAAATAAAATGAAATAAATTATATGCCAGTAGATTGACATTTGTATAAGCATTTACCGCACCAAGTTTCACTGCACTCGGATGGCTAAATCGCGGGAAACGTCCATTTAAATATGTATACTTCGCGTTGCCGCCAATGTTGGATTTGTGCTCACCAGGTTATTGAAGGTCCTATAGGTGAACGTATGTGCATAGCCTCTATGAACATAAAAAATTGCTGTGAAAGATTCGTAGATAATGAAATGATCGTCATTTTGGATATTTACATGTATAGGCCATACAGTTATGTACCATTGAAAGAAAAATATTGCGTAGGTTCATTATTCAAACTTTCACTTCAGTCGCATGATTACGACACAAGCTATAAAAACTTGATTTTAAAATTTTGCACAGCCGCCATCTTGAGGTTATCTAAACAATTGAACTTAATTAGATGCCGGTGCATTAAAATATGTATAATCATTTACTGTACCATATTTCACTGCTCTCAGATGGTTGAATCACGAGATTTATCTCTAAAAATGTTTCAAATTTGCTTGGCAACCTATGTTCGTTTCGTGTTTTACAGGTTTTTGAAAGTGTCCTAGATAAACTTGTAGTAGTGCCCTTTATCACTCTACAACATTTCAGGGTGATATCAGTAATAGTTTCGGAGATATAGAATGCCAGTGAAATATTTCCTTCATCCACCATCTTGAGGTTATGTAAAAACTTGAACTAAATTTGATGCCAGTGCATTACAATGTGTATACACATTTGCTGTACCAAGTTTCATTGCGTTTGGATGGTTAAATCGCGAGAAAGGTCTTTTTATAAGTCTCAAATTCGCTTGGCCGCCATATTTGTTTTGTTGTTACCAGGTTTTTGAAAGTCTCATAGGTGAACTTATAGTAGTGCCCTTTATCACCGTACAAAATTTCAGGATGATATCAGTAATAGTTTCGGAGATATTGAGTGCTGGTAAAATATTTCGCACAGCCGCCATGTTGGATTGGTGAGACGTAATAAAATTTGAAGGGCTTGGTGCTATGACCTTACCGAGTTTCGTTGAAATCGCTCCAGCCGTTTAGATGTTATTAGAGGGTCACACACACACACCACACTGACACACGCACGGACGAAAGGTGATCTCATAAGCCTATTTTTTCATAAAATGAAAATAGGCTAAAAATATCTGGATGTTCACGGATGAAAAACAAAATAGTTGAGGACAAGAGTGTCCTAGTATACGATCCTAGCCTGAAGTAATGTGATAAACGGTTCCAGGCCAGTGTCTCCTCCTCCGTAAAATAAATTATTATTATTACCGGGTGAGTTAGCCGTGGTCGTTACGGCATGACTGCTGGCAGTCGCTCACATCCGGGAGGCGAGGAGGTTCGAATCCCCCCCCCCGCCGGCAACCTTCAAGATGGTCTTCTGTGGTTTCCCATCTTCCTTCCTTCCTTCCTTATAGGCCACAGCCGCTACCTTCCAACTTCTCGACCTTCCAATCCAACTTTCCTCCCCAACGGTACTTGTAGCTCACTCATAGGGTGTCCGTCTCAAAGCAGCAAAAAAAAAAAAAACTGGCGAGCCGAACATGTCCTCGGACACTCCCGGCACTAAACGCCATACGCTAAATATATATGTATATTATTATTATTATTATTATTATTGTTATTATCAGAACAGTCTGGAGACACTGTATTAAGAATTATATTGAGGCTGCTACTGTGTGGGTTAAAGGGGAACTGCTCTTAAGTTTGCTTTCAATGCTGTGAACATGTATATTTCAACCCACTCAGTCCAGACTTTTGAGCGTCGCGCTGTCTATCGGCCATTCCTCTTCTTCCTCTCGCCACTTTCGAGTGATTGAAACACGTAATAACGCTTTCAGCCGTCTAGGAGGCAGACAGCCTTAAGAACTCTGCGCTTAGCATACGAGTGACCGCCCAATTATTCACACTTGAGCAACAAAAGAAAGGCGAGTGGCGCACTGCAGAATGAGGATAGTAGCCTATTGTCAAGAGCATTTCTCGATGTACCGGTACTTCAGTATGGTCTAGTATTGCACATAAAAATGGAGAAATAACACGAGAGTGGATGAAATGTTTTAAAGAAGGGGATGCGAAGTTTTTTAAGGGCTTCATTCCGTGGAATAATAGTACGCATTGCAAATAATATTCAAAAGGTCCTGCGTTCTATAGTGAGGGTCCTCACTACATAACGGAGCCTCGTAGAGGCCGTGCAGTGGACAGATAGCAATGAGTGACCAGCAGATTTATAGCATGTACCGATTACAACTGCGGATCGTGAAGCCCAGGATGCTATAATTGCATTTATTACATTTGCAGCTGGCAAGATACCTTCTTCTTCTTTATGTGCCATCACCTCTCAGGAGGTTGGCAACCGTCATAGAGCCTCTTGCTTTAGATGATGCAGCACGAAACAGCTCAATAGTGGAACAATTGAACCAAGTTTTCAGATTATCGATCCAAGAAATGAGTCTTCTTCCTGGTCTTCTTTTGCCTTGTAACGTCCCTCGAATGACCAGCTGCAACAGATGATATTTCTCTCCTCTCATCACAAGACCCAGATACTGCAGTTTTCTAATTTTCACAGTATTTAATATTTCCTTTCACTTTCCCATCCGCCTCATCGCCTCAACGTTGGTGACCTTATCTTTCCAACTCAGCCTCAGTATCCTTCTGTACTTCCATAGCTCAAATGCCTCCAATCTGTCCATTTCTCTTTTCTTTATGGTCCATGTCTCAACTACATAGAACAAGGCGGAGAAGACATAACATCTCAGAAGTCTATTTTTAGATGTAAATTAAGGTCTCTGCTAAAGAACACTCTCCATTTTATTGAATGCATTTCTGGCTTGACCGATCCTGGACTTTATCTCCTCAGTACAGTCAATGTAGCAGTTCACATTTGTTCCTAAATACTTGTACTTTGTCACTTGCTGTATGTCTCCCCATTGATTATCAAGCTCTTTTGATGTTGTGTTCGTGATACTACCATAAAACGTGTCTTACTGACAATAAGAGTTAATCCCCATTGTTCACTTGCCTCCACGACTTTGTTAGTCAGTCACTGTAAATCTTGTAGACGTTCTGCGAATAACAACGTGTCATCTGCAAATCTTAAGTTGTTTATTATTTTCCCATTAACTTTAATTGCTGCTGTTTCTTCCTAAGTTATGACTTGCTATGAAATATTGTAGTCAATCTCGTATTTCATGAACATGGTTAGGCATAGAACAAAACATCGAATTTTCCTAGTGGAAACTCAAGAAGAGCTTGCCACGGTGGGTGAGTGGTTATAGTGTCGGACTACTAACCCCAAGATTTCAGGTTCGCCCCTGGTCGTGGTAAGTGATTTTTGAAGGCGACAAAAATCACGACACTCATGTCATACGTTGTTGGCATGTTAAAGAACCCATTTGAATTCAGTAGGCCGTGTTCAATGGCAAAATTAATCTCGGGATTTTCCGCCAACACAAAGTTCCTCCATTCTCTACTTGAAACCGCTGTAGTGTCAAGGAGTTTAGATATCTAACCTCCTTGACTTTCATAGCGTTCAAAGGAACGACGAAATTTGACATGCAAGCTACCCTCTGGGTGTCAATTAACAAAGCTTGCACCAGGCACCCGAGGCCATACGATATTATTATTATACTCAAGAAGAAGTCTTACAGTAAATTTGTAAATTTCGGAGACGTGTGGGGGAACCTTAAACAAAAGGTATACAGACACAATCCGCGTACTCTGGAGACTCTCAAGAACGAAATAACTGTACTGATACTAAACATCAGTGAGGATGAATTACAGCGAGTGTGCCACAACTTCCTATGTTGGTGCAATGTGTGTTTAGAAAATGTAGGACATCATTTCCAGCAACTATCCTGACATTCGAGTAAGTAATGATGATTAATAAACACGTTGTTCAACTAGTTGGGTGCTACGCTGCAGCTAGCGCCAATGCCTTGCTCGACAGGGATCAATACACTGTGCTCCAGCCGCCACATGGCGCCTGAGAGGCTCAGTTTCATAGGAAAGTTCTCACTGTCTTCTATATTTTGATCTGGGACCTTCTGAATAACCTATTGCGATTCATAATTCAAGGGTCCGAATCTTGACTCTAAAACGACCGCAATGTTACAAATGATGGCTTTCTGCTTGTAGGTCGTGTAATGCACACGTATTACAAGCTAAGAAGATCAAAGTTATAGGATTAAATTGTCTGACTGCAGCAGGATTCGAAACCGTGATCTCCAGCTTTGTACCACTGAGCTATAGAGGAACACTTATTTCTCACTTTGACGATGATACAGGGGGGTGCGTGGCGCAGTAGGTAGAGACGCTGAGCTTCTAACTGAAAGGGAGTGGGTTCGAACCCCACCCAGGTAGTGGATTTTAGAAACAAAACTATCACTTTCGGAAACGCAAATAGCCCTTGGGTTCACTCAGCCTACATCAGAAATGAGTACCAGTGTAATTCCTGGGAGCAAAGACGGCCGGGCGTGGAGCTAACAACTCCATCCTATCTAGTGCTGATGTCACAATGAGTGGAAGACTCTACCTTCCACTACTCCCAGGGCCTCCATGGCCTGTACGGAGTTGGCTTTGCTTTGCAATGATACATCGATGACACTACCCCATGCCAATCTATCACACTGCGACTGTTGCCTGCTGTTGTTCGTGTCCCTCTGGGGTCAGATATGTTAGTTATCTTAACTTCCATCTACTGTGTATTGTTTCCAGAATTTGCGCAACACACGGCATAAGAGATGAGAAACTTCAGTCATGATAATAATAATAACATACTATAATTGATGGCCGTGAAAGCCAATATGTCATTCCTTTGGAAACCTCTATAGGGAGGAAGAAGGATGGGGCAGCTCTTGTTTCCTGAAGCAAAGTAGCATAGTGGTGTGCTATAAGTATGGGACGTATGGTAGTGTAAGATGCACTATCCCAGTGGCGGTCCTGGCAGGTGACCAGGAGCCCGCTGAAGAGACTGACTTTGGGCACCTAGGGGATAACCCGCAACAGACACGGTAGAAGCCTAACACGCAGAAGAGGGATCGTATGATCGTATGAGACGATCTATACTCCAATTTCGATTCCTGCTTAACACTGCCATCTGTGGTGAAAACCAGAACTCTCTTGGGCGATCTGTGGCTGAGATTTAATTAATTTTGTCTTATAATCACCAAATGTGATACGAGAGATCTTTCATGAGTCGACTTGGTACGTGACGGTAACTGAAAGTTAGTATCTTTCAATAAGTAACTTACTCGCGTCCATACAGAATAGGGTTCTTTTAATCCCTGTCTAGTCCTGCGTGATTCGTGATCTTGCTAGCTGCGTATCACAGCTGGATACAGGCGAATTTAAATTACTCTGGGTACACCATGTGGCGACAACGCTGACGTCACATTCCATCCCCAATGCGTAATTATTCAGACTATTAACGCGCATTGATGACCGAATATGACAGCTGAAGGCACATTTATCTTCGTCGAACGGATGGGATCACTTTTCTTTCCCTTTGCCATTTAAGACAACATATTTATTTCTGGTAACTCTCTTCTCTAATTTCCCATATTTCTTTCTTACTTTCTTTCTTTCTTTCTTTCTTTCTTTCTTCATGTATTTATTTACAGTATATATTTATTTATTTATTTATTTATTCAGTTATTAATTAATTTATTCATTCATTCATTAATCCTTTCATTAATTCATCCATCCATCATTTCATTCATTCATTCATTCATTCATTAATTCATTCATTCATTCACTCATCTATCCTATCATTCATTTAGTAATTAATACATTCATCCATCCTTTCATTCATTCATTCATCGTTACATTCATTCATCTATTCATTTATTATTCACTTATTTATTGTATTCATTTATTTATATATTCATTTATTTATTCACTTATTCATTTATACATGTATTCATTCATTCATTCATTTATTCATCCATCCTTTCATTCATTAATTCATCCATCATTACATTCATTTATCCATTAATCCATCCTTTCATTCATTCATTCTTTCATTCATCCTTGATATGCATTCATTCATGCATCAACCCTTTTATTCATTCATTCATTCATTCATTCATTCATTAATTCATCCATCCTTACATTAATTCATTCTTTCATTCATCCTTACATACATGTATACATTCATTCATTCATTCATTCATTCATCCATCCATCCTTTCATTCATTCATCCATCATTTCATTCAATTATTCATCCATTCTTCCATTCTTTCATTCATTCATTGACCCATTCCTTCATTCTTTTTAATCCATTCATTCATCCATCCATCCTTCATTCATTTATTAATTAATCCATTCATTCACCCACCTTACATTCATTCATTCATTCATTCATTCACCCATCCTTTCATTCATTCATTCATTCATTCACCCATCCTTTCATTCATTCATTCATCATTCATCCATCCTTTCATTCATTCATTCATTCTCCACCCTTACAGTCATTCATTCATTCATCCATTCTTTCATTCAATCATTTATTAATTCATTCATCCTTCCTTTCATTCATTTTTTAAATTATTTAGCCTGTGTGAAAGTAGGGACAGGGTGTTGAGAAACTTCCCTGAAAGAAATCGATTAATTCCTGTTAATATTTTCTGAGAAAAAAATAAATAAAGAGTTGAAAATTATCATGAACAATACAGAATATTCCCGAGTCCCTAAAACTACATTAAAACAAGTTGTTCTAATAAACAAATAGCCTACTTTCTCTTGAATGTACGAGGGATTTTTTTTTCAACCTCTGAAAATCCATGAAGAATAGACAAGGATAAATAAAAAGCAATGAAGGAAATTGGAGAAAATTTTAAAGTGGGAGTGAAGATTCAAGGAGAAATAATTTCAACTCTGAGATTTGTCGATGACATAGTCATCTTGGGCGAAACGGCTGAGGATTTGAATGAGTTTTTGAATGGTATGGACTCCGTCTTGAGGAAAGAATTCATGATGAAAATTAATAAGTGTAAAACAAAAATATTGGCTTGCAGCCAAAATAAACCAGAAGCCTCTATGGACATCGGATTGGCTGGTGAAGGACTGAAGGAAGTGGGAGACTTCTGTTACTTAGGAAGCAAAATAACCAGTGGTGGACGAAGCAAAGAGGATATAAAAAGTAGGTTAGCTCAGGCAAGGAAAGCATTTCTACAGAAAAGGAATCTTTTGACATCGAATATAGATTTAGATATTAGGAAGTAATTTTTGAAGACATTTGACTGGAGCGTGGCGCTCTATGGAAGTGAATCTTGGACTATTGGTGCAGCAGAAAATAGGAGAATTGAAGCATTTGAAATGTGGTGTTACAGGAGAATGATGAAGATCAGATGGGTAGATAGGGTTACAAACGAAGAGGTATTAAGACGAGTGGGAGAGGAGAGATGTTTCAGGCGACTGCTAATGAAGAGAAGAGATAGGTTAATAGGACACATACTAAGACACCCAGGAATAGCAAGCTTAGTTATGGAAGGAAGGGTCGAGGACAAGAACTGTAGGGGTAGACCAAGGTTAGAATATGTTAAACAGATATCTTCGGATGAAGGGCGTGGTAGAGCGGCTTCGGTGACGTAGTTGGTAGCGTGCTGAGCTTCTATGCCCAAGATAGCGGGTTCAAACCCGGCCGAAGCCGTCGGATTTTTTAAGAGCGTTAAAAATACCTCAGTATGCCTTCCTTCGGAGGGGAAGTAAATCCGACGGTCCCATGTCATAGATTTATGGCATGCTAAAGAACCTTCCACTAATTACACCTGTGTGAAGCTAAATTGTATAGGTTAGGAATGTAAACTACGCTCTTAGGTTTCTTCGTTCGTTGCCAAGAGCCGACTGCGGTGGCGTCTAGTAGTCTCGTTCAGAACTAGGCCAAAGTACACGGGGCTACATGACCGCGTTGTCACAGCCCCTAAACTAAGGAACCAACCAACCAAGGGTGTGGTAGCTATGTAGTGATGAAACGATTAGCTCAGGATAGTGAGGCCTGGAGCGCTGCATCAAACCAGTCAAAAGACTGAAGACTCAAACAACAACAAATAACAAAACGAATTTATTGCCGAAATGTATGTACAAACATGGCTACTTGTCGACATAAACACCGTGAAGATTGTGCATTTGTAATATCCGTGGATGAGCTGTTCCAATCCCCACTTCGTAGAATGTCACCACCAACGTGAGCCTTAACCTTGTTTTGAAACTCATCATTAGTCTGGAAGCTCTGCTCTCCAGTTAACTTCTTCAGCTCAGGAAAGAGGTGGAAGTCACTTGGCGCTAAGTCAGGACTATATATGGGACGTTTAACAACTTCTCATGCAAATTGCTGAAGAAGCTGTTGGGTTACAGCAGCAATGTGAGGACGGGCGTTATTATGAATCAGAAGAACTCATTCTTTGATGAATTTTTACTGCACTACTCCGTTCTGCTTGAAGAAACTGAATTGCAGGACGCAAATCATATTTGATGGGAGAATCAGACATAGCGACCTTGTTGACTTGCCTGAAACTCAGGTCAAAATGGCGTAATGACGTTGTATGTGGCAGTGGTTATCGTGGAGGTAACACGCAATCGCACTTCTACTACTCGATTGGCTGTTGACCGGCGTGATCGGAGGTATACCTCACTTGTATTTAAGATTGATTTCATTAATCCAGATCACTTGACGAACGAAACCTGTCATCCTAGCAAAACTTTCCCTTGTAATCTGTGAAAACAGTAATAAACAACATATAGTTTTCAATGATAGTTGTGTATATCCCCCAATATAATTGGGCATAAATGCGAGTTGATCGTCTGAAAACAATTAATTGGCGCCAAGTAATAATAAAATAACTTCCCGAACTATCACGTTCACACACCAGGGGAGCTGCTGCGCTATTCATGTTTTATTAAGGAGGCACTATACTATCTGCGGCGAGATTTCAGCTAACGTGTTATTGCTCTGATGATAAGGAATTAAAGCTTCACAAGGTTTGTTGTTGTTGTTGTTGTTTGACTTACGGGCTTTGTGACATCGTGATCGTGTAGTTCTGTGTACTTGGATGTTTGTAGAGTTTGTCTGCCAACCTGTGTTATTGTGATGGTTGAATTAGTGTGTGCATTTGTAATTCAGATTAGGATTGGGAAGGAAGGGGCCGTGGACTTACCTTAGGAACCATCCTGGCATTTTCCTCGAGTAGAAGTGGGAAACCATGCAAAAACACTTCCAAGATGGCTGAGATGGGAATCAAACGCTCCTATTCTCAGTTTTGCCTCACGAGGCTGAGTGTGCCCTGTTCCAGCGCTCACACCAGAATTAAGATTTCTCTGGAGAGCCGAGAATCAAACCCAGACGTCTAGAACTACAGCCAAGAATGCTAACCACTACACCACGCGGTGATCAGCTTCGCAAGGGTTGAATAATACTGAAAATAAGCTGGAGATGAAACTTTTATATCGTGTGCTTGATAATCTCAGTTAATTTTATTATTAAAATACTGAAGTAGCCCTTTGAATTGATCCCCCAGGGGCTCACAACTTGTGGGAAGTGGGTCGACGACCACGGAACCCCAGATGAGTCCGGCTTTTGCTTCCACTTACTTGTGCCGGGCTCCTCTCCGTCTTCTTTCCTGTCGACCTTTCTTGGTCAACTCTTGTTCTCTTCCGACCCCAAAGTTATTAGGGTATCCGAGGCCTAGGGAGCCTTTCACTTTCCCGCCTTAATTGGCCCTTCTCTCATCTTTCCTGGCCCATCGTTCTTCGAGGGGTCAGACCGCTTGATTTCTTTCCCTGATATATCCTGCCTTCTGCTCAAGGCCGTCAAAGAAGCAGGGTGTGTGTAACCCCACCACTTCCGGTGCACCCTGGATAGTGTTTACACCCTCAAGGGCTCACGGCTGGAGAGCTCGGGAGTTGGCGACCCTGAGGGATTCCTGAGCTGGGTCAAATTCTCCCCTTTTTCCATTGCCTTTGGGGCGGGCCCTCTCCTCTTTCCCTTTCCTCTCTGCCTTTCTTGGCTCTCCTTCCTTCCACGTCCCTGACCTTTATTTACAATCTCCTTTTTGTTTCCATTTTCCTCTTCTAGTTTGTAAGTTAGTAGTTGGTTTTAGTTGTAAGTTTCATTTGAACATGTTTCATTTTCACGATCACCCAATCCATTAGGGGCTGATAACCTAGATGTTAGGCCCCTTAAAAACAACAATTATCATCATCATCATCATCATCCTTTGAATTAAGAAGGGGAATATGCTGGACTACCGCGCAGTGGCGTCCTCATAGAATGTGATTTCATGTGGTGTACACAGAACCGGTGTACTGTACCTACAGCAGCACAATATCGTAAATTGAGCGCCCCATTCCAGGCACATCCAGTCTCTATTAAGTACAATACAATACAGGGAACAATAACTCCTCCTCGCTCGTGGACTATCTTTGTGATCGCCCCGTCAATTACTCTCAATACCACGAAAATCTTCAACTAATTGATGTCAGTAACTGCTACCTGTAGACTGTCGCTCTACTGTGCAGGAGGGAATCATTTCACATCGTGTGCTTTATGTCCCTTCCTGATTGCACAGTTCCTGCGTGCAGCAAGATTCTATTAGAGGCCAGATTGAGTTACACTGAATATAATAATAAACACCGAAAGGAAGCGATTAATATCAGGTTGAGGAAGTTAGACCAGGCATACCAAATGACAAAGAATATCTATAACAAAAGGTCTATGAGTATAGGGGCCAAGTTCCAAGCGTATCGTTTGATTATGACTGGTTTTTTTTTCAGTTTTCAAGAATCTACAAAACATTGATCTGCTTTTTATTTGTTCGTCAGGCCATTTGCAATGTAGCACTTGACTTAAGGATATTATTAACTGTGTCAAAAACCTGCCTGATTTTTATTCAAAATGTCCGCCTCGTTGCATATTGGTTAGCACTTCTGGATGTCACCGTGGAGGCACGGATTCGATTCCCGACTCTGCCAAGAAATTTAATTCTGGTCTGGAGGCTCGAACGGGGTGTACTCAGCCTCGTGAAGCAAAAGTGAGAAGATGTGGGCTCGATTCCCACCTCGGCCATCATGTAAATGGTTTTCCGTGGTTTCCCACGTCTACTCCGGGCGAATGTCGAGATGGTTCCTAACTTAAGGCCAAGGCCACCTCCTTCCCAATCCTCATTTGAAATAAAAATACACACACTAATACAGCCATCACAATAACACAGGTTATCATGCAAATTCCACACACACACACACACACACACACATCCATGACCACGGTGTCGCATAGCCCCTAAATGAATCAACAACAACAACATTTATTCAAAATTCAGAATATCCTAAATTGCATGTCTGTGAAACGTATTTCTCTGCATTGAAATTTATAAAATCACAGCATGTCAGACGATAGTCTTCGAAACAGCCTCCGCTCGATTGTTCTTCAAACAAGTGTACCGAATATTATGCATATTGTAAATAAGAAAACAAATTTGAAACCAACTGGAAACAAGAACAAGTAGTTCCGTGAAGAACTATACAGTCTATTTTCATATAACCTACTTATGTTAATTGCATCTATCTACATACAAAATTTCAGTTTGATTGCTGTAATAGATTCGCAGATATTGAGAACCGACTAAATATTTCGGATGGTCGCCATGTTGGATTTTATATATGTAGGTCCTAGAGTTATGTATTGTTACATGAAGATTATTGTGTACGTGTAGCATTCAAACTTTAATCGCATGATTAGGACACAAGAAGTACCAAGGAGATTTTAAAATTTCGCACAGCTAACATCTTGTGGTTATGGAAACAATTGATACAAATTAGATGCCAGTGGATTATCATTCGTATAAGGATTTACTGTACCAAGTTTCACTGCCCTCGGATGGTTAAATTGCGAGAAACGTCCATGTGAATAATTATACTTCGCGTCGCCGCCATGTTGGATTTGTGATCACCAGGTAATTTACAGTCCTAGAGGCGAACTTAAGTTAATAGCCCCTATAAACATCAAAAAATTCAGTTTGATTGCTATAATGGATTCGTAGATATTCAGCGCCGTCTAAATATGTCGGATGGTCGCCATGTTGGATTGTTAAATGTATAGGCCATAGAGTCATGTACCATTAAAAGAAAATTATTGCGTAGGTTCATTATTCAAACTTTCACTTCGATCGCATAATTACGACACAAGAAATAAAAACTTAATTTTAAAATTCGCAAAACCGCCATCTTGAGGTTATGTAAACAATTGAACTAAATTAGATACCAGTGCATTACAATGTGTATAAACATTTCCTGTACCAGATTTCATTGCGTTTGGAACATTAAATCGCGAGAAAGGTCTATTTAAAATTTTCAAATTCGCTTGGCCGCCATGTTCGTTTTGTAGATAACCGGTTTTTGAAAGTCTTATAGATGAACTTCCAGTAGTGCCCTTTATCTCCGTACATAATTTCAAGGTTAATACCGCTAACAATTTCAGAGATATAGAATGCCGGGGCAATATTTCGCACATCCGCCATCTTGTAGTTATCTAAACAATTGAACCAAGTTAGAAGTCGGTGCATTACAATGTGTATAAACATATACTGTACCAAGTTTTATTGCGTTTGGTTGGTTAAATCGCAAGAAACTTCTATTTAAAAGTCGCAAATTCGAGTGGCCGCCATGTTGGTTTTTTAGTTACCAGTTTTTCTAAAGTCACATAGGTGAAATTGTAGTAGTTCCCTTTATCACCGTAAAAACTCCAGGGAGATATCGCGAATAGTTTCGGAGATATTGAATGCTGGTGAAGTATTTCGCACAGCCGCCATGTTGGATTGGTGAGAGGTAACAAAATTTGAAGGGCACAGTCGGGGTCGGCCGGAATAGTGCTATGAACTTACCGTGTTTCATTGAAATCGCTCCAGCCGTTTAGATTTTATTAGGGGGACACACACACACTCCTCACACAAACACACACACACGCACACACACACGGACAAAAGGTGATCTCATAAGTCTATTTTTTCAAAATTGGAAATAGGCTAAAATTAAAATTTTATGGAAATTGTAATGTCTTAAATAACTCCTATGATACCTTATCAATATTTCTGACTGTTTTAATGCTAAGCTCGTAATCTTCAAATACCGGTACGCGGAGAAATGAACGAAACATAATGTAGATGTGTTGGACAACCAACGCATTGGACGAGCAGTTCGATTGTTTACAATACGTCCGGTGCGAAGGCGATCCCAACTTGACTCGGTCTGACGCGCCGGCAGTCAGGGCAGGTAGCCCAGCCAAGAGAGACGGAAGCCAGCCTGGCGGCGTCTGGCGCAGCATAGCTGGCACGCCGAGCGTGCAAAGGCTGGCCACCCCTGGACTAGAGAAAGTAACACTCTACAAGGTTTTGAAAGAGAATATCGGAACGCATACATGTTTTTGACATGACAATAATTCAACAAAATTATGGTAAATGGTCCCGCTAAGCTCAACTATTATTATCAGCGTTTCGCCCCAGTGTACATAATTTTGTTCAATTAATCTAGCTCAAAGGACCATAACAACAGTTTCTCATTCGAGAATATTCTTCGACATATCGATAACCAAGGTAAGGTTTGCATTTGTTTTGAAGGGATGACTATACTTCCTGAAGTGCTTTGGCAATGCTCGTGACGTCGATACGACATATTATAATGTGTATCAAGATGTCTTGCATTGGCCTAGTCAGTAAACACTTTTCAGCGTCTTAGTGAGGTGTACTGTACCAACTGACGAGCCCAATAGTACACCGGGGCGAAACGCTGATAATAATATTTGAGCTAGTAACTGGCTCTAAAGACGTCACAAAACCCCAAAACATTTTAACAGAAATGGAACAATGGTGCTCCGATTTCAAGTTTGAAATCAACGTTTCAAAACCAGTAATGATGGTGTTTAGAAAAGGAGGGAAGGTTCCAGCAGCGACAGAATGTTCATCAATAGGAAGAAAATAAGGAATTCAAATATTTGGTTATCACGCTCCAAACAACTGCTAAATGTTTCACATATCATGTGATAGGGAAATCAACGCAAGCAGTACGGGCAATGCATGAAATTAGATACTTGAGAATCCTGAGCTTAGAGACAGCAATGGCTCTGTTCAGAAATAAAATCATGCCTATTCTAATATATGGCATTGAAGTCATTTGGCAACACCTAACAGAAAATAACCTTTCCTTACTAGAAAGAGTGAAGGCATTATTCATTAAAAAAAAAAAGCAATCGAGTGTCACGATTCGTGTACCCCCTGGCATGAGAATCATTTCTTATAGAAAACCTTAGAAACAATTTACCTCTACCAAATACCAGAGCCTCGGAACAGCTACTAACATCATTGAAGAAAAAACGAGAAGACATACTTCAAGAATTTTATGGTACCGGAGCCATGATTGACCGGACGTGGACAACTGCCAACTATGAGTTGAGGCATGTGTTTACACGTCTGGCTGTCCATGGTTTTCTCCGCCTAATAAGGCGAACCTACAGTGACGTGTGTATGCCAACTATGTGGACAAGCATGTGATCGCTACCACTTAGAGCTCTGTAGGGAAAGGACAAAATCAATCAAAGACTATGCATCTCAAAGTGTCAGAGTGCAATTTTAGTGTAGGTTTTTATACTTTATTTTAAATGGCTATTTGGCTGCAATAAAAGTATTATTATTATAATATTTCAGCTTAGCCGGACCATTTAACATAATTTTGTTGAATTAATCTAGCTCAAAGGATCATAACAACAGTTTCTCGTCCGAGAACATTCTTCGACATGACAATATTGTCATAATGATTATTATTTTGTTAGGAAATCAGTGATTATCTACTACTTGCAACCACGTGGTTGGTTGGTTCCTTAGTTTAGGGGCTGCGACAACGCGGTCATGTAGCCCCGTGTACTTTGGGTGTGTGTAGAACCAGTCTAATAACCGTTGGTAATTGTGATGGCTGTGTTATTTGTGATTCAGAATAGACGGACTGAAGATCAATTTTTCAAGTAGTTGCTACTTTTGCTACCAAATGCTACCGTCCACGACATCTACTATAGTTTCGGACTTGGCTACTAGATGACATCGCAGCCAGCACCTGGCGGCGAACGTTGGAACTAATATAGCGTTATCAAACTAACCTACAAATTTTAGCTTCCACAAGTCTAGTTAGTGGAAGGTTCTTTTTCATGCCATAAATCTGTGACATCGGACCGCCGACATTAATACCCCTCCGAAGGAAGGCATACTGAGGGATTTTTAGCGCTCTTAAAATCCGACGACTTCGGCTGGGTTTGAACCCGCGATCCTGGGCATACAATTGCAACCACGTGTAATAAAGAGAAGAAATGCGAACACACGCGGCAATCACATTACAGCGAGGAACGTCATCCCAATGTCTATAGAGCAATACAGTTCTTTTTATTGACTTCCATAAAGTCCTCGATTTACAAGAGCACGCATATCAAACGCGGAATTACAGACTAACAAAACATCGTTTCATTTCAACAGACAGCCTTCATTAACCGTGTATTTCATTAGTTCTTTATGCCATAAAATGAAATATTCATTGGCAATCCACAGCAGGCTTCAACTCGCACAATCAAATACAGTATTATTAAACAAACTTCTCATCAAAATAAATCTTTTGTTGAATAACTTCTATTAAACGCAATTGTCAAACCTAAAGTCCGCATCATGGTTCACTTTGTCGAGGCACGAATCGATTGACTGCAACTCTTCGGAAGCGAAGTTTCAAAACGTGAGAGTTGCAATAACATTTATTTCCTTCTTTATTTCTTTCTGTCTTTCTTTCGTTTTTTATTTATTTAAATATTAATTTATTTAAATACTTATTTATTTACAACGTATTAGTTTTTATTTATTTATTTCATTGTTTATTTATATCTAAATTCATTTCTTAATGTCATTATGTCTTTCTTTCTGTTTCTCGTTCATTCTTTATTCATATATTCATTCATTCATTCATTCATTCATTCATTTCAGACAGTTTTTGCTTTCAGCGTCCAGTCTGGTCAGCAAGCCACATGTTTGCGAATCGAGTTGCATCCATGATCTCCTATTAGTAGATAGCACTGCGGTCTACTCTCATCTTGAAATCTGTAATCACTGAATCTAACCATTGCCTCCTAGGTCTACCTCTGCTGCTCTTAACCTCTATTGTCGAGGTCATTAACCTTACCCACCCCAGTATGAGTCTCCTCGTATAAACAGTTTCATGTAGCCTTTATCTCTTCATTACGAGTACCCTCTTGCCATTGACCCCATCTATTAGTCCCAGCAAGCATTTATGCCACATTCTTGTCAGTTATTTCTAGCATATGTTTCAGATATCCTGAATTCACCCAGCTACCATTTCCGTACAGACAGACAGTGACAGAAGTCTTTCACATTTAAGCACTCTGAAATACCACCTGACTGCGCCAGGATGCGATCCTGCGCCACAACAATTTTGAAACATCCTGTGTAAAACGTAATCAATATTTAGTTGGGGCTAATTAGCGTCCATTATTCTGCAAATCCTGAAGCTATGCGGAGTTTTAATGGGCTTTTGTAACGTGGTAATTGCGTCATCAAACAGAAAGATGGCCCAATGTGATAGCGATGATATCAAACAACAAGCTGGATTACTTGAAAATCTGCCTACTGATTGGTTCAGTGGCCTGACATACAACCAGCTCAAACATTACCCGTTTACCTATTTTGGTGTCACCGAGCTGTATAAAAATATTACATGCGGATCTAATTAACCTCATGGCCAGTCGTATTATCTGTTCATGTGACTGCACATTTCAAAATAATAATAATAATAATAATAATAAACAATAACTGCACTATCATCCGGCCAGAAGCTTTATATGCAAGGGAATGTCAAGCTATTAACAAGAACAAGGTGATGGAGAAATATTGGAGACCAAAGACAAGGAAGATTTTGAGGAAAATCTTACGTCCGCTCAAAGAGAATGGTGGGTTTAGGAGACGGCATAATCAGTATTGATATTACACACGTGGATTTATTTATTTATTTATCGTAGAGCTTTTAGTGCCGGAAGTGTCCTAGGACATGTTCGGCTCGCCTGAGTCTGTAGCTGCTTCCAGTGGACACCCTTAGGGTGAGCTACAAGTTCCATTCTATTTCAAGTAGTTCCAACTTTCGCCACCAGATATCAATGATACCTAGTGGTGAAGGTTGGAACTTTTGATAGAGCGTTCCAACGAAATCTAACCTAACAATTTAGCTTTACACAAGATTATTCTGTGAAAGGATCTTTTACATGCCATAAATCTATGACATGGGACCGCCGGCTTTACTTCCCCTCCGAAGGAAGGCATACTGAAGGATTTTTAACGCTCTTAAAAATCCGACGACTTCGGCCGGGTTTGAACCCGGTATCTTTGGCACAGCAGTTCAGCATGCTACCAACTACACCACCGAAGCCGCGTGGAGAAAATTCCTGACGCGATGCGCAAAATACAAATTATATTTTATGGGCACCTGACTCGAATTACGGCAACACGATTAACCTATCGCATTTATAGTTTTCTCCAAGAGAAAAAGACAAAGAGAACGATTCTGTGAGATACAAAGATCTGCACGGGATTGGGATCTACGTAATATGAAGATATCCAGGAGCGTGACCAGCTAAAGAGAACACTCTTGAAACATCGGAGTTTCAAACCATATCCGACGCTGAAAACTGGAAAAGCGTGGACAGAATATAGAAAAGAACAGCACCGTCTACGAATGAAGGAATACTGGACTAATTTTAAAGCTAAAAGGAAACAGTTGAAATGACGTGGTACTTAGTTGGCCAAAACGAATCAACAATAATAGGCCTAAGAAGTTACAAGTATCTTGAGCAAATTCTATGCATTAACAATGGAGGGGTCTAGATGCAAAACTTACGTCCTCCACTTTTTCTAACTTTTCAGGAACTAAAAAAACCTCTTAAATCTATGTGACTAATGGTATCTACAAGAGACTTTGCTTTTGTTGCAGGCTATACTTAATTACACCTTCTTGAATAAACTATGATTCATTATTTATATTAATTTATCTGAAAAATAGGTTTTAATTTTGGAGAATGTGACTTTTGTATCCAAACATTGGAGACTGAGAGTTTTGTGTCTGAACAAGTTGGAGAATGTTACTTTTGACACTAAACAAAATTAATTACTTCAGACAAAACAATGGACAAGTTGGCCAAGTTTGTGAAAAATTTAGACAAATGAAACCAATGGCATTTTTGGAATGCACTAATATTATTTATGTATTATATAGAGGTTACGAGTTAAATGGAAAATAATAATATCGCCTTGCAGCTGTAGAAAGACACATGACCAGAAGCTGTCTTGTGATTGGCCAACAGGGAGAATGTTCTCTTTGCAACTAAACAGTGTGGAGAATGTTAGTTTTGAAGATAGTCGTGTGTAGTTTGGAACCAAGAATAAGAATGCCTTGCTAACTCAATTTCGAACAAAAGTGGAGAATGTGAATTTTGCATCTAGACCCCTCTATTAACTGACATACGGAGTAAGGTAGAGAAACATGTCCTGGCTAGAGTAAATAGGATCTGCAAATCACAGCTCAGTTCCCGAAATATGATTGAAGCCATTAACTCATGGGCCCTTCCATCAGCCACATTCACCCTGTACGCTTCTGAATACCTCACGATGAACGAAAAAGGCTGTTTAGTTACAGTGAATACAGGCCTACCAGAAAAAATCAAATTTGTTTGTATATTAATTCCGTCAATTTGTCTACCCTGGACTCTTCTACCAATTTAAGGCTCACAATTTATGGAACGTGGGTTGGCGACCATGGGACCCCAGCTTCCAGTTATTTGAGCCGGGCTCCTCTCTATCATTTTCCCTGTCGACCATCGTTGGTCAACTATTGATCTGTTCCGACCCCGATAGCATTAGGGTATCCGAGGCCTAGGGAGTCTTTCCCTTTCCCGCCTTAAATGGCCCTTGTCTCTTGATACCTCATTCTTCAAGAGGTCGGCCCTCTTCTTTTCCTTCTCATGGTATCTCTTGCCTTTTGTTCAAGGCCCTAAAGGAGGCAGGATGTCTGTAGCCCCATCCTGGAGAGTGCTACACCCTCAAGGGCTCACGACTGATGAGTTCGGGAGTTGGCGAACCCGAGAGATTCCTCACCTGGAACCGGCTTTTCCCCTTTTTCCATTGCCTTTGTGGCTGACCTTCTCTTTCCCGTTCCCATCTGCCTTTTTGGCTCACCTTCCTTCCAAGTCCCTTACTCCGTCTACGTCTCCTACTTCTTCTTCCAAATAGGCGTACTTTGGACCACGCTTTTTCAACTGTTGGGCCTTGGTTTTTAATCAATGTTGTCGCATCTTTTCCCGATTCAATTCCTCTCGTTCCACTGTCCAGGGGGATGTACCTTTCTTCCGAGGTTTTCTCCTAAAATCCTTGGGTTTCCTTGAAGGTTTGCCTCACAGCTTGTCTATATTGAAGATCTGTATTCCCATTTCTTGAACATATTTCTCAGTTTCTGTTAACCCGGGTGGGACGAACTGTCCAGAAGGTGAACAGGCGGTTAGTGAGTCTGTTTGGAAACAGTCGTGATATATGACCCTAAAAGGCTATCCTACTCTTCCTAACCGAGTCTGAGAGCCTTTCTATATACGTTCCTGCTGTCTTTAGCCTTTTATGGGGCAGAATGGTACATTAGTAAATATATTTTATTTGTATTTACATTTAATTCTTCAGCCTAATTATAATGTTATTATCTTATATATTAAAATAGTTTTCAAAAATTTCACCCTTTACTAAAACTGAAATATCTCGGGAAGTATTTGCGCTACGACGACGTTTGTTGTCTTAAAATGTAATGCCTGTCAAGCACCGTCGATTGATATCCACCTTACTTGATTATATCATTCGTGTATTAAAATAATTGCGAATATTACTTCCTTCAAGGTCTCACGAAAATAGAATCGAATGACTTGACGGACATATTGTCGCTAGGCGACAACGACTAACACCATATCATGATATTCAACGCCGCCCCAATAATAAATCTAACTTGATATTAACAGAGAGTTCCCTAATTAAGTCATGATATCGTTAACGTTTAACTGCTCCACTCGGGCGCTAATGTCGCATGTATTCATACAATAAGTAGAAGGGGATTCTGTGCACATATTTTAATTAAAACTTCTCAAAGAATGGATTAATTTAAGACTGAAATGCTCATGCACAATCAGCTAATTTTGCTAATGACACAGTCATGTCAACATCTCTTTGAATGACAACAAATACTGTATACGAAAGACAACTAATTTCACGAAGATGCCGTTACAGTCGAATGTTGGAACCGCCATTTTGTATTGTGTATGCGATCTTTCTCTTATATAGTCTTTGGTCTCACCAGCTACAAACTGTCTTATTTTCATTTCAACATTCGTCCTTATAGGTTGTGTGCTCAATGAATACAATGAATCATATTATGATGAATGAGAGGCGACACTCAATGTTATAAAGATTAAAGGTGACGGTAATTGTCTGTTCAGGTCATTGGCATATTGTGAGTACAACAATATGAGTTTATTTACACAGGTTAGAAAGCCGATTATAAAACATGTTACAGACAAGTGGAATAATTATTCTTCCTTTAATGTTGGCAACAGCGATATGTACGAAACTGCTATCAATACGAGCGATGATTACAAAATGTATGTGTCTATGAATGGTGTTCATGGAGGTCATGTTGAGTTAGTTGTCACTGCTCAAGTTTGCAAAATGGATATTTATTCGTGGATTACTACTGTCGTATGGAAGGTGACCGGTTAAAATATATACGTCATCAACAAACGAAGTTACGAGTTGATACATATGCCGGTTTAGCAGACGCCTAGCATGTACGAGCAGAAAATGAAAATCTCAGAGTCGGTCGTATTGTAGTTTTGCCATCTTCTTTTACAGGTAGCCCAAGGAAAATATTGCAAAATTATCAGGATGCGATGGAGATAGTAAGGAAGTGTGGAAAGCCAGATTTATTCATTGCGTTCACCTATAATGCGGGCTGGCCAGAAATACTTAACAGCATTCATCTCTGGGAAACGGCTAATAATAGGCCTGATATTGAAGTGAGAGTTCTCCATTGCAAAGTAAAGGAATTGCTACGATTGATTAATGTTAACGAAATTTTCGGTAAAAGCATATCTATATACAGTGGAATTTCAAAAACGAGGTCTCCCGTACATCTATTTACTCTCAACATTAACGGAAGATTGTAAGTTTCGAGAAATTTCTGACATTGACAGTGTGGTGTTAGCCGAAATATCAGATCTCGAGGATGAAGCGCTATACGAGTTGGTAAGGCGTCATATGGTACATGGTCCTCGCGGATCTTTGAATCCTTCTTCAGTCTGTATGAAAGATGGCGTATGTAAGAAATATTTCCCTAAACAGTTTCAGGAAGAGACCAAAGATAATGCCAATGGTTATCCTTCGTATAGGAGAAGAAATAATGGACGGATTATTATAAAAACAATTCGAGGCATTGACATTGATATCGACAGTCGATTCATTGTTCCCTACAATCCTTTTCATTTACTTTACTTGCAAGCTCATATAGTCCAGTGCAATTAGACAAAATTGACCTCTGATTCGGACAAAATTAATAAGCTGAAAATTGGCGGATACGTTAAGAACAATGTCCTAAACGAAATCCCAAAAGTCCCAAAAATTCCGGCTGGGGAAAAGCCACCTCTTGAGAAAGCCGCCACCATCTTTCGAACTAGTTAAATTTGATTTTTGTTTTCTTTAACATTTTAATGCCCATAATTTATTTTATAATTTTACCATTTAGATGGTAACATTATTAGAAATTTCATTCTTATAAGCTTATTTATTTTCAAAATTTAGAGGCATATTAAGTTTTATTAAACAATTAAAAATAGTAAACAATTACAATTAAAATGCATTATTTTCTACCATTTTTTAATTTTTTACTTTATTATTTTAGTTGTTTTTATTAAAATATTTATCTTGCTCCCTAGGTCAAGGAGATAAAATAATAATATTTGGTTTTAAAACAAGATGTTCAGCAAAGAACATATAGCCTACTTTCTCCTAAATGTATGGGTATATTTATGACTCTTTGTCCTCATCCCTAAAACAATCTCCTCTACCACAATGTATTGTTTGTTTTCTTTTATATTGATAATAAGCCAGTAAGTGTCAAAATCAATATTATATACTTTATGATGATTGAATAACAAAACTACTAACTTATTGTAATGCATTCACGTCCGTTAATCTCTAAATTAAGCCAGCCTGCAAAATTAAGAATCTTCCGCCCCAATCACAGTAGGTTGGTGCTGTGACCTATCAGTGAATTAATCTTTATCTTGTACGCCTATGCACTGCCATCGTAATGTACTACGATGGCAGTGTTCTATGGGTGTTGAATGAGTAGGCAGTTTAAAGTAGCCAAGAGGGAGGCGATCCAGCTGGCAGTGTTTAAAGGTATTCGGAGCGCGATCGTGGCTAATAGTTGAACTACCAGTATTACAAAATTGCCATACTTCAGGAGGCCAGCTCAGGCATTTACACAGCGTTATGTTTGGAACAATATTACCCACATAACCCACAAGAGGACAGCACCGTACAGAGGCATTAAGAAGGCTGTGGTTAATGACAACGTGTATCTAGTTCTTCTATTCTCCTTTTTCTAATGTCTTCTGTTTATGTGCGATGCTGGGACTGTGATTTTATTAATATACGAGTGTATACTTTATCCTCTCCTTTGAGCTAAATGACATTTTATTCAGTATCTGTGGAAAAAGCTCGTGCACATCATTTGTAAAAGAATTCAAGAAAAAAAACCTAACTGTAGCAGTACTCGATAACACGCTAGCCCAGAGCTAACCCTATCCATGACGTCAGGTGTTCTTAACTGACATATTAGATACAAACTGTTGGCAAATAATAACTTTAAATAAACGATTTCCTCACTGCAGTACATCTTCATTAAAGATCATTTCATACAAAGTTTATATTATTGTATCAGTACGGTATATCACATACACATACTAAAACTACTGAAATATAAGACAGGCACATGAGGACAGCTGCCATCTTGTCGTGTGACACAAACGGCTCAGCTCTTTTAAGCCACTCATACTGTATAATATTATAATATTAAATTATAATAAATAACGGATCACGACCTTCAGGATAGGTTAAACCCCGCTAGGCTCGATAATCGGAATTAGTGGGTCTTAAGCTATTGATTAAAATGGTTGCTTAATTCACACGGCCGCCATCCTGAAATGGCATAGCCGATGACCTTGAATTTCGGGTGAAAGACGCGTCCTATATAAAGGTATGTTGTAGAGATCGGATGATTAGTTTAGCCGTAATTTGATTTTACGTTTTGAACATTTGAGTGGCCGCCATTCTGTTTTGGTAAAGATGGCGGCGATATAAAGTATGACACTGAGGTGCCCTATGCTAGAGCTACCTCTGTACCAAATTTCGTTCAATTCGGTTTCACCGTGTTCGAATTGATAGGGGGGGGGGGCAGACATTCAGAGTACACACACTCACACACACACACACACAGACTCACCCACACACATACACACACACACAGACAGACAGACAGACACAATTTTTGGCCCTGTAGTGATCTCCTAAGTCTACTTTCATTTTTTGCAAAAATCGAAAGTAGGCTAAAAATAATTGGTATTCTGCCCGAAGGCAGGTCCGAGCCTCCGAAGAGGCTATCCTCAGCCGAGGTTTACTTGCGGTAGGGTGGCCAGGGCCTTTCCGCTCCTCCCTATGTTGGCCAACAGCGCGCAGTGCCTAGAACCGGCATACCATCCAAGTTCTGACTGCGCCCAATGTTGCTTAACAGCGGAGTTCTTATGGCTTCCGGTGTTTCAACACGGCTAGGCCGTTGGCAATATTTAGTTTACAGAAACATTAACACTTCCACAAGAATTAGTTGAAATATGAGGGAAAGATTCAGCCATCTGCATCTTTGACAATATAAATTGTCCTTATGAAAGGTGGTTAATATACTGACCACTAACCTATAATGGGTTAATGTACCTAATTCTTCGTCTTGTTTTTCATTTCCTCTTCAAGTATGTAAGTCAGTAGCTAGTTTTAGGTATAGTTTCAGTTTCATTTTCATTTTCACGATCAGCCAAATCATTAGGGGGCGACAACTCAGACGTTCGGCCTCTTAAAACAACAATATTATCATCACCATCATCATCATCATCATCATCATCTACCACCCGAGGCCAAGGCCCCGATCCGGAGCTGCAGCCTCCATATTGGCAGGCCTGCACGAGGATGATGACAAAGATGTCCCAATCCCCTAAAATAAATGAATAAGAGCACAGCTTTGGGTATGTCCTTTCGGGAAAGACAATTGAGAAGTTGTGCTATGAACGTGTATGTGGTTTGGCAGTGAGAACTGATCAGTGACATCCATTCCCGTTCAATAAAATATATATTTTACTATTAACATGGGATTCAATTAAGTTGCTCTACTGGTAAAAAAACAAATGTTTTGTTTAGAATTTTAATTGAAATGACAATTAATTACTGCACAATTGGTTATTACCAATCAGCAATATAAAATGAAATGACAGGTGGTTGTGTAATTTTTACTCCCGCAGGTCTGTCGATCAGTGTCACTTACTACCTGCTATTACGAGTATAATACAACACTCAACAATTGCTTTAAATAACCACTATTTATTAGGATCTTTCAAAATAAGGAATAATGATAATGTTATTGGTTTTACGTCCGTTTAAACTATTGCGGCTTTTAGACATGCAAGACATGCCAGGGTGGTAAAATGTTGCAACTTTAACGTGCCAGTAAATCTACTGACCCTGCTTCCTCGCATTTGCGCATCCTCAAATGCCAGCTGACTGTGCCAGGATTTGATCCTGCAACTTTGGAAACAGCAAGTGAGAACGTTACCGCCGAGCCACGCAGCCAGTCAATAATAATAATAATAATAGTAATAATAATATCCTGTAACTGTTCTGAAGCCAGTAGTTATGTATGCAGCCGAAACCCTATCCCTAAATGCTAATAAAGGATTCCTCGAAGAACTGAATAAAAACGGGCGCAAAATCGGTAGAGGTATAATGGGATCAAATTACAATAATGGCATCCATTATAAAAAAAAAAACAACAACAAAGAAGCCTACAGTGAAATAGAGAAAATTACAGAAACTATCCGCAAGAGGTGCGCACGGTATTACGGTCAACTCAAACGAATAGATGGAAACAGACTGACTAAATCGATTTTTCACTTTTTTGACTCCAAACCAAAAACCGCAATGCCCTGGTTTATAAATACCAGAGGTGATCTCAAAATGCTGCATCTAAAACCCAACGACGCCTTCATTAGAGATTTCTTCCGCAAAAAGATATGGGCTAACCCGAGACGAGAAACCGAAACCGAAAGTAAGACAAGGCACCACCTGGACAGCGGAGCGCAAGATAGCCCACTCACAGAGAATAGGGGAATTTTGGGCTCAGAGGAAAGCGAAGAACATTGCCAAGTGTAGCAAGACTTAACGTGGTCCTGGATGACCTCAACGAATTATATAATGGTATATCCTGATTATGTGATAAATTGTCCAAATCCAAGGATAAGAACAACCGAAACATACTCGAGAAATTGTTGCCTAGTAATAATAATAAAATTAACAATAGTAATAATAATGAGTAAATATTCATAAATTCAACATTAGAATACTTGATATTTGATAAATTGTCTGATTCCAAGGATACGACCGAAACTTACTCGTGAAATTGTCTCGTTGGAAACACAATAATAATACAATTTATAATATTAGTTGTAATAATCATATTAGTAACAACGATTCAAAATACAGAGCGTTTCTAAATTCTCATTACAGACTTTGAGTGCTTGTAGTGGAGACCATGACGGAGAAGTTTAGCATAGGAACTTGTGTCCGCTACCGCCACAGCGCATGATAACAGCTCCCGCATTTTCTGTGCCCTGTCCAACTCATGTTGCTTGTCGTCTGGGTCTAATCACAGTTTGGGCTCGATGTGACGACCACCGACGTCCACACAGACACGATACCTCCCTATCATGTTCTGGTTCTCACCATCAGCAATCCCTGGTCCTCTAACGTCCGCCGCAGCCATAACCCTCGCCAGTAGGTCTCCCTCGGATTTCACAGGCATTTCGTAAATCAAGGTCTTCATGTGATCCCACAGGTAGTAGTCTAATGGTGTCAAGACGGGTGAACGTGCAGGCCAAGCAATCGGACCACCACGACCTATCCACTGTTGCCCAAATCTGTGGTGCAGATGATCTCGGACCACAAGTGAAAAATGAGGTGGTGTGCCATCATGCTGAAACCACATGTTTTGTCGCACATGCAGTGGAACATCGTCTAAGAACTAATGTGGTACGTCTTCAAGGAATAGCAAGTACGTGGCACCCGTGAGATTTCGTGGAAGAAGGAATTTGTGAACTTTCATTTATTAATATTCTAATGCTTTTGTAAGGATGTCGATTTTCTCCTTGGTGTTTGTTATCATAGTTTTTAAGATTCTTTATGTTCGACGATGTCGAAATGTAAACATTATGAGTCAGAAAACTGTATCATAATGAGGCTCATTATAACACTCTTTTTCATTATGAAACAGTTTCTCCCACCAATCAGAGCTCAAGAAACAGTTGTGTGACCAATTAGGTAAGGATACCTTCGCGCATGCGCTCAAAATCCGCTGTAAACAATAGGTGTTCTGTGTTGGCAAGCAAAGTGAATGGTCTCTGCTTATGGAGTGCCTTGGCCCACGCATGTGCTCTGTTCAGTCAGCACACCACCCAGCGCGCCCTGTTCACTAACTGAAGTTACTGAATCCCACAGATATTTATGAATATTTATGTTAAAACATATAATTAAGTTATAATTATCCTCGAACATGAACAGTCGTATGGAACTCGCCTATAATGGTAATTAAGACACTCGTATGGAAATTATAAAACTCGTGTCTTAATTATTGCCATTATAGGCTCGTTGCATAATGTACTATTTTATTTAATCTACGCTAACGAGGGTATCATTGTTATACCGAAACATGTACGTTTTAATTTAACTATTAAACTTCTTAGTGTTTGACAAAGCGGATTTTATAATTGGAGATTACATGAAATAAATGAAGATGATTTAAAATGGTCATAGATTGGAAGAAGCCGTAGCCTACCAGAATGATGGCGGGTGATAGGCATCGAACCCACTCGTCCACCGAGTCTGGAGCTGACCGACCTATCTACTTAAGGCGTGTAGCTGCAGCAGTCAGCCATCTACCAACGATGGACAACAATAGACTGATGAAGAGAAACTTTGCATTATTCAGGAAGAGGAAGACAGCCGGGAAGTGAGATGGGGAGTACAGAAGAAGATAAAACTTCTTGACTCTTCCTGTAAATCGATCTCTGTCCACTACGTTTTCATATTAACCAGATCAGTTCTCACTTTCGGAAATCATTTCGTCTCTGCCTTCCTCTTCCTAAAGAAATCGGAGATTATTTTAATCAGGCTGTTGCTGCCCACCGTCAGTAGATGTCTCTGTATTATTACCGACCGCTGCAACTACGGTCCCCAAGGAACAAAGCAATGCACCCAGGCTGCTTCGGACTTAGTAGGCGAGTGGTTCGAACACCACCATCGGCCGCCCTCGATGAATGTGAACCTTCAAATGTCACTGAAACTTGGCATGTAGATCAGATCACTGACATTTCTTCCTCCAATAACTTCGCATATACCTGGAGTGGAAGAAGTTGTTGACTTAATAGTTAGACACGAAGGAAGAAAGCACGAAAGGGAAGACAATAATGATGGGAGGGAGGAAGGTGTGAAGAAAGGAGGGCAAGAAGGAAGGAACAGAGGAGCAAAGGAAGGAGGAAGGGAAGGAAGAAGGAACGAATGAATGAATGAAGAAACCATACAACGGTCGAGCAAATAAAAATAGGAAGGAAAGAGGAAGGGATGGTAAAGAGAAGGGAGGGGAATAGGAACGAATGAATGAATTAATGAAGAAATGAAGCGAAGCAAGAGGTGACAGTAAGGAAGGGAATAAATAAAGGAGGATAAAAGGAAGGGAGTGCGTATAGGAAGGGAATGATGAAAAAAAATGGAATGAACAAATGATTGGAAAATGAATGAATGGGAGAGGAAAGGAAGCTAAGGAAGAAAGGCAGGGAGGGGGAACGGAAGGAAATAAAGACAAAAGGGATGATAGAAAAGAAAGTAAGGAAGAGATGAAGGAATGTAAGTAATGAAGGAACGAATGGAGAAATAAATAAAATAAAAAGAGGAGGAAAAACGGGAGTGAGGACCGAAGGAATGAATGGAGAAAGTAAGAGAAGAAAGAACATAGGAATGAGGACAGGAAATATGGAAGGGAAACAAAGAAGGATGGAGAGAAGGAAGAAGCTAAGAGAGGGAGAAGCTAAGACTGGAATGAGTGAATGAATGAATGAATAAATGAATGAATGACTGAATGAATGAATGAATGAATGAATGAATTAATTAATTAATTAATTAATGGAGCAAGGGAGCAAAAAACGGAAGGAAAGAAGGAAGAAAGGAAGGCTTAATATCTCGAGACTAGCAGTCGCAAGTCCTTCGTTTCCACGTGGAATCCAAACTTTTTAACTTTCCCTCAAAAATTCTACATGTGATGCACGGGAATTGAACCAGGACCACTTGCCGGGAACATAATGGTCGGATTTTGTTTAATTTCCAATACAGGGTCCGTGATACACTGTGCATTAAAGTACTAAAATTACACAGAGAATTTGCTCGTGATTACAGATGTCATATATTAGAGAGAAGGCCGGATGGACTTTATCGGTTCTCCGTTATCCAATATTCATACCAGGGAGGTGAGAGCAAGGCAGTGCCAGTTAGTAAATCATATTTCCAGAACCCCGCATGGCGTGATATTAACTGTTCGTGGTATGTCTCCGCATATTGGTAAATTAACAGAAAATACATAGATAGGCTCTGCTTTCTGTGGCTTTATTTGTTACTATAGAGACTTTCCATATGCGACTGACATTTAATGTACACCTCAGCAAGAAAGAAAAGTAGCCTATATATAAAAATTGTGGTGGGTGTGAATTGAAACTTATAATAATATGATAGGATACAGGAACACTCGGCAATTGCAATCTCTACTTAATATAAAAGAAAGTCCCCGATTCTTGGATGTAACGGTTAATTTCGAGAACCACCGGATGGATTTTGATGCGGTTGTCACCATTCTGTAAAGGATTTCACGAGGAAGTTATATGTAGAAAAACATTCATGTATGACCAAAGGAAGCCGAGCAGTAACGATTTCAGTTAATCGAGTTGAAGAAAAACCTGCCGTCCGTGTGCTGGGTAAACCGTTAAAAATATCTGTATACTATGAGTGTAAGAATAATATTATTCAACATGAAAATTTCTACAAGAAAATGTCCGCGACAGAATATCTCTATCTTTAATACATTGCCCACTATAAGTGTCTTTACGTTTTCATTTCTTCCAACAATCTCCATTCAATTACTGAGGCGACAGTTTACGAGCTAGCTAGGGGTGAGCCTATCACCACAGTTACAGCCTAGCTAGCGGTCGAGCCTATTACCCCAGATTCAGCCAGTAGCAAACTGTCGAGTCGTGTTGAGTTAAGACTTCAGAGAAGAGTGGTTGTGTGTGGAGTTTCCCTGGAAGTGCAACTCGGCTTTTCTTCATTTCGTCTGTGAACTTTTCGTTCCGCAAAATACACAGTCAAGTTAAGATTGGACAGAAGGGGTGTGTGATTCATGCACCTCGCCATTCTTAAATTACGTCTGACAAGAATTCGTTGCACATGCATCTCTATCGACCGTCACTGGTCCAAGAGGAAGGTTGATACTACTCGCAGCTACAGCACGGAAGACATCCAACCAGATAAGTAATAGCCTGCACTATACAGTGCAACCATAGTTGACTTTTACAACCATATAGTCACTCCAAACAGACAAATTCCGGATTCCTATCACCATTTTAGCATTCCACCTAACATCATATATACTACAACTAGCATACACTGACAAGTTGATAACCAATAGGCTACTGCAACTAAATAATTGTACATATTGTAAATATGTATTTTCAAATATAGATTTTACAGCCTAACGGTAATGGATCTGTTGATGATCGCTTGACGATCGAAACTGGTCATCCTAGTGTATTTATTAATCCCATGTAATTTCTTTCAGGATTAGGGCATAACTCAGCTCTTTTGGGTACATTCGTGTTGACCGACTGAAAAGCACCGAACTTTTGTTTCCTAAGGTAACACTGAAAATTGGCTTCAACCCCACAATGCATCTCCATGATAATATAATTAATAGTCCAGTCAGTGATTTTAACCCATCAAGCCGAGACGTAAAACGGATATTGGTCGTAGTTCATTGACATCGAAAAAAGTGCATATCACGTAATGCATTCATAACTGTTCCCGGGCAAAGCCGGGGCGGGTTGTTAGTTCAATATAATTAATACAAAAAATTCGGGGAAAAATTTGTTGTAGAAAATAAAGGGGGGGGGGGGACCTGAATGAGATGAACATCTGAGAGACCTTGATGAATAAACGAGAAATAGTCAGAACCACTGTAAATAAGCATATATTTAGGGTGAAATCTATCAGCAGGACTGGTACAAGATGGACAGGAGGACACAAGAACCAACTCAGTGAGTTCATGAAGAGATTTTGGGAGAAGAAGAAGAAGAAGAAGAAGAAGAAGGCAAAATTCATCACGCCAGTAAACAATTTCCATAGCGCTCTATGAATGGGCATTACGAAGAAAGAAAGAAAGAAAGAAAGAAAAAAACAAAGAAGAATATCTAGTGAGGGAGGAATTCACCCTTTACTTTCCTTGTTTGTGATGTAAACCTTCTGTATTGCGATACACACATCATCCCCTACAAACTTATAGGGTTCGATTTACCTATTCTATTGTCCTTAAATATAGTGTCTTCTACTCTACAGTCAGCGGCCTCCGTGGCGTAGTTGCTAGCATGCTGAGCTTCTATGCCCAAGATCGCGGGTTCAAACCCGGCCGAAGTCGTCGGATAATTAAGAGCGTTAAATATCCCTCAGTATGCCTTCCTTCGAAGGGGAAGTAAAGCCGGCGGTCCTAAGACATAATAATAATAATAATAATAATAATAATAATAATAACAACATAATATCGTATGGCCTTGGGTGCCGGGTGCAAGCTTCCTTATTTGACAATCAAAGGGTAGCTTGCACGTCAAATTTCGTTGTTCATTGAAACACTATGAAGGTCAAGGAGGTTAGATATACAAGCTCCTTGAACACTATAGCGCTTTCTAGTAGAGAAATGAGGAACTTTGTGTTGGCGGTAAATCCCGAGATTAATTTTGCCATTATGAACACGGCCTACTGAATTCAAATGAGTTCTTTGACATGCTAACATCGTATGACATGGTATGGTAATTTTTGTTGCCTTTCAAAAATCACGTATAACGGCCAGGAGCGAACTTGCATGCTTGGGGTTAGTAGACCGACACGTTGACCACTCACCCACCCCAAGTCATACATTTTTGGCATGAAAAAGAACCTTCCACTAACTACACTTGTAGAAACTAAAATGTGTAGGTTAATTTGTTAACGCTATATTAGTTCCAATGTTCGCGACCAGGTGCTGACTGCGATGGCATTTAGTAGCCACGTCCGCAGCTAGGTGTCGTGGATGGTAGCATTTGGTAGCAAAAGTAGGAACTATTTAAAGAAATTAACCTTGTGCAGTCCTTTTACCTGAATGATAGATAACACACACTAATACAGCCAACACAACTAACCCCGGTTATCAGACAAATTCTACACACACCCAAAGTACACGGGGCTACATGACCGTGCAGTTGCAGCCCCTGAACTAAGGAACCCACCAACCAACTCTACAGTCGACCGTGAGTTACAGGTGAAATCCACCCTTATTTGATCATGTGAAATGGTGTCAATTTAAACCTGATGTCCGAGCTTTCTGGAGCATGTAGAGACATGTGTTCAGCACCGAAGAGATCGAGTGAAGGTGTCGTACGTGAGAGTGGTTTACGTTTATCTGAGCCCAGATTACGCTTGTAATCCACACGCCACTAGCCCAACTACTTTTTTATTTTCTACGCCTGCTGGCTTAAAGGCTACTAACTTTTGCGTCAGCTCTTGTAAGCGGAAATTGACAGAGTATTCACCTATCATTTATTACAGTATATTCATCTCGGTGATCCTGATAACATCGATAGCAGATTGCGATCGTTCCATAAGTGAAATAATTTATTATTTCCAAAATTCAAATTTGTCATCCTGGATAAAGTTTCGCGTTTGAGGCAGTGGCGACTCGTGAAATTTTGTATTGGGAGTGCAGCAAAGAAGAGAATTCATTTCAATCAGCGGGAACTCATTCTTCCAAAAGGATAATCAGCTATAAAGCCCTGGGCGGATAAACCCGCAGGTATCCGCAAAAATATTTCGCCCATGTGGATATAGCTTGCATGGCTGTGCGGATAGCGGATAAGCTGCGGATAATGTTTGGAGAACAATTGAGGATAGTTTTTAGAATACAATCCGAACTTGTTTAATATCATTACGAAAACCCGGAAGTTTGTGACATATCATATTTTCCGTAATGTTTTTCTCATGGCTAAATAAGATGATGATTTAAGCTGATCTTATTCAAATTACGTCATTAAGCATAATTAACACTTTGAACAGGAAAGAGTTGCAATTCTGGGTGTATACCATTGATTTTAAACATAGAACATGACATAAGTGCATAGCCTAGGGGAACGACGTTTTCCTCAAGTGTCTAAATGTGTTGCTTTATGCTTTATCTAATTATTGTAATGCCAGTAGATTCGGATAACAAACGTGCGATTGCGGAAAAGTGTCGTGCGGATGCGGGCGGATGCAGATAACAGATGTGCGGATAATAGTCGTGCGGCTTCGGGGCGGATGCGGGGCGGATATGGATAACGTTTTGGTTATCGGCGCAGGGCACTTACCTATAAGCGTATAACCTCACAACGAGAATTGCCAAGTAGAGAAAGCACGAATTCTGTGTCAAAATCGAATCCTGATTAAGCAGAATTTGTGGAGATCGACTTCCGTAACGATCAATGTTCCTCTCTTGACAATGTTTGTAACTTAAGCATGAGGGGATAGTGAAACTAGCCTCTTGGATTTGTCATGTGGGACACCTTTCTCTGGTATCATTACTGGCCTGTAAAACGTAGTTCGATGTTATTCAGTCGTACAACACGATTGTGGGTTATTCCCTAATCCTGAAAAACATTTACATGAGATAAATAAATAGATAAGTAAACTATCGCAGACACTACAATATACAAGTTATCCAGCAAATATAATATAAAAACAAACAAGTAGATTCGTGAAAAACTATACAGCATATTTTCATTATATCCTACTCATGGTAATTGCCTCTATCAACATACAAAATTTCAGTTTCATTGTTTTGATAGATTCGTAGATATTGAGATCGGTCTAAATATTTCGGATGGTCGCCAGGCTGTATTTTTAGCCTACTTTCGATTTTTGCAAAAAATGAAAGTAGACTTATGAGATCAACACAGGGCGAAAAAAGTGTGTCTGTCTGTGTGTGTGTATGTGTGTGTGTGAGTCTGTGTGTGTGTCTGTGTGTGTGTGTGTCTGTGTGTGTGTGAGTGTGTGTACTCTGAATGTCTGTCCCCCCCTATCAATTCGAACACGGTGAATGCGAATTGAACGAAATTTGGTACAAAGGTAGCACTAGCAAAGGACACCTCAGTGTCATATTTTATATCGCCGCCATCTTGACGGAAACGTAATGGCGGCCACACAAATGTTCAAAGCTTAAATCAAATTACGACTAACCTAATCATCCGATCTCTACCAAATTTTGCAACAACATACCTTTATGGGGGGAGCATCCTTTGACCAAACCAATAGGCCATAAGCGTAATAGTTTGCGGATAGCGGCCATCTTTGTGTGAAAATCGATTCCCCCTATTAATTCGAACACGGTGCAACCGAATGGAACGAAATTTGGTACAGAGGTAGTACTAACAAAAGGCACCTCAGTGTCATGTTTTATATCGCCGCCATCTTGACGGAAACGTAATGGCGGGCACACAAATGTTCAAAGCTTAAATCAAATTACGACTAACCTAATCATCCAATCTCTACCAAATTTTTCAACAACATACCTTTATAGGGGGAGCATCCTTTGACCAAACTAATAGGTCATCAGCGTAATAGTTTGCGGATGGCGGCCATCTTTGTGTGAAAATCGATTCCCCCTATTAATTCAAACACGGTGCAACCGAATGGAACGAAATTGGGTACAGAGGTAGTACTAACAAAAGGCACCTCAGTGTCATGTTTTATATCGCCGCCATCTTGACGGAAACGTAATGGCGGCCACATAAATGTTCAAAGCTTAAATCAAATTACGATTAACCTAATCATCCGATCTCTACCAAATTTTGCATCAACATACCTTTTTAGAGGAAGCATCCTTTGACCAAATGACTAGGTCATTAGCCTAATAGTTTGCAGATGGCGGCCATCTTTGTGTGAAAATCAATTCCCCCTATTAATTCAAACACGGTGAAACTGAATGGAACGCAATTTGGTACAGAGGTAGCACTAGCAAAGGGCATCCCAGTGTCATGTTTCATATCACCGCCATATTGACAGAAACGTAATGGCGGCCACACAAATGTTCAAAGTTTAAGTTAAATTACGACTAACATAAACATCCGATCTCTACCAAACTTTGCAACAACATTCCTTTATGGAGGGAGCATGCTTCGACCAATCTAATAGGTTATTAGCCTAATAGTTTGCGGCAGGCGGCCATCTTTATGTCAAAATTGATTCCCCCTATTAATTCGAACACGGTGGAACAGAATGGAACGAAATTTGGTACAGAGGTAGCACTAGCAAAGGGCACCTCAGTGTCATGTTTTATGTCGCCGCCATCTTGACTGAAACGTAATGGCGGCCACACTAATGTTCAAAGCTTAAATCAAATTACGATTAACCTAATCATCCGATCTCTACCAAATTTTTCAACAATATACCTTTATGGAGGGAGCATCCTGTGACCAATCTAATAGGCCATTAGCCTAATAGTTTGCGGATGGCGGCCATCTTTATGTCAAAATTGATTCCCCCTATTAATTCGAACACGGTGGAACCGAATGAACGAAATTTGGTACAGAGGTAGCACTAGCAAAGGGCACCTCAGTGTCATGTTTTATATCGCCGCCATCTTGACGGAAACGTAATGGCGGCCACACAAATGTTCAAAGCTTAAATCAAATTACGATTCGCCTAATCATCCGATCTCTAGCAAATTTAGCAACAACATACCTTTATGGAGGGAGCATCCTTTGACCAAACTAATAGGTCATCAGCCTGATATTTTGCGGATGGCGGCCATCTTTGTGTGAAAATCGATTCCCCTTATCAATTCGAACACGGTGAAACCGAATGGAACGACATTTGGTACAGAGGTAGCACTAGCAAAGGGCACCTCAGTGTCATGTTTTATATCACCGCTATCTTGACGGAAACGTAATCGTGGCCACCCAAATGTTAAAAGCTAAAATATAATTACGACCAACCTAACAATCTAGTCTCTACCAAATTTTGCAACACCATATCTTTATGTGGGAAACATATTCAGACCAAACTGCAAGAACATCAGCCCAATAGTTTGCAGATGGTGGCCAAGTATGTGTGCAAATCGATTCCCCCTATCAATTCAAACACGGTGAAACCGAATTGAACGAAATTTGGTACAGAGGTAGCACTAGCAAGGGGCACCTCATATTCATGTTTAATATCCCTATAGCACGTTGCATTTCAACAAGCTACTACAACCAACATTCGATCATACTCCTTGAAAAGGACAAAGAGTTATAACAATACCCATACATTTAGGAGAAAGTAGGCTATATGTTCTTTACTGAACATCTTGTTATTTATGTACTATTACATGAAGATTATTGTGTGCATGTGGTATTCAGACTTCAATCGCATGAAATTTTAAAATTTCGTACAGCTGCCATCTAGTGGTTATGAAAACAATTGAAATAAATTAGATGCCAGTGGATTAACATTTGTATAAGGATTTAACGTGCAAAGTTTCACTGCACTCGGATGGTTGAATCGCAAGAAACGTCCATTTAAATATTTATACTTCGCTTGGCCGCCATGTTAGTTTTTCAGTTACTAGGTTTTTGAAAGTCTCATAGGTGAACTCAGGACCTTCTATACTACCGGACCTGACACTGCAATCCTAGATGGCCGCCGTAGTTGGTGGTCGGACATCAAACGCATGACGTGTGTCAGAATCCAACACAACACAAAATAACATCATGACGTGATTTTGTCTGCTGTTAATTCATTTTATGGGCTTGGGACATCTTGGTCATCAGCCCCGTGCAGTTGGGTGTGGGTTGAATTCTTCCGATTACGTGATGACTGTAGTAGTGTGTGTAGCTGTGTAAGGTACAGGCATGGAGAGGTGCCCCGGGAGTTAAAATAAGGTACTACCGGAGTTCCATCAGAAAAGGAATAAAATAAAAATAATGTTGAGGCCCACAGGAGAGATCTGCAGAATATCTTGGCTGAGTGAACAGGGAAAGTTGTAAATGTTCCTGTAGGAATTTCAATCTCTTTTAGTAAGTTACATATTATTCGGGGCATGTTTGCCACCTCTTGATGACTGCAGTACATTTGCATTTTTCTGTTGGCACAGGCTAGTGTAGAATGAGGCTTTTCACCGATGTCTCAGTCTCACTCATTGCTGTGATTATATGGAAGCTACTGAAGTATGGGTGGTGCTTAGTAATGATTGTGGGGTTTGAAGCCATTTTTTCAGTGTTGGCTTAGTAAACAAGAGTTTAGTGCTTTTCAGTCGGTCAACACGAATGTACCCAAAAGAGCTGTGTTATGCCCTAATCCTGAAAACAAATTAGATGCGATTAATAAATACACTAGGATGACCAGTTTCGATGTCAAGCGATCATAATCAGATCCATTACACTTAGGCTATACAATCTATGTTTGAAAATACAGGAGAAAATATTTACAATATGTAAAATTATTTAGTTGCAGTATTGGTACTGCAACTGTCGGTGTATGCTAAATGCAGTATAGCCTATATGGTGTTAGGTGAAATGCTAAATGGTGATAGATATCCGGAGTTTGTACACTTTTTGTTGAACCAAATTGACTTGTCTAAGTTCATGAGTCTAAGCCTGAGTGATTTGAATCTCTTGGCTTCACGATTTGCCTGACTGGCCGTGATCATTGTGGGTTTTGAAGCCGGATATCTGTCACCATTTAGCATTTCACCTAACATCATATATACTGCATAGATTTTATAACCTAAGTGTAATGGATCTGATGATCGCTTCGACTTAAAAGCACTAAACTAGGCTAAAGTATCACCGGTGTCTCAGTCTCACTCATGTCTGTGATTATATGGTAGCTCCTGAGGTATGGGTGGTGCTGAGTGATGCCATTCAGGACACAGTCAGTGTCTGTTGGCACAGGCTACAGATCACCGATATCTCAGTCCTACTCATGGCTGTGATTATATGGAAGCTACTGAGGTATGGGTGGTGCTTAGTAATGCCATTCAGGGTACAGTCAGTGCCTGTTGGCACAGGCTAGAGTATCACCGGTGTCTCAGTCTCACTCATGGCTCTGATTATATGGAAGCTACTGAGGTATGGGAGGTGATGAGTAATGCCATTCAGGACAGTCAGTGTCTGTTGGCACAGGCTAGAGTATCACCGATGTGTCAGTCTCACTCATGGCTGTGATTATATGGAAGCTACTGAGGTATGGGTGGTGACATTCAGGGCACAGTCAGTGCCTGCGTTTGCTGTGAAAGGTTCTACTCATAGGGGGTAGTACTGCTGTACTGACTCAGTGAGGAAAGCAATGACAAACTACCTCACTCCTCTTCTTGCCTAGTACGCCTCAATATAGCTCAGCCATGGGTTTTTGTGGGTATCTACCCACATAACCTAACGGCAGTGCCTTTTGAGGATCCAACCAGCCTTCGGGCTGACTACCTAACAGACATACACATTATTCTTAAAAATAAATGTGACCAACCAGGTGGTGTAGTTCTTGGTTGTCACTTGTGGGGTCCAAGTTTGATTCCTGACTGTCAAGAAATCTTAATTCTAGTCTGAGGGTAAGAACGGGGTACCCACAGCCTAGTGAGGTAAACCGGGAAATGTCAGGTCCGGTATTATAGAAGGTCCTGGTGAACTTCTAGTAGTTCCCTTTATCACCGTACACAATTTGAGGGTGATATCGGTAATAGTTTCGGAGAAACTGAATGCTGGTGAAATATTTCACACAGCCGCCATGTTGGATTGGTGGGAGACATTAACATTTGAAGGGCATGGTCGGGGTCAGCCAGAATGGTGCTATGATCTCACCGGTTTCATTGAAATCGCTCCAGCCGTTTAGAATTTATTAGGTGGGGACACACACACACCATCACACACACACGCATACAGACACACGGACAAAATATGATCTCATAAGCCAATTTTTTTTTCATAAAATGAAAATAGGCTAAAAATACAAAAGATGTTCAAGCACCTCAAATTAAAAAACAACAACAACATTCTATAAAAGGAATGACAAGAATGGGGCAGGAGGTCATAGCAGAATATGCCTCAGATCAGCATCCTTACTTTATGCTATTAGATCGTGCAATCCAAACATATTACAAGCCATGTACTATACAGTAGATAGAAGATGAAAATGAATATCCACAGCCTGTTTCCAGTCGACCGATCGGGTCAGGAATGGAATGAAGCCCCCTTCTAGCGGCAAGGATATGAACTTTGCCGGCTGCCGAAGCCTGCCACACTCCTCTGGGGCCATGATTAAATGAATGACAGATATGAATAAATGTGGAGAATGTTGCTGGAATGAAATATTGGCAGGGAAAACTGGAGTACCCGGACAAAAACCTGTCTGCCTCCAATTTGTCCAGCACAAATCTCACGTGGATTGACCGGGATCTGAACCACGGACCCCAGCGGCGAGAGGCCGGCGTCCTGCCGCCTAAGCCACGGAGGCACACACAGTAGATAGAAGATAAAGAATTAAACTGTCTGATCGATGTGGCATTCGAACCTGCGATCTCCAATGCACTGACCAATGAGGTAATGGAGGACATATGAATGGTAATGTGTGCCCCATGCAGGTACCCCCACGTCGTATCCGTGTTCGTTAAATCAAGCACCATGGCCACGTGGGCAGATAATAATAATAATAATAATAATAATAATAATAATAATAATAATAATAATATAGTATGGCCTTGAGTGCCGGGTGCAAGCGTTGTTATTTGACGTCCAGAGGGCAGTCTTGCATGTCGAATTTTGTCATCCCTTGAAACGCTATGAAAATCAAGGAGGTTAGATATCTAAGCTCCTCGACACTATAGCGCATTCTAGTAGAGAAATGAGGAACTTTGTGCTGGCGGACAATTCCGTGATTAATTTTGCCATTATGAACACGGCATACTGAATTCAAATGGGTTATTTAACATGGCAACAACGTATGACATGCATGCCGTGATTTTTGATGCCTTTCTAAAATCACTTACCACGGCCAGGATCGAACATGCAAGCTTGGGGTTGGTAGTCCGACACGAATACCACCCACCCACCGTGGCAAGCACGTGGGCAGATGCCCCAAGTCGAAAGATGGCATGTACAAATCCCGACGCTGACAGCGGGTTTTCCCTCACTCCCTCCAGGCAAATGTCGGGATAATACCTTATTTCAAGTCTCGGAGCACTGTACCTCATACAGATACACACTACTACAGCCATCACAGAAACACAGGTTCAACACATACCCAACTACACGGGGCTCATGAACAAGATTTCCCAGGGCCCATTAAATGAATTAACAACCCTTCGAGGTGTTCACCAAGTGAATAGCAATCCTTACATAAATTCTAATAAGGCAGCACTGTTATGGTTACTCTGGCCCTAGGGCTCCTCAAGTGATACTTTATTCATGGAGAAAATGCCAAATCCTCTCTGAGATCTACAGCAGCTCAATGCATGATTGATCTTCAGCAGGCTTACTTACCGCACGATATATATGCCACACTCCGAGCCCCAAGGTAAACAGCTGAACTTACCTGGAACAAGAATTAAATAAATACATTACTCGTCTTAATACACGGGTAGAGAAAACAAATATATTGTCTATAATGAGACTGGAAACCTACTTGGGAGAATGGGTAGAGAACAACCTGTCAGAAAAATAGGCAATGAAATCGAGAATTAACAAGTTAAACTTGGTATTGTGGTGTTTGAAGCCATATTTTCAGTGTTGCCTTAGTAAACAAGAGTTTAGTGCTTTTCAGTCGGTCAACACGAATGTACCCAAAAGAGATGAGTTATGCCCTAATCCTGAAATAAATTACATGAGATTAATAAAACACTAGGATGACCAGTTTCGATCGTCAAGCGATCATCATCAGATCCATTACACTTAGGCTACAAAATCTATGTTTGAAATACAGGTGAAAATATTTACAATATGTACAATTATTTAGTATATTGCAGTATATATGCATTTATCATACACTGACAGTTGCAGTACCAATACTGCATCTAAATAATTGTACACATTGTAAATATTTTCACCTGTATTTCAAACATAGATTTTGTAGCCTAAGTGTAATGGATCTGATGATGATCGCATGCATTTAGCATACACTGACAGTTGCAGTACCAATACTGCAACTAAATAATTGTACATATTGTAAATATTTTCACCTGTATTTCAAACATAGATTTTGTAGCCTAAGTGTAATGGATCTGATGATGATCGCTTGACGATCGAAACTGGTCATCCTAGTGTTTTATTAATCTCATGTAATTTATTTCAGGATTAGGGCATAACCCATCTCTTTTGGGTACATTCGTGTTGACCGACTGAAAAGCACTAAACTCTTGTTAAACTTGGTATACAAATTAACCTGGAACACTTACAACAAGAAGACAATCTCGATCAACACAAAACTGAGACACTAGCAGACAGTGATTCATCCGGAAGTCATATATGCAGCTGAATGTTTGTGTCTGACAAAGAAAGGAATGATCAAAAAGTTGGAGCTAATAGAGAGAAAGATTCTTAGGAAGATACTTGGACCTAAAAGAACAGAAGAAGGGTCGTATGGAAAGAAAGTTAACCTAGATTTATACCTCAGATTGGATAAAATCTCCGACACCATCCGGAAAAGAAGGGCCATGTTTTTTGGACATATACTGTGCCCGTATAGACCGAAGTCCAACGACCACATATGCATTTCGCCAAAAAACAGTCAGCACGAGAATCAAAACATCCCAAGGCACCATATGGGTTAAAGTGACAACAATAACACAATAAAAAAATTATTTACTGATTTTCGGCTCGATGCAACAATAAGGATAGAAGGAGACTCTGAAAATAGCACAATTCTTAAAATAATATCATTTTATTGAAATGTTAAAATTGACTTGAAATAATGCCAGAATAGCATTTAGGAATGCATGACGAAACATGCATTTATGTACACAAAATATACAGGGTTATCAACGCATGAACAATTAATATATGAACAAGAGCCAGAATGTCAGTCCTGTTGACTTTGTTCAAATTAAAATATGTACTGACGTAGGTTCTTCAGGGCAAATTAAATTGTTCAGTCTGATTCATAAATCATAAGCATTCACTGGTGGAAATTAAATGGTTTCACTCGATGTAGAAAAATCACTCTGTTTTTGGTTTCTAATGTTGCAGAAAATAACTATCACTTCCGGTAATTAATATTCCAAAAATTGGTTCATTTTTGAAGTCATAACAAAGGGTATAACACAACATCAACTTATATGGACATTTGAGCATGGATTCGAAGAATTCGATATTAAACAGAAAATTTATTATACCATCTGTTCTCGATCCAAATAATTATTCCGACTATCAATTTATGGTCAAAGATTATTATTAACAAAACATCAATTCTTTAGATATTAATTTAACCATTCAATCATTCAAATAAAATACAGTATTTGAAAATATTATTTAGAAAATTGTTACAAAAATAGTAACAAATACTATTATCAAAAGTTGCAATTCTTTGACAGAGTATAAAAATGTTAATCATTTCATTATTTTACACAATATTTATATTTTTAATAGGATCACAGATATCCTTTAAATGGTAGTGGCTGTTCATGAAATGACAGTATTCATTTGTTTATAGCATCGGCCCATTCTATTTAAATGTGACAAAAATCACATAATCATAATTATCATTCGACAACGGTAAAGTCTCCTCACAATGAAAGTTTAATGTTAATAACAAAATCCGGGTCAACAAGTACTAGGAAATATTTATAGACAACGCGAATCAACTGTGAATTAACTATGATGGCTCCATAAAATAAACCTTGGTTATAAATTCGTCGAAAGTGTGGCTTGTAACAATATTTTCAATTCCCAACATATTTATCAATGTCATCCAACCTTCACAATGGTTGATGCTTCACATTAACAACATTATTCCTGCGACTCAATTGCACAATCAGAATGGCACATTTAACTATTTCCACACACAATAATGTCTTCCCAAATTATACATAATAATCAAGCCCTTGCGTGTTATCCAAACTGGAAGATTTAGAAGCTAGTAAGCTCCATCAAATGAGTTTACTGTAATTTTCCCATCATATTAAACATTAATAATTTCACATCGTGTCTATTTCTGGTCAAACCTTCTCTCAAAAGACGTTACCCAAATGATTAATACTTATATAATCTCTAGTAAAACCCTGTTTTATACATTCTATTTGTTTCCCGTATCATCACTTTCCGTGTCTTCTACATGGTTTGACTGCATAATGCAAGTGTAAAATGCTTCCAATGAATTACTCTGTTAGTAGATTGTGAGCGTGCGTTTAACCACTAACCTTCGGAAAACCAAGTATCCGATATAGCAAACTGTTTTAAATATCCAATTTATAAATTCATACTGCAAGATACGATTATTAGAAAATATAAATCATAATTATTATTATCTCAGAAAAATTGAAAATAATAATAATTATTATTAAATCATCACTATTATTATTATTATTAATTCCACAACTGGATTTAATTTCAATAAACTATTCGAGAAAGATCAAACTCGATTTCTTAAACGTGGAAAAATATCCATTCCTCAACTTAAATTTATTTTTAACTTTACAGTTACGACGGCTGATGGCCGCGATTAGAAAAAATCACAAAAATCAAATAAAATGCTCATGATGCTCGTTCTTTGATTCAAATCATTGAATCTTCATGTCTGAATGTAGAAAATACTCATAACAAGGGTCCCCATGCCTCGCATAAACATTTGCAACAGCAAATTATCAAAGAAAAAAAATTGTGTTGATAAGACTGCAGAAAAATGAGAATTCCAGCTAACTACGCATAAAAATAATGCAAATTGTGCTTACATTCTTGTAGATCTTGATGTCGAAGATAATCTGGTTAAAACCAGACCATTTCAGTCTTTAGTCCCCATTTGGACACGTACTTAAATTCTTGTATCGGCCTCCATTGTATACCCGCAATTTGTCTACCAAGACATAGCGGTATTCATATTCATGCCTGATAATCTTGATGAAAACTGTTCATATTGGCTGCGTTAACAGCTGTAGTTAAATTCTTGACAGGGGTAAGATCTAATTGATCCATGATGAAAAATACCAGATGTAACAAGACCCAACAGTGATGCATTTAGTACAGTTTAATACACTGGCAATCTTATTCAGTTCTGATGTTCAAGTCCCTGAACTGAACCGTGCAAGGAAGGTATTTGAAAAAGTACTGACATATCATCTTGGTTGGTCATTTAGTTACCATGACAAAAGCTTGTTTCTGGCAATTGGATATAAAAATAATCCAATAATGATATTTGTGGACTGTGGAAAACTTTATATACTAAGTCAATCATATGTCCGTGAGCAGTTTTATATTTACCAATGTTTCTGCCACAAAATGTCTATCACCTGAGTAATAACTGACGAAAAATCCTAAGTTCACTGAAATAATTTCCAACACTGTTTTGAACTTCCAGTAACCATGTACTGTTTCGTTGAAACACACTAAGTCCTAGCAACCATGTGCTAATTCTAAGTATAACGTCGAATATAGCAACCATGTGCTTGACGAAGTAACTTGCGATGAACTAGCGACTGAGCGCTGTGGCGAAGTAATATACGATGTATCAGCGACTGGGCGCTGTGATGAATTAACATACGATGTATCAGCGACTGGGCGCTGTGATGGATTAACAACCGATGTATCAGCGACTGGGCGCTGTGATGAACTAACATAATGTGCCTTGGTCCTCACCCGTTTTATACTCTCCAGGCGGACTCCTGACGTCACTGCGAGATATGTCCCCCAATCCTTAAACTTCTCATATCTCGGCATCCGCTGGTTCGATTTTCTTCAAATATAGCACATTCTTCTTCCCTTTTCCATGCCAGTAATATGGTATTAGTCCCATGTCTCCAATCAATCAGGAAATATTTTATCCAAAATATAGCCTCGCTTGTGACAACCAGCTACCTCACTTGCCGTTCTGTAGGCTGCACAAAGCTTCGAATTCCTTCTTGGAACATTCGGAGCGCGCTATTCAAATCCTCCGCTCGGAACTTGCCATATGGGTCTGTGCTCTCAAATCTGGACAACTGGATTTGGGCACAATACAGAATGGACTCAGGTTGATTAACCAACCGGATAATGAATTACTTTGCGACCAGGAAAACCACAGCTCGCTGGTATTAGGAGGTGAAGAAAGACCTAGAAAAATGGCAACATCTGAAGCTGAAGTCAGCAACAGGGAAGCATACAAAGCCAAAATTAAGAATTTCACGGTTTTAAGAGTCATCCTACATCACGGATCCAGGCGCCACGGACTGAAGAAAGGAGGGGACTGCAGAGCGATAGAATGGAGGAGTATTGGGCAAAATTAAAGACCCAGAAGCTGAAATCAAATTAACGTGGTCCACAGTCAGCCTAAAGGACAGAAGCAGAAGAAGAAGAAGAGACTGGAAACCTGAAAGTTTTGGTGACCTACTGTTCCATCCTTAGAACAATAATAATTATCAAGCAATTTTTATACAAAATTAACTCTTATTTTAATTACTTACCCTCCCAGCTCGGCTTCATCTACGAACTTTGCGAGGGATCATTCCTCTACCGCCACGAGGACAGTGTCTGAGAGCTGAACACACTTTGTCAGCAGATACAACTGGAAATGATGACAGACCGAGCGCAGCTCAGCTAATTGTTCAAACAGCTGTATCGTAACGAAAATCTTGAGCTCTGATTGGTAGAGAACTTGTATCATAATGAAACTTGTACTATAATGAGCCACATTAAGATTCCGTTTTCTGGCATGTAATATTTATATTTTGGCATGGTCGAACATAAATGTCGTTATAAGATAATCGAAGATTTTGTTGTTGTTGTTGCTTCATTTGATGGGCTTGGACATCGTGGTCATTTAACTCCGAGTAGGCACCCTTGTGAGTGTAGCCTATATACATACCTACGATAGATAGATTTGTATGCTAACCTGTGTTATTGTGGATCCTGTAATAGTGTTTGTATTTGTAATTCAAGCAAAGATTTAGAAGGAGGGACCATCCCGGCATTTGCCTGAAACGTGGGAAACCCCGGGAAAACACTTCTAGGATAGCTAAAGTAGGAATTTAACCCACCTCTTCTCAGTTTTGTCTCACGAGGCCCTTAGACCAGAATTAAATTGATTTTCAGAGCCGGGATTCGAACTCAGTAGTGTGTTTGTAGCGGTTCAAGGCCCGCCTCCACCTCCCCACCTCACAAGATGGCGGCGGCGCGATATCTCTCGAACGCATGGTCAGATTTTGACGAATGAGGTGTCATTGAACTCGGGCTGACACTCCCTTTCCAATGGACGACATATTTCAACCCCAAAAATAAAACCTTCCCCTACTAGGGGGTGAAATTGTAATTTTTTAGAGAATCTCTCTTTCCAATTGCAACATGTGAGAGTTTGAATGTCGATATGGAATGAAACGTTGTTCTACACAAGAGACATGTGTGCGGTGGAAAGCTACTATGAATTAGCATGCCCACTCATGGCTTTTGTAAGAGGGTGGGGGAGCGGATCCCTGTGGATGGGTTATTGTTGATGGGTCATTGTTGGCGGGGTCATTGTTGTCGGGTCATTGTGGACGAGTCCTTGTGGACAAGTCCTTGTTGACAAGTCCTTGTGGACAAGTCCTTGTTGACAGGTCCTTGTGGACAGGTCCTTGTTGACAGGTCCCTGTGGACGAGTCCTTGTCCCTTTGGACGGGTCCCTTTGGCCTGGTTCCTACGGACGAGCCCATGAATTTATTTAAATTATGTCAAAGGGCCTAACTACATTTGTGTGTGTTGAATTGACGTTGTTCACTAATCCCCCACTACTATAATGGGATAACGATATGAAAGGAAAGTGACGAAATACATGTGAACACGTGTGAAATGACATTATTACCGTCCTCCTTGTGAAACAAGTCACATCCTGTTTTGGTTCATACGTGAGAAAATGCAAGTTCATGTGTAATATGACCTAACACACAAGTGTTCACCTGTACACGTACACGATAAGAGCTAACAAGCCACAACCTGTTTTGACAGTGGTGGGAGGTGAAGGGGGGTTAGTGTAAGAGAGAACACAGGTGAAGAGAGAAAGAAATATGTATTGCTCATAATACATGTATAGCTGAGGACTGTACATAGGACTGTAGGTTAAGTACAACATGAGTAAATAAATAAATACAAGACACACAGGTTCACACAACATGTAATTTATTAATCCAAGAATTAAAGGCTGAGCTAAATCCCAACCATTTTACATATAGTTTATTTCCTTTTTGTTTCAACACATTTTCCACAAGGTAATGTTTAGGAAACGCTATCTTTTGAAGTTCTTGAAGATAAAACCTGCCTTTTATGGGTTGATGGTTGAGGTCCTCGAGTAAATAGGTGACTGGACTGTTCAGGTTGACTTGACGAATTCGAAATAGTTCAGTCCCCCAATTTGGTGTGTAGCCCTTGTCGAAGACGGACTTGAATTTGCTCACACGAACATGGTCCCCAATGTTAAGGCGATGACGTTTAGGGTCTGCTGTTTTTATGGGGTTAAACAGTTTATCCAGTTGTGGAATATTTTTAGTTACAAGTCGTGGCTTGGTCCCAATGGTTCTGTGTTTGGTGTCGTTGTAACGTGACACTAACTCAGGTAACAAGTCCAACCAGCGATAAGTGCCCTGAGCGGTAAACGCTTTCCACATATGGGTTTTCAATGTTCGGTTGAACCGCTCGACCACGCTGGCTTTGAGATTGCTGTACGTGGTGTAATGGTGAATATCCTTAGATTTGAGAAAACTGGAGAAATCCTTGTTGAAAAATTCTTTTCCCTGGTCGGTTTGTAGCAGCTGAGGTTGACGTTTAGATTGTTGAATAATATGTTGAAAGGCTTTGGTGACTAGTGGACTAGACTTGCGACGCACAGGTTCAACAAACGCCATTTTGGAATAAACATCAATGACCGTCAACATATAGCGTACACCATCGTTAACGTTAGCATAGGGAATCATTTCAACCAAGTCTGCTTGCCCAAGTTCATCCTCACCCTGTGAAATCACCTTGAGTCGCTGATAGTGACGTCTAGCTGGACGATGCAACTCGTGAGCAATACCCATTTTAATGGGTGAGGGCTTAAACAATAATTTTGGCATTTCGAAGTTCTTCCTCAATTTCTTGAATTTCCCAATCGTGACCAGTATGGCCGGCTTGACGTGAAGCATGCAACAGCTGTAGTTGCTGGACGAGTTTATTTGGATTGTGCCAGTAGGTAACATCCACAAGGGGTTTTAATGGTTTAAATGTCACCCCTGAAGCGGACACTTTACGACGACCACTTTGACTAGTGGGGAATATTTTTGCAATGATGGTTTTATATTTTTGGGATATATTAGCATTCACTTGTTGAGTGGGATCATACTGTCTTTTGTGAGCATGGGTATCCAATAAAATGGATTTATATTTACTAAGGTCCTCTGACGTATAATCTTGAGATGAGGGAGTCCGAGAGAATAGTAGCTTTAACAGTCCTGGTGTTAATTTATAGTTGATCTTTTTAATGACAGCTTTAGTACGACTAAATTTAATCGATGAATCACCAATTTTAAAACTATCATTCTCATAGCGAACGCCATATGTGGTATCTGTGTTTCCAACAAATAGATTGGTGAAATAGGGTTCCAGTGTTGATCCATAATATTTTATTAAAATGTTTTTCAGTTGAGCTTTATGTTGAGGGGTGGCTAAGAGTTGTGAAAATGGAGACGATCTGGAAGGGTAAGGGGTTTCGACCATGGCCAAGGATTTCCTTTCTCTTAAAAACTCTGCAAGGGGTGATGCCTTTTTTTGAGGCGTAAACACTTGTTCCTCATTATCCTCAACTTCGCTAACACTAGTTAAATCTTCCTGTTCCTCTTCATTTTCCTCTTCCTCTTCCTCAGAGTCCTTGTGGTGCGTCTGACTGGCTTATGAAACGGTAGGTAGCGTTTCAGATGGCTTGAAAGAGGGTTTCAACATAGCTTTTAGCGGAGGTGCTAAATGTTGTTGAATAAACAAAGCATGATCCGCACGCGATCGTTTCAATTGACGAAACTTTTGGCGAATAGTATTTTTTGCTCTAATAATATGCTTTTTCAATTGACTCTCTGCTAACGCCATGATGTCGTGACAAATGACTTGAGAGGGAATGATACAGTGCCTTAAATAGCAATAAAATGATCAAACCCTAAGCGATACCGCCCTTGGTTGAGTTCACTTTGTTTGTCAATCACTAAACAGGCATGACGTTGTGTGTTCCAGCACTTGCCACACAATTCTGTAAACATTTGAAAGGTCATATCCGGATTCACATGTTCATTATAAATTTAACGACTGTTCCTCTCGTCCTGGCGAAATAAAACAATGACATTGGCATTGTCACGAATCAACTGTTTGGACATTTTAGAATACGTTTGTCCAAGATAGAAGCAATCGATATGTTTGTGTCGACCCATGCTGAAATAGCTTTGAATGATACCTTGTCGTTCAGTGGATACATTATCGAAAATCATGAGTGAATCAGGCTTTACCTCATCCGGTGAAATAACATTTTCTTGCGTGGAAAATGTAAAATAACCCATAATCCCATTTTTTAATCCAGACATGACTTGATCCAGAAACACGTAGAGGGGTTGGTAGAGAGATTTTGCGAAAATATAAATATTTTGAAAACACAGACCATTGGGCGCTGTAATAAGTGTCAGCAAAATATTGGTCTTTCCACAGCCGGAAGGTCCCACAATGATGCAGCGAATGGAAGATGGAAACAGTGAACCATGGCGTTGTTCACGTGATGTGGGGTAGAGATGGGAAACCATGTCCCTCACGGGGAATGACTCTTTCTGCTTAATTAGCTTCATTTCAACTAAGGCTTAGAGAGGCTAGCAGGCTGTCTATATACATCGCACCGAGCCTTGTCATAGAAACAGTAGACTCGTACTACAGGTTGACGATGGATGTCTTTGGACGTGCGTTGATGGTCAAAGCTAGGTCTGTTCCCATACATGATCCTAAACAAGAAACAGATCCTTTTAATAAACACTATGTGGATAGGTCAGTAGTGCCACGCACAAAACAAGGAGATTATGACTTTAAAGGAAAGCGGTTAACTCATGTAAAACATGCTCAAGAGTCTACAGACGTTACTACAAAAAAGTATGTGGATAACAAGGTGTATGAGTTTTATGATAAAGTGCCTCAGCTTACGGTGGATGGCTATAGCGCTAATCATCACCGCATTATTCACGTGGAAGACCCACAAGAAGATGATGATGTCTGTACCAAGCGATACGTGACCTATGAAATGAAAAGGCTTTATACATTTATCCCATCTGTATTTTTAGTGCATCTGACAAATGTAAAACCTGCGAATGAGAGAAACCATATACCGCTAGTTCATGACCGGCACTTGACCTATGTGCTTGCTTCGGGTTTAAGCCACTATCGACTACACTATAATGGAACCATTCACATCAAATATGCCATACCTGATGAGAACCATTTACAAATAGAGATAAATGGTCATAGGATGATGGTCCATAACCATGAAATGGTCAATGCAGGAGACGAATTATCCTTTCATCTCCTGTTGACATGGAATGAAAAGCAAGCTGGAAAAACCATAAATGATTTCCCACTTTATGTAGAATTGGAATATACAGCCATGAAATAACAATCTAATGTTAGTTGTGACTTAAACTTTCTTGTGAAAGGTTGTTGGTCATCATCATGGTGAAACAAAGATATGTGGTGAGAAAGACAAAACATATGAGCCTGTCCTTGGCAAAGCCTAGGCTTATGACATTCGTGGACAAGCCCTTGCGAAAGAAAAAAAGAAAAAATAATGTGTTGACCATAAGGAAAGCTCTTCGAGTAGCACAGAGACATGTTATTCCAAAACGTCAGCGACAGGGTTCAAAACAAGGGCGAGTGATCCCCGTCCCCAAACGAGCGGGATTTTTACCTGCATTATTCGCTGGTCTGGCTGGTCTAGGTTCACTTTTAGGCGGCGCCAGTGCAGTGGCAAAAACCATTAAAGCCGTGCAACAGGGCAAGCAACAACTCAATGAAAGTCAGCGACACAATGAAACAATGGAGGCCATTGCTATGGGGGCTAGAAATGTCAATTTGAAGCCAGCATTTTATCAACAAGGATTTGGAATTTCACCTTTTCGAAATAAAAAAAACATCTTTAACCTCAGCCACAGCAAGACATGCCCTGACGCATCAGCAAGTGGAAAGCTATGCTAAACAACTGAAGCTTTCTCATTTTCGAGGTGTGTTTATGCGAAACCAATTACCCTCACGACCCTGGAAACATGAATGTGCTGTTGTCAATTTGGATGATCACCGAGGACCTGGAACACATTATGTAGCTTATGTCAAAGAGGGATCTACTGTATGGTACTTTGACAGTTTTGGGAATTTGCCCCCGCCCATGGAACTAGTGGCCTATTTTGGAAACAGGATCAAGATATATTATAATGTGAAACGTGAGCAAACGTTTAACAGCCAACAGTGTGGACGTTTGTGTTTAATTTTTTTATATAAGACGCAACATAAGCAAAAACGTCAACAGTATGTCGGTGGAAAGTAAGACGTTTACACTGCATGGACGTGGACCTGAAGTGAGTCTAGACTCTTACCCACCTATCGAATTGAGTGAAAAACCTTATGGTTTAGGACTTGTTTCTCTTGAAACGTACAATCGAATATACAACATACGTGAAAATGTGAACAACAAGTTTTACTATGATGATTCTGTGCTCACCCTGAACTCTGGTGGATACACGATAGGTGACATTTATGAACACATTTATGTGGTGTTGATCAATGAATATGGTTTAAAGTCATTTCTCGATGGAACACGCAAGTTTGAACTTGTAGGAAATACCAACACTCATCGCTGCAGTATTTTTTCTACATTCAAAATTGACTTTAAAACTCACCCCGATTCCATTGGTCCATTACTAGGATTTAAACCACGTGTGTTAGAGCCCAACAAAAAACATGAATCAGACCATGAAGTGAAATTCATTGAGGACCATCATGTGTCGGTGACGTGTAATATTATTAGTCAAGTGTACACCAATCAAGAACCGTCGCATTCGCTTTATGACTTTATTATAACATCGCCCAATGGCTATATTATTCGTGAAAACACTCCAGTGGTGCTTTTTCATTCTGTGGCTGTCGATGGTATTAGTAATATAACATTAAGACTGATCAATAGAGAGCAACAACTCATTGATCTAGATTCTACCACACCAGTGACTTACAAGTTGGTGCTAAAACCACTATGAAGTTTGTATATAAAGCAACAGCACCGTCTAGGAATGGTGTTAGTTGTTTACCACGTGAATACACGTTAACATCTCAGAACAAGCAGATTTTACAGCATTTGGGTTACCACATTAACCCCCGCGATGAATTCTATTCTAGAGGTAGCGAACCACATCGAGGAGCAACCAGGAGTGATAAGAATTGATCTGCATTCTTATCAAGCTCAAACACCTGGACTCAATAACAATGATGAAATTCAATTTGTTATCAACAACCAAGATATTTACACTCTACCGCATGAAAGTGTTATTCAGATTGAAGGTCGGCTCACCAAAGCCGATGGTTCTACACCCACTACATCCAAGTTAGCCAACCATGCTTTTGCCTTCCTCTTTTCTGAAGTACGTTATGTGATTAACGATATCGTGGTGGATAGCACTCGAAATGTGGGTATTTCCAGTGTCATGAAACTATATCCCTCTTATAGTGAGGAAGAAGCTAAAACACTTTGCATGGCGGGTTGGTGCCCTGACTCGACCAATGACTGGATGGTACACACCGATGGCACCTTTACTGGATATTTACCTCTTAAACTGATTTTAGGCTTTGCTGAAGATCACCAGCGCATTGTGGTTAACGCAAGGCAAGTGCTTTATCTGGTGAGAGACAGGAGTGATAATAATGCACTCAAGGGAGTCGACAATGCCCCCATTGATTCAAAAATTCAACTACAACGCTTGCTATGGAAAGTGCCTCATGTGACCCTTAACGATAGCAAAAAACTGGACATACTCAAAATGGTAAAGAGAGATATACCTCTACCCATGGAATTTAGAAGCTGGGCACTCCATGAGTACCCGTTATTGCCCACCACCAACACACACAGTTGGTCTATAAAAACAGCCCGCTATACGGAGAGACCTCTCTACATGATTGTGGGTTTTCAAACGAATCGCAAGTATCAACAAACCAAAGATGCCACGCAATTTGATCACCTGCAATTGAGAAATGCACGTCTTTTCCTCAACGGTGCTGTGTTTCCCTATGAAGGGTTGGATTTAGATTTTTCAAAAAATAAGTTTGCCCCCCTGTACGACTTGTTTTCTAAATTTAGATGGTCGTATTATCAAAAAGAGAATTGTCCAATGTTGTCACCCCAAGCTTTTAAGACAAGGGCGCCACTGATTGTCTTTGACTGTTCCTACTTGGAAGAGTCTGTCAAACCATCCAATATTGACATTCGACTAGATTTTGAAACGCATGACAATGTTCCAGCCAATACCACGGCCTACTGTTTGATTATTCATCACAAACAAGTCAACTATTATCCACTGTCCAACCAAGTGACAAGTGTATAAATAGCAGGTCAACACACATCAAACCTCTCAGTCATGTCTTGCTTTCAAGCCTCAAGAGAAGTTACATCCATGAATTTAAAATCTGAGGAACAACGTTTCAAGACCTTTGCGACGTGGCCGGTGCCTTTTATAAACCCTCAAGCCTTAGCAGCCGCTGGATTCTACTATTTAAAAAGAAGAGATGAAGTGAAATGTGTGTTTTGTCCCATCATCTTAGACCGATGGCAAGAGAGCGATGAACCCATGCAGGAACATCAGCGCTGGTCACCTGCCTGCCCCTACCTGTTCAGAATGGAGGTGGGTAATATACCCTGTCATTCAAGTTACCCCTCACTCATGCCTCTAAGTGATGAAAAAAGTTATGATACGTGTGGACTTTATGGTGCCGGCAGTGCTTCAGTGAGCAGCTCACAGTTAAAAACGTCCAGTTTAGAGACATTGGGATATCTATAAACACAAAAGACTTTTTTGTTGTATGAGATGGTACCGCCTCTATCCTAGAATGAAAAAAGAATGTAAAACTTGTTATGATAATAAAATAATGAAATAAAAAAATTGGTAGTTGTTGTTATATTATTATTTCTTATGCCTCCCCCCCCCCCCCTATCATATCCTAACCTCTATAGTGACTACTCGATGTTTTTCTTTTCTTTTACTAGAATGGAATGTAAGTAAATGACATGGGTACACCTTACTGAACAATTGTCAGTCTGTGGTCAGTTGGACTTGATCCAGACAAGAGTGAACATGTTGCGTACACTGATTGTCGACTGTCAAGGGTTTAAAATTGGAGATAACAAATTTATATTTAAAGAAGTGCCCATCGTCGATTGTTCCACTTTTTGGATATCACAAGCTACTCATTTGGTGTTTAAACCACCTTATGCGTTTGATTTGTTGTGTGATAAAGACCGTAAACAAACCCAGTGGATTGAAACTCATATGCAACTAGACTGGAAGCAAGGAACCATTTCATATAAGCACCTGGACATGGTCATGAAAGCCCACTTGTCTTCTGCCCATGTAATATTTGTGAAAGGTAGTGAAAAACGTCAATGGCTACAACCATTTTTAGCGTCTTACTGTCAATGTATCGATTTAATGGTCATGGGCTGTCCATCGCTGCAAACACTCATGGATCGCTGCCCCTGTGACAATATTACCCATAAAGCCTTGGCACAGGTGTGGAAATTGTTTCATTGGCTATCCACCAATGCCAGCTGGGAGTTGTTAAATAAAATTAAAACTAAAGGTTTACCTGTGGATGACACCAGTGAGATTTCTACAAGCGACGTGTAAACATCAACGTGATACCATGGAGAAAGGGGATGCTACCGATAAAGCGATTGGAAAGTTATTTGTGTGTAAAAAGAAACTAGACAGTTTTACTAAAGAAGAATTATTGGCTCTTCCAAAATCATTCATTTATTATGTCGCAGCAAATGCAGTGAAATAAATCTGGCAACATGTACCAAAATCATGGACTCAAGACCCTGTGTTAAGTGAATTGCAACCATGTACGGATTATGATCACCATAAGCAAGTGGCTATGGCAAAAATACCCTCTATGCGACAGTGTGCCACTTGTCAGCTAGTCAAACTGTATCATGGTCATAAAAGTCAGTGTAAAGACTTTGTTTCCTCATACCACGGGAGTAATGGAGAAAAAAAGCAGCAACAACAAACATCATCCACAGAGGAGGAGGAAGATCAAACCTTTTTACCATCGATGGAAAAGGATATGCCAGACCTGTACTGGCAATGGCGTCATTAACAAAGTAATTCAATACTTGACTTTCGAAATCTACCTACCTGGTTATTATTTGTGTAGTCCTGGAACTTGTCTTGAAGAACCTTTGCAGCACAGTGATATAGCTATTGATCCTTTGGATCAAGCATGCACCTTTCTTATCACCACAGTCATTCTGCATTAAGACGTGTAGCGGATAAAGTATCGTTGAAAAGCTAAACAACGTTTGACATTCTGTGATGTCTCAGTGGGAGAGAGGTTGGCAGTCATCATTGTGATTAGTGTTACAAAAGGAAAGTTAATAATGAGTGGACATGGACATTGAAAAGGATTGAGGAATTGGTATTTCTTTGCATTCTATTTTTGTAAAGCTCTATTTGTTGTGAAATAAAAACAAGGTTTACAAGATCACAATGTCTTTTATTTTAAAAAATGGTGATAGCCATTTCATTTTTTTCACACATGAATATTTACAATTTCCACTTGTTCATTTTTTTTACATTCCCCTTGTTTAGTTTAAACATTCTGTACATTTTTGTTGTTGTGAAATAAAAACAAGATTTACCAGATCACAATGTCTTTTAATTCTAAAAATGGTGATAGTCATTTCTTCATTTTCATTTTTTCACACACATGAATATTTACTATTTCCACTTTTCATTTTTTACATACCCCTTGTTTAGTTCACACATTCTGTACATTTTTTTTGTGAAATATAAATAAGGATCACTAAATCTTTTAATTTTTAAAAATGGTGATAGCCCTTTCATTTTTTCACACATGAATATTTACAATTTCCACTTTTCATTTTTTACATTCCCTTGTTTAGTTTACACATTCTGTACATTTTTGTTGTTGTGAAATAAAAAACAAGGTTTACCAGATTACAATGTCTTTTTAATTTTAAAATGGTGATAGCCATTTCACTTTTTCACACATGGATATTTACAATTTCCACTTTACATTTTTTACATTCCCCTTGTTTAGTTCACAAATTCAGTAAATTTTTTAAAATCTTTTTCGTAATATACAAAAGCAAACATTTTACACTAAAATGTATTACTTATCTTATTTTTACTAAACTACTGTAGCCTAACATTATACATTCTACTTACAGTTTTTACAAAAAATATTACAATATAAAACACACTACAAATATTACAATATAGTGATCATTAGACTTAAGTAAAGTAATAGTCGTCAATACGACTGTTTCCCCAAGCAAGAGTATTAAATGTGTTGGGTATAATGAATCGTTTGTTGTCTTCATTACTTAAAGCAACTTTGTTCAACAAATTGGTATGTAGCTGATGATTTTTACTTCTAAATACACACATTTTCTTATATAATACAGGTGGGTTACTAACTATACAGTTTTTATAATTACTTATATCTAACTCTTTACTAACAACATTCTTTTTCACTCCTTTTAATTTTTTACTACTACATCATCAATTGTCATATAGCTGTATGATTTAGATTTTGTGCCTACAAAGGTGTCTATAATAACACCAGCACATTCATCCTTAAATTTCCCAAGAACCTTTTTGTTTACTAGAGGTAAATGGTAAATATTATCCTTGGGGTAGTCACTTGTATCAAACCTATTTAGCTCAGTTTTGATATCCTCGTAAAAATCATCAGTTTTAAACTCATAAATAAAAGAATCTGTGTCTGTGTAGAGTAATTTAGCATTATCAAGATAGTTTTTCTTTACATAATCATAGTGAAATTCATACATAAGTGTTTTTGATAATTCCAGAATGGTGTAACCCACATATATGGGTTTGTTGTAAGTTACTTTAAGACGATTCATTTGTATTACAACTAAATCCTCATGAATAATTGAACAACTATGAAAGTTAGGCTTGCTTATTAAGTTGCTCGCACCATACCTTTTACCATCATTCTCCCACTTTGTTATCAGCTTTACATCAACTCGTTTATCAACATTCTCCATAGTCTTTCCAAAAACACTATTATTCATGAGTTTATAAAAATCTTTTTCAAACGCGTTTGTTGACTGCGTTCTTAAATTATTGTTTAGATCAATATACGGTTTGAGCCATGCTGACTGATGAAATTGCAATACGCGATGAATTTTAGTTAATTTCAATCCATGCTGTAGACACTGTTTCAAGTTTTGATAATGTATTACATATTTACATTTATCATTTACATTAGCAATTAACATTTTTGTTCGTGATGTGATGTATGGAGATTTCATATTCTCAGGACAAAATGGTAAATCATTATGATCATCATGTAACTCTTTAGGGTACTCAAGATTTACCTCAAAAATATATCCTTTATCATCGTTATCATTAAGAGTGTCAACATGTAAGACATCAATTTCAGGTTGTGTCAGCCAGCGAAAATCTTTCAGTGGTAGATATTGACTCATAGCCCAACCATATTGGTTATTTGCATCGAGGTAGACAATATACTTTGACTCTTCACAAGGGTTGTAGCTAGGCATGTATTTATTATTCGCTGTAGATTACCGTCCACTACATTGACTTAATCCACCTCGAATTGATGATTTTATAAAATTGATCATGTCTATATCAGTCATTAATTCTAAATTTACTTTCGTTTTTTTTCAACATTGAACTGAAACTTAACCCAGGAGCTGTGAAATACTGACAAGGATCAAGGTCATAAGTTTTCATACAAACATTCCGAAAATTTTCAAAAACATCTGCTAATAACAACACATCTGTCTTCAAATATATGTCTGAAAATTCTCCTAAACTTTGAATGTGGAACTGTGTCCATACACGTTGTGCATGTAAATATTCCTGATCACTGATATGACTTGTGTTTGAGGAACTGTAAAATGCATTTTTCGGTGGTAAACAACACTCCTCAAGACGTTCCACACAGTTAATATATTCATAAGGGAATATACCCTTTTGACGAATCAAATTAAAATCATCTTCTTTAGGAAAGACACGTTGAATTTCATGAAACTGATCTGATTTTAAATTACTAGCCAGCTTATCAAGACTACTCGACATAAAGCGGAATGAATCTAAAAATCGCAGTTTAATGTTTTTTTATTGCTAGTTTTGATGTATTTTGTGAACGATATGTATTGTTCCTTATTATTTGCAATAACATCAATTTTCACATCTGAAGCTCCAAATTCTTTAACGATAAAGTGGTTATCGTATTTGCTACCGTTATGTAGAATGACCGGAATGAATTTACTTACTCTATAATTTAAATTACATTCTTGGTGAGCCGCACCACGATATTTTCCTGTTAAATGGTCATGATCGCGAACCCTGTCTGTTTATAAACATTCACCACATATAAAACAATTAGTTTCAGTTTCAAAATTCATTTGCTCTAATGAAGTTAGTGGCTCCATTGGAATGATCGTATTTAAAATAGAGGATATACGGACGGCATTTTTCTCAAGCCTTTCCATAAAAACTTTAGGTGCATCAGGTCCTCTATAGAGCTCAAACTTATTTAAAGAGTCATCATAACTACATTTAATATAATATGAAAAGCTAAAAGGATCATGAATGTGAGTAGTGTTGGTGAAAGGTTGGGCTGGATTCGATGAACATGTATTAAATGGTTTTAGCAAAGCCTCGAAGTCAGCATATATAACAAATGGTACTCGAAGCTGTTTCTCATAATCCTTAAATTTTAGAATGTTATTTTTAGGAGTCGGTAATACCGTACGAACATGATTACACCCCCATTTTTGATGTTGAGTTAGTTGATCCTCTTTTGTAAAATAGAGCAAACAGCCTTCACACAACCACTTCTTACCTTCGTATTTTGATAGTTGACTACCAACAAGCCTACTTAAATGTTTTATCCAACAATAGTGGGCATTTTCACCTTCGGTTATGTAAAGTAAATTTACATGAATATCCTTTTTTTCCTGAGTATAATATAGAGAGCCTACTATACTCTTATTTTCAATTTCATAAACATTAATACTTACATTGTTCAGCTCTTCAAAACGTTGAATGTCTTTTATCGCCATAGGAAATTCTATTTCTTTTAAATCTAACACTGAGGAATAGTGAGGATATGATGATGTTCTATACAGATGCTCCTCTGCTGGATGGAGAGCTGAGGTTACAGCCCATGCAAAGCATGCGTCATCATTATTCATAACGTTCACAACAGCTTTCTTACGTTTGATCCATGCTGGCAAATCAATGTATGATGAGGCTCGAAGGGGATTATATTTATTCATGTTGGTTTCTAAATAAAGTACTTCAACCAATGCCCAGCCCGACTCCCTTTCCTGGAACTCTTCACTCTTCACGATGAGAGCACTTGAAATATTTTGATATATATCACTAACATTAGTTGATTCACTAACAATTACGTTTTTTGTATTAAAAGATTTGATATCCGTAATTTCACCTTCGCTCCCAGTTTTTACATAGAGGCCAAAAAGTTCAAAATTCATTTTAAATGTTTTATGCTCTAATAAAACATTACCTACCAAACCAAACACAGTAGGTTGAACATTTTTTTAAAATGATTCAATACTTTGAGTTTTTTCTTCACTATGAAGTCTATAACTAGCAATTCGACTTTTAAATGCACTACCAATTTGTTGAATATTTCCAGAATTTCTTTCATGGCAAGCGTTATTTTTATGTTGAATACTGCGTAAATGTCCATGAATGATTGAAGAAGGTATATCAATATTACATACATCACAATGTGTTATTGAAGGTTCACCATTCTTCTTTATTTTTGTTGCACAACTATTTTCACAATCTTGAGAACGTTTACGCTTTTGAGTATCACATTCGTTTAAAGGTTCCGTGCTAGTTGATGGTTTTACAGATTTCAATTCCTGTTGTTCTCCATGCACTTCAACCATATGGGATTGATATCGCTTTACAGCAGAAAAACCAAGATCACAAACTGAACATGAAAAAGGTGCTGAACTAACATGCATTAAATTTACATGACGTGCAAGATTATATTGTCTGTTAAATTTGGTAGCACAATGACTGCACACAAACATTTTAATGTCATGTTTAGCATTTGTGTGTCGTTGAAGGCTGTCAGGTCTTGAGAACTGTTTCTTACAGTCACCACACTTGAACATGATGATCCCTTTCGAAAGTACCTATAAAAGAAAGAAATCATAAATGTTAATAAATGATAAACAAAAGTACAATATAAATAGTTTAATTCATTCCAGTCATTGGTTATAGCAGGGTATTTAAATCGATCATCTGTGAACTCCTAGCAAGTCTAACTTCATGTAGTTCTAACTGGGGGTTACTATATACCACTGTCACTGACACCTAGCAGTGAACATTGGAACATGATAGAGTGAGAGAAACCAGTGATCGTCAGTTAAGTGAGCTAAGTGTGACGTCATAACCAATCTTAAAACAAGTCTAAACTTGTCGAACATCTCACGTGATAGAAACCAGCGTTCACCAGTTAAGTGAGCTAAGGGTGACGTCATAGCCAGTCTTAAAACAAGTCTAAACTTGTAGAACATGTCACATATTGGAAACCAGCAGCCACCAGTTAAGTGAGCTAAGTGTGACGTCATAGCCAGTCTTAAAACAAGTCTAAACTTGTAGAACATGTCACATATTGGAAACCAGCGATCACCAGTTAAGTCACCTAAGTGTGACGTCATAGTCAGTCATAAAGCAAGTCTAAACTTGTAAAACATGTCACGTGACAAGGTTAAGTTAGGTAAAGTTAGGTTATGGTAGGTGAATTGGGGTAAGTCTTTAAATATTCCCTCTGTCACTGACACCTAGCAATGAACATTCGGACTTAATAGAGCGGTACTCAAAATCTAACCTACAAATTTAGCTTTACACATCATGGTCAAGTAGTTCCAACTTTTGACTGCTTAAATATACCATTTTCACTGACATGTAGTAGTGAACATTGGAAAATATCACTCTAGCTGTTTAAAAGTTATTAGAGGGGCACTTACCTTCTTATAATTGATCAACTGCTGCCACTGAATGAACAGATTGTAGGATTCTGGTAACCTACAGGTACCCAATTATCTGTAAACAAATCAATCAATCAATCAATCAATCAATCAATCAATCAATAAATACATTCCAATCAATAACTTCAACATCAATTAGTAATAAAAGACTACAATCCATTAATAATAAGTACTTACCTTGCAAAATAATTTAATGATTTTCTACCAAAACGGCTTTTTTTACAACTCTAGAGCAGTAATAGAGCACTGTTCACTCAAAGCAAGTAATAAAGACTGACAGTAGGGAGATATATGACACCCCTCTTATATAAACTCTCATCGCTCGTGTCAGCAGTTTTTTGCAGATCATTGCAATTCCTTTCCCAATACAGTTGAGAGTCCAAAGTACACTAGGAACACCTGTGTGGTATTCAATGACTGCTGACTTTGCATGATCATCACCCATTGTCTTAATCAACATATGGGGTTTCAAATTACTGCAGCGTTAGTCATAGCAACAGCAGTGTGCGCTCTCTGGTATGTCAGCAACATGACACCGGAAGGAACACCTGTGTAATATCCAATAACTGCTAACTTTGCATGATCATCATCCATTGTCTTAATGAACACTTGCGGTTTCAAATTACTGCAGTGTTAGTCATAGCAACAGATCTGCGCGCTCTCTGTCATGTCTGTAATATGACACAGGAAGAAACAAGACGTCTTACTGCACGTGTCATCTCCTCAGTTTTAACATCTTAAGAACATGTATTATTCTCTTTCAACTACAAATGACTCGTTAGAACACATCCATCCACCAAGTTAGATCCCTTGTATGTTCACATGTATTTCATCACTTTCCTTTCATATCGTTATCCCATTATAGTAGTGGGGGATTAGTGAACAACGTCAATTCAACACACACAAATGTAGTTAGGCCCTTTGACATAATTTAAATAAATACATGGGCTCGTCCGTAGGAACCAGGCCAAAGGGATCAGTCCAAAGGGACAAGGACTCGTCCACAGGGACCTGTCAACAAGGACCTGTCCACAAGGACCTGTCAACAAGGACTTGTCCACAAGGACCTGTCAACAAGGACTTGTCCACAAGGACTCGTCCACAATGACCCGACAACAATGACCCCGCAAACAATGACCCGTCAACAATAACCCATCCACAGGGATCCGCTCCCCCACCCTCTTACAAAAGCCATGAGTGGGCATGCTAATTCATAGTAGCTTTCCACCACACACATGTCTCTTGTGTAGAACAACGTTTCATTCCATATCGACATTCAAACTCTCACATGTTGCAATTGGAAAGAGAGATTCTCTAAAAAATTACAATTTCACCCCCTAGTAGGGGAAGGTTTTATTTTTGGGGTTGAAATATGTCGTCCATTGGAAAGGGAGTGTCAGCCCGAGTGCAATGACACCTCATTCGTCAAAATCTGACCATGCGTTCGAGAGATATCGCGCCGCCGCCATCTTGTGAGGTGGGGAGGTGGAGGCGGGCCTTGAACCGCTACAAACACACTACTGAACTCGGACCTCTGGGGTGACAGCCAAGACTACTAGTCACTACATCAGGAAGTGGACTACTAACAAAAGAAAAATAGGTAGGAACGTGGAAATGGGTGCGTATATGCACCGTAAAAATTCTTATCTAAGACTGTACGCACGTAATATAGACAATAATTATCCATTATTGTCACTGATATGTTTTCATCTATTGATTTCCTTAAGACCCTAAGTATCACACAGTCTCTTCGAACATGAACCAACGTCACTTCACCACCCGGTGCAGTGTCTGCGCCAATGCCACTCGCTCGTTGCAGATGTGTTGATTTCGTCTAGTCTTCGTGTTTCGTCTTGGATAGTAAAATATTCAACCCTTTCATTTCAAGTCTTGGAGGAGAACATTTCCTTAAATCTTTCATGCATGCCTGTAGGATCACCTTTACAGGATTCAGACTTTGATTCGAGCACTCTCGTACAACTTCTTTTCTTAGATTATAAAACTCAGCTCAGCGTAGCAAAGTCGTTCTTCTTCGTATTTGTTTTGGTAGCTTCGCTATACTAAACGAGTCTCTCCGGACGTTTATACTGTGTTACGTATCGTTATTATTATTATTATTATTATTATTATTATTATGCTTGCCACGGTGGGTGAGTGGTTAACATGTCGGTCTACTAACCCCGAGCTTGCAGGTTTGCTCCTGGCCATGGTAACTGATTTTTGAAAGGCGGAAAAAATTACGACATGCAAGTCATATGATGTTGACATGTCAAAGAACCCGTTTAAATTCAGTAGTCCATGTTCATAATGGCAAAGTTAATCTCAGGATTTTCCGCCAACACAAAGTTCCCCATTTCTCTACTAGAAAGCGCTATAGTGTCAAGGTGCTTAGATATCTAACCTCCTTGACTTTCATAGAGCTTCAAGGAACAACAAAATTCGACATGCAAGCTACCCTCTGGGTGGCAAATAACCATGCTTGCACCCGGCAACCGAGGCCATACGATATTATCATTATTATTATTATTATTATTATTATTATTATTATTATTAACTACTTCTGGTGTGAAGATTCTTCAAAATGTCAAAAATGCCTGAGGTTATTGAACCAAGGAACACATTAAGAAAGAATTATGTAGCGGCTTCAGTGGCGTAGTCGGTAGCATGCTGAGCTGCAAATCCGGCCGAAGTCGTCGTTTTTTAATAGCGTTAAAATCCCTCAGTATGCCTTCCTTCGGAGGGGAAGTAAAGCCGGTGGTCCCATGTCATAGATTTATGGCATGTTAAAGAACCTTCTACTAATTACACCTGTGCGAAGCTAAATTGTGTAGGTTAAGAATTTAAACAACGCTCTTAGGTTTCTACGTTCGTTGCCAAGAGCCGACTGCGGTGACGTCTGGTAACTAAGTTCTGAACTAGTAGTCGTTAACGATGGCGTTTGGCGGCAAAAGTAGGAACTACTTGAAAATTGATCGTTTGCAGTCCTTACTTGAATTAAAACTGCAACTTTGAATTTTTCAAATAGTTCCTAATTTTGCCACAAAGTTCAGAACTTAGCTACTAGACGCCACCGCAGTCGGTTCTTGGCAACGAACGTAGCAACCCAAGAGCGTTGTTTACATTCTTAACCTATACAATTTAGTTTCACACAAGTGTAATTAGTGGAAAGTTCTTTAAAATGCCATAAATCTATGACATGGGACCACCGACCTTTCTTCCCCTCCGAAGGAAGTCATACTGAGGGATTTTAACGCTCATAAAAAATCAGACGGCTTCGGCCGGGTTTGAACCCGCTATCTTGGGCATAGAAGCTCAGCATGCTAACAACTACGCCACCGAAGCCGCCTATTTTTTAGTTTAATTGTTAATGTTTTTAGTTTTAATTTTTTAATTTTATCCTACACATTACGTCAAGTAGATAGGTATATAATATTTGATTTTTAGAAATACTAGCACTTCAGCATGAAAATTTTCCGAAATTTTGCTTAAAGACTCCCCTATCAGCATCTTTGAAAGCATAAACTGTCCTTATGAAAGGTCTGGTAACCACTATCCCATAAAGGGTTTAACTGTATGTTCCCCCTTAAATGGTGATACGAGGTTCCAGTTCACAGACGTAACATTTAATGTGGACGATGCACAGTGGCCTGGCAATCTAAAGAAACGTTTCTGTCTGTGTGACCTTTAGCGACATGACATTTTACAGTGTGTGTACCTCCTTATTTTCTTGTACAAAACAAGTCTGGTTTAAGCTTTCCTATGCGGTGAAACGTGCGCGCTGCATTTTTTGGGCTGGGTATTTGCTCGTCAAAGAGGAAACTTCTATAATGTTTGTGCAAGAAACTGAGAAAGTTAAAGTGTTTCAACGCATCTGATCTAATTACCAAACTCATGTGGTGGTAATTAAAACATTGAGGCGACACTGCTGCCATCTATTGACAGATTAAAATAACATTATAAAACGAGCCACACATCTGATTATGACGGGATAATATACCTTCTAAGTAAGCTCAGTTGACGGGAAATATTAGTGTTAGTTATTATCATTAGTTGTTGTTGCTTATTTTAGGGGCTGTGACATTGTGGTCATATAGCCCCGCGTACTTGGGTGTGTGGGTAATCTTTGTGATAACCTGTGTTATTGTGTTGGCTGTACTAGTGTGTGCATTAGTAAATTGGGGATTGAATTGGAAAGGAGGCGGCTGTGGCCTCAAGTTAGGAACCATCCCAGCATTTGCCTAGAGTACAAGGATAGATGAGGTGGTAATCGATCCCACCTCTTCTCAGTTTTTCCTCATGAGGCTAAGTGTACGCCGTTCCAGCCCTCAAACCAGAATTAAAATTTCTCGGCAGATACGGGATTCGAACCCGATCCTCCACCATTGCTTCCACTTGCTCGTGCTGGGTTCTTCTCCTTTGTATTTTTTTCGACCTCCCTTGGCTAAATCGTGTTCTCTTCCGACCCCGATGGTAATAAAGTGCCCAAGAACTTGTATGTCTTTTATTTTCCTGTATTAATTGGACCATGTCTTTTATTTTCCTATTACCGATGTGCCTACAGCGGCGAATGCGCCACAGATTGGCATCCCCGTTCTAAAGGAAGGACGGTACCAACGTAACGATATTTGTTTTATATCCCTTTTAACATCTGCGGCTTTTAGAGACGCCGGGATGCCAGAATTTTGCCCCAGAAATGATCTTTAACGTGTCAGTAATCTACTCACCGGCTCCCTCGCATTTTCGCACCCTCAGATTTCAGCTGACTGCGCCAGGATTCGATCCTGCAACCTTGGGAACAGCAAACGAGAAAAGGATGGTACAATTAACCTCGCTGTCATAAACAATGGGACCTCCTTTCTACGTGGATTCTGAACCACCAGACGCGACATTTCACTTTGAAAATCTCACATGCATTTATCAGGAAAAGAAAGCCAGTCCACCTAGCAACTTGACCGTGGCGCCATCACATCCCCATCCTAGACCCTACATAGGGCATGAGGAATATCACAACATAATGTTAAGTTGATCTCGTATTTTGATTCTCCAGAGAAGAATCTGGTCTAAAAAGATTTAACAATTTGAACGACTTATTTTTGAAAATCTTCCAAGTTTTTCATTAACCATTTGACCTTCAGCGTCTTTCTCTGCTGACAAACTCTATAACGCCAATGAAAATGAAAATCCACAGCCTGCTTCCAGTCTCCGACCGGGTCAGGAATGGAATGAATGAAGCCCCCATCTAGCGGCGAGGATATGGACTGTGCCGGCTGCCGAGGCCTGACGCACTCCTCTGGGGCAATGAGTAAGTGAATGACAGATGAAATGAAATGATAGTGGAGAGTGTTGCTGGAATGAAATTTTGACAGGGAAAACCGGAGTACCCGGAGAAAAACCTGTCTGCCTCCGTTTTGTCCAGCACAGATCTCACATGGAGTGACCGGGATTTGAACCACGGACCCAGCGGTGAGAGGCCGGCGTGCTGCCGCCTAAGCCACGGAGGCTTCTCTATAACGCCAATGCCTAATCTGAATTTTCGCCTTGCGGCAAATAACTCGCAATTACGTCCATATTATTTATTTATTAATTATGTTTTGTTTTGAAGGCAATATTTAAGGCATTGGATTCATTTAGGTTAATGTTGCTTTATTTTATAAATTATATTTTAAATGAAGTGATAACTGAATATTTACCTTGTGTGAAACAAGTAGTTCCGTGAAGAACTATACAGCCTATTTTCATATATCCTACTTATGTTAATTGCCACTATTTAACATACACAATTTCAGTTTGATTGCTGTAATAGATTCGTAGATATTGAGAACCGACTAAATATTTCGGATGGTCGCCATGTTGGATTTTATATATGTAGGTCCTAGAGTTATGTACTGTTACATGCAGATTATTGTGAACGTGTAGTATTCAAACATCAATCGCATAATTAGGACACAAGAAAAAAAAACAAGGAGATTTAAACATTTTTCACAGCTGCCATCTTGAGGTTATGGAAACAATTGAAATAAATTTGATGCCAGTGGATTAACATTCGGATAAAGATTTACTGTACCAAGTTTCACTGCACGCGGATGGTTAAATTGCGAGAAACGTCCATGTGAATATTTATAATTCGCGTCACCGCCATGTTGGATTTGTGATCACCAGGTTATTTAAAGTCCTATAGGTGAACTTAAGTTCATAGCCCCTATGAACATTAAAAATGCAGTTTGATTGTTAAATAGATTCGTAGATATTCAGTATCGTCTAAATATTTCGGATGGTCGCCATGTTGGATTGTTAAATGTATTGGCCATAGAATCATGTACCATTAAAGGAAAATTATTGCGTAGGTTCATTATTCAAACTTTCACTTCGATCGCATGACTACACCACAAGAAATAAAAAAATAATTTTAAAATTCGCACTGCCGCCATCTTGAGGTTATGTAAACAATTGAACTGAATTAGATACCAGTGGATTACAATGTGTATAAATATTTCCTGTACCAGGTTTCAGTGCGCTTGGAACATTAAATCGCGAGAAAGGTCTATTTAAAATGTTCAAATTCGCTTGGCCGCCATGTTCGTTTTGTAGTTAACCGGTTTTTGAAAATCTTATAGATGGACTTCCAGTAGTGCCCTTTATCTCAGTACAAAATTTTAGGGAGATACCGCTAATAGTTTCAGAGATATAGAATGCCGGTGAAATATTTCGCACATCCGCCATCTTGTGATTATGTAAACAATTGAACGAAGTTAGATGTTTGTGCATTACCATGTTTATAAACATATACTGTACCAAGTTTCATTGCGTTTGGTTGGTCAAATCGCGAGAAACGTCTATTTAAAAGTCGCAAATTCGCTTGGCCGCCATGTTGGTTTTGTAGTTACCAGGGTTTCAAAAGTCACATAAGTGAACTTATAGTCGTTCCCTCTATCACCATACAAGATGTCAGGGTAATATCGGTAATGGTTTCTGAGATATTGAATGCTGGTGAAATATTTCGCACAGCCGCCATGTTGGATTGGTGAGTCGTAACAAAATTTGAAGGGCACGGTCGAGGTCGCCGGGAATAGTGCTATGAACTTTCCGAGTTTCATTGAAATCGCTCCTGCCGTTTAGATTTTATTAGGGGGGGACACACACACGAATCACACACACACACACACACACACACACACACACACACACACACACACACGCACACACACACGGACAAAAGGTGATCTCATAAGCCTATTTTTTCAAAATTGAAAATAGGCTAAAAATCATTATCGAAAATCAGTAGGAAAAAATATTTTTATAAATCGGAAACTGCATTATTTTTAAATTAATTGTTTCTAACACCTTATTTTAAAAGTTTGAGTAGCAATCATTTTTCAGTCTACTACGTAAGCTATTACGTTAGCACCTGCAATAACTCCCGTCAACTACTGCAATTATATCAGCTACCCTAATGAAACCATTGGCACCAAGTTTTAATGTAGTCTAGCCTGATTTGCAATACTAAGCAAAAACATGTTTTATGAACTAATAATATGATTAAATAACATGGAAAATATATATTTTCGGAATGTCCGAACAATCGGACGTTTGCGTTAAAGGGTTTAAAAAATTCCGTGATATTACCCCAAATTGAGTTGAGGCGATAAAATAATATTTATAACTTTCTGAATTTGCACTATACTGTCATTAGTGAACAAGTCTAGGAGTTCATATATTTTATTTTTTGATGTGAAATTTACCTGTACCATATATTATAAATACTAGGTGAGACACAGGGTGCCAGGAAATGTTCTCCGCAGGGGCTACATGCTGCTTCGAGATGTAGCGTCAGCAGTTTAGTTGGCAGCACTGTGTGCTTGACAGGGTAAAGGTACAGTGAATGCTACACGTGTGGGCTATAGGCTGTCGAAATCGTCAATGTGTATTGCAGTAAGCGGGCGTTCATTGGAAGGGTGCAGCAGTATACAGGCGATAATGTTACTACCGGTACTGAAGAGAGAGCTTTCTTTGGTGAAATACGTTTTTCGCGAAGGCGATCGGTTAACAGAAAATTTAAAGCTAAAATTTCAGGCACGGTCACCTAATTCAAACTGTCCAAACCGGGATACCGTTCGGGATTTCATAAGTAAATTTCGTGTGCCCAGCTCACAAATTAATCCAAAAATATTGAGGAACTCAAAGTGAATATCATTCATTATGTGCAGTCCATTACGCAAGAAACTTTAGTGAAAGTCTTCGAAAATATGTGTAGACTTGTTGAAGTTTGTCTTCGAACACAAGGACAGCACTTTCAGCGTGTGTTATGAATGGCTGTGGCGAGAACAAAGTATGCAGTTTGTTTTGATACAAGCGACAGCCGTGATGCCAATGTAACTGCTGACGCTACCTTTCGCAGCCACTGTGCAGAACATTCCCTGGCGCCCTGTCATTTAACATTTGACAACATCTGATGATAGGGAGTTGGAAACAGATCCCATCCCCGACCCCTCTTGGACTATTGTAGTGACACCCTCAGCACTAAACCAAAGTGTTGGGATTGATTCCCAAGGATACTAATCAATTCCACTCCATTTAAATTTAGAAAATTTAAGGTGCTACAGTCAAACCTGGTTATAGTGAACCTCAGTATAAGAGAAACCTCTGTATTGGAAAGAAGTTTCTTGGTCTTGTCATTTTTACGGTGAAATACTCTCTACAATGAACTTATGTAGGCTACCTCTGTATAAGAAAGTTGTGTTGGACTCGTTTACCTCTTTATAGGAAAGAAAGTAGGTTCTTGACCTCTACATTACAAAGTGTTGCCTCTTTCTTCCTGTCGTTTTCCCTGCTTGCTCTCTGCCTCAGACTATGTTATTGTACTGCATTGTTTCTATTGTCAGAGTTCAGTCTGTTTTCAGGAGCAAACGCGCTGCGATATCATTACACTGTCTGCTTAGCGGAAACAGTTTTCTTTAAGGAAAGTCGTAAAGCCCCATATTACCAATGTTAAAATGAAAATATAAATGCCCCATTTTCTCAGCATCGATTAGATATATGATTTTTTTACAGACTGTTTATTGGTTCTTCCTCAGTGTACAGATCCTCATTCATATGGGAATCTTTAATAGAATTCTTTAATTTTCTTTTTCAATGAACCTCTAATTTTTTCATTAAATATTTCGAGGCTTATGTTTTGAAACTATCTAATTGACCAAATTGACTCTTCGAGGATCCACAGTATGGGTGTGCAATATACATTATATGAGGCGCTTAGAATCAAAACCCGCTAAGTCCATCGAACATGAAAAATGAGATGAAGTTGCCATTATTATGAACTTGCACTCAATGGTGACATTATTCTCCTTCAAAAGACGCTATGTCTCTATGAAAATGGCGGACAAACTTGGGGTTAATTTCAAAATCCACTAGATTCAATTGAACTTCCACCATTGTTAGTTTCAAAATCCACTAAGTCGTTTTCAGCCAATCAGCACATAGAATTGTATTACCCAGGATTCCTTCATACTGCCATCAGCTGTGTTGTATTTTGTAATGAGTGGTTAAGTGTTTGTTACATTTTAAATATATGCATAATCATAATTCATGTCTGGTTTTCATTTCATGCATAATATGGATGGTTCACGTTCACATGTTTTCTTTCTTCCTTTGTTTTTATTCTTAAATCTGCTTTTATTACTTTCAAGAACGTCCATATGTACATTTCACTTTCAGAACCAGTTAATTCCTAAATAAGAATTGTGTTACTTTCCATTAATGGACAATCCTGTAATTTGTTGGAATGCATCGTTTGATGACAAAGTAATTAATAAACGAAATGTTCATATTCCAAGGATGTTTTTTCATATGTTAACAGATATCCTCAGTTTCTCACAAATTTTGTTGTGTGGAATTGGCGGGTTTTGATTCTAGGCGCCTCATATGGAAAAATAATTATGGAGATTCAATAAGTAGATCCTGAGAAAACGGGGCTTTTATTTTGAAAAAAGTAACTTTGAGAAAATTCATGTTTAAGTAAGGCCAATTCGTTTTTAAGCATTTTCACACATTTTCACTTTTCCTCTACAAATATTACAACTAACAGAATCACTTAAAACAGAATTCAATATAACTAATTGATATGTTAATATTCTTTACAATTGTGTTGGGTTATTCCCTAATAATGAAAAAAAAACATCAGATTAATAAATAAATACACTTGGAAGTGACACACAGAAATTGACTGAGAACATTGTAACTGACTTACAACCTCCATACAAGAAAGTGGCTTGGATGAACTTGGGTATAACAATAACCTCCATATACACACATCAAAAAAAGTTTTGCATCACCTCGGTTCCCAGATCTCCGGCATATAGACGTTGACTGTGTATATTGTATCCAAGATACAGTCCCTTTGACTGTTCATAGATGTCACTAAAACTGCTCAAAGATGTAAACAACCATGCTTGAGCAGGGCCTATTAGACGGAGGGGGTACGACAGCCGATCAGTTCCAGTCATTCCACCAGGACGAAGGTACGCTGCTCATGTTGTCTGTAGTTCTACCATGCCTAGAAGGTCAATACCGCAGTTCGATCGCGTCCGCATTGTTACTTTGTGTCAAGAAGGGCTCTCAACAAGGGAAGTTTCCAGGCGTCTCAGAGTGAACCAAAGCGATGTTGTTCGGACATGGAGGAGGTACAGAGATACAGGAACTGTCGATGACAGGCCACGCTCAGGCCGCCCAAGGGCTACTACTGTAGTGGATGACCGCTACTTACGGATTGCCGCTCGGAGGAACCCTGACAGCAATGCCACCATGTTGAATAATGCGTTTCGTTCAGCCACAGGACGTCGTGTTTCAACTCAAACTGTGCGCAATAGGCTGCATGATGCTCAACTTCACTCCCGACGTCCATGGCGAGGTCCTGCTTTGCAACCCCGACACCATGCAGCGCGGTACAGATGGGCCCAACAACATGCTGAATGGACCCCACGGAATTGGCATCACGTTCTCTTCACCGATGAGTGTCGCATATGCCTTCAACCAGACAATCGTCGGAGACGTGTTTGGAGGCACCCTGGTCAGGCTGAACGTCTTAGACACACTGTCCAGCGAGTGCAGCAAGGTGGTGGTTCCCTGATGTTTTGGGGTGGCATTATGTGGGGCCGACGTACGCCACTGGTGGTCATGGAGGGCTCCGAAACGGCTTTACGATACCTGAATGACATCCTCCGACCCATAGTGCAACCATATCGGCAGAATATTGGAGAGGCATTTGTCTTCATGGACGACAATTCTCGACCTCATCGTGCACATCTTGTGAATGCGTTCCTTCAAGATAACGACATCGCTCGACTACAGTGGCCAGCATGTTCGCCAGACATGAACCCTATCGAACATGCCTGGGATATGTTGAAAAGGGCTGTTTATGGACGTCTTGACCCACCAACCACTCTGAGAGATTTACGCCGAATTGTCGTTGAGGAGTGGGACAATTTGGACCAACAGTGTCTTGATGAACTTGTGGATAGTATGCCACGGCGAATACAGGCATGCATCAATGCAAGAGGACGTGCTACTGGGTATTAGAGGTAGTGGTGTGTACTGCAATCTGGACCACAAATGCTGAAAGTCTAGCTGTATGATGGTACAACATGCAATGTGTGGGTCTCATGAGCAATAAAACGAGCTGAAATGTTGTTTGTGTTGATCTCTATTCCCTTTGTATTTAACGGTTCCGGAACTCTTGGAACCGAGGTGATGCAAAACTTTTTTTGATGTGTGTAGGAAAGAATAACACTTTTCCCTTCAACTTTCTTGTAACCAGGTTTGACTGTATTTCATGCCGTTTAGAGACATCATTGGGCATCAACCCTTTGTACTAGTGTGTGTGTGGAATCTGTTTGATAATGATTGTCATATTGTAACTGTACTATTATGAGTGGCTTTGGTGGTGTAGTTGGTAGCATGCTGTGCTTCTATGTCCAAGGTCAAGGGTTCAAACCCGGCCGAAGTTGTTGGATTTTTTAAGAGCGTTAAAATCCCTCACTATGCCTTCCTTCAGAGGGGAAGTAAAGCCGGCGGTCCCATGTCATAAATTTATGGGATGATAAATAACATTCCACTACAGTAATTACACCTGTGTGAAGCTAAATTATAGGTTATCTTTGACTAACGCTCTTAGGTTGCAACGTTCGTCGCCAGGAGCCGACTGCGGTGGCAGCCAGTAACCAAGTTCAGAACTAGTTGGTCGTTGACGGTGGCGTTTGGTAGCAAAGTTGGAACTAATTGAAAATCGAAGGTATGCAGTTCTTACTTGAATTAAAAACAGATAACACACACTAATACTGCCATCACAATTAACACCGGTTATCAGACAGATTCTACACACACCCAAAGTACACGGGGCTACATGACCGCGTTGTCGCAGCCCCTAATCTGAGGAACCAACCGTAATATTTTGAATTTTAAGGTTCATTGGGAACTGGTCGTCAACCGATGAAAGAATGGTTTGAAACCTCCTTTCTTATATTGAGGAACTGATCAAGATTCCAATTCTACGGTGAATCAAAATACATTTCAAACACCTATTTGAAAAGAAAATTGCTATGTTCCTTTGCAATATTCATGACTCTCATTACCTTGGAAGTTGAATGCATCTTCCCCTTTACTACAATTACCAATCATAATGGGTTACATGACGTGAACGCTGTGCTTACCAGGGACAAATAGACGGTGGGGTTAAAGGGGAGGAGGGATGAATGTAGCACATCCCATCGGCAATAATTCCATGAAATTCTGAAAGCCCCCGTAGCCTACTCTTTATTACGTAGCAACTATGTAATAATATAATCCTCAATTTGTCAGATCATGGCCTTCCATTGAGGAAGCAAACTACGACAGCCCTCGGCACGGCACACACACACTAAGCCCTGTAGCAGAAGCTCACCCACCCAATTGATGTGTTGAATTCCCCATACTCACCCCACAGGGCTTACAATAGGTCATTACAGGCCTGCAGCTACGTTAGAGACCAAATGAACATCTACATGTAATCCATATTGGACACATGACGTTACAACTTTAAAGAACGTTCTCAACCAACCCCATTATCCTACGTACACACGCACAATCACGACAGACAGACAGACAGACAGACATGAAACTCGTCCTCATATTCTATAGCGGAAGACAATTTCTATTCATTCCAGGTTATAATTATTGCTGGCAGAGTTGTATGCATACTTGAAAGTGTGTGAAGTGCTAGGTATTATTTGAGGACCATGAAGTGGTGCGTTACCTCGCCAGTTAAACACAGCCTCCCTTGACTGAATCCCTGGATGAATTTCAGACATTGACAACGTTCCATTGTAAACGGCTGTGAGGGGATCTCAACGTCAGCAGTATAAATGGAATTCTGCTGTAAAATTTAGACATTTTAAGTGTGAAAGGAAATAAACCGTATAATTTTATAACGGTCATAATAGCGAGGTTAACCCTAACGACTAACATACGTAAAATTTGCGTGTATGAATAATTCAACTGCTTATGATTTCCCTCTATATCTGTCCCCACCCTACCATCTTCCAGCAGTGCTTCTCCTGGTTCATGGTGGTGATGTCAATAAAACCCCTGGCACTACAGCCCTGAAGGGCCTAGGCCTACCAAGCGACCGCTGTCCAGCCATTTGGCCTGCTGATAGTGGGGTGACGCGTGGTCAGCGCATCGGATCCCCTCATCCGTTAGTCTTGGTTTTCGTGACCGAGGCGCTGCCTCACTGTCAGACAGCTACTCAATTGTCCTCACGAGGATGAGTGCACCCAGTTCCAACCCTCACGTCAGTTTCTAAAATCCTTGACGAAGCCGGGAATCGAACCCGGGGCCTCCAGGTGAGAGGGAGGCGCACTACCCCAACACCACGGGACCGGCATTGGTGATGCCAATGCTTTTGTTATTAATGCCAATCAGTTCTAGAGGCATAATCATGGGAAAAAGAATTGCCTGGAAACTATCCTTGAATTTAACAACATATTGGTTTCTCCGTAGCAATAATAAAGAGGTGGGGAATTTGATGTAGATATGTCACATCACTTCAGAGGGATTATAAAAACAACCTCATAAAAACCAGAGGCAGTATAAGAGGCTGGAGAGATTACGTACTGCTATTTACGTCAAAGAAAACGACTTCTGTATTTGTTGTACGCCTATTTAAGATAGAACTTAGCGTATTAAACTTCAAAGACCACAGAGGATTCAGTGTAACTTATATAAATAGTGTTACATACGAAATATACAGTACTGGTATATTAATTTCAACCATTTAACAAATTGGTGCCTTAGCATAACGTTCGTAATGTACGTAAATTTAACGTATTATTAGTATGAAGCATCACTGAATAATGGTAATATTCTAGGGTTAACACAGTATAGTAGAGACAACAACAACAATGCACAACTATACCGTGATTCACAAGTAGCACTTAACTCAACAAATAACAAGTACAACATGAAGCCAATAGTTCCTGATATAAGGTCAATAACTCAGCATGGTTTCCACGCATGGGTTCGTCAACTCATGAGGATAATTGGTAATGAAAGAGAAGATGAACTAGCTAAAGAGGCTACAAAATCAACAATGAAAGTTTCATATAAATCCAATATTTCACCTAGAAAGAAGGATCAAAGACTACTTAACTCACCAGTGGATGAAAATTGGACCGATACCTCGAAAGGATCTGTTACGAGAGAAGTATTTTTTCCTGAGAATCAGTATCGTTTTCAAAGTACCGAAATTCGTGCTTACTCAATTCTTATCTGGATATGGACAACTCAAGTCTTACTTCGAGCGATTTCATATCACAGTTCTAAATTTTGTGGTGCTGGGGAAAAGTGGCATAAGTCAATATTCCTTCAATATTTATTTGGTTCTTTCTTTCTATCTATCTTTCTTTATTTATTTAACTATTTATTTATTGATTTATTTTTATCTGTATGTTGTTTTTTCTTCCTTTCTTTCTTTCTTTCTTTCTTTCTTTCTTTCTTTCTTTCTTTCTTTCTTTTATGTTATTTTATGTTTCATGTTTATTTGAATTTAATTGTAATTTTAATTTTATTTTATAATTATTTATTCATTTATTTATTATTTTATTATTTATTTATTTTATTATTTATTTATTTATTTATTTATGTATTTATTTATTTTAATTATTTGGCATTTCCAACTTGAGAAGAGAGGCACAAGTGATTTCGCAATCACAAAGGAGAAACTGAAGTTTTAAAATTATATCAATAATTTATTCGTCAGGTCTGTTGTTTCACTTTCTCGTAAAATTTCATTTTTAGACTTGTGCCACTTTTCCCCGGCACTACTGAATTATTATACAGGATGCGGCAGAAACAATGACCCTTATTAAATAGCACGCCATTGTTGGACACGGCTGCGTAGTGTGTTGATGGTCGTACCACTGAGTCGTGCAGTTGAAAACTTAAATGTGACCATCTCGAGGTGTAGTGGCTAAAATTCTTGCCTGTCACCCTGGAGATCCGGGTTCGATTCCCGGCTGTGTCATGAATTTTTAATTCTGGTGTGAGGGCTGAACGTGGGCCGAACTGAGAGGAGGAGGGTTCGACTCTCACCTCAGCCATCCTGAAAGTAGTTTCCCCACTTCTTACTCCAGGCAAATGCTGGAATGGTTCCTAACTTAAGGCCACGGACGCCTCCTTCATAATGCTATTCCCAATTTACAAATACACATGAATATTGTTATGCTTCAAATTCAACCTACACATTCATACACGATAGAAGACTATGAGAAACCCTATATTACTTATATAATTTTACTCTTTTTGTAAGGATATCCATTTCATAACGTTACTTTACATTTATTTATTTATTCGTTAAGGAGAGCGTTACAATCAATTTTCATGTTTAAACTGGCCCTTTCTTCTTTTTTCCCAAAAACGCAACGATTCGTCAATTAGAGCAATATACCGGACTGATGCATTCAATTGTCCTCCACATCCTGAAGGACTTACTGAAAATGAGGAAGATTGCGTCCAAATGGGTTCAGCATGACATAACCGACATGCACAAATGGCTGCGATATGACGCTTGTCGTATGCACTTGCAGCGTTATGAGCGCGAAGGAGAGGCCTTCTTACGGCGTATAATAACCATTGACGAGACGTGGGCCAGATCTTATGAGCCACAGTTAAAACGCCAATCGAGCGAGTGGCGGCACCACTGATTACCACGGAAACAAGCAGTTCGACCAACCCCCACCAATGTGAAGGTAATGTTGATTCTTGCCTATGATTGGGATGTTGTGATCCTTCACCATACTGTTCCCCGAGGGCAAACCGTTAATGCGGCGTACTATTGTTCGTTTCTGCAAGACCATCTCCAAGGAGCTCTGAGAAGGAAACGGCGCCACCACATGGTTACACCGCCCATCGTTCTGCAAGACAATGCTAGGGCACACACAGCAGGCGTTGTGTCGGCATTGTTGGATCGCTGGGGCTGGGAGGTCCTCTTCACCCGCTATATTCTCCCGACATCAGTCCCTGCGACTATGATCTCATCCCGAAGATGAAGATGACAATGCGCGGGGAGTGCTTCCGTACCTTTGAAGACGTTAAGCAGGCTGCCTAGCGCTCTCTTCGTACCATCAATAGATTGGACAGTGCCAACGGGATCCAACGACTTCCGCATCGCTGGGAACACGTTGTACGCAACGGAGGGGACTACATCGAGGGCCTGTGAAACTTGGAACCATCTAAGTGAGTTATTAATCCAGTTATAACTAAGGTGCCAAAACTAAAAAACCAACCCATGTATATAGGCTACACTTCTTCTTCTTCTTCTTCTTCTTCTCTTCTTCTTCTTCCTCTTCTTCTTCGTTTGGGCTTACTGAGGACCACGGGGCTCGTATTTCCTCGTCGATTTGCCTTTTCTCTTCATCCAGTAGTTTTTCATTATCTTTCCTCCGTCCATGGTGGTCTGCTGACACCGGTGTTCTTCCTAGCTGTCAGTGATACAGGAAAAACTCCCTGTCGGAAGGCTTGCCGGAATTGTTGGCCGTTCTGTATGGAATTAAGTGGGATCCCTAGGTGGTCTAAATCCGTCTCGACCGTATCGATCCACTTGGTCCTAGAGGGCTTCCCTCTTCCTGCCACTGTGAAGATCTTACTGGTGAGCCGGCAAGGGATCATGCGGGTCAAGTGTCCATAGAAGGCCAGACGCTTTTTTCTTATACAAGTCACAATGTCTTCTTGATGGCTGTAAAGTTCATCATTGTGCCGAATTCTGTAGGTGCCTCCCTCTTCCCGTATGGGTCCTAGTATCCTCCAAAGGATCTTCTTCTCCTTGAATTCAGGTTTCCTGAGTGGGCCTTTCCTGGCAATCACGAGGTACTCAGAGGCGTACAGAACACTATTTTATATTTAATTAGAATAAGAAAACTTTCTTTGGCTTATCCCAATTAATTGGGGTCACCAGAGTCAACCAGGATCATTTTTTGTTTTGGCCGGGGATTTATGTCCGGATGCCCTTCCTGACGCCACGTGATTTTTCAGGTGAAACTTTTACCCCGTTGGCACCGGGATTCGAACTCCGGCCATGTGGGTGTAAGACGAGCAGCTAGGCCACTGCGCCATCACGCGCCCCTTATATTTAATTATAATATTAAATATAAATGTAGTAACTTAACTTAACAATAATATTTTTATTTTATACTAGCAGGTACCCGCGGCTTCGCTCGCGATCAAGACAATGGGGACGATGCATTATTGCTGATAGTTGGTTTATTCTATTACAGCAATCGCGGCTACAGGTGGGTAGATTCAAATTCTGAGAATTCTGATACATACAGTATATAGATATGAGCAGCAAAGTGGGAATTTTATAGAGTTGTGAACACATTTGAAAATTTTAGTTTTGGTTTTGCCATCTTCTGCTGAGACATAACGATTTTGTTGTCCGGATACTCGCCAGCACGCCACATACAGTTGTCATGGGAAATAATGGTTTTATCTAAACGTACACCTGGAATGGCAAATCTATCTGAATATGGGGAATTAAAAGTATTTTTCCTTAAGCTATTCTGGGTATAATTTTGCCACACTTATTGATGATTTGAACGTCAACATGTCGCTATTAATAGACCTATAGTAAAATATCTCTCACCTTGGACGCTGATGTACATTATGCAGTCACTTCCAGTGTTACATCCCAGGGATTGAAATTCTCCAACAACCCTTTTGCCTCACATGCCTCTCTAAGTAATTAAAATTCCCGATTGTTGTTGTTTGAGTCTTCAGTTTTTTGACTGGTTTGATGAAGCCCTCCATGCCTCGCTCTCCTGAGCTAATCGTTTCATCACTACATAGCTACCACACCCTACATCCGAGGCAATCTGTATAACCCTGGTCTACCCCTACAGTTCTTGTCCTTGACCCTCCCATCCATAACTAAGCTTGCTATTCCTGGGTGTCTTAATATGTGTCGTACCAACCTATCTCTTCTCTTCATTAGCAGTCGCCAGAAACATCTCTCCTCTCCCACTCGTCTTAATAGCTCTTCATTTGATACCCTATCTAACCATCTGATCTTCATCATTCTCCCGTAACACCACATTTCAAACGCTTCAATTCTCCTCTTTACTGCAGCACCATTAGTCCAAGTTTCACTTCCTTATAGTGACTCAAAAGCTTTCAAAAATGACATCCTAATACCTAAATGTATATTCGATGTCAAGAGATTCCTTTTTGTGTAGAAATGCTTTCCTTGCCTGAGCCAACCTGCTTTTTATATCCTCTTTGCTTCATCCATTACTGGTTATTTTGCTTCCTAAGTACCGGTAACAGAAGTCTCCTACTTCCCGTAGCGTTTCACCTGCCAATTTGATGTCCATAGAGGTTTCTGATTTATTTCGGCTGCATTCCAATAATTTTGTTTTACATTTATTGATTTTCATCATGAATTCATTCGTCAAGACGGAGTCCATACCATTCAAAAACTCGTTCAAATCTTCTGGCGTATTGGCCAAGATGACGATGTCATCAGCAAATCTCAGATATGAAATTATTTCTCCTTGAATCTTCACTCCGACTTTAAATTGTTCTCCAATTTCCTGATTATTGTGTTTTTAGAGATCTTTGAAATGCGTTGCCCTCGCACATGGTGTAGATGCATTGTCAAAGGAAAACATTCCATGTTACGAACATGGGCCGAATAACCTGTACCGAAAGCCTATTCTGGACAGCAGTTCCTTGAACTCAGATTTGCCAACATTTTATTGTATCTTTCCATGTGGTATGTCTCTGTACCTCAACATACAGAAGAGTGCTTTAAAAATCATGTCTTGTGTAAATTTTGGAAAATGTAGTGAGAGTGGTTTTTGCCGGAGTGGATACTCGCTAGTAGAAATTCTTTTCAGTAAAATAGACTGGTTCACAATTTGGTAAGTGCACATTGAGGTATATGACGGCGGGATGCCTTAAGTGTTAAGAAAACGGCAATAGCCGCCTAAGAGCTTCGTTGCTATTGAAATTATGACCAGACCGATATTTGTACTTAACTATACGGGATTTGTGAGCCCAGTGTTTATGAAATTGAACGCAGCTATATCGCTACCTTTATTTAATAGCCGCTACTGTAGTGTTTAAAAATTAAAGGTGGTATTAGAAGGCGCTTCCCCTAATATTTTTTACCCCTGGCACTACAGCCCATGAAGGGCCTAGGCCTATCATGCGACCGCTTCCCAGCCATTTGGCCTGCAGATATTGTGGTGACGCGTGGTCAGTGCATAGTGTCCTCTCAGCCGTTAATCTTGTTCTTCGTGACCGGCACGCTGCCTCACAGCTACTCAATTGTCCTCACGAATCTGAGTTCAGCCCGTTGCAGCCCTCACGTCAGTGTCTAAAATCTCTGACGGAGCCGGGAATCGAACCCGGGGCCTCCGGACGGGAGGCAGGCGCGCTACACTGTTCTTATTGTGTTTATATATATCTTGAAAAAGATAATAAATGAATTGGCATTGCCTCCTAGAGGGATATATAGAAAATCGGCCATTTGGCCTGCAGATATTGTGGTGACGCGTGGTCAGTGCATAGTGTCCCCTCTGCCGTTAATCTTGTTCTTCGTGACCGGCGCGCTGCCTCACAGCTACACAATTGTCCTCACGAATCTGAGTTCAGCCCGTTGCAGCCCTCACGTCAGTGTCTAAGATCTCTGACGGAGCAGGGAATCGAACCCGGGGCCTCCGGACGGGAGGCAGGCGCGCTACACTGTTCTTATTGTGTTTATCTATATATTTAAAACACTAAGGTGATTTTTGTTACCGCGAGATTGAGAGAATGACAGAACCGATTTACTTCGTAATGCATTCTAACGAGAGCTCTTGGCATGTAGATTTGCAGAGTGTCTTTAAAAGGAAAATATATGTTAGGGTATATTTTTAAATTATTAAAGAAAACATTAATATTTGCCGCTCCCGCGCTTGCGCACAAAGACTCTTTTCAACGAGGAAAATGGCGCTTGGTTCCCGCCGCGTCTAACTGAGATCTTTGTTTATGAGAATTAAATAGGGTCTCCAATATTGTTAATTATGTATTTAGAATATACATTGAAATAGAATTATAAAATTAGCGAAGTATTGAGGGAGTTAAACTGCAGGATGAGTGTGTATGGTGGTTATGTACCTTGATATTGTTATTACAAACAGTTGTCTGGATGGCCACGCGGCTAGAGTTCCAGTCCAGTATTATTCGAAATACGCATGGTCGAGGTGGTTCGAATCCCACCTTGGGCATATTTTTTTACTTCCGTTTTCTTCCTTCTTACGATTGATATTACATTGTCGAGCAGAGTGTCTTTAAAAGGAAAATATGTTAGGGTATATTTACAAATTATTAAAGAAAACATTAATATTTGCCGCTCCCGCGCTTGCGCACAAAGACTCTTTTCAACGAGGGAAATGGCGCTTGCTTCCCGCCGCGTCTAACTGAGATCTTTGTTTATGAGAATTAAACAGGGTCTCCAATATTGTTAATTATGTTCTTAGAATATACATTGAAATAGAATTATAAAATAAGCAAAGTATTGAGGGAGTTAAACTGCAGGTTGAGTGTGTATGGTGGTTAGGTACCTTGATATTGCATCAGAAAGACAGTTGTCTGGATGGCCGCGCGGCTATAGTTCCAGTCCAGTAGATTATATTTTGCATGGTCGAGTGGGTTCGAATCCCACTTCGGATATGTTTTTTTAATTTCCGTTTTCATCCTTCTTACGATTGCTATTACATTGTCGAAACATATTTTACTTTTATAATTCGCGTAAAGTATCGGATTCTCCTTTGCCATCTATATATTTAAAACACAAGGCGTTTTCTTTTGTAAATCGCCAACAACTCCCCACTGGACCGATTTTCATGCCGCCCCGGAGGTCCTGGGTTCGATTCCCGGCTCTGCCACGAAATTTGAAAAGAGGTATGAGGACTGGAACGGGGTCTACTCTGCCTCGGGTGGCCCAAATGAGTAGAGGGGGTTCGAATCCCATCTCAGCCATCCTGGAAGTGGTTTTCTGTGGTTTCCCACTTCATCTTCGGGCAAATGCCGGGATGGTTCCCACTGTAAGGCCACGGTCGCCTCCTTCCCACTTCCTTGCCTAACCGTCCCACTCTTCCCATCCCTTCATCATGCCCCCTGTTCGCTTTGCAGGTGAGGCCGCCTGGACGTAGTGCTGGTCACACATCCCAGTTGTATTCCTGACTCAGAGTCTCAAGCTCCAGGACACTGCCCTCAGAGGCGGTAGAGGTGCGATCTCTCGCTTAGTCCGAAGGAAAAGCCAACCCTGGAGGGTAAAACGATAGCGAAAATAGCCTTATTTTAATGTGCTATCACTATTGTTTTCTTTAATTCAACAATTATTAGTATTTAATTTCATGAAATTAACTTGCACATAATGTTATTCGCCCATATACAACAATTAGCTTATGCATTCTATCTACAATCCGCCAGCAATTTCATGCTGTTTGCTTTAAGTTATAGATACATATTTCTACATTCCACATCAATACATTTTATTTCCGTTTTACCATTGCATTACAGCATGTGATCGAAAGAGCTAACTGAAAATCCACAGCCTGCCTCCAGTCTCCGACCGGGTCAGGAATGGAATGAATGAAGCCCCCAACTAGCGGCGAGGATATGAACTGTGCCGGCTGCCGAGGCCTGACGCACTCCTCTGGGGCAATGATTAAATGAATGACAGATGGAATGAAATGATAGTGGAGAGTGTTGCTGGAATGAAATTTTGACAGGGAAAACCGGAGTACCCGGAGAAAAACCTGCTAACTGTTGTCCCCAATATCTGCAATCAGTTCCAGTAACAGATGGCAGTACTTCGCCAATATAGTTCCAATAACCGACAACAGACTGCAGCACCATTGCATCGATATATTTAATACATCAGACATGGCGTGTTTTCACGTGATAGTTATTTATGAGAATTATAAAGGAGGGGAATATTTTCTATGATGTTTCCACGATATGTATACTGAAATAGAGTTATAAAAGAAGGGAAATGTTGAAGAACATTAACTGACAGTTGAATGTGTACGTTATTTATGTACCTTAATATTGCAATTCCTTCCCAATGCTTCGGTGGTCAAGTTGGTAGCGTCCTAGACTAAAAGTTATAATTATGCAATGTCGATATACTCTTAAACTATTAAAGAAAAAAGTAGTTTTCCAGGCACTCGCGCGTGTCCACAATTGCTTTCGCCATGAGAGACACTTGGGAAACATAATTCGTTTGAAGGGCTCCGACATCGTGGTCACTCAGCCCCGTGTACTTCGGTGTGTATGTTTAAAATTTTCTCTGTTGACCTGTGTTATTGCGAATGGCAAGGAGACGGCCGAGGCCTAGGAACCGTCCCGGTATTTGCCTTGAGTGGAAGTGGGAAACTACGGAAAACCACATCCAAGATTGTTGAGGTGAGAATCGAACCTCCCTCTTCTTAGTTATACTTCAAGAGACTGAGTGTGCCCCGTTTTTGCCCTTATACCAGAATTACAATTCTTGGCAGGGAAGGAAATGTAACCCGGGTCTCCGGGGCGATAGCCAAGAATAGGTGGGCTTCCATGTGTTAATACGATTTTGGACATGCACGGGTGATAGAATATTAAAACTGCCTCCATTAGGGTGACTGCCGAAGTGAGTATTGAGTATAGGCCTATGCTCATTCCAGTAGTTGGCGAAGTGATTCTATGTTTCCCCTGCAAAATGTACTGCCATAACCTATAACAGGTGATGGATATTGCTTATTAAAGCAGTTTCGTACTGTTTGTATCAAAATGAAGAGTTCATTCTGAGCTGCGTTTTCAAGCTATTACAAAAAAAATCGCTGGCAGGAACAACTATAAGGATTTTATTGTAGGCGATCAGTCTCATCGCATTCTCCTCAGCAACCAACTTGAGTATGAAAGTGTCTGGACGGGTCATGTTGAACTTCATTGAATAAGACAATGATTATTTGTTTAGAGTACTGAGTCTAACTACGCTGTTGATTTCGGCAATGGAAGTATTATTTGACATTTAATATTTAGCGGCTCCGTGGATGCAGGACACTATTGTGTTATCGAATAATACGAAGCCACATTTAAAATTCAATATAAATAGGCCATTTCAGGAACAATTCCAGATATTATGCAGTACAGTGTAAGGACCGTGACGATCAAATATAAACATTATTCTACATTGCATTTCTTTTGCGTAATATCTACGCGTGGTTACTTTGGTCTTTACTGTTGTGAGGGTAAAATTGATCTGCTGGAAAATAAAATATTTGACAGGCTGCAAGAATGTAATGATATTAATTTAAAAGTCATTGAACTTATATACAGTAGTTCAAACACATACATCAGCGTTAACAGATTAGATACTGAAGATGAAAGCCAGCTACTTTATATCCCTACTATAGAATTCTTCAATTCCTTGGAATTAAGGGATTCGCCTCCACATACTCCGAACGTTTGAGCCATAGTTATGCTCCTTAGAAATCTGAACGTTTCCCAAGGACTCCTATATGGAAACATATTAATTGTAAGAAATATGTAAGAAATTTCTTGGATTCGGATATAATAGGTGCAGTAATATTGGGCAGAGAGCTCAAATCTTACGACTTGATTTAAAACCTTCCGATAAAACACTTGCAGGTACAGTACATTGTATTTTAATAGGCAACAATTTCCTATTCGCTCGGCATACCTTATCACAATCAATAAAGCTCAAGGAAAAACTCTAGAACGTATTGGGCTATTTACCTCATCACGTTTTCAGTCATGACTAGTATTATGTTGCAATGCTGAGAGTGCTAACTTTCGACGCCCTTAAAGTTGCAATAGTAATAAGAAGTAATCGTACAAAGAATGTAACTTATATAAGAAGCTTCTTCAGTAAATATTTTTGTAATTGTCCGTCATGTTTTGACGGGTTTCAACTAGTATATATCTTAAAAAAGATAATAAATGAATTGGCATTGCCTCCTAGAGGGATATATAGAAAATCGGATGTCATACCTTGAGGTAGTGTTGCCATGGAAACGGACTTGCGATTAGTTCATCAATCAGAGCGAAGATAGTTTTCTGCGAATATCTTTGAAACTGTTGGTTTTAGAGCCTTAAAATGTAGTTTTCGGTGTCCCGTAGGGACACACCGAGTATTGTTTCTTGCATCGAGGGGAGTAAAATGAGCTTTGTCCGGTCTTTATGCGACAACTTCGATATTTTGTCCTGGTTGAGTATTTTTGGTGACTTTTCAGTTATGTTGCCCATTCCACGGGAACAATGATTTATTTCCGGACAAAAGGCAGCCTATATGTTATCCCATGGTATAAGCTGTCTCCATTTCAAATTTCATCCAAATCCGTCCAGCCGTTTTAGTGTCAAGAGGTAACAAACTAACACACACACTCACACACACACACACACACACACACACGGACACACAGATTTTCACAATTATAATATATATAGGGATTCTTGATGTTGCCTGAAGAATACCTCACTGCTAGGTTGAAGCATATACATTTTATACAAGTTTTACTTATGTATTGATTGGCGTTTATTTAACAACTAGCAGGTACCCGCGGCTTCGCTCGCGATGAAGACAATGGGGACGATGCATTATTCTGAAAATTGGTCTATTCTATCACATCAATCGCGGCTACAGGTGGGTCCATTCTAATTTTCAAAATTCTAATACATACAGTGTATTGATATGAGCAGCAAAGTGGGACTTTCATAGAGTTGAGAAAGTCCACAGGGTATGATGTTACCTTATGTGAACATATTTGAAAATTACGTTTTTGGTTTTGCCATCTTCTGCTGAGACATAACAATTTTGTTGTCCGGATATTCGTGAGCAGGCCACATACAGTTGTTCATGGGAAAAAAATGGTTTTGTCTAAATGTACACCTGCTGCTCTTAAGTGTTTGTCATTGCGCTTTGTTAATAGAAATTGCGAATATTGTTTGAAATGAGAACTGCACTCTTGCACACTGGAATGGCAAATCTATCGGAATATGGGGAATTAAAAGTATTTTTCCTTAAGCTATTCACGGTGTAATTTTGGCACACTTATTGATGGTTTGAACGTCAACATGTCGCTATTAATACACCCATAGTAAAATATCTTTCACCTTGGCCGCTGGAGTACATTATGCAGTCTCTTCCAATGTTACATCCCTGGGATTGAAATTCTCCACATGCCTCTCTGGGTAATTAAAATTCCTGATTGTTGTTGTTTGAGTCTTTAGTCTTTTGACTGGTTTGATACAGACCTCCATGCCTCCCTCTCCTGAGCTAATCGTTTCATCTCTACATAGCTACCTCACCCTACATCCGAGGCAATCTGTTTAACCTTGGTCTACCCCTACAGTTCTTGGGCTCGACCCTCCCATCCATAACTAAGCTTGCTATTCCTGGGTGTCTTAATATTTGTCCTACCAACCTGTCTCTTCTCTGCATAAGCAATCGCCAGAAACATCGCTCCTCTCCCACTCGTCTTAATACCGCTTCATTTGTTACCCTATCTACCCATCTATCTTCATCATTCTCCTGTAACACCGCGTTTCAAACGCTTCAATTCTCCTCTTTTCTGCTGCACCAATAGTCCAAGTTTCACTTCCTTATAGTGTCACGCTACAGACAAACCTTTCAAAAATGACTTCCGAATACCTAAATCTACAATATATTCTATGTCAACCGATTCCCTTTCTGTAGAAATGCTGTCCTTGCCTGAGCCAACCTACTTTTGATATCCTCTTTGCTTCGTCCTTCACTGGTTATTTTGCTTCCTAAGAACAGAAGTCACCTACTGCCCGTATCGTTTCACCTGCCAATTTGATGTCCATAGAGGTTTTTGATCTTTTTCGGCTGCATTCAAATATTTTTGTTTTACATTTATTGATCTTCATCATGAATTCTTTCCTCAAGACGGATTCCATACCATTCAAAAACTCATTCAAATCCTCTGGCGTATCGACCAAGATGACTATGTCATCAGCAAATCTCATAGTCGAAGTGATTTCTCCTTGAATCTTCTCTCCCACTATAAATTTTCTCCAATTTCCTGATTACTGTGTTTTAGAGATCTTTGAAATGCGTTGCCCTCGCACATTGTGTAGATGCATTGTCAAAGGAAAACATTCTATGTTACGAACATGGGATGCATAACCTGTACCGAAAGCTTCTGCAGATTTAACACAAGGCCTATTCTGAACAGCAGTTCCTTAAACTGAGATTTGCCAACATTTTATTGTATCTTTCCATGTGGTATATCTCTGTACCTCAACATACAGAAGAGTGCTTTCAAAATCACGTCTTGTGTAAATTTTGCTAAAGGTAGTGAGTGTGGTTCACAATTTTATAAGTGCACATTGACTATGTGACGGCGGGATGCCTTTAGTGTTACGGAAACGGCAATAGCCGCCACATAGCTTCGTTGCTACTGACATAACGACCAGACTGATATTTGTACTTAAATATACGGGATTTGTGAGCCCAGTGTTTATGAAATTGAACGTTGCTTGATCGCTACCTTTATTTAGTAGCCGCTACTGTAGTGTTTAAAAATTAAAGGTGGTATTAGAAGGCGCTTCCTCTAATTTTTTTACCCCGCACTACAGCCCATGAAGGGCCTAAGCCTATAATGCGACCGCTTCCCAGTCATTTGGCCTGCATATATTGTGGTGACGCGTGGTCAGTGCATCGTGTCCCTCGGCCGTTAATGTTGTTCTTCGTGACCGGGGCGCTGCCTCACTATCAGACAGCTACTCAATTGTCCTCACGAATCTGAATGCACTCCGTTGCAAACCTCACGTCAGTGTCAAAAATCTCTGACGGAGCCGGGAATCGAACCCAGGGCCTCCGGTGAGAGGCAGGCGCGCTACCCTGTTCTTATTGTGTTTATATATATATCTTGAAAAAGATAACAAATGGATTGGCATTGCCTCCTACAGGGATATATAGAAAATCGGATGTCATACCTTGAGGTAGTGTTGCCATGGAAACGGACTTGCCATTAGTTCAGTTTATCAGAGTGAAGATAGTTTTCTGCGAATATCTTTGAAACCATTGGTTTTAGGGCCTTAAAATGTGGTTTTCGGTGTCCCGTAGGGACCTACCGAGTATTGTTTCTCGCATCGAGGGGCGTAAAATGAGCTTTGTCCGGTCTATATGCGACAACTTCGATATTTTGTCCCAGTTGAGTATTTTTAGTGACTTTTCAGTTATGTTGCTCGTTCCACGGGAACAATGATTTATTTCTGGGTGAAAGGCAGCCTATATGTTATCCCAGGGTATAAGCTGTCTCCATTTCAAATTTCATCCAAATCCGTCCAGCCGTTTTAGTGTCAAGAGGTAACAAACTAACACACACACAGACTTTCACATTTATAATATATATAGGGATATAGGGATATAGGGATATAGGGATATAGGGATTATTGTGAACTCATTTTCTCAGAACAATATCATTTAATTATGATAATTGTCAGAATAAGTAATTTTTAAGAATAAGTAGGCTATATTGTGTGAGGTTATTTGTTTTCACATTATACTTCCAACACATTCAGATTTGTCTACGCCCACAGACGGCGTCACACCCTGCCCAAAGTCACGAGTTCAAACCCGGCCGAATTCGTCGGATGTTTTAAGAGCGTTGAAGATCTCTCAGTATGCCTTCTTTCGGAGGGAAAGTAAAGCCAGCGGGCCCATATCATAGATTTATGGCACGTAAAAGAACCTATCACTGTAATTGAGGCGATGGGTGTAATAACCACTTAAGTCATTTTTTCGGCGAATGAATTTTTTCATAATACAGGAGCCATCTAGCGTTGCCATAACGAAATACTATTTGAAGGGTAGATAAAGCGCACTTTGAGAATTATAAATGAAAAACTCGCACATTTACAGTGTTTCAAAGGTTTGGAAGTGAGTTTCTCAAAACAGTGTCTCCAGATTTAAGTTGTTATTTCACCAATCGCCTCAATTGGTAGTGTTTAGCAAAATTTGTAGCATATATTTGGCTACTTAGAAACGCTCTATCAAGTTCCAACGTTCGCCGCTAGGTATAAGTGACAGTAGTATCTGGTAACCGAAGTTGCAACTACTTGAAATTGAACTTGTTGGTAGACCTCGGGGGTTCAGTCAAAAATACCCAGCTCTGGCCATTGGCTGCAATTCATAAAAATAATTAATGATTATTTGCTCGCAGGTTTTCATTAACACGTTTATTCGAATCACATGTAAGAACCTAGCTAAATAACAATAATAATAATAATATCGTATGGCCTCGGGTGCCGGGTGCAAGCTTTGTAATTTGACACCCAGAGGGTAGCTTGCATGTCAAATTTCGTTGTTCCTTAAATCACTATGAAAGTCAAGGAGGTTAGATATCTAAGCTCCTTGAACACTATAGCGCTTCCTAGTAGAGAAATGAGGAACTTTGTGTTGGCGGAAACTCCCGAGATTAATTTTGTCATTATGAGTACGGCCTACTGAGTTCAAATAGGTTCTTTGACATGCCAACATCGTATGACATGCGTGTCGTATTTTTGCCGCCTTTCAAAAATCACTTACCACGGCCAGGAGCGAACCTGCAATCTTGGGGTTAATAGACCGACACGATATCCACTCACCCACCGTGGCAAGCTAGAACCTAGCTGATTAAGACCAAACAGTGGTCGAAACTTGTACTATATAGACCTAATTAACTTATGATTGATTTCATTTATTAAGGTTGCAGGTTCGAAACCTGGTGCAGTCAGCTGGCATTTGAGGGTGCGCAAATGCGAGGGAGCCGTGTCAGTAGATTTACTGGCACGTTAAAGATCCCCTTCGGGACAAAATTCCGGCACCCCGGCGTCTCTAAAACCAGTGTAGTTAAAAGGGACGTAAAACCAATAACATTATTATTTTTTAGCCTACTTTTCACATTTTGCAAAAATGAGGAAAAAGTAGACTTATGAGATCGGGCAAATGTGTGTCTGTCTGTCTGTCTGTCTGTCTGTCTGTCTGTCTGTCCTTCTGTCTGTCTGTCTGGCTGTGTGTGTGTCCCCCCCTATCAACTCCTAAACGGCTGCAGCAATCGAAACAAAATTTGGTAGGAGTAAAGATCTATACCTGAATATCTCACGGCCATATTTGAAAATGATGTCAGTGCTACCAACTGCTAAAAAATCGCAATTGAAATTTGAGCTCCATGTTGGATATCTTGGAAAGTATGAATGGGAGCTATTTCAAAATTGGCACACGTACAGATCATAATATTTCAGTTTAATTTCCAGGAGGCCGAACATGGCAGTGTTGCCAAAATGATTATATGCCTCCTGATAGGTCCAATTTTTAAATGCATATAACTTCTACACTATCAAGCGGAATTCAACCAAATTTCTTATGTTGTATGTGTACATAACCAGATATGACTGAGCGTTTTCTTAAGACCTACCAGGGCTGCCAACTGTTAATAAATGCTCCTAATTTATTTTATCCAAATACCTATATATCAGAAAGTATGCAAGCCGACAGCTTTAAACTATGCACACGTATAGTACCTGACATTCTATATTAATTTGGAGTAACTTATATACGTCAGTGCTACCAACATGATTCTAAGCCTGCTGACAGGTCCAACTTTAAATACATGTAACATCCATACTATCATTTGGATTTCAACCAAATTTCGTATGTGCTATGTGTACCATAACAGATATGACTATGCGTATTCTAAGGAGCAACCAGGGCTGCCAACTGTTAATATGTGCTGTCCCTATTTTTGTTACCCTAATATCAATATATCAGAAAGTATGCAAGCCAATAGCTCTAAACTTTGCACACGTATAGTACCTGGCATTCTAGACGAATTTGGAGTAACTAATATACGTCAGTGCTGCCAACATGATTCTAAGCCTGCTGATAGGTCCAATTTTAAAATGCATGTAACTTCTATACTAACTAATGGATTTCATTCAAAATTGGCACAACAATAGATCATATTATTTCAGATTATTTCTGACCAATACATGCATGACATTGTTGCCAACATGATTTTACGCGCGCTGTTAGATCCAATGTTTAACCGCATGTAACGTCCATGCTATCCAGTGGACTTCAACCAAATTTTGTATTTAGTACCGTAAGAGACGGAACTAAGAATATATTCAGTCATCAGGGCTGCCAACTGTAGTGCTCTATTAGGATACATTATGCCAGGTATACAGTATTTCGAACTCATTGGAAATTTCGATATTAGCAACTTAATTTCGTCATTATTCTAGATAGGTTCATATTCTGTAGAATAATCATTGGCATGAAAAGTAGGCTGTATAGTTCTTAACGGAACTTCTTGTTATTATTCATTTCATTTATTGACTCTTGGTGTAAAAATACATTTTCTATGGGCTATACAATTTGGTATTTGAGTCTTGCATAGTCAAATACCAAGTTAACTGTATTAAAATAGCCACTTATACATGTTACTGGTGCTATATTCAAATTTAGAAGTTAAAAGTTAAGGAATCAATTTTTGTTCGATATTAAATTGGTGTTCAAATACAACCGAGCGTTTTATGGACACACAATTGAAGTTACAAACCATGTCGAGGATTAAAAGTATTAACGGTGGCGTGTACTAATTACGCACCTGACAGAAACACAGAGATATAATTACATACCATACCTGACTTCATAAAAAATTCACGACTGAATTTAAGATCATTCATTATTCAAAGGAGCTTCACTCAACTCGACTGAACTCTTGCTTTATGGCGCAGCGAACAGTTATACCACACATAAATATGTTATTTAAATTTGCAGTTTCGAGCGTAAAACACTTATTTTAGCTTCATACTAGGACTGGGACATTAAATCAATTAATTTCAGTTATCAGGTGCGTTCAAAAAGTTAAGAGCCGGAGGCATAATTACAGAAACCAGTACATGTATGTTAGAAGTATTGGCCCTGGCTGTTGAGGCACTTGTCCCACTGTGACACGAGGCGGTGAATGCCTGTCTCATAAAATTCCCTGGGCTGCGATGTGAACCAGTTCCACACGTACAGCTGGACGTCGGCGTCCGAGGTGAATCGTTGGCCCCGCAGAGCCCTTTTCGGGGTACCAAACTTGGCGTAATCACAAGGAGAGAGGTCTGGACTGTATGGAGGGTGGTCGAGAACCTCCCATTTGAATTTCTACTGGAGTGCCGTGACGGTGTTGGCCGTATGAGGTCGTGCATTGTCGTGGAGCGACCACGGCGGCTATGGCGTTCACTGTCACTCGGCAGTCCTGGGTAATGAGCGCATCAACCAGCTGGACGTTGTCATCGGTAATGCAGGGAGGTGTCCCAGACCGGGCATCATCGGCTAACGACACCCGTCCTTCCCTGAAGCGCTTGTGTCACGTCTCCTTGCAAGGGGCATGCAGTGTTCGCCGTACACTTGTGACAATCGGCGATGAATGTCCGTTCCCCCTACTACTTCCGCTGTCAGAAACCGAATAACACCTCTTTGCTCTTCGGTTGACGCCTCCATGTCACTGTTTGCAATGCGACTGGCATTGTTGGACGATTGATGCATGCTGTTGCTCGCTTTGTATCGTCAAGTGACGTGCACGCGTGCCCTCTAGCGACGGGCTGTGACCTTCCACGCTCTGGTCGGAACCACACCTCGTTACACACACCATGATTAGCCGATGTAGTCACCGGTTTGCGCATTCCAGCCTCCGGCTCGTTACCTTTTGAACGCACCTTATATTTAATAATTGATTTATCGAAGCAGTAATATACATAATAACTATTAATCGATTGTGTGTTTAATCGATTTGTCGTTTAATCGATTAATCGTTTGGTCGAATAAAGTAATAATTGATTTGTCGATTGATCGATGTGCTTCGCTTCTGTCGCTCTCACAGAAGCAAAACATACATTTAATTAATTATAATCATTATGCTTTTCGACTATTTTCATTTTATGAAAAAACAAGATGTTCAGTAAAGAACATATAGCCTACTTTCTCCTAAATGTATGAGTATAGTTATAACTCGTTGTTATTATCAAAGAGTATAATAGAACTATTCTTTGTTGAAGACCTTAGAAACGATTTACCTCTACCAAACGCCACAACCTAGATAAAAACTGCTACCATCATTGAAGAAAGAAAGATAAGAAGTATATCAAGAATGTTAGGGATCTGGAGACATAATCGACCGGACTGGCTGCGGGGCTCAGCGGTAACGTTCTCGCTTGCTGGGCCCTAGGTTGCAGGTTCGTATCCTGGCGCAGTCAGCTGGCATTTGAGGGTGCACAAATGCGAGGGAGCCGTGTCAGTACATTTACTGGCACGTTAAAGATCCCCTTCGGGCCAAAATTCCGGCACCCCGGTGTCTCTAAAAGCAGCAGTAGTTAAAACGGATGTAAAACCAATAACATTATTAATATTATTATTATTATTATTATTATTATTACATATGCGACCTGCCGTGGGCAACATCCAACTTTGAGTTGAGGCATGTCTTTACACGTCTGGTTGTGCATGGCTTTCACAACCCTAATTGAATTCAAATAACATTTTCAAGTAACGCAAAATTGGCTGTTTCAAACCCTTTAAAATAAAAAGTAAAAATGTATCGTAGTATCATCTTGTCATTCTTCAAATTCGATGCGCATAGAATGCCAATGGTGTAGTAATCAATGGAGCCCCACGTAGACTAGTCGAGATATCTAGTGGTGAAATATCTAACAATATAATCCTAACAGAGCGAGTGCATTCTAGCGGCCAGAAGAAGAAACTTTTCAATAAAATCTGGTCGGCGTGCAGTTACCTTTTTGGCAGCTAGATGTCTCGAGTAAATCTGCTGGCGAATTATGTTTTAATTAAATATATATTTTACACCATAATATGCACAATATAACGCTTAATTTTAAAACATCTGAGTCATTACAAAACAATAAACATATAACATTTCAAGCAAAAAACCTAGCTCTGATCGGGTTTGAACCATAGGCATTTGAGCGATAGGCTAACGCTCTACCACTGAGCTAATTGTGTCAACGAATATCGTTCTATATAAAATGACTTACATAGAACTTGTTAGCAAATAATGATTTATACTAAACGATTTCATCACTGGAGTATATTATTTATATATAAAGCATTTCATACAAAGTTTATTTATTTTCTATCAGTACGCTATATTGCATGCAATACTCAAATTAGTGAAATATAAGTCAGGCACAAGATATCCGCTGCCATCTTGTCTTATCTTGTTACTGAATCAGCTCAGCTTTTTAAAATCACGTCTGCACTATAGTATTACAAAATAAACTTTTAATTTCGAACGTGCCTCTTCCATTAGAACAGTTAAAACGATTCTCGGCTCGATAATCGGAACTGGTGGGTCCCATGATATGGATTATAAAGTTTGCATAATTCGCACGGCCGCCATCCTGAAATGGTATGGCGGACGACCTTGTAGTTTGGTCACAAGACGCATCCTATACGAAGGTATGTTGTTGCCCAATTTGGTAGAGATCGGATGATTTGGTTAGTCGTTATTTGATTTTACGTTTTGAACGTTTGAGTGGCCGCCATTCAGTTTTAGTAAAGACGGCGGCGATATAAAACAAGACACTGAGGTGTCCTTTGCTAGTGCTACCTTTGTACCAAATTTCGTTCAATTCGCATTCACCGTGTTCGAATTGATAGGGGGGGGACAGACATTCAGAGTACACACACCCACACACACACACACACACAGACTCACACACACACACAGACAGACTCACACACACACACACACACACATACACACACACACACAGACTCACACACACACATACACACACACAGACGGACACACTTTTTTCGCCCTGTGTTGATCTCATAAGTCTACTTTCATTTTTTGCAAAAATCGAAAGTAGGCAAAAAAAGGCTTATGAAATCACCTTTTGTCCGTGTGTGTGTGTGCATATGTGTGTCTGTGTGTCTGTGTGTCTGTGTGTGCGTCTCCCTCTAATAACATCTAAACGGCTGGAGCGATTTCAATGAAACTCAGTAAGATTAAAGCAACATTTTGAACGACCCCGACCGTGCCCTTCAAATTTTATTACGTCTCACCAATCCAACATGGCGGCTGTGCGAAATATTTCACCAACATTCAATATCTCCGAAACTGTTACCGATACCATCCAGAAATTTTTGTATGGTGATAAAGGGCAATATTAGAAGTTCACCTATGACAATTTCAAAAAACTGTTAATTGCAAAACGAACATGGCGGCCAAGCGAAATTGAATCTTGTAAATATACTTTTCTCGCGATTTAACCACCCAAATGCAATGAAACTTGGGTACAGCTTATGTTTATGCACATTGTAATGCACTGCCTTCTAATTCAGTTCAATTGTTTTCATCACCTCAAGATGGCGGCTGTGTGCAATTTTAAAATTAAGTTTATATTTCTTTTGTATTAATCATGCGATCGAAGTGAACGTTTGAATATTGAACATATGCAAAAATGTCATCTAATAGTATATTACTCTATGGCCTACATATATAAAAATCCAGCATGGCACCAAGCGAAATATTTAGACGGTCCTCAATATCTACGAATCTATTACAGCAATCAAACTGAAATTTTGTATGTTGACAGAGGCAATTAACATGAGGAGGTTATATGAAAATAGGCTATATAGTTCTTCATGGAATTACTTGTTAAATAATGTACCTTCTTTGTGTAAACTAGACTAAAACAACGTAAAACAAAAATGTTCCCGTCCTTAATTGTAAACATTGAACAAGAATACATAATCTTTGCTGAAAACTCTTCATTTTCTTTTTCGAAACCCTTCCCAATGGGATTGATGTTTGTCCTCCACTGTCACTGACTCTTATTTGGTTATTGTTAACATAAACAAGGAAGGACATAATTATTGTATATTTTAGCAAAAAGTAACTTTTATAGATTTCTATACTTAATTCCGCAAATGAGCGTAACTTATTTATTTATGTATTTATTTAGCGTATGGCTTTTATGCCGGGACTGTCCGTGGACATGTTCGGCTCGCCAGAGGCTGTAGCTGATTCAATGCGGACACCCATAGGGTGAGCTACAAGTCCTGCTCAATTTCAAGTAGTTCCAACTTTCGCTACCAAATGTCACTGACTCCTAGTGCTGAACGTTGGATCTTTGATAGAGCGTTTCAATGAAATCTAACCTGCAAATTTAGCTATACACAAGTTTAATTAGTGGAAGGTTCTTTTACATGCCGTAAATCTATATCATGGGACCGCCGGCTTTACTTACACTCCGAAGAAAGGCATACAGAAGGATTTTAACGCTCTTAAAATATCCGATGACTTCGGCCGGAGTTAAACCCACGATTTTGGGCACAGAAACTCAGCATACGACCAACTACGCCACCGAAGCGTAACTTAAATTAAGCGATATCGTGTATATTAATAATTTCATCGGTTGATCGATTTAACGGAGAGTCGACTAATTGATTTCGATTAATTTCAAATTATTCGATGAATCGGTTTTAATCGATTAACCGAGCATAGTTTTACCAGCTCCTCTTCTTACGGCAGCGTTGCCAAACGTTGCGGAACTAAACAAAATGCGTGTAATTTCTTTTAAACCTGGGAAGTTTAGTTTTGCAAAAGTTTGTACTATCACCGGGAGTGTTGAAATATAACAAGTAGTGACATAAGGTTGTTTTACATCTCCACTTCTTTTCAATATCTTCTCTGAGAAAATATATTCTGAAGCGCTGGAAGGTGAACAGGAAGGTATAATTGTTCATGGAAACACCATAAATAGGACGATACAGTCTGCTTGTGACAAGAGCTGAAGATCTACGAACATTACTGAACTCGGTGGTACAGCCATTGAAAGAGCAGGTCTGTATTTCAATACAAAAAACACTTAAATAATGGTTGTGAGCCAACATGTAGTTCCACTTGTTACCCTGACTATTCATGGCACAACACTGGTAGCATTGGCAGGACTAGAAGTATTTTTCCCTTCTGCGACGGACTTGTGGCCGACCTTCTGGAACATAAAATGTTGTTGTTGTTGTTTCTTTTAATAGGCATGAGGTAAGTTAGGAATCATCCCAAAAATTACCAGGAGTAAAAGTGGGAAACCATGAAAAATTGCTTCCATGAAGGGGAAGATGACCTCGCTGTTCCTCCCCTTTATGGGATAGTGGTCTCTATAATAACCACCTGTCATAAGGACAGTTTATGCTTTCAAAGATAATGATTGTTGAATCTTTCAGCCAAATTTCGGAGAATTTTCATGCCGAAGAGCTTGTATTTCCAAAAATCAAATACTGTATTATATAGTCTACGTATCTACTTGACGTAATGTGTTGGATAAAATTAAAAAAAAACATTCAAACTAAAAACAATAACAATTAAAGTGCAAAAAATAGCGAAATAGAGAAATAAAAATCATAGATATAAAATTACAATAATAAAATAAATATAACAATTAAAATAATAAACATAACTATAAAAATTATGAAAATAATTGTAAATTCAATTTAAAATTAGTTCTTTAATTAATTCAATAAAAATATCAAAATTAAATCTATAAGAACATAAATTGAAAATTAAAAATAAATATATAAACATGAAAATTAGAGAAAAAAAATAACATTATTAATAATTATAATAATTAAAATAAATTAAAATGTAGAAATACATAAAAGTAACAAGATGTTCAGTAAAGAACATATAGCCTAATTTCTCCTAAATGCATGGGTATTGTTATAACTCTTTGTCCTTTTCAAGGAGTATAATTGAATGTTGGTTGCAGTAGCTTGTTGAAATACAACGTGCTATAGGGATATTAAACATGAATATAGGTGCCCTTTGCTAGTGCTACCTCTGTAATAAATGTCTTTCAATTCGGTTTCACCGTGTTTGAATTGATATGGGCAATGGATTTGCACACATACTTGGCCGCTATTTGCAAACTATTGGGCTGATGAAATTGTAGTCAGTCATAAGATGCTTTCCACAAAAAGGTATGTTGTTGCAAAATCTGGTAGATATCAAATTATTAGGATGGTCGTAATTTGATTTAAGCTTTTAACATTTGGGTGGCCGTCATTCCGTTTCCGTCAAGATGGCGGCGATATAAAACATGACACTGATGTGTCCTTTGCTAGTGCTACCTATGTACCAAATTTCGTTCAATTCGGTTTCACCGTGTTAGAATTGATAGGGGGAATCGATTTGCACACATACTTGTCCACCATCTGCAAACTATTGGGCTGATGATCTTGCAGTTTGGTCAGAATATGCTTCCAACATAAAGATATGTTGTTGTAAAATTTGGTAGAGACTAGATTATTAGGTTGGTCGTAATTACATTTTAGCTTTTAACATTTGGGTGGCCGCGATTACGTTTCCGTCAAGATGGCGGTGATATAAAACATGACACTGAGGTGCCCTTTGCTTGTGCTACCTCTGTACCAAATTTCGTTCCATTCGGTTTCACCGAGTGCGAATTGATAGGGGGAATCGATTTTCACACAAAGATGGCTGCCATCCGCAAAATATTAGACTAATGACCTATTAGTTTGGTCAAAAGATGCTCCCTCCATAAAGGTATGTTGTTGCAAAATTTGGTAGAGATCGGATGATTAGGTTAATCGTAAATTGATTTAAGCATTGAACATTTGTGTGGCCGCCATTACGTTTACGTCAAGATGGCGGCGATATAAAACATGACACTGAGGTGCCCTTTGCTAGTTCTACCTCTGTACCAAATTTCGTTCCATTCGGTTTCACCGTGTTTGAATTAATAGGGGGAATCAATTTTGACACAAAGATGGCCGCCATCCGCAAACGATTAGGCTAATGACCTATTAATTTGGTCAAAGGATGCTTCCTCCATAAAGGTATGTTTTGCAAAATTTGGTAGAGATCGGATGATTAGGTTAGTCGTAATTTGATTTAAGCATTGAAAATTTGTGTGGCCGCCATTACGATTCCGTTAAGATGGCGGCAATATAAAACATGACACTGAGGTGCCCTTTACTAGTACTATCTCTGTAACAAATTTCGTTCCATTCGGTTTCACCGTGTTCGAATTAATAGGGGGAATCGATTTTCACACAAATATGGCCGCCGTCCGCAAACTATTTGGCTGATGACCTATTAGTTTGGTCAATGGATGCTCTCTCCATAAAGGTATTTTGTTGCAAAATTTGGTAGAGATCGGCTGGTTAGGTTAGTCGTAATTTGATTTAAGCTTTGAACATTTATGTGGCCGCCATTACGTTTCCGTCAAGATGGCGGTCATATAAAACATGACACTGAGGTGTCCTTTGCTAGTGCTATCTTTGTACCAAATTTCGTTCAATTCGCGTTCACCATGTTCGAATTGATAGAGGGGGACAGACATTCAGAGTACACAGACTCACACACACACACACACACACACACACACACACACACACACACACACACAGACTCACACACACACACATACACACACACAGACAGACACACTTTTTTTCGCCCTGTGTTGATCTCATAAGTCTACTTTCATTTTTTGCAAAAATCGAAAGTAGGCTAAAAAGTAGTTTTGAAGTGTTAAAGCTATCTTCTAGGATTTCAGAGGTGAGAATCGAACCCATTTTCCAGCCCTCACAACAAAATGAATTTTCATGGCAGAGTCGAGAATCAAAAGCCGGACTTCAGGCGTAACAGCGGAGAATGCTAGCCACTACACCACGCGGTGAGCAGATCATGAAATGAAGCAACTAATATTAGTTAAATATAATATTGATGCCGGAAGGGATATTTAAAATCTGTTTAATTTAGCCTCTCATTAATATTTCGTTCAAGTCCATTAAATGCGACACAAATTACTGACATCGTTTGAGCTCGTGGAATATTTTAATACAATTTAATGTGATAACCCATTACCACCATTAGTGACTTATTGATTGAGAATTCACGCCTAAGTGTTTTGAAATAGTCCAGTAATAATTTAACGTATATTTTATTCATCAATCCCTGTACACACCTGCACTCACAGGAAGCGGTTCATATCCAGCCCTCAACTGAACCCAGGGGCGTATATACAACTTATTTTCGGGAGAGGGGTGGGGCTGACGATCCTAGAAAATTGTAAATATTCTCAGGGGATTGTCACCGCAAACTACCCAGAAATATCAACCAATATTTTAGAGCATATAACTTTGTGTAATTATTTTAGATAAGAGTTAATTGTACAATTCTGAGTTTATATAGCCTAAAATTAGTGGCAAAAATACTTGTAAAATACAACACAACACACATATAAAATGTTATACTTAATGAATTTTCTATTCTGGCCTATGGAGTATGAATGGTAAATATCTAAATATTTGTCAATAAGCAGAAGGGTAAACAGTTTTTTTTTTTTTACAAATTGATTATTTATTTATCAAAAGTACCGTACTGTGAATTGTCAGTTTTTCCTCACAATGCTGAGTGTACCCCTTTCCAGCGCTCAGATAATAATTAAAATTTCCTGGCAGACCCGGGAATTGAATTCGGCCCTCCGGCGTGGCAGAATGCTAGCCACTACAACAACACGAGGTAGTCTAATTTCAATCTTAATGTTGTTTATAACTTAGCCAATAAGTTAAGATTAGGGTACAACCTAATTTACAATTATTTTATGCTTCTACCAAGCAATATTTTCTTAACTTTTATTGACATTTTTCTTGGGGGGGGGGGGGGGGGAGAGGTCAGGTCCTCCCACAGCACTTCCCTTATATACGCCCCAGACTGAACCCTAACCCGCTTTATCATGGCAGTAGCTACGAATGCTAAGGCACTGAGTCATGATGCTACGCTATCCGAATTCAGAAGACAAGTAGGTTCGAATCCCACCACCAGGCGTCCTTGAAATGGGTTTCCATACATTCCTATTTTAACTCCAGCTGGAGCAGTGCTTTCTAGCCCGCCTCATTGTGTAATGGCTAGCTGCCACCGCGGAGACCTGGGTCCCATTCCCGGCTCTGCCAATAAATTTAATTCTGGCCTGAGGGCTGGAAGGGTTTATACTCAGCCGTGAGGTGAAACTGAGAAGAGGCGTGTTTGACTCCTACCTCAGCCATTCAGGAAGTGGTTTTCCGTTGTTTCCCACTTCTACTCCATGAAAATACCAGGATGGTACTTAACTAAAGGCCAGGGCCACTTCCTTACCAAATCCTACCTTAATTTAAGTACACACATCACTACAGACAATACAATAACACATATTACCAAACAATTTGTATCCCTCTCTCTCTCTATGTATGTATACACTGTATATAGGCTATACATGCATATATATACATTTGTGCTGCCCTAATTGAAGAGTAGAACTACTATGTTCGTACTTACCTGAGTAGAGGAGCCACCAGGTATAGCATCAATCTTCTTGAGAAGGGAGTTAATCTGGCGGTGGAAGAGGGTAGTATAAATCCGTGTTGGCCCATTGTTTTGTGTAACTAACGTCGTGCCAGGACTCACCAAGTTGAGCTACATACCCCAGGGTCATGAACGAACGTACCCTCGTAAAGAGAGTAGGTTAAAACAAGTCCCCTCAGTCAGCGTTTCGCCAAATATGAGCCGAGAACGAGAGCAATTGAAGTCTGCATATTACAATAGACAACAATGGAAATGACAGTAATAATATTGTCGAAACGACATAAGTAGTGTATTTTGGATGGTCCTAAATCCACCGCCACCGCTCCACCGCCAAGATGGCGACGGCGCGATATCTCTCCAACGTATGGTCGGGTTTTGACCAATGAGGTGTCGTTGAACTCGGGCGGACAAACCCTTTCCATTGGACAACATATTTCCAACCCCAAAATAAAACATACCCCTACTAGGGGGTGAAATTTTATTTTTTTAGAGAATCTCGCTTTCCGAGTGCAACATGTGAGAGTTTGAATGCCAATATGGAATTAAACGTTGTTCTACACAAGAGAAAGGTGTACGGTGGAAAGCCACTGTGAATTAACATGCTTGTTTTTTGTTTTTACGTATGCCCACTCATAGCTTTTGTAAGAGGACGGGCTTTTTAAAGATGGTGGCTGTAGTGTAGCCTAACCTAACCCATTCCACGAGGGGTGATTATTAAGTATTTCAAGCGGTGCTTGTCGATAGGCAAACCAATAATCAAAGAGGGGTATGTCAGACCTTGAGGCAATAACCCCTTTTGATTGATCCCAGTTGACTGGACCCTTTTGATTGATCTCTGTTGATTTGTTTCTTTGGACTGGTCCCTGTTGACTAGCCCCTTTGGACGGGTCCTTTTGAAGGGGGTCCTTTATGACCGGTCCCTGTTGACGAGTTATTGTTGACGGGTCATTGTTGACGATTCATTGCTGACGGGTCCTTGTTGACGAGTCCTGTTGACGGGTCATTGTTGACAGGTCATTGTTGACGGGTCATTGTTGACGAGTCCTTTTGACGGGTCCCAGTTGACGGGTTATTGTTGACGGGTCCTTGTTGACGGATCATTGTTGACGGGTCCCTGTGGACGGGTTCTTTTGACTGATCCCTTTGGACCGGTCCCTTTAATATCTCATGCACCAATAAGGCTAGGGACTTGTATGAGGGGTCGCTGGACTTGGGATGACGCCCCGTTTTTTAATGTACTTTTGATTTTTGTCAAAAGGGCCTAAGTACACTTTTGTTAATATCTCGCGAACCAATAAGGCTAGGGACTTGTATGTGGGGTCCTAGCACTCGGAGTGACGCTCTGTTTTTGAATATATATTTAATGTTTGTCAAAAGGGCCTAACTGCACTGTTGTTAATATCTCGATAACTAATATTGGGAGAGAGTCAAGTGAGGTGTTATAATACTTAGGATGGCCAACCCTTTCCCATAACTAACGAATTTACCCCAAATATTCAAAACAACAAGGTCATTGAACTGAGATTATATAAACTAATACTCGGATATCGACATGTGAGGTGTCATAGGACTTAGAATGGTCAACTCTTTCCCATGACCAATGAATTTACCTAAAATATCCAAAATATTAAGGTCATTGACCTGATTAAATACAAGTTTTTCGGGCTTGTAGGCCATGGTCCACGGCCTACAAGCCCGAAAAACTTGTATTTAATTATGAACGCCGGCCGTGAAAGCCTAAGCTGTTATATCATTGACCTGAGATTTTAAAAATTAATAATTGGATACGGACATGTGAGTTGTTTACCGTGAGTGATGAAACATACCTAGGTAGAGAAAGAACTAGTGTAGGCTACATGTATGGTGACTGACAAGTCTTTCACTATTGGAACTTGTTTTCAGATCAGACTGTAGTACAGAGAGAGTATAGGTTGCAGGCATGGGTTAATAAATGACAAACGGTGTACACAAAATCGGATATATTGATTCAAGAATTAAGAGTAGACTATCTTTAATTGATTGGTTAAAGAGGATAGCTAATGAAAAAAAATGGTGACTATATTGAAATAAACTGAACCAAGCTGAATCAAACCCAACCAAACCGAACCAAACCTAATCGAAAACAAGCCAAGGGTTTAAGAGTAAAACTTGTGGGTGGATGTGGCCATTGGTAATGTCAAAAAGGAAAGTGATAACGCTCTACCTATAGAGGGTTAAGGTAAAGCTAGTGCATGGTGCTAATGCACACACCCAAGTACACGAACCACACACACAACTATCCTATGCAGTTTTTATGGGTTGACTGTTAAAACTTGCTCAGTGGTTACTGGGACAAGATGATCGCTACACACAACAAGCTTTAAATACCTGAGGCTAATGATCTATACACACACACACACACACACACACTTGTTCTAAACTAAACTGTCTTGCTGGCAGTGCTCACACAGTAGGCAAATGACAGAAATGCTTGGCTAACAGAAATACAATCATTTTCGGTTGTCTAATGTTACCAGCTAAACATTACATGCTATAGTGGTGAGCACATGTGCCTCTTTCACTGGAGATCTTAACTCGATTTCTAGCTCGAAGGCCTAGAACGAATCAAACTAAGAAAAAAGGGTATGGTGACGCAGTGGTTAAACTGTTAGCCTTTCACTAAGGTAGACTAGGGTTTGATTTTAGGTTAATATGCATGTCATAAACAAACAAATAAAAGCAGAGATAATGTTTAAAACTGATTACACTTGTCTCTTTTCAAATTATTACTTAGATTACGAATACAAACGTGGACTGGGTTTGATATACAGTTAATGCTTCCTATCACATACTAGACTGTAAGAAAGCCAAACAAGCAAAAGGCGTAGGTAGAGCAGTGGTAAAATCGCTATGTGTAGAGAAATACCTATTGGTTTTATGAACTGGCAAAGTTATGTCGCATAAACAGTGCAGGATACAATCCAGCAACCATAATTTTTATCTTGTGGACAAGAGAAAACATATATATAGAGAGAGATATATAGAAAGCTTGTGTGTATGTGGGTAGCATTGGTTGTTTGACCAGAGAAAATACGTTGAGGTAGGGTGGGGAGAGGGAGAATTAGCACTTATATATGAATGGAAAATAGTTTTTTTTCAATAGTTTTGTTTTTCAAATGCAGTGGTAGATAGTCGTTATTTTGTAAAACATTCTTACTTGCAGTAGTAATAAGCCTCTACGGTTCCGCTAACACATAGATAGACTGTATTATTGCCATAGTCAAGCACTCACATTAAGATCATTTACAAAATCATAAAATGAAAAATAAAAAATCTTGTTTTGGAAATATCGTTTTTTAACATACAGAAAATAAATAAAAAAATTCCTCTCGGCACGCCGGAAGGCGGAGATAGATTTCACCGGGCAAACTAGGGGATAGGCTATAATAGGCAAAATATGCAGGTTTTCGTAGGAGGATGAGACCTCATTTATTGCGAGAAAGTATTTTACAATTGGAGGTTAGTTAACCTTTTGTCGTCTTTCTATGCTTATTTTTAACATTTTACTGTCTTATGGGGATTGTAACCTTCTTGTCATTTGGGGTTCAGTTTTATACTTGTGATCACACTGTCCTTATGCAAGGTTTGGAACTAATGTGTAACTATCTAACAGTCTGTTACTTCATCACGCAAAATTTTATCTCCCGCAGAGATGTTGGTTAGTTCCTCAGTTTAGGGACTGCGACAAGGTGGTCATGTAACCCCATGTACATTGGGTGTGTGTAGAATCTGTCTGATAAACGGTGTTATTAGTGATGACTGTATTAGTCTGTAATTCAGGTAAGGTCTGCAGACGGTCAATTTTAAGTAGTAGTACCTAATTTTGTACCAAATACTAACGTCAACGACACCTAGCTGTGAACTTGGCTGCTAGATGCCACCGCAACCAGCAACTTGCAACGAACGTTGTAACTTCCCCTCCGAAGGAAAGCATGCTGACAGATTTTTAGCGCTCTTAGAAAATCCGGCGACTTTGGCCGGCTTTGAACCAGCGACCTTAGGCATAGAAGTTCAGCATGCTACCAGTTAGCCGCTTCCCTAATAGTCAGATGGAACAAGAAGTTCCGTGACGAACTAAAGAGCCTACTTTTCTTAAAATTAAGATTCATGCCATAGATTAATCTACAGTATATGAACCTATCTAGAATAATGACGAAATTAAGTGGGTAATATCGAAATGTCTTAATTAGTTCGAAATAAGGTATACTAGGCATACTATAGCCTAATAGAGCAATACAGTTGGAAGCTCTGGTGACTGAATATATTCTTACTTCCATCTCCTAAGATACAGAATACAAAATGTGGTTGAAGTTCAAAGGACGTTACATGGATTTAGACATTGGATCTATTAGTACACGTAAAAGCATGTTGGCAACAATATCATGCGAGTGCTGGTCAGAAATAATCTGAAATATTATATCTTTTTGTACCAATTTTGGATGAAATCCATTTGTTGGTATAGAAGTTACATGTATTTAAAAATTGGTCCTATCAGCAGGCTTAGAATCATGTTGGTATAACTGACGTATATAAGTTACTCCAAATTAATGTAAAATGTCAGGTAATTTACGTGTGCATAGTTTAAACCTGTCGGCTTGCATACTTTCAAATATATTGGTATTTGGATAAAATAATAGAGATAACATTTATTGACAGTTGGCAGCCCTGGTGGCTCTTAAGAATACACTCAGTCATACCTGTTTATGTACACATATTACATACAAAATGTGGTTGAAATCCAATTGATAGTGTAGAAGTTATATGCATTTAAATATTGGACTTATCAGAAGGCTTAAAAATATTTTGGCAATGCTGTCATGTATGGCCACCTGGAAATTAAACTGAAATAGTATTATCTACATGTGTGCCAATTTTATAATAGCTCCCATGTATACCTTCCAAGATATCCAACATGGAGCTCAAATTTCTAGTGCTTTTTTTTAGCAGTTGGTAGCACTGGCATCTTTTTCAAATATGGGTCTGAGATATTCCGGTATACAACTTTACTCATACAAAATTTGGTTTCGATTGCTGCAGCCGTTTAGGAGTTGATAGGGGGGGGGGAACACACACACACACAGCCAGACAGACAGAAGGACTGACAGACAGACAGAAGGACAGACACATTTTCCCGGATCGATCTCATAAGTCTACTTTTTCCTCATTTTTGAAAAGTGAGAAAAGTAGGCTAAAAATGAATGTGATCTCGTCAATGGCGTTGTCTTGGCAACCTGTGATAGATCATCCTTATCAATTTAAAAGCGTTGTTATGGTAACCTCTGATGGCACTCGGCATTTTTTAAAATTCCGAAATAATTTTTCTCATCCCTTGGCGTAATGGTGGGTCATATCAAAAATTCTTTCAGACAAAAGTTTTAGGTAATTATTAGGGGAATATTTTCCATTTTGTACGGTTTTAATATTGTGTCTATTGAGAGAGTTATGATTAATGTTTCCCGAAAAACCCACTTTTTTCCACCCCTTTGGTCAATGGTTGGTGCTATCAAAAAACTTATTTGACATAAATTTTTGGCACTTATCCGACACATATTATGAACTTTGAATGGAATCGATATTTCACGTATTAAGAGAGTTATAGCGAAGTTTCACTCTTTCGAAAAAAGCCCCCCATTTTCACCCCCTTAGACCGATTTTTTCCCCATTAACGAACTCGACCGAGATTTTATAGGGATACATATTATGTAAAAAATTAAAAGTGATTGGTACAAAATTGTGGCAGTTATCGTGTGCACAAGAAACTGATATATATATATATATATACATACATAAATTATATATAAACTTTTGAACTGACGGTGGTTTTGGGGTCTGGGGGATGTGAAACGCGAAGATATGTCAAAATTTTCCGGAAGTCGAAACATGGTACCCATTGCAATAGTTAGCTTTCTAATGAAATCTACCTAAATGTGTAAACAGCAAAATGGAAAATCCATGTTTCCATATAGACAAAATTTAAAAACCTTAAACGGTCATTTAAGAAAATATATGCAAATGGGAAATTGAAAAATGTGTAAATATGAAAATGGAAAATCAATGTTTCCATATCATGAGATTGAAAACATCAAACAGTCATTTTAAAAAAATGCAAATGGAAAATTGACAAATTGCAATGTGTGAAATGTGAAATTGAACAAATGGCTATCAATATTTTTTTTTATTTAAAAAACATGGTGCTCTATGGTTGAGGTGTGAATCAAACCCTCTCTACTTATTTCGACCACCCGAGACTGAGTAGACTAGTTTTAGTTGTCATACCACTTTTAAAAGTCTGTGTTAAATCTAGGAATTGAACCCAAGAGCTTGTAGGGGACATCAAAGGTTATAATATGTTAAACGGATAGCCTTGAATGTAGGGTGTGGTAGCTATATAGAGATGAAACGTTTAGCTCGGGGCAGGGAGGCATCCAACCAGTCAAAAGACTGACGACTCAAACAACAACATGTAGAGCTCACCAAAATAATGTTGTGTAACGGTAAATGTTAGTCAACGAACAGTAATGCATTACTAAAACCCATGACACGATACCTAAGAGCTGTTCTAAAATTATTTTAAAATGCCTTTAACCCTATATTAAACACCCTGTTCACAAGACTCATAACTGCAATGTTATGATCAAACAAAACAAAATCTATATTTCAAAACAAACAAGTGGTTTAGTCAATGTATACTGGAAAAAGTTTTATAAACACTCAAGTCCACAAAAATAATTAAATTAGTAATTGTCAGGTTGACCGAGTGGATATGGCGTTTGACTTAAGTTCAAATTTTCTGTACAAGAAAGCAAGGGTTCGAATCCCTTACCTGATATAACTATTGCCTCAACATGGCTTGACCATAGCATGGGCCAGTCCATAGGGAACAGTCGAAACTGTTATTTGGTGCTGTTCGAAACAACGATCTAAAAAGTGTTGAGGAATTATTAAAACAAAAGGCTCCAACATACTTATTTCAATCGATCATCATTGTAAATCTCAAAATAATACTCATTTAAATGGACAAAATACTCTAACCAAGGTAAAAAAGCAAGACCAAGAAAAAAATAGTGTGGCTCAAGATAGCGCTTTGTTTGTTAAAGAGCATTTATTATCTCCTGAAAAAGACATGTTAGGACAGTCGTTAACGTCTAAGAAACCTCTAACACTATCAAAGACGTCACAAACTATGCCAAAGGTTGTTGCATTGCAAGCAGAACAAAAAGGATTAGATAGTAATAGTGATGATGATTATATTGATGATAATTATATTGATGATGATAACCATGATGATGATGATGATGATGATGATGATGATGATGATGATGATGATGATGATGATGATGATGATGATGATGATGATAAAAGATTACACCCAAAAAAATCATTTGTTAAATTTCTTTACTGGAACAATCCCAGTAAGCTAATCCAGCGGCTTCAGTATTTGCATACCTGTAAACAGACTGGTCATACTAAATATGAGGAAGAACTATTGGATAAAGAAAATGAGCTTCGTCATGCTAAAACTATTGTGTAATGAATCCACGTAACCGCTTAAACTGTTTCTTAACAATACATGTAATATATTCTACCACTTTGCTACCACTTTTCTAGTTTGCTACCACTTTTCTACCACTTTGCTACCACTTTTCGACTACTTTTCTACCACTTTTCTACCACTTTGCAACCACTTTACTACAACTTTTCTCCACTTTGTTACCTATTTTCTACCACTTGTCTACCACATTGCTACCACGTTTCTACCACTTTTCTATCATTTCAGACTCTGCATATTAAATATAAAAGCCAACGCTAAATAATTCTACTACCAGAACAGATATAACATTTGTAGTGTGCAAATCATACTAACAGGTTATTTGCTACTATGGTACTTACTTACCACAACTAACCGAGGTAAACAACGTGTACTCTATAAAGGCTACTCTTATAACTATAGACGACAAAATGTAAAAGGAATAATATTCTGGCGATGCTCAAAACAGAGGTCAACAAGATGTCGAGGCAATATGAAAAGTAGAAATGGTGTGGTTTTAAGTGTGAGTGATCATCAATGTAGTGCTCCAGACAAAACACTGATGGTGTTGACAAAAAATCATCAGAATGCTAAAAAGTTAGTACAAGAGAAAGATGTTGCTACTCAAAATAGTGCATTATTTGTTGAGCAACGTTTAACCCCTGTTGTAAAAGTTATGTTGTATCCATCTTCAACGTCTCAAGAGTCATCAACATCACAGACTATGCAAGAGGTAGTGCTGTTGATGTTGTTTTAAGGGGCTGAACTACAAAGACATCTGCCATTGATATGCAAGTGGATCGAAAAGGACTAGATAGTAATAGACAAAAGAGAGTTGTAGTTTGTATATAACTATTGTACAAGTACTTACATTAAATAAATAAAAATAGTGCATGGGTATTGTCTGTTTTTCTTAATTGCTATCCCCATGTCCCACTATTAATGCAATTGTTAACCATCAACAGTCTCTGACTATGTTCGGAAAGAGAGTGACCTTAAACAATACACTCTATCTATGGTTTGTGTACCGAGTATCACAATAATACAGTGTGGTCAAGCCATGTTGAGGCAATAGTTATATCAGGTAAGGGATTCGAACCCTTGCTTTCTTGTACAGAAAATTTGAACTTAAGTCAAACACCATAACCACTCGGTCAACCTGACAGTTACTAATTTAATTATTTTTGTGGACTTGAGTGTTTATAAAACTTTTTCCAGTCATCATCATCATCGGCTTTAACTCGAATCCGAGTATAAATCTTCTTCCTTCAGTCCAGTTTGTGGATGTGTTTACGGTGACTAAAGAGTCCAATCCTGGCATGGAACAAGCGACCACACAAGTCACATAGTATTGCTGGAGGAGGACGTGGTTGGGCTGCTCGAAGTTTCCTAGCTTGACGCTTGGCCTCTTCATGTGTGCGTCGATCCCTTTCAAACGTCTTTACAGTATCCGAGATGGTACGGCGCCAAGTTGAGCGGTCTTCAGCCAGCATGTCCCAGGTTTGTGAATCAAGACCTGTCAATTTCAGGGTCTGCTTAAATTGGTCCTTGTAGCGCCTCTTAGGACCACCATGAGGTCTGGTGCCATAGCATAACTCACCATATAGCATTTGACGAGGTAATCTCACATCATCCATCCGATGGACATGACCAATCCATCTAAATTGGTGACCTATAATGGATGATTCTATGCTGTTGATTTGAGCCTTTTCCAGAACAGCAATATTGGTAATGCGGTCTTCCCATTTAATCCTCAGGATTGATCGAAGTTTTTGTAGGTGGAAACGCTCAAGCTTCCTAAGATCACGTCGGTAAAGGGTCCACGTTTCACAACCATACAACAATGTAGAAATGACTACTGCTTTGTACACCATAAGCTTTGTACTCATAGACAGATCTTTATTCAGGAAGACCCGGTGCGCTAATCGTCCATACGCTGCGTGGGCTGCGCCAATTCTCTTATCCACATCCTGCTCACAGGTACAGCTCACAGAGATGGTACTGCCCAGGTACGAGAAGTGGTCAACCTGTTCTAACGGCAAATTTGAGATGGAGATATTGAACTGAGGAAGAGGTGTGCCTGGTGAAGGTTGTGCCAAGACTTTAGTCTTATTGACATTTATGGTAAGACCAAAGCGATCACATGCACTTTTGTAACAATTAACTGACTCTTGCAGCTCTTCTGGTGTGAGAGTTGGTGACGCAGCATCATCTGCATACAACATGTTAGTAACCTTAGTAACCTGAGTTTTCCTCAAGGAGCGGAGACGAGTTAGGTTGAAAAGCCCTCCATCAAAACGATACTTGACCTCCACACCTGGGATCTTTGTGGGTGAATCATAAAGCATTGCAGCCAAGTACAGCGCAAAAAGCGTTGGAGCCAGTACACATCCTTGTTTCAGTCCATGGGTAATGGGAAATTCATCGGACATCTTATTCTGATGGCAAACCTGACCTGTCATGCCATCATGGAGAGCCTTGATTAGATCTACAAAACGCTGAGGGCAACCAAACCGCTTCAGCACTGCCCACATGGCTGGTCTTGGAACCGAATCAAATGCCTTTTCCAAGTCATAAAAGACTAAGAAGAGTGGATTCTGTTGTTCTCTACATTTTTCTTGTAGCTGTCTCACACAGAAAATCAAGTCAATTGTGCTTCTGGAAGTTCTAAATCCACATTGTGACTCTGGGAGGATCTTCTCAGAGATAACCTTGAGGCGGTTAAGTAGAATTCTTGCAAGAATCTTCCCCACAATTGATAGCAGTGATATACCACGGTAGTTGCCACAAACACTGCGATCACCCTTTTTAAAGATAGTGATGATAGTGGCATTCTTTAGGTCTCCAGGTACCTTTCTTGATTCCCATATTCTGAGGATAAGGATGAAAATTCTTGTTTTGAGGGAATGACCTCCGGCTTGAATTAGTTCCTGAGGGATGTTATCTGGGCCAGGTGCTTTTCTGGGTTTCAATTGGGTGAGAGCTGCACTGAATTCATGATAAGTAGGAGGTACTGCCAACCACAGTTGTTCAGGTTGTTGCGGCACATCACAGAGGAAGTCTTCAGCAGCTTCTGGTGGACGATTTAGGAGATTGGAGAAGTGCTCCTTCCAGCGTTCCAAGATTTCTTGACTATCAGTAAAGGTAGAATTATCAGCGCTTTTCAGTGTACCTGATGATGAGCGAGATGGTCCATATATTTCCTTGAGTACGGCATAGAAGTTCCTCAAGTCTCGAGCATCCGATAGTCTCTGCAGTTCCTGAGCCTTCTGTTGCCACCAAGTATTTTTAATCTGCCTTATCTGCGTCTGGCATTTACCCTTGAGTTTCAGTAGTTTATCCCTCTTTGTGTTGGAAGTTGGGTCTTGTAGATGGGCAAGATAGGCATTCCTTTTGGCATTGATGAGAGACAGAATTTCCTCATTGTTGTCATCAAACCAGTCTTGTCTTTTCCGCACTATAAAACCAATGGTTTCCTCAGCTGACTGTGTGATAATCTTCTGTAATGTGGCCCATTCTTGCTGAATATCATTTGTTACTGGGTTTTCTGATAACTGGGTGACGATCCTGTTTCCAAAATGTTTGTACATGGATTCATCCTGAAGTTTGGATGTATTAAACTTCTTTCTTGGCAAATTTTTGATGTTCCTAGGTGGTTTAGGTCTGATGGATATCCTGAGCTTACATATGAGAAGTTTATGATCTGTCCAACAATCGTCTATATTCCTTGCTGTTCTGGTAATAAGAGTGTCCTTCTTATCACATTGCCGGGTAATGATATAATCAAGAATGTGCCAATGTTTGGAACGAGGATGCATCCACGTGGATTTGAAGCGGTCAGGTAGCCGGAACTGCGTGTTGGTAATGAAAAGTTCGTGTTCTGCACAAAGACCAAGAAGCAACAGTCCATTGGGATTGCATTTTCCAAGTCCCTGTTTGCCCATCACATTATTCCATAGCCTGTGATCTTTCCCAACTCTGGCATTGAAGTCACCGAGGAGCAAGAGTTTATCTGCAGATGGTACCTTGGAGATGATTTCACTTAGCTGATTATAGAACTGAGCCTTTACTTCATCATCAGAATCTAAGGTAGGAGCATAGGCAGAGATGAGTGTCATAAAGGAACCTCCTGAGAGTGGTATGCGGAGAGTCATGAGCCTTTCGCTGATTGCAATGGGCGTAAGTTGGTGATAATTTACCAGTTTGGTCTTCACAGCGAAGCCCACACCATGAATACGACATTCACCCTCCTCCTTTCCTTTCCAGAAGATGGTATATCCTGTTCCAGATTCAGTAATCTTGCCTTCAGAAGACAGCCTAGTTTCACTGAGAGCAGCAATGTCAACGTTGAGTCTTGATAACTCATGGGTTACGAGAGCTGACCTTCTCTCAGGTCTAATGTTATTGTCCAAATCAAGCAAGGTTCTGATGTTCCATGATCCAATAATCAATTTGTGATTCTTTGCTGTTTTTGAGTTTCGACCGCATGAGGGGTGACCTGCTGAGTGCGGTTGCCCAGCCGGACCAAGATTGTGACTTCCGATGTTTAGCCCACCTTTTCTAGGGCCTTCCCCATGTGGGGTGGGCAGCGGTGATCCTAAATAGGCCTGCCCAAACACAGATGCAGGACCGAATTCCTGAGTAGTCACAGAGTCTCCGGAAGACGACCATCACACATCTGCTGCCAACGTGCAGGTCCGAACTAGGGGCTTCCAGTTACACCCATAACCTGCCCCCACCATCCATATCCCATCGCCGTTGGACTTTAGAAAATAAGTGACTGATGGAAGAATTGCCACTGGCGTGTATTTGTTTAGGGTGGATCACAACTTGCCAGGAAGTGACCCACTCACTATGATCTCGGAGTCGTGTCCTGCGGCACATATGAAATGAGACATGCAAGACCAGACACAGAGACTGCAACGAAATGCCGCAGACTCAAAATATTACTGAGGTGCGCCTTCACAGCCAATTCGTCTGGCATGGCCTCTTCCGCCTTCACGACCGTTGGGAACCATAAAAGTAATGGATTCTTCTTCCGCCCGCTTTGCCGTTGGGCCTAAACACATGTGCCCCATCCGCCAGCTCCGCCGTACCGAAGTTCATCTTCTCCGCCTTCACTGCCGTTGAGGTCTTCACTCGTAACCCTGAGCTGGGACCCTTACCAGATGATACACACCGGGCTAGTGTGCTCTGGGACTCACATAGGCAGGGGAGCCACTCCCTGGGTAGGGCTACCTCCGAAGAGGGTCCCTACCTGCTACCGTCATACAGTATACATTGACTAAACCACTTGTTTGTTTTGAAATATAGATTTTGTTTTGTTTGATCATAACATTGCAGTTATGAGTCTTGTGAACTGGGTGTTTAATATAGGGTTAAAGGCATTTTAAAATAATTTTAGAACAGCTCTTAGGTATCGTGTCATGGGTTTTAGTAATGCATTACTGTTCGTTGACTAACATTTACCGTTACACAACATTATTTTGGTGAGCTCTACATGTTGTTGTTTGAGTCATCAGTCTTTTGACTGGTTGGATGCCTCCCTGCCCCAAGCTAAACGTTTCATCTCTATACAGCTACCACACCCTACATTCAAGACTATCCGTTTAACATATTATAACCTTTGATCTCCCCTACAAGCTCTTGGGTTCAATTCCTAGATTTAACACAAACTTTTAAAAGTGGTATGACAACTAAAACTAGTCTACTCAGTCTCGGGTGGTCCAAATAAGTAGAGAGGGTTTGATTCACACCTCAACCATAGAGCACCATGTTTTTTAAATTTTTAAAAAAATAATGATAGCCATTTGTTCAATTTCACATTTCACACATTGCAATTTGTCAATTTTCCATTTGCATTTTTTTTTAAATGACAGTTTGATGTTTTTCAATCTCATGATATGGAAACATTGATTTTCCATTTTCATATTTACACATTTGTCAATTTCCCATTTGCATATATTTTCTTAAATGACCGTTTAAGGTTTTTAAATTTTGTCTATATGGAAACATGGATTTTTCATTTTGCAGTTTACACATTTTTTTTATTTTGTGTATGTTAAAAAACGATATTTCCAAAACAAGATTTTTTATTTTTCATTTTATGATTTTGTAAATGATCTTAATGCGAGTGCTTGACCATGGCAATAATACAGTATATCTATGTGTTAGCGGAACCGTAGAGGCTTATTACTACTACAAGTAAGAATGTTTTACAAAATAACGATTATCTACCACTGCATTTGAAAAACAAAACTATTGAAAAAAAAAACTATTTTCCATTCATATATAAGTGCTAATTCTTCCTCTCCCCACCCTACCTCACCGTATTTTCTCTGGTCAAACAACCAATGCTACCCACATATACACAAGCTTTCTATATATCTCTCTCTATATATATGTTTTCTCTTGTCCACAAGATAAAAATTATGGTTGCTGGATTGTATCCTGCACTGTTTATGCGACATAACTTTGCCAGTACATAATACCGTTAGGTATTTCTCTACACATAGCGATTTTACCACTGCTCTACCTACGTCTTTAGCTTGTTTGGCTTACTTACAGTCTAGTATGTGATAGGAAGCATTAACTGTATATCAAACCCAGTCCACGTTTGTATTTGTAATCTAAGTAATAATTTGAAAAGAGACAAGTGTAATCAGTTTTAAACATTATCTCTGCTTTTATTTGTTTGTTTATGACATGCATATTAACCTAAAATCAAACCCTAGTCTACCTTAGTGAAAGGCTAACAGTTTAACCACTGCGTCACCATACCCTTTTTTCTTAGTTTGATTCGTTCTAGGCCTACGAGCTAGAAATCGAGTTAAGATCTCCAGTGAAAGAGGCACATGTGCTCACCACTATAGCATGTAATGTTTAGCTGGTAACATTAGACAACCGAAAATGATTGTATTTCTGTTAGCCAAGCATTTCTGTCATTTGCCTACTGTGTGAGCACTGCCAGCAAGACAGTTTAGTTTAGAACAAGTGTGTGTGTGTGTGTGTGTATAGATTATTAGCCTCAGGTATTTAAAGCTTGTTGTGTGTAGCGATCATCTTGTCCCAGTAACCACTGAGCAAGTTTTAACAGTCAACCCATAAAAACTGCATAGGATAGTTGTGTGTGTGGTTCGAGTACTTGGGTGTGTGCATTAGCACCATGCACTAGCTTTACCTTACCCTCTATAGGTAGAGCGTTATCCCTTTCTTTTCTGACATTACCAATGACCACATCCACCCACAAGTTTTACACTTAAACCCTTGGCTTGTTTTCGATTAGGTTTGGTTCGGTTTGGTTGGGTTTGATTCAGCTTGGTTCAGTTTAGTTCAATATAGTCACCATTTTTTTTCATTAGCTATCCTCTTTAACCAATCAATTAAAGATAGTCTACTCTTAATTCTTGAATCAATAAATCCGATTTTGTGTACACCGTTTGCCATTTATTAACCCATGCCTGCAACCTATACTCTCTCTGTACTACAGTCTGATCTGAAAACAAGTTCCAATAGTGAAAGACTTGTCAGTCACCATACATTTAGCCTACGCTTGTTCTTTCTCTACCTAGCTATGTTTCATCACTCACGGTAAACAACTCACATGTCCGTGTCCAATTATTAATTTATAAAATCTTAGGTCAATGACCTTAATATTTTGGATATTTTAGGTAATTTTATTGGTCATGGGAAAGAGTTGACCATTCTAAGTCCTATGACACCTCACATGTCGATATCCGAGTATTAGTTTATATAATCTCAGGTCAATGACCTTGTTGTTTTGAATATTTGGGGTAAATTCGTTGGTTATGGGAAAGGGTTGGCCATCCTAAGTATTATAACACCTCACTTGACTCTCTCCCAATATTAGTTATCGAGATATTAACAACAGTGCAGTTAGGCCCTTTTGACAAACATTAAATATATATTCAAAAACAGAGCGTCACCCCGAGTGCTAGGACCCCACATACAAGTCCCTAGCCTTATTGGTTCGCGAGATATTAACAAAAGTATAGTTAGGCCCTTTGTTAAAATGTCAAAAATACATTCAAAAAGCGAGTGTCTGCCCAAGTCCAACGACACCTCACAGGTCGATATCCCATCATGGGTTCAGGAAATATCAACAAAAGTGTAGTTAGGCCCCTTGTCAAAATTTCAAAAAAATACACTTTAAAGGGGAATGTCATCCCAAGTGCTACGACCCCTCATACAAGTCCCTAGCCTTATTGGTTCACGAGATATTAACAAAAGTGTACTTAGGCCCTTTTGACAAAAATCAAAAATACATTGAAAAACGGGGAGTCATCCCAAGTCCAACGACCCCTCATACAAGTCCCTAGCCTTATTGGTTCATGAGATATTAAAAAGCCAATGACCTATTAGTTTTGGATCTTTTGGTTATTTTTTTTAAATAACTCATCCATCTATAAATCATTATTTAAAAAGTCCGCCCTCTTACGAAAACCCCAAGTGCGCATGCGTTAAAACAGAAAACAAACATGTTAATTCATAGTAGCAATCGGCTCTTCACATGCGTTTCATGTGGACAACGTTTAATTTCAACATATCATTAGGGACCAGTCCATTGGGACCGGTCCAAAGGGATCAGTCAAAAGGACCCATCCACAGGGACCCGTCAACAAGGACCCGTCAACAAGGACCCGTCAACAATGACCCGTCAAAAGGACCCGTCCATAGGGACCCGTCAACAAGGACCTGTCAACAATGACCCGTCAACAGGGACTCGTCAACAAGGACCCGTTAGCAATGCCTCGTCAACAATGACCTGTCAACAATGACCCGTCCACAGGGACTCGTCAATAAAGACTGGTCAACAATGACCCTTCAACAATGACTTGTCAACAGGGACCCGTCATAAAGGGCCCCCTTCAAAAGGACCCGTCCAAAGGGGCTAGTCAACAGGGACCAGTCCAAAGAAACAAATCAACAGAGATCAATCAAAAGGGATCAGTCAACTGGGATCAATCAAAAGGGGTTATCGCCTCAAGGTCTGACATACTCCTCTTTGATTAATGGTTTGCCTATCGACAAGCACCGCTTGAAATACTTTATGATACCCCTCGTGGAATGGGTTAGGTTAGGCTACACTACAGCCACCAGCTTTAAAAAGCCCGTCCTCTTACAAAAGCTATGAGTGGGCATGCGTAAAAACAAAAAACAAGCATGTTAATTCATAGTGGCTTTCCACCGTACACATGTCTCTTGTGTAGAACAACGTTTAATTCCATATTGGCATTCAAACTCTCACATGTTGCACTTGGAAAGCGAGATTCTCTAAAAAAATAAAATTTCACCCCCTAGTAGGGGTAGGTTTTATTTTGGGGGTGGAAATATGTTGTCCAATGGAAAGGGGGTGTCCGCCCGAGTTCAACAACACCTCATTCGTCAAAATCCGACCATGCGTTGGAGAGATATCGCGCCGCCGCCATCTTGGCGGTGGAGCGGTGGCGGTGGATTATGAAACCATCCAAAATACACTACTGACATATATTAGAATACTCAAATGGTTAAGTAGCGAGAGGAACGATGACATGCTAGGATGATAAGTTCAGTATATACACACCCAAGTAGACGGGGCTACAATGCCTCAATGCCGCAAAGCCCCTAAAAAGAATCAACAACAATCAACAATACGTTCTAATAGGCCATGGCACCAATATGAATAGTTTCATCCACCTGCATAATTTCATCTTTCATCAGGAATTATCCACACCGACAGTGGTGACTACGCTCGCTAAAGTGCAGCGTTAAGTCATGGGGCCAAGCGCTCTGCTGACTCGGTAGACGCGTGTGTTCGAGCCCCACCGTCGGCCGTCCTTGAAATTGTTTCCCGTGGTTTCTCCCATTTTCAACTCCAAACAAATGCTGGGACGGGACCCTCTGACAGGCCACTGCCACTTCCTTCCACATCCTTGCCCAGATTCATTCACCATCATTCATTTCATCTCTCACCGACTGTAGTGGCTACGCGCGCTAAAGCGCTGCGTTAGGTCAAGGGACCAAGCTCTCTGCTGACTCGGTAGACGCGTTGGTTCGAGCCCCACCGTCGGCTGTCCTTGAAATGGTTTTCCGTGGTTTCCCATTTTCAACACCATGCAAATGCTGGGACAGTACCTTCTGACAGGCCACGGCCGCTTCCTTCCCCATCCTTGCCCAGTTTCATTCATCTTCATCCATTCCATCTCTCATCCCGACGCGCAGGTCGCCCACGGGCGTCGACTAGAAAGACCTGCACTCGGCCTCTCAGGAGGCTACACGACAAAAAAATAATTCATCTCTCAACTCCTCTCATGAGGTAGGCCTCAGGAAGGGCATCCGGCCGTGAAAACCATCCAACACAAATACTTCCATTGCATCTCATCCCCGACCTCCTTGGAAAAGGGGAATAATCAGGGATAGACATACATACATCTGGAATTATCCACGGTCTCTGCCCTTTATAACATATTGATATGGAATTTTACGTAATGTAGATGGACACTTCCTATTACAGAGCTGGAAGGGAACATCTTGGACTGGACATCTTACCATGGTTACGGTTGGCCATTACTTGATCAGTTTCCAAGAGCGGAGAGGTTGTTTTTTTCCCCCATCTTCAACATATGAAAAATAGGTTTATGAGATCAATTTATTCCGTGTGTGTTTAACAGCAGAAGCGATGTCAATGAAATTCAGTACGAGTATAGCCTACTACTACCACCTCGTCCGACCTCGACTGTGCCTTTCAAATTTTAATGCGTTTCGCCAATCTAATAAGTTGGTTGCGTGAAATATTTCACCGGTATTCTATATCTCTAAAAGTGTTATTGATGTAGCCTATGTCTAGACTAGAGTGTCTACCCCTTATTATACCCGTCTTAAACGTAGTCGGGGATGAGATGTGGTAAAAGGTTATGTGGTGGGTGATTTCTAGGACCGGATGTCCTTCCTGACGCCACACCGATATTACCCTCACATTTTGAGTTGCGGATACCATGGACAGACCATATCACAAATGTTGAAGTTATACAACATAAAAAATAAGAGAAAACCCAGGAAGTATTAACCACCGTGAAAATAAGGAAAATCCAATACCTTCAAGGAAATATGCCAGGGAAGAGAAGTGTTGAACGGAGAAGATCATCTCACAGCCTGGACCTCCAAATGGCCACTGAATTATTCCGAGCTGCAAGTGACAGGAACTGCACTGTCCAGTTTGTTGCCAACATCTGGAACGGATAGGAACCAGAGGAAGAAGAAGATATACATAGACTACTCATTTCTGTTGTAGGTTCCCCCCAGGGGCTCACATCAAGTGGGCTGTGGGTTGTCGACCACGGGACCCCAGCTGAGTCCGGCATTGCTTCCACTTACTTATGCCGGGCTCCTCTCCGTCTTGTTTCCTGTCGACCTACCATGGTCAACTCTTGTTCCTTTCCGACCCTGACGGTATTAGGGTATCCGAGGCCTAGGGAGTCTTTCACTTTCCCGCCTTAATTGGCCCTTGCCTCATCTTTCCTGATCCCTCATTCTTCGAGGAGTCAGACCTCTTGTTTTCTTTTCAATCTATTTCCTTTTCTCTTTATGATTCCCGCACTTTTGTATTAATTTGCTCCCCGTGTATCTAAATTATCTTAAGCGAAATTTTTGAATCTACAATACATTTTGTCGGTATGTTCAATCTAAGTTGCATTTTGTAAGTATTTTCATCCTCAATTGCATTTTGTAAGAATTGACAATCTAAATTGCTTTTTAGTAAGTCTTAAGTGTAGGTGGAGGCACTTTTGTGAGTATTTTGAATTTCAATTACATTTTGTAAATATTTTCATTCTACATTGCATTTTCTATGGTGGGCATTTTATAAGTATTTTGATTCTCAATTGCATTTTGTGAGTATTTTGAATCTAAATGACATTTTGTAAGTATTTTCAATCTAAATTGCATTTTGTAAGTATTGCCAATCCAAATGAGTAGTTTGAATCTACAATACATTTTGTAAGCAGGTTCAATTTCAATGCATTTTGTAAATATTTTGAATTTCAATTGCACTTTGTGAATATTTTGAATCTGAACCGGCCTTTTTCAATCTAAATTGAATTGTGGATATTCAATTTCAATTGCATTTTGTAAGTATCTTGAACCTCAAATGCATTTTGTAAGTATTTTGAATTTCAATTGCATTTTGTAAGTATTTCGACTCTACATTGCATTTTGTACGTATTTTTAACCTGAACTACATTTTGTGCGTATTTTTCAATCTATTCCTTTTGTGAGTATTTTCCTTCTAAACTCCCTTTTGTAAGTATTACCGCTCGACATTTTGTGAGTCCTTTCAATCTGAGTTTCATTTTGTGAGTATTTACAGTCTCACTTAATTTTTGTTCTGGTTTCCATTTCATTGTCATTTTCGCCATCACCCAGAACATTAGGGGCCGATAATTTAGATGGTAGGCCCCTTAACACAACAATTATCTTCGTCATCATCCTCATCATTCTGTTGTAGGCTAAGTGAACTCCAGGACTATTTGTGTTCTGTAAGTGGTATTTAAGTTTCTAAAATTCACTTCCTTGTCGGAGAGAATCGAACCCACTTCCTTTCAGTTAGAAGATCAGCGCCTATACCGGTTGGGCACAGTTGAATCTTGTATGAATGGCTCACAAGAATGCAGCATCATTCAGAATGATTACTAGCCGATGGAGATGAAGGCGCAAGCGTCCACATTGGCCAGATCTCCCCGCCCTCTCTTGGCAGCGAACACTGACCGACAAAGTGGTTGCCCGCTCCAACATAAAGATAGCATCAACATCTTCGGACTCGCAACTCACTAAACAGGAAATGAAAGCAAAAATCTTCTTCACCAATGAAACTTTTCTGCCTCCAGTTTCTTTCTTGTTCATGTTCCAGATTTAAATTGGAAACCACAGTTCTTCAAACCAAACCTAAAGGAAGTTGATGGCAATTTTGAGAATTTATTTATTTATCGTATGGCTTTTAGTGTCCGAGAACATGTTCGGCTCGCCAGAGGCTGTAGCTACTTCAAGCGGATACCCATAGGGTGAGCTAAAAGTTCCGTTCAATTTCAAGTAGTTCCAACTTTCGCTACCAGATGTCAGTGATACTTAGTGGTGAACGTTGGAACTTTGATAGAGCGTTCGAACGAAATCTAACCTAGAAATTTAGCTTCACACAAATTTAGTCTGTGGAAGGATCTTTTACATGCCATAAATCTATGACATGGGGCCACCGGCTTTAATTCCCCTCCGAAGGAAGGCATACTGAAGGATTTTAAGGCTCTTAAAACAATACGACGACTTCGGCTGGGTTTGAACCCGCTATCTTGAGCACAGCAGTTCAGCATACTACCAACTACGCCACCGAAGCCGCTAAAAATATTAGCCTACACTGTCTACCTCCCAACATTATTAGCACAGATATGTTTCAGGGATGTGCGTCTCTCTGTGATTAGCGTGGACAAAATTCACACACAGTGGTTACCATGACAACAAGTGTTCGTCATCTAGGCCTATGCATTCTAGTTCAGTAGAGACTTAGTACGCACCTGTTGAAGCGTGTTGCATCAACAACTTTCCGACAACTAGTTACCATGGCAACAAGGGACAGCAGACTGAGATGTCAATTGTTGAAGCGTGGTACTACTTATAGACTAATACGAAGAGACGAATAAAACTTATCCTTGATTCGATCATTTGCTTCTGCAATGCTACAAACTTATTATGGTATATTGGCTTTCACGGTCAGTTAATTAAACCCCGGCAATTTTTCTTGGTTTGTGCCGTGTCTTGTGTGAGGTTTTGCCTAGGACACCAAGCTGGCTCATCAGCGGGCTCTTGATGTCCCCGCCCGGACCCCACAGGAGCAGCAAACTGCGCGCTACCTCCCTTTTTAAGAAGCGCAAATGCGCCTCTTTACTAAAACTCAAGCAGCCATAACCTCCATATGGAGGCTTACAAATAGATGGTATATTAGCTTTCACGGCCAGTGAATTAAAACTCGGAGGCGACATTGAGTTCATGAGGATATTGTCGAAGAAGGAAAAGATAAAATCATCAAGCCAACTAACAAGTCCCAACGTGCTGATTGTTAACGAAGAATGAATAATAATAATAATATATACATTATTATTATTATTATGATTATTATTATTATTAGTTACCCATTACAATTAGTTTTAAACCCTTATAATGAACGGTCACACTGCATTGTCATATTGCTTTTAGTATACCGGTACTGCATTAGATAACTTTTATGCATAATTTTCACTTTCCCTATTGTGGTGCATATTGTTCACGGGTGATGTTACGGGAATTGTGTCGAATTATTTTCTATCATTGTTAGCGAATTATACACCACACGGAAGATCAAAAGAAATCGGAAGTGATTTTCGATAATGATTTTATACAAGTCCATTTTAATAACTGGAGTAATTCCGGCTCATGCATACACGCAATTTATAATAATAATAATGATTGAATTTCAATCCCTGCAGCACACCTTTTATTGCCATGAGCGTACTTTTCATTCTTATTGATAGGTATATGAGATTGTATAGGCCTCTGCAGCAATTATCCTCTCGGTGCGAATTAGCATTTCAGAATTATTTGACGACAGTAGGTAGAACACGTGTGCTATTCACACTCAAGGGTGGGGCAATGAACGCAACAATAGAGGAAAGTACCCAAACCCGAGCCCCCAGCTTGTTTTAGAATTTTTAAATCCAATTTTGTCCAAACTTAAATCGAATTATTTGCAACTTATACCTCAATTAGTTCTCCAAATGTCATATTTTACTTAAAATCATTGATGAACTTTTGTAGGTGTAAATCATGTTTTTCATACATATTACGTTTTGCTTTAGCGTTTGTCCCGCGTCGTGGCAGGGTCCGCTATTTCAATACGCTGTCTCCACTTTACGCGGTCACGGGCCATGTCCGGATGTAGATTGACGCTTTTCAGATCCATGTGGAGTGTATCGGCCCAACGTTGTCTCGGTCGCCCCTTGGGTCTTTTCCCGGCGACCTCCAATGTGTAGCCCTGTTTTGCAATGGTGTCCGCTCCTGACGGTAGCACATGCCCAAACCACGCATTTTGTTGTCGATTGCCGTGATACCAAATCGTTCCCTTATTCTTTCATTGGGAATGTGATCCAAACTAGTAATGCCAGCTGTCCATCTAAGCATCTTGGTCTCAATGACACTTAGCCGACGTTCTGCTTCTTTCGTGGACGGCCAACATTCGGTACTATAAAGCGCCACGGGACGAATGACAGTGCGGTAAATCTTCGATTATAGGAGGTCTTTCATCTGGGGATCGCACATGACACCTGTCGTTGTTCGTCATTTCATCCATGCAGCATTAATTCTTACGTTGACCTCCTCGATGAAACGACCTTCAGCAGTTATCGTAGAGCCAAGATACTTAATTTTTTTCGTTCGAGGCTGATCATCGCCGTAAACTTGGATTGTTCCGATTTCTCCTGCATCCATTGTCATATATTCTGTTTTAGCTTTAAGCCGCAGGCTATATTGACTTAACCGATCACTCCATTCCTGGACTTGATGTTGGAGATCCAGCTTGTTTTGAGCGGCCAACATAACATCATCAGCGTAAAGAATGGCCCAAGGTAACGGTTGTTGTAGATCGGCAGTAACCGTGTCCATGAACATAATGAACAGCAATGGTGACAGGGCCGAACCTTGATGAACACCAACTGTTACATGTAATTTTATTTTTATTATTTTTATTTCTATAATTATATTTTATTTTAACACTTTAATTGTTAATAGGCCAGGCGACAGGTCGAAAAAAAAAGCCTCAATAAGGAAATAATTAGTGGAAAGCTGGAAATTGCTTTAATCGCTTTATTTGGACCCACATATTACTCTCCCAAGGTTTCCCCCTCCAGCGAAGTCGGCGTTGGCCCTTTTGGCCCTAAGAAGGTACCATTTTTCGTTATTTTGCAAATACCTCCCAAACCATCAACTTTACCAGTATAATACCTATTATAAAAAGTATCTAGAGTAAATTTCCTACAAAAATATTCTGTACCTTTTGTCTCTAATGTGAACCGTTACGATGCTACGACCATTCAAAGTGGAGCCCTTTTTGATTCTTGCGGAAATGCTATGGTAATGTTATGCCATATCAAAGTTTCTACAGGTTATAAATATTTGTCAGCATTCCATGTGCACAAGCTGTTAACTTGTTACAAGTATAACGGCTTTTCAATGTAAACAGCTGAGGCAAAGTACCTTCCATTAGTATTATTATTGCGTAGTATTGGCATAAAATCACTCTTTTCCACACCACCTGGCGGTAAAGTAAATGGCGCGTTTTCTTTCCAGAAGGCCTAATCCACGGTTGAAATATCAAAGTTAGTCGATTTTAAACCGTTTTGATGAAGGCTGGCAGTCTTGATCGTCTGCCTTATTTCTCCGTCATCGCTTTCATCGTCTGTAGCGGTACAATTGTCCGACGTCACAGGGCGCTCAAGATTAACATCGATGTCTCCGTCACTGTCAACCATCTTCCTCGGCAGCATTTGTGCATGATCGTCCCATACAATTCATGCAGATCCCGGAGCATCGGAGGCCCGTTTTCCTGCAACCACACGCTGCGTTACATCCTTTCGAACATTTGCAGGACACTGTGTTTAGAAGAATTTGTGGCGCCGGATCCCTCGTCGTAGTTATGGGAGCCAATCCACATTGAGAATTTTTCCAGCCCCAATCCAGTGGATTTGTATAATTTCCATGCCATGTTTGGATTTGATGGTAGGTTCTTAAAGAGTGCTCACTTGCCGCTGATTCGGTGGGAGGTAAGCTTTCGAGATTAAATCGATGTTTGCTTAGAGATTTTGCAAACAGTTGGAACCACAACTAATTCAGGGTATTTCCCGTGGTTTTGTTGTCAAAAAGCCTAGCCAAAACCAACTGGCCCGCTTTGTCAATTTCATCGGGGTTTGCGTTCACGTCTTGGAAAACCCTAAGAGCTGTCTGCAGTTCCTCATTACTCTTCAGCAGTTTTACGAATTTCATTTTTCCCTGCCTGTGAAACGAAGACGTTGTATCGCACTCACTAAACACATGCAAAAAGAGGATGTTTTCCTGCACACACGGCGGGAGATTGAAACTTGTTGTGCAAAATAGTTGTTTGGTTGAACCTTTGCCGGGTTTCATAAAATACATTTACTTGGAGGGTGGCACACGAGCCGCCAAGATGACCAGGATATCTATATCTTCAGCCACTATAATGACCAAATTGTCGGGCCGAGATAACTTGAGTGCGGTGGTAATGATGAGCAGATCGGCACCTTCTGGAGCTTGTCTGGTTTCGATTCCTTCGCTTTCGAATTTGACGCGCCACAAGTCGATCTATCTTAGTTTGTTTGGATCATTAGACAAAAAAAAATTGCTTGTGGCATAGGTGCCATCATGGACTCATAAATAAAACGATTAGCAGCATCATGCTTGTGCGATCGTCGAAGACGTTCAGCGGACTTGGTACTGCAAGATGCTGGGTCGTCAGGATACTCATCGAAAATAATGACTCTGTTTTTGAAGTATCTTTTAACGTAATTCACATATGTGGCACTAATGTCGACAAAAGTATCGGTTTGGTGCCAAATTACACGGTGCAGAAGATATCCTCCGTCGAGAACATGATATAGGTCCTCAAATGTGGGCTCATCGGTGACAGGATGGAATAATTTATAGAACACAGACTTGTGTATCTTACGCATTCCCGCTTCATCGAAGATCGCAACCGGATACGGAGCTAGTTCAAACTGGAAATATTGTTTCAATTCTGCATCGGATTTTTTGCAAGGCAAATGCGTTGGAAAAGCTCAAGAGGATCAACAGGAATATCCGTATAGTGGATTTTTAGCCTATTTTCAATTTTGAAAAAATAGGCTTATGAGATCACCTTTTGTCCGTGTGTGAGTGCGCGCGCGTGTGTGTGTCCCTAATAAATTCTAAACGGCTGGAGCGATTTCAATGAAACTCGGTAACTTCATAGCATTATTCCGGACGACCCCGACCGTGCCCTTCAAATTTTGTTACGTCTCACCAATCCAACATGGCGGCTGTGCGAAATATTTCACCAGCATTCAATATCTCCGAAACTATTCCCGATATCACCCTGGATTTTTTTGCGGTGATAAAGGAAACTACTAGAAGTTCACCTATGTAACTTTTGAAAAACTGGTAACTACAAAACCAACATGGCGGCAACGCGAATTTGCGAATTTTAAATTGCCGTTCTCTGCAATTTAACCAACCAAACACTATAAAACTTGGTAGAGTATATGTTTATACACATTGAAATGCACAGACATCTAACTTGGTTCAATTGTTTACATAACCACAAGATGGCGGATGTGCGAAATATTTCATCGGCATTCTATATCTCTGAAACTATTAGCGGTATCACCCAGAAATTTTGTACGGAGATAAAGGGCACTACTGGAATTTCATCTATAAGACTTTCGAAAACCGGTTAACTACAAAACGAACATGGTGGCCAAGCGAATTTGAAAATATTAAATAGACCTTTCTCGCGATTTAATGTTCCAACCGCAATGAAATCTGGTACAGGAAATGTTTATACACATTGTAATACACTGGTATCTAATTTAGTTCAATTGTTTGCATAACCTCAAGATGGCGGCTTTGCGAATTTTAAAATTAAGTTTTTTTTCTTGTGGTGTAATTGTGCGAACGATGTGAAAGTTTGAATAATGAACCTACGCAATAATTTTCCTTTTATGGTACATGACTCTATGGCCTACACATTTAACAATCCAACATGGCGACCATCCGAAATATTTAGACGGCTCTGAATATCTACGAATCTATAACAGCAATCAAACTGATTTTTTTTATGTTCATATGGGCTATGAACTTAAGTTCACCTATAGGACATTAAATAACCTGGTGATCACAAATCCAACATGGCGGCGACGCGAAGTATAAATATTCACATGGACGTTTCTCGCAATTTAACCATCCGAGAGGAGTGAAACTTGGTACAGTAAATCCTTATACGAATGTTAATCCACTGGCATCTAATTTATTTCAATTGTTTCCATAACCACAAGATGGCAGCTGTGCGAAATTTTAAAATCTCCTAGTTACTTCTTGTGTCCTAATCATGCGATTGAAGTTTAAATGCTACTCGTACACAATAATCTTCATGTGACAGTACATAACTCTAAGACCTACATATATAAAATCCAACATGACGACCATTCGAAATATTTAGTCGGTTCTCAATATCTACGAATCAATTACAGCAATCAAACAGAAATTTTGTATGTAGATAGAGGCAATTAACATAAGTACGATACATGAAAATAGGCTGTATAGTTCTTCACGGAACTACTTGTTATTTTCAAATTTACCGCGCTGAGAGGCATCACGCGATTTTAGGTAGATTTCATTAGAAAGCTAACTATTGCAATGGGTCCCATGTTTCGACATCCGGAAAATTTCGACATATCTTCGCGTTTCACATCCCCCAGACCCCAAAACCACCGTCAGTTCAAAAGTTTATATATAATTTAAGTATGTATATATATATATATATATATATATATATATATCAGTTTCTTGTGCACACGATAACTGCCATAATTTTGCACCAATCACTTTAATTTTTTACCGAATATGTATACCTATAAAATTTCGGTCGAGTTCTTTACTGGGCTAAATCGGTCGAAGGGGGTGAAAATGGGTGGCTTTTTTTTTTCGAAAAAGTGAAATATTGCTATAACTCGCTTAATATGTGACATATCGAATCCGTTCAACGTTCATACTATGTGTCAGATAAAGCCCAAAAATTTATGTTTGAAGAGTTTTTTTATAGCACCAACCATTGACCAACGGGGTGGGAAAAAGTGGGTTTTCGGGAAACATTAATCATATCTCTCTTAATAGGCACAATATCAAAACCGTAAAAAATGGACAATATTCCCCTAATAATTACCTATAACTTTTGTCTGAAAGAATATTTGATATGACCCACCATTATGCCAAGGGATGAGAAAAATGATTTCGGAATTATAAGAAAATGCCAAGAGCCATCAGTGGTTTCCATGGCAACACCACTAAATTGATGAGGGATGAGCCATCAGACGTTGCCAAGATAACGCACTTGCACGAGATCAGATTCAGATTTTCATCTGACTAAGTGTGAAGCGGCTTCGGTGACGTAACTGGTAGCATGCTGAATGTCTATGCCCAAGGTCGCGAGTTCAAAGTCGGCCGAAGTCGTCGGATTTTCTAAGAGCGCTAAAAATCCCTCAGTATGCTTTCCTTTGGAGGGGAAGTTCCAACGTTCGTTGCGAGTTGCTGGTTGCGGTGGCATCTAGTAGCCAAGTTCACAGCTAGGTGTCGTTGACGGTAGTACCTGGTACCAACATTAGGAACTACTGCTTGAAATTGACCGTCTGCAGTCCTTACCTGAATTACAGACTAATACAGCCATCCCTAAGTACACGGGGTTACATGACCGAGTTGTCGCAGCCCCTAAACTGAGCAACCAACCAAAATCTCTGCGGGAGATATTATTTTGCGTGAAGTAGTAACAGACCGTTACATAGTCACACATCAGTGTCGAAACCTTGCATAAGGACAGTGGGACCACAAGTATAAAAATGGACCCCAAATGACAAGAATGTTACCGTTCCCATAAGACAATAAAATGTTTAAAATAAGTATCAGGGCTCACGGCTGGTGAGTTCGGGAGTTGGCGACCCCGAGGGATTCCTGAGCTGGGTCTGGTTTTCCCCCTTTCATCCATTACCTGTGGGGCGGACCCTCTCCTCTTTCACTTTCCTATCTGCCTTTCATGGCTCTCCTTCCTTCAAAGTCCCTCAATCCGCATTCTTCGAGGGTTGAGGGCATTTCTTTTCCTCCTGTCCTTTATTTGCCTTAATCTCCTTTAGTTTTCCATTTCTTCTAGTATGTAGGTATAGTATATCTGTAGAGTTGATATCTCACTGATATGAGTTGCCTCAATGTTCATAAACACACGCAGCTTAGTAAATATCAATGGCTTCAATACGGTGCTAATAATGTTCGTCTCACTTCACATAAATTTGCTGCTCGCCTCGCCAGTATACGAAATGTTATGGACTGAACGATCTAGTATCAGACGCAGATTCTCTTATGAATACACTCGTATAAAACACTGTTACAAACGTCAAAAACCAATTCCCGACTACACAATCCTCCTTACTTACCTTAATACAGCCGAAATGAAACCATTTCTCACTTAGTGCAATTTTGCATACGTCCCCCTTAAATTGCATTTTGTGACAATTTTGAATCTAAATTACATTTTGTAAGTATTTTCTATCTAAATTGCATTTGGTAAATATTGTCAATTGAAATAAAAGTACAGTAAGTATGTAGTTAGTTTTAGTTGTAAGTAGGTAGTTAGTTTGTCTATTAGATATATGTCATTGTTCTATTAGACTGTGGTGTGTGAGTGTGTCTGGTAGCAGTTGCATTGTTTATTAGTTATAGTTCATTGTTTCAGTAGACTGTGATGTGTGAGGGTGCATGTGAGTGTGCCTGTTGACATACTGTTTTAGTGGTAGTATTTGTTGTTGGTGGAACTTAAGTTTTTTGTTAGTAGAGTTTTGGTATTTAATTTTTAGTACGGTAGAAGGTTAGTATTTTTGTTAGTAGAATTGCTCTTTACTTATTCTGAAAGGGAGTAGCAGCCTTTCAGAATAAATCAATTCTTTACTAGTCTTATAGACGGTTAAGATATTGATAATATAAGCCAATAATGGCTACACTGCGTCCTGCTGCACGGCTGAAAGCAACGGGAAACTACAGCCGTATGCTATTCCCGAGGATATGCACCTCTCTATGCATAATTACATGCGATGATGGCCTCCTCCCTTGTAAAATTTCAATCCGGAGGTAAACTAGTCCCCCGTTCGGATCTCCGGGTGGGGACTACTCGAGAGGGGGTTAACATCACAGAAGTGACAAAGAGGAAATCTGACATTCTACGGATCGGAGCGTGGAATGTTAGAAGTCTGCTAGGAAGTGGAAGGTTAGAAAACTTAGAAAGGGAAATGGATAGGTTGAGGTTGGATTTGGTTGGGATTAGTGAAATGCGCTGGCAGGAAGAACAGGACTTTTGGTCAGGAGACTATAGGGTCATTAGCACTAAATCAAACAATGGCCAAGCAGGGGTTGGCCTCATATTGAGTAGGAAACTTGGACAGCGGGTGGAATATTATGAGCAATATAGTGAACGGATTATTGTAGCAAAAATCAATACAAAACCTACCTGCACTACAGTGGTACAAGTCTATATGCCTACCAGTCAAGCAGATGATGAGGATGTTGAAAAGGTCTACGAAGAAATAGACGAAATTCTGAGGTATATCAAGGGTGATGAAAATGTTATAGTAATGGGAGATTGGAATGCTGTGGTAGGAAAAGGGAGAGAAGGGAAGATAGTAGGAGATTTCGGATTAGGTGAAAGGAATGATCGAGGAAGCAGGCTGGTAGAATTCTGCACCGAGCATGAATTGGTCATAGCTAACACCTTATTCAATAACCACAATAGAAGAATATACACATGGATGAGACCAGGAGATACAGGGCGTTACCAAATCGACTTCATTATGGTCAAGCAGAGGTTTCAAAACCAGATTTTGGATTGTAAAACATATCCTGGTGCTGACATAAACTCTGATCACAATCTGGTTGTAATGAAATGCAGATTAATGTTGAAGAAACTGAAGAAAAGTCAAAAGCCAAAAAGGTGGGCAATAGACAGACTGAAAGAGAAGGATGTAAACGAAAGATTCAAGAAGAGTATAAAGGAAGGACTAATGAAAAACCCTAAACAAACTTCAATTGCAGACGAATGTGCACTTTTGAAGAATGAAATAACAAAATCCGCAGAAGAAAACATTGGTAGGAAAGAAAGAATAGGTAGAAAACCGTGGATCACTCAGGATATACTAGAATTGATGGATGAAAGGCGGAAACACAAGAATCTAAGAGATGAAAAGGGGAAAGCAGATTACAGACGTCTGAGAAATGAGGTTAACAAGAAGTGCAAGGAAGCGAAAGAAGAATGGTTGAAAGAGAAATGTGCAGCTTTGGAAAATTGTCTGAAATTAGAAAAAGTAGACACAGCTTATCGAAGGATTAAGAATACTTTTGGGGAAAAGAAGACTAAGTGCTGTAATATTAAGGACACAAATGGAAAGCCTCTAACTGATAGGGAAGAAAAGGTTGAGAGATGGAAAGCTTACATAGAGAGTTTGTGTAAGGGAAAGGAGATTGAGAATCATGTAATGGAAAGGGAGGAGGAAATTGATGAGGATGCGAAAGGAGATTTAATATTGAGATCAGAATTTGATAGAGCTTTGGAAGACTTAAGCAGGAACAAAGCACCAGGCATAGATGATATACCGATTGAGTTGCTACGCTGCATAGGAGAGGAAGGTCTGATCAGGTTATTTCACTTGGTGTGTAGGATTTATGAGACAGGTGAGGTACCCCCTGATTTCAAGAAGAATGTAATCATCCCTATACCAAAGAAAGTGGGAGCTGACAGATGTGAAGATTACCGTACAATCAGCTTGATTACTCATGCTTCAAAGATCCTGTCTAGAATAATTTACAAGAGGATTGAAAGCCAGATAGAAACGGAGTTGGATGAAGACCAGTTTGGTTTCAGGAGAAATGTAGGAACAAGGGAAGCTGTACTAAGTCTTAGGCTGATTTTAGAAGGTAGAATAAGGAAAGATAAGACAACGTTCATGGCTTTTGTAGACTTAGAAAAGGCTTTTGATAACGTTGATTGGACTAAATTGTTTGACATTTTGAAATCAATTAGAATAAAGTACAGGGATAGGAGGGTGATATACAATCTGTACAGAAACCAGACAGCAGTCATTCGAGTTGAAGGACATGAGAGAGAAGCTGGTATTCAGAAAGGTGTAAGGCAAGGCTGCAACTTATCACCCATACTTTTCAATCTTTACATTGAACAAGCAATGAAGGAAATTAGAGAAAAATTTTAAGTGGGAGTGAAGATTCAAGGAGAAATAATTTCAACTCTGAGATTTGCTGATGACATCGTCATCTTGGCCGACAAGCCTGAGGATTTGAATGAGTTTTTGAATGGTATGGACTCCCGTCTTACGGAAAGAATTCATGATGAAAATAAATAAATGTAAAACAAAAATACTGGAATGCAGCCGAAATAAATCTGAAACCTCTATGGAGATCAAATTGGCAGGTGAAAAGCTGAAGGAAGTAGGAGACTTCTGTTACTTAGGAAGCAGAATAACCAGTGATGGACGAAGCAAAGAGGATATTAAAAGTAGGTTGGCTCAGGCAAAGAAAGCATTTCTACAAAAAAGGAATCTGCTGACATCGAATATAGATTTAGGTATTAGGAAGTCATTTTTGAAAGCCTTTGTCTGGAGCGTGGCGCTCTATGAAAGTGAAACTTGGACTATTGGTGCAGCAGAAAAGAGGAGAATTGAAGCATTTGAAATGTGGTGTAACAGGAGAATGATGAAGATCAGATGGGTAGATAGGGTTACAAACAAAGAGGTATTAAGACGAGTGGGAGAGGAGAGATGTTTCTGGCGACTGCTAATGAAGAGAAGAGATAGGTTGGTAGGACACATACTAAGACACCCAGGAATAGCAAGCTTAGTTATGGAAGGAAGGGTCGAGGACAAAAACTGTAGGGGTAGACCAAGGTTAGAATATGTTAAACAGATAGCCTCCGATGTAGGGTGTCGGAGCTATGTAGAGATGAAACGATTAGCTCAGGACAGGGAGACGTGGAGAGCTGCATCAAACCAGTCAAAAGACTGAAGACTCAAACAACAACAAAATAAGTATAAAATTACGAAAAACATAGTTAATTAAGCTCCAATTATAAAATATCTTCTCGCAATAAATGAGGTCTGATCCTTCTACGAAAACCTGCATATTCTGCCTATTTTCCCCTATCCCTAAGTTTGTCCGGTGAAATCTACCTCCGCCTTCCGGCGTGCCGAGAGGACTTTTTTCTAAGGAACTTCACATCGCGAAAGTTATTGCCGGATATGCCTTTTTGTGCTGCTATTCCAATTTCATAGGCCATATGACAAGTGATTTGTCAATCCCCGACAACTCCTGTGCTTAACGAAACAAGGTGTTGTCCACTGGGAAAGGGATCGTGAGTTGATAACCATCCAACAAATTTTCTATTCTAATTCTAATATTGAACGTGAATATTAGTATTAAAGAAATGTTTCCCCGAAAAAAAATCATTTTATGTAGATATGATTTTTGACGCAAACGATATCGTTCTGTGGACCACAAGCTAAAGACCACAGGCGTAGTATGTCCTTTTCTCTCTTGGTGCCGCTTTGACTAGTTTTCTCTGCTCTTTCATGGCATTTTCCCTCGGAAACTAGTCCAGAATTAGCTGTCCCGCGTAGATGTTCACTTCATCCAGCCTGTTATATGTCTTCCGATAACCTTGCAGCACTTCACTGCTCACAGATAAATAATGGCCACACAGCGGGAACGTGTCACCGATAGACGAATGTCACCCCAACTGTTCGTAAAATGTGTACTTGCCCGCGCGAGCTGTTATAAAATCCAATAGTCGATTTCTAAAAGTAGGGCTCAAAAGTTGTTGAACTAAAAATTACCTAAAACAGACCTATGAGATGACGCAAAATATCAAACTAAAGGGCATAAAACAGGAAAATATAGACTAAAAAAAATGTAAGCCAATATTATTGCTAGTTATTTTGTTTTAATTGCATATTTAATATTTTTATAATGTTTAAGAAAAATACAACATTCTGGTGATATGTAAGATGCATTGCGAAAATATAGGAATGGAACACTTCTTCTTTTAACATTTGAAAGACATTTTATAAAAATAATTAATTTAATTTGTACAGAAACAAAAAAAATAGATAGTTGAATACTGTCAGCCCTTCGAACGTTATCTAGGTTATAGGCTTGCCATGTTATCGGTGAGTGAAACCGGGACAGTGGCCGAGAGCGCTAGAGCGCTAGCTCGTCTCTCGCTGGCATCGGAAGAGCGTGGGTTCGATTCCCACCTCGGCCGTGCTGAAAATGGCTTTCGTGGTTTCCCATTTTCACTACCAGGCAAATGCCGGGACGGTTCCTTTCAATAGGTCCTTTCATAATCCCTTCCCTGACCCATCCTGAAAAGAAAAATACATGGGCATTGGCTGCATAAATAAAATTAATTAATTAATATGGGATGGCCTTACCGGGGGTTCTGGAGGTTAAGGAATTTTAAAAATTAGAAGAAAATGGTGAGTTTTACGCCTTTTTTAAGCCTCGCAAGTGAATCTGGCACCCTAATTTGTTAGTTCTACACACTTTTAATAATTTTAAAAAGTGATTTTTTTTGCTACATAAAAATATATAATCTTTCCTTTTTAATGATATTTTTTCTGCTCTACCATCTAGAAGGAAGTGTTAATAAAATACAATTTAAAATACCTCATAAAATTGTTTGGTTGAACAATTACTAAGTCTTATTAATTTTTGAAAAACTACAACTTTTTGTCTAACTACAAATAGAATTACAAAAAAACTTTTTTGTCAAACTAAAAAAACAATTAACATTAATGAATTAACAATGTTAATCTTTGCCTTCAAACCACTCATCTTTTTGACTTGAATGTACTTTTTTCAAAATGTCTTTCTTAAGCTTGACCTTTTCATAAAAATCATAGCAAGAAAGGCCAAAGTTGATTTTACATACAATCAATGTTCTTGCAGTGGACTCGCTCATTAATGCTCTGGCATCCCCCCACGCTGAATTAGCAGTTTGGGCTTTTGTTTTGTGTCATTCGTTTGAATACTTCTGACCTCTTTGACGCTGTGCGCGATAGTCAACGATGTTGATTGTTGAATAGTAACCGATTCTTAAAAGATTCTTAAACATATAAATGCATTACTTTTACATCTTACAGCCGTTTTTTGGTAAATTGATAAAACCGGGCGGGACACCGGGACAAGAGCAAAATACCGGGACTGTCCCGGTCAAACCTGGACGTATGGCAAGCTTATCTAGGTATGACGGTAGTCAAGAAACTCTGATGCTACAATGTTCGATCGTCATTATTGCTTCCTGACATTGTTATAGACGAGCTCGCATCATTTAACGTACTAGCCAACAGTTTGGTTTTAAGTGAAGTGCATTGTTAGTAAACCAACAATAGACTCAGTGGAGGAATTCATTCATGGAGTTTGTTAACCGGCGTCTGCAAGGGGAATTGCATCAAGATGGATACAAGAGAAACGTTCTGACTCCAATATTCAGTTCACTATGGAAGTTAACGATGAGGGGGTGAGCGGAGAAGGGGTTGCGAGCCGTCTTGTTAGAAATTCCCTAGCAACTCGCATTCCTGTGATACAAATGCAGGGATACCATAGCTACGGTATCTTAAATGCAGTACTAAAAGGGCTCAACTGCTAAAACTCAAGTGTCGAAATCTTATAGAGCTTCAGACCATAAGACGAAGCCATATTTTATGCAGTATTTTTGGTAAAAGAAATTGCGTCTCATGGTCCCAATAATAATAATAAATAACAATAAATAATAATAACTAGCGAACCCGTGCGAGAAATCTCGAATGTTCATAAACCACACTTTCCCCAATAGTTTTATAATGAGAGACTTAATGAGAAAGGTTGTTATGTTTTTATTTCAACGAAATGATTATAGAACACTATTTAAATTTCAGTTGTCAGCCTGCGTGGGGTAGGCGGCAGCACGCCGGCCTCTCGCCGCTGGGTTCGTGGTTCAAATCCCGGTCACTCCATGTGAGATCTGTGCTAGACAAAACGGAGGCAGACAGGTTTTTCTCCGGGTACTCCGGTTTTCCCTGTCAAAATTTCATTCCAGCAACACTCTCCACTATCATTTCATTTCATCTGCCATTCATTTAATCATTGCCCCAGAGGAGTACGTCAGGCCTCGGCAGCCGGCACAGTTCATATCCTCGCCGCTAGATGGGGGCTTCATTCATTCCATTCCTGACCCGGTCGGAGACTGGAAGCTGGCTGTGGATTTTTTAAATTTACATTTCAGTTAGAATACCAAGTTCTACGTTCCCTAACATAAGGAAGCAATCATAACACTCACCCGTTATTCGATATTTATGAAATAATACGATTTGAGAACTCATTCCTTTGATTTACTGTGTCTGAAATCCATGCAAAATGATAAAGGAAAGGCCTCAGAATGTTAAAATAACACGAAATAGGCGTCACAGTGGCCAATATGTGAAGTAGACTGCAATTATGGAGCGTATATCCCGACAGCAACATTATCTGCAAATCGCACACTTCGTAGATTTTTTAAAAGTAATTTTTTAAAATAAATTATAGATATTTATGAAATTAGAGTGCAATTCGACACTGCTAATGCCTATTCTCTTTCATTTGAATGCTCAATTGTCACGATCGGTCGCTTGTGAACGCCGCAGGAAGGATCTATACTACTGAAATAATATATATGATAATAACAGAATTGTTATGGGTTGAACGTGTCTTTGAACTGCCATTATTTTGGAAACGCCGGTATGCCAAAATGTTTCCCTAAAAGTTAAATATTTAACATGCCAGTAGACCTATGGTTCACCTCATAAAATGTCAACCTACTGGCCCGGGATCCGATCCTGCAACCGAGAGCAGGTTTATCACGCATGTTTCATACTCTTAACCCTTGAGAGATGGCATGAAAAAACAAGAAGTTCCGTTAAGAACTATACAGCCTACTTTTCATGCCAATGATTATTCTACAGAATATGAACCTATCTAGAATAATGACGAAATTAAGTTGGTAATATCGAAATATCTAATTAGTTCAAAATATACCTGGTATAATGTAGCCTAATAGAGCACTACAGTTGGCAGCCCTGGTGACTGAATATATTCTTAGTTCCATTTAATGTACAGAATACAAAATTTGGTTGAAGTCCAATGGACGTAACATGCAGTTAGACACTGGATCTATCAGCACGCGTAAAAGCATGTTGCCAACAATACCATGCGTGTGCTGGTCAGAAATAATCTGAAAAATTATGATATCTTGTTGTGCCAATTTTGGATGAAATCCATTTGTTAGTATAGAAGTTACATGTATTTTAAAATTGGACATATCAGCAGGCATAGAATCATGTTGGCAGCACTGCCTTGTATTAATTACTCCAAATTAATCTAGAATGTCAGGTGCTATACGTGTGCAAAGTATGGAGCTGTTGGCTTGCATACTTTCTGATATATTGATATTAGGGTAAAAAATATAGACAGCATTTATTAACAGTTGGCAGCCCTGATTGCACTGAAGAATACTTATAGTCATATCTGATATATTACACATAGCACATGCGAAATTTGGATGAAATCCTACTGATAGTATAGAAGTTACATGTATTTAAAAATTGGCCCTATCAGCAGGCTTAGAATCATGTTGGTAGAACTGACGTATATAAGTTACTCCAAAATTAATCAAACATGTCAGGTACTATACGTGTGCATAGTTTAAAGCTGTCGGCTTGCACACATTCTGATATATTGGTATTTGGATAAAAAAAAATAGAGAGAACAATTATTAACAGTTGGCAGCCCTGGTGGCTCCTAAGAATACGCTCAGTCATATCTGTTTATGTACAGATATTACATACAAAATTTGGTTGAAATCCAGTTGATAGTGTAGAAGTTATATGCATTTAAACATTGGACCTATCAGAAGGCTTAAAATTATTTTGGCAACACTGTCATGGTTGGCCTCCTGGAAATTAAACTGAAATAGTATTATCTACATGTGTGCCAATTTTGGAATAGCTCCTATGCATACATTGCAGGATATCCAACATGGAGCTCAAATTTCTAGTGCGTTTTTTCAGCAGTTGGTAGCACTGATATCATTTTCAAATATGGACGTGAGCTATTCCGGTGCACATCTTTACTCATACTAAATTTGGTTTTGATTGCTGCAGCCGTTTAGGAGTTGATAGGGGGGACACACACACAGCCAGACAGACAGACAGAAGGACAGACAGACAGACAGACAGACAGACAGACAGACAGACAGACACACATTTGCACGATCTCATAAGACTACTTTTTCCTCATTTTTGCAAAATGTGAAAAGTAGGCTAACAAGGACTGGCGCCGGGTCAATTTCACCCATAGTGTGTCACTTCTTTTTTGTCGAAGTCATACGTATTTTAATAAAGTAATTTTACACCTGGTGTCTTCCTAAGAACTATTCCCAACATAAAATGAGGTTTATTTATATTTTTCAAACTTAACATGCAGAAAAATGACAATGATTTTCGTAACAGTATCATTGGCCTGGATAGTGGTGGCAAAGCAGTCATCTTATTATTTTTGAACTAAGCAGCTGATGATCAAAGTGTCCCTAAAGATGGATCAACGAGAACGTGAGCTATCTAATTGTGCTGCACCAAAATATGTGGATTTTCCCTCTTATTTTTTACATATTGTCCCGACTAACGTAAGAAGCCGAAAATTATCAAACGAGGACTGGCGCCTTGGGTAAATCTGACCCGGCCGTAAATTCAAAAAAGTCATGGACATGTTTCTTTTGCAAGGTGAAGTTCAAGGCTAGGAAGGAAGGTACTGTAAGTGATAGGAAATAAGGGCTGACCAAAACGAAAATATAGAGCATTATTTAAGCCCCGGGTCAACAATACCCTTGCGCCAGTCCTCGCGGTTTAAGAACACGGGTTTAACAGCCTTAGGCTTTCACGGCCGGCGTTCATAATTAAGTACAAGTTTTTTGGGCTTGTAGGCCGTGGTCCAGACAGGATATCTCCCGAGGTATGACCGACGTACCACTGCTGACCAAGGAAAGGAACGGAACCCTTGATAATGCCGGACGCAGTTTCCGGAGAAACGTCGGGAGATATCCTGTCTGGACCACGGCCTACAAGCCCGAAAAACTTGTACTTAATTAAGAACACGGGGTTGATGACCACCACTCAACAAACCCTTGGAGAAAAGACAACAGTGTGAATGCGGCCACAGAATATCGGAGGCGGGAGCAAAGCCTAGAAAGTTTGTGATGCTTCTTTGCTTTCTCATTTCCTTTCTTCCTTCGTCACGTCAACTCAGTCAAGGCAAGAAAGTAGGTGAGTTTATTTTATTTCATTTCATCTGCTCCGCCCCGAAAATCGATGCCGATCTTTGTGCTGAGTCGGCTGGCAGCATAGGCTAGCAGTTCACTTAATAACATTGGACTGCTTTTGGCGGCTCCGGAATTCTTGCCAGATATAAAAAAAGGAAATGGTTTTTTTCACATGCATTCTCTTTTACATTGGAAGTGTTGTTTTCCCAGCCAGTATATCCGAGGCTGCATATCTTTAATTTAACTGGAAGAAATACTGCTAAGATGGCGCTGGCTGAAGAGTTGAACAAACAGTTCCGTTTCTCATTAGGATCCCACCACACCAACTACTGAATCAACATATACCTTTATAAGATTAAATAATTCAGTTACTGAAAATACAATATTATTCACTGTTAGGGCCTACTAACTTTGCAATTAATCGTTAAAAACAAAATATTAACCATAAGGTACCTTACTATTAAAGTTAACCCACGAGGACTGGCGCCTTTTTCTTCTTCTTCTTTTTGACCCGAGGCTTAAATAATGCTCTATATTTTCGTTTTGGTCAGCCCTTACTTCCTGTCGCTTACTGTACCTTCCTTCCAAACCTTGAACTTCACCCTGAAAAAGAAGCATATCCATAGCTTTTTGAACACTCAAGTTAATTCTATATTATTTACGGTCGGGTCAGATTTACCCATGGCGCCAGTCCTCGCGTATCAATTTTCGGCTTACGTTAGTCGGGACAATCTGTAAAAAAATAAAGGAAAATATGCACCTACTTTGGTACAGCACAATCACATAGCTCACGTTCTTGTTTATTCATGTTTACGGTCTAGGGACATCTAGATCATCAGCTCCTTTGTTCAAAAATAATAATATGACTGCTTAGCCGCAACTATCAAGGCGAAATTTATAGTCATTTTTCTCCATGATAAATTTGAAAAATGTAAATAAACCTCATTTTATATTGGGAATATTTCATAGGAAGACACCAGGTGTGAAATTACTTCATTAAAATCCGTACGACTACAACAAGAAGGGAGTGACACACTGTGGGTCAAAATAACCCGGCGCCAGTCCTCCAGATTGAAAGATTTGAAACTAAATACATTTGAAATAGATTTCATAGCTTGCAATCCAACTTTGACTCATGGTTCTAGTTCTTCAAACTTATTGTTTGTAAATTTGTCTTTTATAAGTTTAAAGAGACATTTGCCTTTGATGCAATGCATAAATACTGCAGCTATTATTCTTGGCCAGATTATTGCACATATGCATATAAAGATACTGTGAAAATTTCAATTAGATCGATGCATCAATTTCACGGTGGGTGAGTGGATAGCGTGTCGGTCTACTAACCCCAAGATTGCAGGTTCGCTCCTGGCCGTGGTAAGTGATTTTTGAAAGGCGGCAAAAATACGATACGCATGTCATACGATGTTGGCATGTCAAAGAACCCATTTGAATTCAGTAGGACGTGTTCAAAATGGCAAAATTAATCTCGGGAGTTTCCGCCAACGCAAAGTTCCTCATTTCTCTACAAGAAAGCGCTATGGTGTTCAAGGAGATTAGATATCTAACCTCCTTGACTTTCATAATGATTCAAGGAACAACGAAATTCGACATACAAGCTACCCTCTGGGTGTCAAATTACAAAGCTTGCACCTGGCACCGAGGCCATACGATATTATTATTATTATTATTATTATTATCAATTTCAATGTATCTTATTTGCATCAAGATAAAAGTTGTAAGAAATAGTCGTCAAAGAAATGTCTGCAAATAGATTAATAGAGAAATGGTACATGTTTGCCAAAGTTGACAAACTTCAAAAACTCTTCTTGGAAACAAACTTCCTATGAAATGTCAATGTGCTGAGAACTCAACACATCAAAAAAAGAGGATTTTTCCCCCACCAAAACCTAAGTTAGGGAATGCCATATCAACTTTAACTGATTGCATTTCTATTCATTTGCTTATTGAAACAACCGAAGTCACAATCTTGACGATACATAAAACAACACTCAATTCAGTAATGTAGGCTAAAGTGCAGGAAAAGTGTAATACTGGCGTAGTTGGTAGCATGCTGAGCTTCCATCTTCAAGGTCGCGAGTTCGAACCCGGCCGAAGTCATCGGATTTTTTTAAGAGCTTTAAAATTCCCTCAGTATTCCTTCCTTCGGAGGAGAAGTAAAGCCGGCGGGCCCATGTCATAGATTAATGGCATGAAAAAGAACCTTCCACTAACTACACTTGAAGTTAAATTTGTACGTTTGGTTTGATTAATGCTCTTAAGTATATTTTTATTTTTATTTTTTATTTAGTCAATTTACCCTCTAGGTTGGTGGTTCCCACGGACTCAGCGAGGGAACTCGCCACTACCGCCTATATGGGCAGTGTCCTGGAGCTTGGAACATCTGGGCGGGATGGATACAACTGGGGAGGTGTGATCAGCACTTCGCCCAGGCGGCCTCACCTGCAAAGTGAACAGGGGCCTCATGAGGGAAGGTAAGGGATGGTGAGGATGGATAGGCA